>JAPFRF010000005.1:131849411-132449411 GCA_029282475.1 Phrynocephalus forsythii
GCAGAGGCCAGGTCCCTTACTGTCCAACACCGGAGGGCAGCAGCCACAGTAGACGTTGCAGCAACAATCCATCCGTCCTTCTGTGGGTCCTTTTCCCTCAGGGGCCAAGGAAAGGGGCCCGCCCTTTGCCAAGGCAAGGAGGAAAGAGAGACCAGCCATGTCCTCCTCCCGGTCAGAACCGTCGTTTTCAGGAGAAGAAGGGGGGAGTCAAGGAAAGCTCAATGGGGTGGGTTGGGGATGGAGAATGGGAAACCAGACTTGGGCATCCTTTGGTCAGAAAAGCCTGTTTCCAGCAGAGAGGCGTGGCTCCTGCCGGGAATCCGGGAACGGGCCTTTCGTGGGGTCCCGGGAGACCCTGGGAGCAAAGGGGTGCTCAGTCGGAAGCCAACCCCCCCCCAGGAGCTTGCCTCATTCCCCTGGCTCCCTTCGGCTGGGCTTGGTGGATGAGGGTCCAAGAGGGAGAAGGTCCTGCTGCGTTTTCCCCTCCGGGTCGGGACTGAAGCCACATCGGCAGAGAGAAGCCTGGCATTTGGCCCTGGGGAGGGTGGGGTGGGAGCGGGGAGAAGAGGGAAAGGTCCCCACATCGACTCTCTCAAGGGAGGGCTAGGTGGCTCCTGGAAAAGAGGAAAAAGAAAGGCTACAGGTGAGATACAGGCTAGTTGAAGGCCCACTGCCTGCCCCCCCTGGCCCCCCTGAGCTTTGGAGAAGTAGAGGCTGCCGCTTCTGCTGGGGTGGTCTGGGCCACAGACACCTCCTCTGTCCACACCCCAAAAGTGAGAGGTCATGGGAAGTCCAGCTGACCTTCTACACACACACACACACACACACACACACACACACACACACACAGACAATTTGCTCAGCCAAGTCCACCAGCCCTAACCCTAACCCTAACCCTAACCCTAACCCTAACCCCTAACCCTAACCCTAACACCTATCCTAACACCTAACCCAAAACCTACCCCCTAACCCTAACCCTAATTCTTAGACGCTCACCCAAACAGCCGGGCTCAGTCCCAAAAGTAGACCTGGCCATGCACCACTCATAGGTAGTGTCCACCCCAGAATAGCAAGTGCTGCCTAGTCACCCTGCTCTGGGAGTGCCCCACGTACACATCCCACAATGACTACCGGTTCCACCCACCCACCCCACCACCCACCACTCATTCCCCTGCAGAGCCAAAGCTACTCACGGGTGTAGAAACACATCTTGAGACACTCGTCTTCTGTCTCAAAGTTGTTCTTGTTTCCCCCACAGCCTCCGTAGATGAACTGCTCACACTTCTGGCTGGAGGAGTTGTAGAAGAAGCGTGAAAACATGGCCTTGCAGTTCCCACAGACGGAGGGAAGGTGGCAAAAATCTGGGGCATCCAGAGAGAGAGAGAGAGAGAGAGAGAGAGAGAGAGAAGAGAGGGGGAGAGAAAACAAGGTCAGTGACGGTGGAGACCTTGAAGGCCGAGAAGAAGAGCGTTCAAAATCTGCAGTAGGGAGGGCAACCTGCTTCTCAGCATACGGTGTGGTGTCTCATCTGAGGGGGGGTGGAAGGGCAAACAGAAAGAGGAGGCGACCTTGGAGCTTTCAGATGGTCTTTTCTCCGTGGCCTTCACAGCTGTGGACGCTGGCAATTTCAGGGCCAAATTTAAGAGGAAAGAACTGGGCAAGTTGGGACCTGATTTCAGTTCTGATTCAGTTTGGAAGAAGATCAGGGGCTTCAGACTGGATCCTGATTCCGTCCAGAGGGATTTGGGGCCCCTGTAATGCCATTTGGACCCCGAATCCTCACTGCAATGCCTAATCATGGCTCAGCAGGCCCTCCCATTGGCTGCCACGGAGAAACCAACATGGATTACAACGTCTTCCACTTTCCAACCAACATGTGTCAAATCTGTGTGAAGTGCATCCGTCTTATTACAGTGGTTGCAGTGGTCCTTTCAAGAGACCCAAAGCATGGTTTTACCTCCATCCCCACTCTGTGAGTTTCCATTACTCAGCGACCCCAGGTCTCCTGAATCCTGGTCAGTCCAACAAGGCTCTCGGACACAAGGAGACCTCTGCCCAATTGCAGAGAGCTGGTTCCCGAGCCTTTTGTCCCATGCACATCAATTTTGCAGAAATGATGAACGTGGCAAGGGGAGCCAGGCACTGGAATCAAAGGCAGTCTTTCAGGCCTGGGATGCCACATGCAACCCTCAAGAGCACCAGCAAGCCCACCAGGCAGCACACGGGCCGAGGTGGACAGGCTGGCGAGGAGGGAAGGCAAGGCAAAGCAGCAGCCAGACCGTCACCCCTTGCCAAAAGACACTTCTGGGCAGCCACGGCCACCCATGAATTTTGGAGCCTATGCTACACTACCCTCTAAGATGGTTACTTCACCTCCCTCTCATCGCGGTTCACCATCCTGCTTGGGACCGGTATGAAAAAATGTTACTGCACGTCCATTGCGTGATGGCGGGAGTTCGTCCCGACTAAGCCCCCTGAACTGGGATTTAAGCGTGATGAGCCACACCTCTCCCTGACCTCGGGAATCCTCTTGTCTCCGTTCCTGTTTCGAGGCAAGTGCCAGCGAAGTAAGGCTCATCACATAACGTGCACATTCTCCATCTAGTGGCAGGAGTGCAAAGTTGCATTCGCCAGTACAATCCCAATCCCACTGTAAACAATGCATCACAGAGAGGGAAGAAGGCATGAAACCTCAAACTTTGCTGCTTAACGCATGAAAGCCAAAGTTACGGAGAATCGAAATATCGAAAAATGAAAGGTTGGACAAAAAAAAGAGAAAACGAAGTTGGGGAAGTACAGATATTGTCACGAAACAAGACGTGAAGTAACAGTCGTCACAATACCATCAATCATGCCTGTGGGTAAACGGAAACAGGGACAGAATTGGGACAAGACCCTGTGACCGCGAATGACGTTATCACGAAACGAACGTAATCTCGGAATGAGGAAGGACGTGAAATAACTGTTTAAGAGCCTCTCCAAAAAAGAGTTTGGAGGTGAAGTCTGGCAAGGAAGACGCGAGATGCAAGAGTCAAGTCGTCCCAAGCCACCATCTCACCAAATAGACGGCTTTTGCATTTTGGCTCCTGGTATGAAGATGCCTCATGAATTAAGTCAAGCTAGCAATCTGCTCTGAGGGCAAAACAGCAGCAACTGCAACACTGAAACTCTAAACGAGGTGAGTAAGGTGAAATAATGAGAAGATCCACTGGAGGAGGAACTGAAGGCAGTTCCTCACTCATGCAAATATGAAGACAGAAAGATTAACGACAAGACATGGCAATTACAAACAAGAGCATTAATTGCTGTGATTCATCTCCCTGACCTGAATTATGTCTGCAATAAGACCATAATATGCATGCTTGGTAAATAAATGCCTGACACAATCCAAGTGATCCACAATTGCACAGAAACAATGGGGGAGGCTTTGTTTTCAAATGCAGAGAAAGAAAACCAGGCAGCGAACAGTGTTTCACAATGTAAAACCCAGAGTTGGTGGTGCAACCAACATGTTAATAAAACAGAACATAAGACTAAAACTCCCTGAACTACTGAGACGACCAAGCAACAGAATATGAGGAGCAATCCGTGATCAGTGTCGGGATTCTTGTGATGGGGGTTCCTGCAAGGCAGGGGGTTGGGCTGGATGGTCCTCATTGGGGTCTCTTCCAACTCTAGGATTCTAGGATTCTATTATGACAGCTTCCATGGCCCTGCCCAGTCTTCCTGGGTGGAAGGGAGCTCTCCCGTTGATATTGCAGAAACATAATTGCCGTGACAAGTAAGACAGGCGACCACAGCTGGGAAGGGCCATTCCTTGAGGGCGGTCAGGATGGCACCCGGGGAGCCTTGCATCATCTCATCCCCTCTGCAGTGGGCTGTGGGTATCGTTGGAGGCTGCCAACAGCCGCCCCGCCCAGCCCTTGTGATGACAGAAGAAGAGGCAGTTGGCACTAGTCAGCGCACATACACAGGTGTGCGAAGGAATGTGAGACCTGCCACAAAGGAGGGTGTAGGAAGGATCACAAGGCAGGGAAGGGCCTTTTGTGGTTGGACAAAAGACTCTCCGTCTTTCATCGGTTACCAAAACAAGGAGTGATTCATCTGCTCCCTCTTTCGAGTAAACTCTCTGTCCTCTTTTGCCTGCCAAAGCATCCTTTCATGGTGGGGGGAGGGAAACAGCTGTTGGCAGCCAATCAGAATGCCTGGCAGGGAGGGAGCAGGGATTTTGAATCTGCAAGAAGAGCCAAAAAGCCAAGGGGTTTGTTTCCGTCCGTCCTTCCAGGTGGCAATTGTTCTCAATTCCTGGTGCACAGCCCACCCTCCTGGACTGCATTAGCTGCCCACCTGCTTGGCTCCCAGATCCTTTCTTTCCTGCTGAGACAGGAGGTTTCTTTTCCCTACCTTGCAGGATGCCAGGAAACGCCGCCCCAAGAAACCAACGGGCCCCTCCTCTGCCCGCTTGAAAGCAGGAAGGCTTGGCCTTGTGCAGAACGTCCCTCAGGGAAAAGGGGCAGAGACCTTTGGGTAGTGGGCGGCATATAAGCTAAATAAATAAAAATAAATCAATAAATCTCTCGGAGAGCATCCAGCAACTGAGGCAGCATCCTTAGCCCAGGTCAATCCTTGGGCAGGCATGGCCTCAGCTGCCAAGAATGAGGAAGGGCCAAAGGAAGGCTGGATGCAACCTCCGGTCACCCAAGAGGACCACCTGCCTACCTCCTTCAAGGCTACCTTGGCTGCTTTTACATGACCCCTAAAATCTGAGGCAAAGGGCTCCCAGATGCGGAGCTTAAAATTGTTTTCCAACCAGCTGCGGACTTTTAAAAAAAAAAAGTATGACCACACCCACCTAAGTGTGCCCCAGCGCATTTTACAAGTACCTGGTCTTTGAAGGTGAAAAATTTCTGATGTGAATTGCAAACCAATGAGTGCCGGGCCCTCCTCCCTTCTGTTTATTTTGTTGTCCCCACCACCCCTTTAACAGACAGGAATCCCTACAGGGCTGCTCCTACGGAGGTGAGCCTGCATTTTTCTCCCTTTTTTCTCCCTCCCCTCACCGCAGACAGGAGCAATGGAGTGCAGAAGGGTGGGAACACAGGAAGCAGAACAAAACCTCACAATCTCTGGTCCGAATTTAAGTTGCCAGCGGATTTTAGAGGTCGTGTAAAAGCAGCCCTTGTCTTTCTTCAGTCCTCACAGCAAGGCCTCCCTCCCTGCCACTCCCACCGACCTGCCCCCACCACTGCCAGGAAGGAGCCAGGCAGGTCCAGGGGCAAGCCTGCTCAGTCCAGGCCTAGTCTAACGGCCAGCTTCCGCCTTAGGATGGAAGACAAAGCAGTGGGAAGTAGCCCACCACCCAGAGACCTGAACCGTCTGGCTCTCAGCAGGTCCACAGCTGGCCCCCACCTCCTGCACTGTGGTGAAAGGCACTGCATTTCTGTTTCATTCAAGCAATGGCTTCCATATTTGCATCAATGCACACACAGTAAAAGAGCCTTCTGTGCAATTCAGCACCCTCTCGGGCGTTTTTATTTTGGTGGAGGGACATTGTGTACCTGCATGGCTGTGCCCGAGGGATCAGCACATGTTTCCTGCCTTGGCCATCATCCTTGAACCCAGGTTGCTGCTTGTGCTCTCCTGAAGGCAGGCAGTCTCAGGTGCTCCTCATGACCCCCTCAGGGGAGAGCCCAGAGATGGCTCATTCCCCACCGCCCGGCCCTACTTCTCCTGAGGCTGGAAGCAAGCCGGTTGGCCTGCTGGCCAAGTTGTGGGTGAGACAGAGAGTCATTAATCTGACACCTGCAAGGCATCTCCCAAAGGCATGCTTGTGCTTACATAATGTAACCTCCATCATCATCAGCATCAGCATCAGCATCATCAGCAGCAGCATCATGATTTCAGTATCACTCATCCTCTCTGGCTTAAGGCATATTCAAAGGGTAGCATTTCGGAAGAACAAGAATACTTGTTTGGAGGTTTGTTTAGGCATTGCTGAATTGTGTGGGTTTCCTCCACCAGAAATCAATCAGATGTAAAGAAATGCATCTGTGTGAATCTCACAAAACTAAAGCGAAGGGAGGGCGGGGGTCATTTTTGAGTGGCTTACCCCCACCCCACCCCCCACCCCCCACTGAAAGGAAGCACCAGGAAGACCCCAGCAGAGAGAGGGAAGGGAGGCACCAACTGCCCTCAGCCCCCTCGGCTGCCCGGCATCCCGCTGCCCTCACCAAAGATGGCTTCCTGGCAGACGTAGCCACAGTCCCCTGGGCAGCACTTCTGGGTTTCTGGGCACTGGGAGTCGCTGGCGCAGGTGGAACAGGTCCCGTTCTTCTGGCAGGCACTGCAGTCCTTCTCGTCAAAGACGTCGCCCAAGGGTGGCACGTTGTAGCAGTAGCCGGACTTGGCTGCAAAAGGGAGAGGCATCCCATGAAGACCGCAGGACAGGGTATGAGGAATATGCCCCCCCCCCAACGGGGGAGCCCTAACCCACAGCCTCCCCGCAAAAGCTAGAGGGGCCGCTGCCAAGCCATCAGCCGGGGGAAGGTCTGGGCCCCTCCACCCAGCGGCCTCATGACCCGGAGCCAGGGGGTGGGCTGTCCAGAAAGTAGCCGGAGAGGATGGGGTCTCCATCCCCAGGGAGGCAGTCTCTGGCAGTTTAACCTCCCTCCTTGGAGCTCAGCTAGACCGTAAAAAATACTCCGTTTTTCTGTGTCAGGGTTTGCACTCTGGGGAGCAAACTAGAAATCTCCATCAACATGATATGTAGAGCACATTTTTGGTGGGTGGGGAAGTGGCTTTTTAAAAAAGACTATGAAGATGTGGTTTATTTTTAAACAATTCCAGTCTCACTTTAAAAAAAAACCTCATTTGGCACATGTGATCCCCTGTATCAGTGTAAATGGTGACCATGAGGGTCTGTGGGGTTAGCCAACTTTTGGGTGCCATGTACAGCAGGGTTTGGGTTGAAGGATACCCTGCAGTCCGAACCCTTCCTTTCTCACCCACCACCACGTCCAATCTATTTGTATTTCTGCACTGCATCAAGTTAGTGCTACGACACTCCAAAACTTATATTGAAGAAAATATGACAAAATGTGATTTAGATCTGACATGACAATGCTCAGAGGACATTGGGAATAACTGTGAGAGTCATTGTGAGCTGTGTCCAAAGTGGCTGAGCCTGGCTTTGATAAATAAAAGCTCCCGATTCTGGCATCACCTGCCTCAAGGTAGGTGAGCTCCGATCCAAGAAAAGCACCAGATGCAGTTAAGGTTACTGTGGTAAAACTGGGGAACCTGAGATCTTGAGTTCCAAAGTGCCAACATGCCACACAACTTACAACTGGAGTAAAAGTTCTTCCATGAGGATGCACACATCGACAAACAAACAAACAAACATGTAATGTTAAATCAATTTTTGAAAAATGGAACCTGATGTAATTCAGCTGTGCCATCACACCCTCAGAGGGCTGTTCTGGGGGTCCAAAGGGGGAACATGGCTGAATTTCAGATCGTGACAGTGAGAGAAGGAGAAGCAGAGGTAACAAAAAGGAGTTCCAGGTCCCACACTCCAGAGATAAGAGAAGCCCTCCCTAAGGCCACTGCTTCCCCTGGGGGGTGGGGGGTGGCAGGTGGGCGCGCGCAGTGAAATTAGCATCCGCTGCTGGGCATCCGCTCAAGCAGCGGCCTCCTCCCACCCACTGCAGAAGGGCAAGGGAATGCATTTTGTTCCCATCTGTTTTTTCAAAGAACTTTCCAGACTTTGAACATGTCCTTATATTCTGAATGGAAAGAGTTTCCTTAAAAAAAGAAAAACCGAATGTGTGTGGAACCAAATGTCACTGAGACCAACTCCCTGAACTGCTTAACTCATCATAGACCAGCCTGCTTAAGTGCCTGAGGGCAACAGCCCCCCCACCCCAGTCAAAAATTGGGGCTGGGATCCCTCTGTGTGTCCAACTGTTGTGTCGGTGCCAAAATGTTCCCAAGAGGCCCCTCGTCTTCCAGGCGGGGAGACCCTGCTCCTCTCCACCTGCTCGGAGGGGCCTCCTATGAGACTGAGACCTTGCAGATTCTTCAGAACTGCCTTTCAGCAAACTTCCGGAGAGTATGCCAAACTTTTGGAAGATCTCACAACAAAGCAAACACCTGGTGTTTTAGAACTTGGAGTACAGGAGATGGGGGAATTAACAGATGGTCCCATTCCTGCCGCCCACTCCACGCCCACCAGTTTTTGATACAGAAGCAGAGCGACTTCCATGGGGCATCTTCCCCCCCCCTCCACCCACCCCACCCCTTCTCAAACATCCAGGACTTCCTTCACCTCCACGCTGGAAATGGGGTTGATGTCCAGCAAATAGAAGCCGCAAAGGGCAGCCTCCTTTCCCGTGCCAGGCGAGCCGAGATGATCAGCCGCTCCTGCGCGCCTCACTCACCTTTGCTTCCTTGGGGAGCCGAGGAGGACAGGCGGGCCCCGAGGGTGAGCAGCAGCAGCAGCAGGGGCAGGGCGAGGAAGTGGCCGCTTGCCCTCATGGTGCAGCTGGTGTCTGCGGCAGCACTGTGTGTGGGTCTGAGCCGGAGAAGCAATGCCAGGCTGGATTTAAAGAGCCCGGCAGAAGGTGGGGCTGGCTCACGGGGGTGCGCTGGGGCTTGCCACGAGGCTGATGTCAGTGGAGGCAGCAGGCTGGATTCCCCTCTAATCCAGCCCCAGAGCCTGCCTGCCTACAGCCCTGCCCAGACAGGCACGTTCCCCAGAGATGGGGAGGCGTAGCTGGTGACACCCAGATGTTGGGAGACCAGTCCGACGGGAGCCTGGCGGAGGGGGCCTCTCCCTTCCTCTGGTATCGGAAGAGACTGGGAGGCGAACGGTCCAGCCAGGCCCTGTGGGGATGCCACTTGGATCTATGTCCAGGCCTTCCCTCGGCCACAGAAACTGGGCTGACCTGGAGAAGCAGAGTACAGCCAGACTAGCTTGGGTGAGTCCTGCTCCAGTTCCACTTCTGCTCTTGGAGTCTTAGAATCATAGAATCATAGAATCCTAGAGTTGGAAGAGACCTCCAGGGCCATCCAGTCCAACCCCCTGCCCTGCAGGAACCCCCATCACAGGACCCCCCGACAGATGGCCATCCAGCCTCTGCTTAAAAACCTCCAAAGAAGGAGACTCCACCACCCTCCTTCGTGGCAGCCTATTATTCCACTGCCGAACAGCTATAACCATCATGAAGTTCTTCCTAATGTTTATATTGAATATCTTTTCCTGCAGTTTGAGTCCATTGCCTTGAGTCCTAGTCTCTGAAGCCATGGGAAACAAACCTGTTCCCTCTTCAATGTGACATCCTTTCAAATATTTAAACACAGCTATCATATCCCCCTTCAGCCTTCTTTTTGTAAGGCTAAACATTCCCAGTCCCCTCTTCAATGTGACATCCTTTCAAATATTTATAAAAAAGCTATCATAAACCCTCTCAGTCTTCTTTTTGAAAGACTAAACATTCCCAGTTCCCTAAGCCATTCCTCGTAAGACCTTTCCTCCAGACCCTCCACCATCCTGGTCGCCCTCCTCTGGACTCTTCCTCCTGGGGTATTTGGGGACTTCTGCTTCTTAGAAGTCCCTTCTCTGCTCAATGGGTCCTTCCACGGGATGCTGATGGCTGTGGCTCCCTTGCATCACCGGCACTCTCTCTGCACCCTGCCCCACTTTCTGTGCTCTGGGATAAGAAGGAGGAGAGGCCATCCATGGACCCAGCATGAAACCAGCAGCCCCCACCTAGCTCTGTGGCAAGGACAGAAATGGGTATTTGCCCACTCTGAGTCAAACTGGTGGCAGCCACGGAAGTTGGCAAGCCTTCAAGTCTGAGTCCCACATCCAAGGTTTTGGTACCAAGTCCTGAGTCCCACACGCCAAGTCTGAGCTCCCCCCTCCCCCAGCAAAAAAAGAAGAGATTGGGTGGGTTCTGCATCACAAGTGGAGTCCGAGTTATTAAAATAACAAAACACAAGCTGAGTCCGACTTGGCAGCAAGATCCATGTCTTGAGTTCCTGTCTCTGGTGATGAGCTTCCTTCATCAAAAGTTGCTGGCACACATCTGTTTCTGCAACCTACGCTGTGACAGTCAGCTATCTTTCAGCACTGAAGAAATTCTTGCTTCTAACAACATGTTACACATGATGTTTAGTTTGACCTTCCCTTGCAGGGGCTGAGCTCCACCAAAGAACAAGGCTAAAGTTCAACCATTATGAGTTCCCAAATGTTTAGAGTGCAACACATTGAAGGGGATAGATGGGTCAGGGTCAAACCGGGTAGATCATTTTGGGGTGGGGAGGGCTGTAAGTAACCCATAGTGCCCAGGCTAAGGAAAGAGGGCTAATGGCTTCAAAGCTTCATGGCCAGGAGGGGCTGAAGGAAGGAAGGAAGGAAGGAAGGAAGGAAGGAAGGAAGGAAGGAAGGAAGGAAGGAAGGAAGGAAGGAAGGAAGGAAGGAAGGAAGGAAGGAAGGAAGGGAGAGGGCCTGATTCCCCAGAGAGGTCTGGGAGGCAGATGCAGGGTGAGGGTGCTGCTGCTCTTCCAACAGTCGGTGGGCAGCATTTTTGGCCAGGTGGTTTTCAGTGGGAAGCAGAGTGGAAAGGACAAGCCAGAAAGAGTGTGGGTGGGTGGGTGCACAGAGAACCAGGTGCTGCCAGTTCTCAAACTTAGCAGCATCCGTCTATTCGACAAATCTGGAACTATTTGGCAGCACGCCAGCAGACACCCTACCGTCTTTCTTCTGTACAGATTAAGGAATCCTACTGGCAGGTTGCTGTTTTCATGGCCTTCTAGCATTCCGCAACATGCTCCTTCCCCTTTGTTCTCTGGCTCGACTAAATTTATTGAACGTCACGGAAGTGCTATTGCCTTATTGGGTGCGTGTGCGTGTGGGGGATGGTGAGAGGAAGACATTTGCACGGGCTTTGGGTGACTAATTGACACAATGAGGGCACCTCTTGTGTATTATTAGCACAGAAGGTAACGCTCCCTGTAAAATTCACAGGAATGTTTAGTAAACAGTAACCTTTGAATAGCGGACCCCCACCACCAAGTGGGACAAGCGCTAAGAAAAATAGGTTTTTAAACAATGGTAATCCAGAAATGCAAAGATAACATTGGGAACCAAGGAACAGAGAACACTGGATTGTCTTCTGAAGGTTGTAAGGCCAACCCGTTCTGATCACAAAAAAAAGCATAGAGCAAATGTCAAACCGCATGCTAAGACATCTCAGCTCTTAAAATATCTTGGTTTTGCACCTTAGACGGTTACTTCATGTCCATTCTCATCGTGGGAGGAAGTTTGTTGCATGTTGACGTTGGTCACAGTCACATGGTCTTCTTCCGATTCTGTCCCTGTTCCCGTGTACACACGGGCGTGATGAATGATACCGGCATGACTGTTACCGCACGTCCTCGTTCCGTGATGAGATGTGAAATTCCATGCCTTTGTTCTCCGTTTTTTCCCCCAGCCCGACCTTCCGTTTTTCGATGTTTCGATTCTCCGAAGCCTTGCCTTCAATGCGTTATGGAGCTAAGTTTGAGGCATTTGTCTTTTAATCTCTCTGCACTGCGTTGCTGACTCCATAGGGAATGTACTGGCGAATGGTACTTCGCTCTCCTGCCACTAGATGGAGAATGACACATTGTGTGATGAGCCTTACCTCACGGCCACTCGTCTCAGAATGAGAAGCGTGATGAGCAGATTCCCGAGGCCAGGGAGGGGAATCGCTCATCCCGCTTAAATCACAGTTCAGGGGGCATGGTCGGGATGAGCTCCCCTCGTCCCGCAATGGACATGCGGTTAGATTACTTCGTACCAGTCCGAAGCGGGACCATGAACAGCGATAACATGGACATGAAGTATCAGCTTTTGTTTTCAGCTTTTAAAACTCATTATTAAGAATCACAACACACAGAGATTAAGAATCACCTCTGTAAGACAGTCCTTCAAATATTTGAAAAGTGCTATCTTATTATCACCCATGAGGCTTCTGTTTTCAAGGCTAACCATGCCCAGTTCTTTCTGTCTTTCCACACAGGGCTTGGTTTCCAGCCCCCTGATCATCCTTGTTGCCCTCCTTTGAACTTGCTCCAATTCGCCAGTGTTAGGGATATTTCAATATCTGGCATAAGCACATATATATATAACCATGGTAGGCAAAATGGCTGTGCTCTGGGTCAATCTTCCGATCCGAGCCATGTCCTTTAATTCACCTCTTCTTCCTACATCAAATTGTGGCTCAAAGCATGACACATCTCCCTGAACCTGCATCCTGTTTTGTCAAGTCACGAAATTGCCAACGGTCACACTTATCTGATAACGCAGCAAGAGGGCTTCCAGGAATTATAAGGCTGGATGGTGCTGTTGTGTAAGATTGATGCCTTCCCTTGTCAATGGACTGTCAAGATGATTTGTAAACAATGTCCTAACAATGTGATGACTATGTGTTTTTTTAGTTTCTCTGTTCGTTGTGGGCGTTTTACAGTGCCCAGATATATCCTTGTTTTTTATGCTGATAAGAAGAGGTGTTGGCAAATGAATGCTATAAAGACTGTAAAAGTTTTTTGTTCGGGGCCCTCAGCTATCCGAAAAAATTCGGCTGAGAGCCTCTTTGCAAAGAAGTAAAGCATTTCTCCGTTGCACGAAACTCTGGCGTGGTTATTCCAGCCCTGGCTCAAACGATAAGCGGCAAAGGTGACCTCGGGAGGGAGTCCCTTCACCAGCATTTTTTTTTTGAAGTACAGCGTCCAGAAGTGGACACAATACTCAAGTTGAGGCCTAACCAGTGATGAATAGAGCACCTCACAGGGTTTGGAAATTATGCTTCTGTTAATGCAGCCTAAAATATTTTGAAAGGCTGCTTTATACTTAATGAAATAGTAAGGGTGTGAGCAAGGTGTGAACACCTAAAACACACCCTTTTAACCTCTCAGGTAATGTTGCCATGATTGCTCCACAGAATACCGGCTTGAAAGCTACGCCATAATGTTCAAACGCTTTCCTTGGGTTAGGCAAACTGAGAAATAAAAGCTGATTGGATCAAAAAAGTCAAAAAATCAACTCATTTGAAATGTGGCCTTGGAGGGGAGCCTTACCAATATTTCAGGAAACCAGAAAGGCAGAGAAGTGGGGGCTCAGTCAAGTCAAGCCTAAATTTCTACAAAAAAGGAATAAATGGACACTCCCCTATTGTGCACATAGAGAACCATCAAGCCATAGCATCATGAAGCTGAGAGGGGCCTAAAAGGCCTGCTCATGGAAAGAAAACATTCAATTATGAGGAATGGAAACTAACATGGAAAACACAGGTGTTCTTATGAGCTTATGTGACCTGTTTTAAATCTGGGCCATTTAAAGTCACTTGGTTCTGCACGGGACAGAGGGGGGGGATAGTCTAAAAAATTATAGCTTTAACAACCTTTGCTACACCGCTGTGCCACATTTGGTGCTGACCAAAGTCCAGTTTCAAAGTTATAATTTTCTGTTTGGGCTCCGCCAAACACACATTATTAGGATTAGCTTGTAGAATACTGATCTTCTTCTGTGCTGAGCAATAACATAGCTGCACGATCCCTCTGATTTTACTTTGGTATGAGTGAAAAGGAAGAGACGCTAATCCGAGACTTATGTTGTTGTTTACAGTCTTGATGCGCCTTCAAGCTGGTTCTTCTGGTAAGGAGCAGGTGGAACAAATTACTTCTCCTCTTTTGGTCCAATTAAAGATATAAATCTATGCCGGGGTAGGAGGGGGAAGGGAAAGAAAGAGGTTTGCATTTCTTAGATAGACTGTGACCTGGCTGGAACAGAGTTCAGAGACCCACCACTGTCTGGTAAAACCTTTAGTTTGGTCTAGAGGTAAGATGGCCAGAGCCAACCAGGCCCAGGTACAGACTTTGCTCTAAAGCAGGGGTCCTCAACCTAAAGCCCCAGGGCCAGATCCGGCCACCCAAGGTCCTGAATCCAGCCCCTGGGACCAATTGCAACCCCCCACACACACACACCTACCCCCTGCTTTGCGAGCAAGCCAGCCTCCGCAGCTGCTTCTGTTGCTGAGCCAGTTCAAAGCAGTGGGCTATATGTCGCTTCTCCCACTCCCCCCAACTACCGCCCAGATGATCAGCATGCTGGCTAGTGGGGCATTCAAAGTGGGAGGGCTACGGCAAGGTCCTCCCTCCCCCACCCGCTGTGGTCTGGCCCCCAGTGGTGCCTGGGGCGTGGTGGACCAGCCCGCTGTTTGAAAACTTTGAGAACCCCTGAGGTTTTACCAGATAAATGTTGCGGAATTCCTGACCATGTCTTGGTCACACGCACACACGCACGTACGCACACACACTCAAAAAATCTCCTCTTTGTCGCACAAGCTCTGGCAGAGCTTAAGAGCCACCTGAGCTGATGGTGGTGGAGGCAGGGAGCTCCCAGAAGCTTAAGCAGCAGTGGAGGGCTGGGCAAAGCACCCCACATGCCATGTATGCCCCCAGGGAGACTGTGTGGGGTGTGAGCCCCAGCTGGCATGGTTGTGCCTGATGCAGTGGCTTCCTCCGTTTTCCTGCCGCCCTGACAGGCAAACAGGGTCATTCTCTCTGAGTTCTGGGTTGTCCCGCTCTCCCGTTCTGTTGTCGGCTGGCCCAGAAGCAGTCCTGCTCCCCCTTCCTTTGCTTGCCCCCCACCTGTGAGATGCCGCAAGGACCGTCCCCGGGGACATCGCATTAGCCTCAGGTTTTGGCCTTGACCGCTCAAGGAGTGGGCTGCCGTTCGACAGGGCAGCCTATAGCCCCATTGGCAAATGCCACACACACACACACACACACACCCCACCCCACCGGTGAAACTGTTGGGTTTCCTTGCGCCTGGCCTCCCTGACCAGGAATCCCAAGCCAGGCCAGCTGCACAAGCGGCCCGGCTTGTTCCGTGAGTTAGCCGTCCGGCGGCCGAGGCTGTGTGGGGCTCCCGTGTGGGGTGACACCCCACTGCAAGGTGAAGGGTGACATCCTGGAATCCACCTGCCCCGGCTGCATAGCAGGTGAGAGGGAGGGAGATAAACACAGGTGTGGGTGGGAGGGCGTGGCGCCCATTCCAGCAGGATTGTTCTCACCTTATTAATTACTGGAAAAGGTAGGTGTGGGCTCTGTCTCGGGGAGGGAGGGGGAGGGAGGAGGCAGATGCTGGCAGGCCAGAGGGCTGGGGAGAGAGGAGACGTGCCTGGTGATGGAGTGTCCAAAACTATGATTGGACTCCACCTCCACCTCCACCTCCACCACCGCCTGGCTGGATAAACGCAGGGCTGGCCGTCCCTCTCTTTAAAAGCCAAATTTAGACTGCAGCCTTTGGCATCTAAAGGTGAGGCTGCCACCTTTGGTGCCTCCAGCCGAAAGCCCGGGAGGGAAACACCCACACCCCCATCTCTCCCCTGGGCCACTGGGGCTGCTTTTCCACAGCTCCCCAGCCACCCTTCCATCAGAGCAAAATCCAAGAGGCGGTTTGGCCACAAACCATGACTTCTTCTCTGCCCCACTGGCCCTCAGAAAGTACTTTGGTCTCTCGCGTCTTCTCAATCAGTCCGTTTGTGGGTCATTTTGCAGCTCATCAGCGGCTGAGGTCTTTGGCTGCAGAGCCAGAGAGGTTGGCAGTTCGATTCCTCCCCTGGGCCACCTTGACGGGGCTTGTTCTTCTTGGTGGTCCACAGGGTCCCCTTCCACCTCTGCGGTCGTGAGGTCACACATTCAGGAGGAAAGGAGAAATTCATGGATGGAGTCCTTGCAAGGTGCACCCAGAAAAAAGTATATACCGTATATACTCAAGTATAAGTCGACGCGAGTATAAGTCAAGGCCCCTAATTTAACCCCCCAAAACTGGGGAAACGTATTGACTCGAGTATAAGTCGAGGGTGGGAAATGCAGCAGGGCCTGGCAGCTCCTTCTTTGTGAGCTGGGGGAGTGGTGTGTGATGTTTAAAATAACTTTTAGCCACTGATGCATGTGCTTGGGTCAGTGGCTAAAAGTCATTTTAAACATTGTGTGCCACTCCCCTGTGATGCAGAGGGGGGGTCACGAGAAGTGCCATGCAATGTTTAAAATGACTTTTAGCCACAGATGACTTGCCTCACTGGCTAAAAGTATGGACCCGAATATAAGCCGAGGGCCCCTATTTTCAGCCCAAAATTAGGGCTGAAAAACAAGGCTTATATTCGAGTATATACAGTATCTATCCAAGTGCACTCTTCCAATTCCACAAAAAGCAAACCAGGAGGAGCCCTGCTCTGACCCGGACAATTCAGGGAAGGTGTCAGTGGAGGGAGGGGAGAACCTAGTTGCCCCAGCACAGCTGCCATTTGAAGTCCTCTCTTTTGGGATTCAGGGAGCCCCCTTCCTCCCTCTGTGGAAGGAGCTCTTTCGTCTGTGCCGATTTCCTGAGCTGTTATGAGAGCTTCCCTTGGAGATTAGCTGGAGGAGGTGCCTTGTGCCATTGCAATGCAAATGCTCCATGGCTCTTCTGACTATCCGGGAGGAGGAGTAACCCCAGCAGGCACCTCCCGTCCATCCCCTGGCCTAGCGCCCTTTTGTGTACCTACCTAACTCTGGGCCTTTTTACACAACCCCTAAGATCCGCTGGCCACCTAAATTTGGACCAGAGATCTTAGGGGTTTGTCGCTGTTCCTGCGTTCCCACCCCCTCCGCACTTCCTGGTTGCTGGCTGCGTGAGGGGAGGGAGAAAAAGAGAAAGAAAAGCATGCCGCTCACCTCCATTCTGCCTCTCGTCTCTGTAAAAGTAGCTCTTAAAGGGGCGGAAGCAAAAAAACAACAAACAGAAGCCAGGAGAGCCCCGCACTCACTATCCTTACACCGGATCAAATATTTGTCACATCCAAAAAGCAGGTACCTGAAAGCTGCGCTGGGTCGCGCTAAAGTGGGCGGGGTCGCACTTAATTGTCTGCAAAGTCCGGAGCTGGTTGGTAAACATTTTTAAGGTCCGGACCTTGCAGCCATTTGTGGCGGAGCTTAGGGGTCGTGTATAAACGCCCTAAGTCTGCTGATACGTCTATCTATTGGCTTCCTAAAACAGACTATTGGGCTTTCAGGTCCCCTTGCACTGGCGCCTTTGGGGTGCACCTTCCCACCTTCAAACACAGCCGGCCTTACCTTTTCAGGACAACGTCTTGCTGTTTCATGGAGCGGTCTGAGAAAGGCTAGTCAACCTCTCGATGGAAAGAGCAGAAGGACGCCCAGATCTGAGCAATTGGGAGGCTGGCATGTCATGCAGCCCCTGCCTCCTGGCCTTAAAACGAGGCATAGGCAGCGGCAGCACCCCCTGCGACCGCCGCTGCTGTGGGATTGGGCCCCTTGAATCCAATGGATGGGGTAGCTCAGTTGGTGAGTGGTAGCAGCCTCGGGGTGGGGGAGGGGGGCTTCCTGGGCTAACAAATTTGTGGTGCTGTGAGCTGTCTTCAAAAGGGAGTGAAGGCAGATTATCTAACAGGTTCCAAATCCAATTCTTTATAAGAGGCTCCAGTCTTTCTTTGTTGTTCTGAATGTGTTTCCTAGCAGGGTACGGGCATGAGTTGCTTTACAGAGAGCCAGGCTGTTTGTTTTCCCAGCTAACGTGGTCCAAATAGTCCCATGTCAATTGCATAATTGTGAGTGTCAGGACATTATGCATTTAATGTCTCTTTAATCCCACCATCCGTTATTTCCCTCCCCTCTCACTGAACACGAAGCAACTGAGAGAGAAGCGCTCAGAGAGGGACCAGAGGAGCACCTTCAACTCACGGATGGCCCTTGGTCCACCTGCTGACAATGGGTCATAGTCCACCCACCTTGGGCGCTAGATCCCTCCCCTTTAGTCCTTCGTGTGTGGGGGGCACAGCTCTCTCCTTGTACCCACTGACCTGTTCATGCTTGGTGGTGCCAGGACTGTGATGCCTGTGCAGGAGGCACCAAAAAGGCAGGCAGGCAGGCAGGCAGGCAGGCAGGCAGGAAGGAAGGAAGGAAGGTGAAAGAACAAGGACACCTGGGGAAAAGGGCTTCCCTTGCATGAGGGGGAAGGGGAGCAAAGCTGCAAATTACACTGGCGAGAGGGCAAGGACAGGCACCTCTCTGAGAGCAGCCACCTGGGGTGTGACAGTCAGCAGAGGAGACACCCCCTAAGAGCCCGGACACTCCTTTCCTGATGGAAAAAAAGCCAAGATATTTCTAGCTAATCTTTTCAAAACCAATCCACTTCTTTATTTTTGAATAGAAAGGGCGAACGGAGAGCGCTTAGCCCTTCAGAGCGGGACTAACGAGATGTCACCAGCAATTTGGCATCGATATCGCTTGTGGAAATGGGCGACTTAATGTCACTTGGCATCTGAGGAAAGGGATTGTTCCCTGCACGGCTGTCGGCCACAAACCCTGGCAGGGAGTCGGAGGGGAAGGCTGGCCGCTCAGCAAGACTCATCATCAGCAGACGAGACGAAAGGCGCTGCTGCTGCGCATCCCGGAGGCTTTCACCCAAGCCCACCCCACATCTTGGCAGGAAGCCACAAGACGCCAGCCGCAAAGAAAGCCCACAACACGGGGCACCAAGGCCACCGGGAACGGCCTCACAGCCTCGCTTGACCCCATTGGCGGCACTGTTGAGACTCCATGACCCCCGGAGGTCGTCAGACTTCATCCAGATGAGACAGAGGTGCTCCAGGAAGGTGGAAAGGCAGACCAAGGGACAGGGATCCAGCCTGTGCTGGATGAAGCGGCAATCCCCCTCCCTTGAAAAAAAAAGAGGTGCTTCTGGGTTCATTCCCGAGCCGGATCTCGGTGGTGGTCTGCAATGCCTTTGCACCGCTAAAAGTAGTACGCTAGCTGTGTATGTACACATTCTGGGAGAGTTCTGATCTGGCCACAGTGACACGGGACTTAGTTCCATCTCAGCTAGACTACTCTACGTGGGGCTGCCGATGGAAAGTGTCCAGAAACTTCAGCAGATCCAAAATGCAGCAGTGGCCAGATGGTTGGCGGTGCCTGGACACAGGGACCACAGAACCCCCTTATTATAAGAGATCCAGCTTATGTATATCTACAGGGGCCTTATTGTCCGTGTCCAAACCCATGTTCGGCCAGATTGGTGGGATATAAACAAACAAACAAGTGTGATGCCAAGTGGAATAAATCAACTGGTACCCAAGTATCAGCAATGCCCAGCAGGATGTAGTGGAGAGAGTGAGGGCCTAGGACCACTTCGAGGGTGACAACACCAAGGGGTTTGTTAGGGGTCTGCAGATAGTATTTTGAAAATAAGGTACCGTATAAGGGAGCATGAGATTGGGTAGAAGCCATTGGAATAAAGGGTTGAAGCACCAGGCCAATGGCACGGAGTGGGTGGCACTTGACCCATCCCACGGGAAACCACAGACATGCCACGTGGCCCAAATGCTTGTCCTCCTCCTCCCCCCTTCTTGTCTTTCGGAGAACATGGGGACCATCAGCAGTAAAGAGGGTGACAGAAACACAAGCATACATTACTGGAGGCAGAGAGGCGAGGCGTTTGGAGGTCTTTCAGGAGGATTAGGAGAAGGGCCACCCGCAAGGGAACAATCCACCTGGAAATGGATACTGAGGAACCAACGGTGGAAGGAATGCAAAGGGGTGCAGAGCCTGACCGATCATGTCTTGATTGTTTATGGCTCTTTTGTTAAGAAATACGATAAAAGGCGTGCTACACTGTGCTCTCGAGGGTCTTCTCTGCTTTAAGAGGATTCCACAGCTGACTGTCTTTGCTCCTTAAGATAGTGTTGAATCTCAGCTGGTCCGTGGGGGGCGGGGGGGGGAGCCTGAAGGGCAAGGGTTGCCCCCAAAACCAGGGGAACAGGGGAATCTAGAGATGAAGACCTGCCTCCATATCCTTCCTTGCATCAGCTGGCGGGATGGCACTGGTAAAAAAAAAACAAACCCATGTTTCTTCCCAGAGAGCAGCAGAGGGCACTGCAGGCCTGCGCTTCTTGGGACCAGCAGACACAATGAATTAGCAAATTATTTATTGTTATTATTGTATCAAGACGTTAGGACACTAAACCTAATTTGCTAATGTGAACCAATCTGCTTAAATGATTTAGTAGTGAAAACAACTACATTAATTTATTGCATTAATTACTTGTAATGTTTTCCTTTATTGTTCTTTTTTAATCTCAGGTACCAAGAATTGATTTAAAAGGGGGAGAGGGAAACTCCAAAGGAATTAGAGTAAAGCATTAGATATATTAAGAGATCCATCACATCCTGGTCATCGCCTCTTCGAGTTGCTGCCATCGGGACGGAGATATAGAGTACTTAGGGCAAGAACAAACCGTCTCAAAAATAGCTTCTTTTTTAGAGCAATATTGGCTTTAAACGGAAATCCTGGACTTTGAAGTCAGCTTATTTTATATGTCATATTTTAGTCATTTTATATGTCATATTATGTGTTGTACCTGTTTTTAAATCTATGTGAAATGTTTTAAATGAGTTTTATATAGCAACCACAAAATTTCGTTGTTCCTGCAAAGGGGCAATGACAATAAAGATTCCTATTCCTATCCTATTCCTATTCCTAATTGTGAGATGTTAATCATTATACCACAGATAGGCATTATTCATGATGCAATCCATGGTGGGGCTTAAAACCATCATTCAAAAAAAAAAAAACCAGTGTCTTAAGAGGAGCTGTGGGGTAATGAATTCATTTTAGCTAATTGGATCCTAGATTCAAGACTCACAAAAAGAGAATGGGCTGAACCGTGTGGTGCAGAGATGAAGGCAAGGGTGCAGTGGTGGTCCTCTAGCTAGGGCATCATCTGCAGGGCAAAGGGAGGGCTCTTTGACCAGCTTCCAACTCTCCTTGCGAGGGGGAGGGGCAGCTGTGGAGACCCTCAGGAAAATCTCCTCCACAGGCAAAAGTGCCCCTAGAGCCCCCGGTGCCACCCACTCCAACCCAAGACTGGAGGGGTCTCCAGAGGGCCTGCCAGGCCCACCCCCACAGACGTGGCCAAATATGTGGGCACCGGCCACTGAAGAAAATGAATCTCCCCACAGGGCAAAATAGGTCAGTCTCTGCACCTAGAAAGCTAGCACGTCAGGGCCAACACATGCATTCAGCATCGCATCTTCCTTCTTTTCTCCTTCAAGGGGGAGCGTTCCACGGCGGAGCCTCCAGCTGCCGCCTGACGTGGCATTGCTCCAGCACAGAGCGATCCCTTGGGCAAGAACAGGAGATGCCGGCTGGAGGAGGAAGGGGCACCTTGTACCCACATGGGGGAGGGGCCACCTTTCAGGTGGGAAGGAGCTGGCCCTGCGGCTCCCTCTGGGCAGCCCCCCCCCAGAAAGAGGGTGAGATGGCAAGAAGAAGGGGGCTGCACCCTGTTCCCGGTGGGGGGGGGACCAGGAGGGTTCAGAGATTCCAAGGGCACCCCTTCCCTTGCCGTTCTGGGCTCGTCTGATGCCTGGAGGGAGACTTTCGGGCGTCCCTTCCCCGTGACTCAGAGAACATATGGGAGCTGTAAAGGTGCATGGGGGAGGCCAAGAGGGAAAGGTCCGTCCTCGGCAGGGGGGGGGGGGCATATGCCCACTGTCTGCTCTCCTCTGGACCCTCCCGTGCTTCTACTGCCAGCCAGGTTAGAGGGGTGTTCTTCGGGGGTGGGGGGGACAGGATTTGTCAGCAATTCCAGTTGCACACACAAAAAAATCCTCCCCCTCCCCCCCCTTCTTCCAGGATGTGAGGAAGAAGGCTCCTGGTCGGCTTTGTGCCAGGAAGAGCGGCAGGGCTTCTCTCTCTCCCCTCTTTCGGTTGTCCTTAACTCTGTCCCCCTTGTTGATTTAGCTGTGGAATAGTTTCCTTGAGACTATTGAGGCCGATGTGCTGGCTCATGCAATGGTACAGAATGTTCACAAATGTCTTAGCTGTCCGAAAAGCCAAAGTCCAGGACATCAGCTGCCTGTTTTTCTGCAGAGGGGGCAATGGACCCACTACTGACCCGGACGCTAAAACACCGCCACAAACCTTATAGTCATTGGGACTACAGGAGGATGCCCCTAAGCCCTCAGTCTGGCCCTCCAGGAAGCCTGCAGAGAGAGAGCGCATGCATGGCAGTTGCAGAAAGACAGGCAATGGGGATGAGAAGGGGGAGCCTGTGGGCGTCCAGGGCCCTTAAAGGACCCTTGGGGCCAAAGGGCCAAGGGCTCAAGAACAGGTCATGGGGCCACTTGATTGCAGCAGCCAGACTTTTGGTGCACAGCCCTCTGGGAAAATTTCGGTTATTTGGGCCTTGGAGCTCCAAAGTCTGTTAGTTTGCAAGACTTGTCGGCTGCCCTGGAAGGGAATTTGGCAGGACAGGCAGCTAACAGGCAAGTCCATCTCCGGGTCACCTTTTCTCCACTTTTTGGAACTTTTTTCAAATTGAACCCCTCCCCCCCAAAGAAAACACCTTAAAACTTGGTTACTAGAAGTGTAAGTGGGCTTTGCCAATGTGTTTTGAAACAAGTATTTCTGTGAGGGAGGAAAATGGGGGTCGGAGTGATGGGAATGCAGTGGGTCAGAGAGGGTGGGCATTCCTGGAGGTTCCTCAGTTCTGATCCAAGCCCAAGACAAGAATGTCCACCAAACCCCGAGCTCAGTTGGGGGAGAGAGAGCTTGGAAGCTACTCTCGACAAGGACCTCCTGGGCCCGGCAGAGAGTCCAAGGATACCTGCTCTTTTGAGGCACAGGGGGGGGGTGTCCTCTCCCCCCTCCCCACATGGGGCCTGAGTTTGAAAGGGTGGCTTTTGCCTTGCTGATAAGGTCCAGAATTGCCTAGCCCACGCAGGACTTATAGAGTCCCAAAGAGCAGCTTTTTGGGGGGTTCTGCAGCCCACGCCCGGCTGTGCCCTGGAGTCATGCAGGGCAGAGGAAAAGAGGCACCAGCTGTTCCTTCCACTGACGCACCGATAAGGCTTCAAAGGCACCGGTGGGGACATCTGAGGACCGGTGGGTGGCTCTCGGGCCCAGCTCCCATGCTGCTTTTGATGCCACCCACCACCTTCATAGACGGCCCACCCTCACCGCTCTCGGGGGCCTTGGGCAGCTGGCCACCTTCTTCCGTGGCCTCTCTCGAGCCCTGCCTGCTTCAGAACAATCGAGAGATGGGCACAGCTCCGGAGGGCACCACTTTCTCCCTCGATGACATGTCATCTGCTGTCTGAATGGCCCAACGCATCCGTTAGCAATGTTTTAGAGGAAGGCTCCCAGCTTGATGACGGGGTTGATAAATTTTGCTTTCTTTCTTGGGAAGAACGTGGCGGACCAGAACCAGTGTGGATTGGCTCCAGTTCCTGCCCAGACCAGTCCCAGGGGAATCCTCCACCAACCAGCCCCATGAGGCTCACAGGGGGCCTTATCCTGCTGGGGTCCTTGACCCTCTGGGCCCACCTGCCTCTGGTCTCCGGAGACCTGGGTGAGTTGAGCAGATGCTCCAGAGAGGCTCTTTGGAGCCAAGCCTGGGTGTGTTTTCCCTTGAACCCTTTGCCTGCTGCGTGGGCTGGAGGCGGGGGGAGCAGGGGCACCGTCTGCTCTGCTGCCTAACCTCTCTGCCCCCTTTCCCTCCTTGTGCCCTCTCTCTGCCCCCCCCCCCACCCCACCAGGGGTCTGCATTCTTCCTCCCGACGGAGGGCTCTGCTTCGTCCTGGAGCGCCGCTGGTACTACGACTACGAGTCGAAGAAATGCCTGCCCTTCTCCTGGGGTGGATGTGGCGGGAACGAGAACAATTTTGAGACCCGCAAGCTGTGCGAGGCGGCCTGCAGCCATTACGGTAAGTCTTGCACCCCCCAAACCCAAACCCCCAGGCAAGAACAGCTCTAGCTGGGAACACCCTGGGCCCAAAAAGGATTTCGGCCCCAAATTCCCAGGGCCAGGAGACGCCCCGGGCAGGGAACCACCAGCAAGGGAATCTTGAAGCAAGGCCCTGTCAAAGGCATGCCCACATATAGTCGGGTGCCAGTCGGGTGCCAGTCGGGTGCCAGTCTGCTCTCCTTAGCCACCGGCCAGATCTCCCTGGGGTGCCCGGCAGGAGGGCCAGAAGGAGACCCAAAACCACCTGCTTGTTCATCACTGCATGAGGATGGAGGCTGTTTGGATGAGCAGCAAAACATTTCTATCTCTCAAAAAGAAGTCCAGTAGCCATGACTCGGCTTCCAACGCAGCTCCCCGGGTTTCTCCTTCCCCTTCTCTCTCTCTCTCTCTCTCTCTCTCTCTCTCTCTCTGTCATTTCTCCCAAATGTTGAATCTCCATTTCTCAATGGGGAGGGGAGGAGGGACACGGCTGTCATTTAATTGGTGCCTTAGAGCAGTGCACAGAAAAGCATCCCAAATGTTGAATCTGTTCCATTTAAGGGGACAATGGGGTGGGGAGGAGGGACACGGCTTTTCTTAGGAAGGACTGACGGTGGTATAATTGGTGCCTTAGAGCCTGCAGGGATGATGCACCCCAGGAGACAACACAGGACACCTGTGGGTGCCCATTAAAAGGGGACATGGCTTTAATTGGAGGGGGCCCCGCATTCCCCTTTGCCCCCCACCCCACCCCCACAGACCTCCATGCCAGGGGACATGCTTCAGCCCCTTTGGGGTTTTTTTGGCCTGGTCTTTTTTCCCATCTCTTGACAATGAATGCTTTGGGTGTAGAGGGTGGAGGAGGGGTGAGCAGACTGGATCCCTGCATTCCAGGCGCAGGACATGGGTGGACACAAGAGCTGTGTCAGATGACAGTTGTTGTTGTTGTTTTTTTGTTCAAGTATGGGTGAGAGTGCTGGGCGGGGATCCTGAAATGTGTGAAGCAGGTCAAGATCCAAGGGTTGTCCCCCACCCCACCCCAGAATATTCCCAGCCTCACTCCAGGAACTCCTGGGCTGGAGCTCTGAGGGAAGGAGAGCCTCTTGGGGTGAGAGGAGAGGAGCCCGGGTCCTGGACCTCTTTCCAGAGACGTCTACTGTCTCGGTCTGTTGGAGCCAAAAGAGGAGCAGAAAGAGCGGGGGAGGGGGGCAGCTGTAAGTGCAAAGCCTCGTGCGCTTTCACCGACCATTCCTCCAGCGGCAGAAGTCAGTTGGAATCGACGCCATACCTCACCTTGGGATAAATTCACTTGGGTGTGGAGGGTGGGGGTCAAGGGGCCATACCTTTATAGGCCACTTTTTAAAAAAACCTTACAAATCATTGCAAGCTATTTGATGTTTACCAGTGGCCTACAAAGAGATGGCCTGGAGTCGATTCTGGGAGAAGCTTGCCAGTCTCCAGTGAGGGCCGTGGGTGCTTCTCTTTGGCTTCCTGGGGAGAAGACACCTCTGTTTTCCCTTGACGGCGGTACGGCTGTTCCTTCCCCCTCTGAGAACATCTCATCACAGTGTGGGTTTGCGTTAGAAGTCAGCAGCCCTGGCAGTTCAGGACTGCCTCCCTCCCCCTCCTGCGGGCGAGCCAAAGCGAGCAGAAATCAGGTCCTTGGCTGCCGGTGGTGGTGGCGGCAGAGACCCTCCATCGGCCTGGCCCTGTCCTTTCCCAGGAGGTGGCAGGAGGAGTCACCTGGGTGCCACACACCTGCGGGGACTTCCCACTGGATCCTGTCTGCTGAGGAGGGCGGCCACCTTTCTGCCAAAGGACTCCTCAGCCAGAAGGAGCCGCCGGGCAAGGAGGGTGACGCTTCCTTCTCTCTCTCTCTCTCTTTCTCTTTCTCTCTCTCGTGCCAGGATAAGGAAGAGGCTGGAGAAGATCGAGACACGCCCAAGGAAAGGCTGGGAGATGCTGGGAGGAAGGCTCCTTCTCCGGATGCCATGCAAGAGAGCCAAGGCAGAGGAGGGGAACAGGGGGGTGGGGGTGGGGGCTGGCCCTGGTCCTGCCTTCCCCCAATAAACACAGCCTGCTCTTCCTCCTCTTTGAACTTTTTGCAGCATCAGCCTCTGTGAACAGGAGGGTGTTTTTGGAAAAGGGGGCGGGGGGACCCTAACCTGGACTACTTGCCCACAAGACAGAGCCGAGCAGAAAACGGAGCTGCACGGATGTGGCCATGGTGGCCTGCAAGGGGAGGGGCTGAAGGCTAAGAGAGAACATAAGAACCTAAGAAGAGCCATGCTGGATCAGGCCAAAGGCCCATCGAGACATGGCAAGGCCCAGGAAGGTCTGCTGGTCTTTGCTCCCCGAGGGCCTCGGGCAGGGCGTGCGGCCACCAACTAGGGCAGAGGAACGCAGACCTGCGGCTTAGCACCAGCCCACAGGGAACCCCTATCCAGGCCATGTGGGGTCCATGGATTCGCTCACCCACCCAAATCCTACCACCACCACCCAAGCACTGCCTTCCCAGCTGGGAACAGGGTAAAGGTGTGGTGGAGCTGACCCCCCCCCACCTTCCTCAAAGGTGATGCTGGAGGAATCTGGCCTCCTGCCTTCAATGTGAGATGACACAAAGAAGCTTCGCCCTCCTTGTGTTCCCTCAAAAACAGGGGAGAGAGAGAGAGAGAGAGAGAGAGAGAGAGAGAGAAACAGGGATGGGAAGAATGTTCCTGCTGCCAAGGAGCCAAGGTTGGGGGCCACAGGCAGCCGGGCACGTCCCTTGCCCTGCGTGGGGTGCACCGGGCAATGAAGAAGTCTTCTCGGCTGCCTAAATTGGAAAGGGTGTGGACTCAGGGGCCAGCCCCCCCCTCAATGCCTTGGATGTCATCTTGCGCCATCTGGATCCATGCCCCAGTTCAGCTCTCTGCAAGACAACTGTTCCTGGGAGTGGGTCTCTCTCCCTGCCCCACCCCCACCCCCCATACACACACTCCAACTCCTGCAGTCAGTTTGGACCCCCAAATCCCTGCCTGGTTCACAGGTGGGGGTGCAAGCACCCCACCCCCACCCCCTGCCCAGGAGGGAGACAGAGAGGTCTGGGAGCCTGGGAGGAGGGGTCTGGCATCTGGCACCCTCCCAGGGTATTTACAAAAGCAAAGACTAGCCTACAGGCCATCACTTTATATAGGCCACTAATTAAAAAAAAATAAAAACATCACAAACATCATTGCAAACGTTTGTGGGCATGATCCACTTCTTCAAGGCCAGTACCAAAAGTCCAACTGCAGCCTGAAGGTTAAATCTTAGATGCCAAGTTCTGGTAAGAGGATTTTTGTCTGTCTTAGATGAGGCAGCACAGCTGTTGGCAGTTGCTGTAAAGCTGCACCCGAGGCAGAGGACAGGGTGTCACGCCCCAGTCCTTCCAGGAAAGGGGCGCAAGGACTAGGCAGGAGGCTCACAACCGGCCACCCCACCCCGCCACCTGCCTCACTCCTCTCCGTTTGGCGCTTCCTCAAAACATATGTGTGTTTCTGTTTGGCCGGGGGGGGGGATGTTGATGCAGAATACCCCTGTGCTCCATTTGGGGATTGGGGTATAATTTAGAAAACCCACTACCCACTAGGTATAGCCAATTGGGACCAGATTAAAGAGAAAAAGAATGTGTGGTTGCTGTCCTGCTGCTCTGATGACGGCCTTTTCACACGACCCCTAAGATCCGCTGGCCACTTAAATTCGGACCAGAGATCTTAGGGGCTTGTCGCTGTTCCTGCGTTCCCACCCCCTCCACACTCCTGGCTGCTGGCTGCGTGAGGGGAGGGAGGAAAAAAGGAAGAAAAGAATGCCACTCACCTCCGTTCTGCCGTCCCGGCACTGCATTCAGATCTCTTAAAGGGGTGGGGGGGTGGCAAAAAAAGAACAAACAGAAGCAAGGAGAGCCGGGCAGTCACTACTGTTATATCCGCATCAGGAATTTCAACCCTCCGAGAGCAGGTACATGAAAAGTGCACTGGGACGCGGCTAGGTGGGCATGGTCGCACTTAATTATCTGTAAACTCCGGAGCTGGTGGGGAAATAATTTTAAGCTCCGGAGCTGGGAGCCATTTGCCGCGGAGTTTAGGGGTCATGTATAAACACCCTAGTCTCTGAGTTCAACATCTGTGTGCCTTCTTTCTGAAATTAAAAGAGGGAGCTGTGTGGCCATCACAAAATACAAAGGCTAGTTAGTTAGTTAGTTAGTTAGTTAGTTAGTTAGTTCGTTCAAATATATCCATCCTGCCTTTCTCCCAAAAAGGACCCAAGCTGGCTCCCTCCAAAACAAGCAACAGAGGTTTTGGCTACCCAGTAAAGTCATTTTTCTTCCATCCACTGGGTTGAGAGTGACCAAGGGGTACCTCTGGTTGGAAGAAGGAAGAGAACAAAGGTGGGGGGAGGTGGAAGGATGGACAACCCCCGCCCCCAAGAGAGCCCAGGACAAGCAGACAAATGGGCAGGCATTCGTGGCTTTTATTTTCCACAGTTGGAGAAGCCCTTCTGATGGCGCCAGGGCGCTGATTCTCACGGCGCAAGGGAAATGTGGGGAAGCCGAGGCAAAGAAGGAGAATAGGTCGATGGTGGTGGGGGTGAGGGGTGTCCTGGGAGGGAGGGACCCTGCCCTTGGCCATCCGCTGCTCCTTCACCAGTTTCCGCCTTCACCCTAATAAGGCACCCCTGGAAGAGAAAGATCCGTGGGGCAGAAGCATCAACCTCCTGGGAAACTCAGGTTTGTCCTGAACTCCCTTGCTGGGGGTGCCCTGCCTATCAGATTTCCCGGTGGCTTGAGGAAGGGACCTTCTTTTGGGGTCCTGCCGGCCCTCCTGTCTTCCTCCCCACGGCCACCTGAGCAGGCCTCAGCAGGAGACCCAGAAGAAGGTCAGGTTTGGCTGAACCCGTGGAGGCTCCAGAATTTGCCTCGGAGCCAAGATCGCACATGCCACTCCTGCTCTCCTCAGCTTTGCCCCATCCTGTTTGGCCCATGGGAAGGAAACAAGTCCCCCCCCCCAAAAAAAAAGCCCTGTCCACGCCCGGAACCGTATGTTTGCACTCAAGGTCTTGACTGTGTGATGTCTGCAATCACGCACAAGCCTGCTTGCCACGCACATAGCCTGTATAATGGGCTGGGTCGTTGATTGATTGATTGATTGATTGATTGATTGATTGATTGATTGATTGATCACCAGACTCAGGGAAATTACTTCAGGGCAAGTTTACATAACATTAAAGCACACCCTGATGACCCAAATGAAACACCATCAAAGGAAACAGGCAGTCAGCAACCTGATCAATCGATACGGAACCCAACAGGAGCCCCCTTCCTTGCATTGGAGGAGGGCAGGTGGCTCCAGGTGGCCTCAGCGCCCTGGCCACTAGGGGGAGTCTTCCCAGCGGCTGACCTTGCCAGGGTCTGGGCACCTGGACCTGCTCCCCAGGCAGGCTGGCAATGCTGAGGCAGCCAGGAAGTGTCCCAGCCCCACCTGGTCAGCCAAGATCAGCTGGAGCCCAAGCCCTTAGGCCACCTTTCAAAGTGTGGATCAAGCACCCTCTTGTAACCACAGCAGGGCCTCCTGTGTCACTCAGGTGCAGTGGGGGAGCGACCGGGGCCATTGCAAAATCCCTTTCCCCCTCCTATGGGTTCCCCAGGCAGCACCAACAAGGGCATGATGCCCCGTGGGCGCCTGTTGGGCATGGCCAAGGGCTGTGCTGGGGATCCCAGCCGGCAAGGCTGAGAGGCAGGGTGGAAGACCAGGAACACGTCTTTCCCCTGATCACCATGGGGGAATCCCACTTGGAGGATGTGTTGTGGCCTAAGCCACAGAGGAAGGGGAGCTGGTGGGCCAGTTTGCTTGCTTTCCCTTTGGGGACACCTAAGAAAGGCCTTGGCCTTATTTCTGCCAACAAGCAAATGAAAAATGCATCTTCTGAGAAACCAGACGGTGGAGGCAGGTGAGGAAAAGGAGGAGGAGGAGGAAGAGGAGGCCTTCTTTGCCCTTAGGAGGCCCGCAGGTCTTGTCCCGCCTGAGCTGCAAGCCTGGCCACCACCAATCTGCAGATTTTGAGGGGGCCCTTATCATGCCCAACCGCTGTATGAGGTTGCAAACCTGTGCTTCTCTCAAGCTGGGTCCCGGTTTCTTAGCAACAACTCCTTTACAAGGGGAAAGTCCAAAGGGGCAGTTTTCCACCTCTGCCCCCTCTCTCTGGGGGCCAGGGGCTCCTCGATCGTGGACTCCATGATTATTATTATTTTCGGCCCGGCTAAAGACAAAGAAGGGCTGCCTAGATGGCCTGAGCATATCTGATCTCGCCTGATTTCGGAAGCTAAGCAAGGTCAGGCCTGGCTAGCACTTGGATGGGAGACCACCAAGGAATATCAGGTGCTGTAGGCACCTGGAGTAGGAACTGGCAAGAAAACTCCAGTACTCCTGCCAAGAAAACTCCATGGACATGGGGTCACGGAGAGCCGGTCACAACTGCAACGACACAAGACAACACAAAGACAAAGATGCCCCAGGACGTTTTCTGCCTGAGTCAAAGGAGAAAGTGGCATCCGTGGGCAGGATGGCACCTGCCTCTCCCTGCAGCCCTGCCGACGGAGCAGCATCCTTCCCCCTCCTTGAGCAAAAGAGACGGAGGCCTGGCCTCGGGGCATATGCAGTTGGAGGCCCACTGGCCGGGCCCACTGGGGCAGCAAGGCCTTCGCCGTCCCCAGCCGAGTGGGGAGCCCCGCTGCCAGAGGGCCAGTGGGCGAATCCTTCCCAACCAGCAGGCGGGTGGCCTTCTTCTCCCTCCCTCCCTCCCTCCCTCGCGAGGGGGGGGAGGGGTAGGGGAGTGCCTAATGGCAGGGCTGCCGAGCCAAGATCCCCTGCCGCCCTCTCCCCTCTCTGCCTGTCTCCCCAGGTGGCTCAGTGTGGCAGGGAGGGAGCAGACTCTCCTCACGGAGGGCTTACCTGGGCCCCCACAAGCCTGCCGGCACAGCTCCTGAGTCTCGAATCAGTTCAGGTTGCCCAGGCAGCCCCCGTAGTCAAACCGCTCACACCGCTTGTTGGCCCAGTGGTAGTAGAACTGGCGGATCCGGGCCTTGCAGGGCCCAACGGCCAGGGGAAGCTGGCAGACACCTGGAAGAGGAGATGACTGAGAGGGGTGGGTGGGGCACTCGGGGGGTCCAAACACAGCATTGCCGTGCGTCTTCAACACCTGACGCAAGAGATCATCTCCTATGCCAATGTTGGCGAACCTATGACATGGGTGCCAAGGGTGGCACTCAAAGGAGCCCTTTCTGTGGGCACCCAACATCACCCCTACACTACCACCTCTATTCAGGTTAAAGTGCTGTATTGCCAATTTGTGAAAAATTACTGGGTTTTGAATCACAGTTTGGGCACTCAATCACTAAAAGGCTCGGCATCATTGTCCTAGACCTGAAAGGAATGATGTACAGCTATTTACAATAGCTGTAGCTTGGGTCCTCTGCCGGCAAAAAGAAGGGCTAAGCAGTTGCAATAAGCAGTCTGGGTCTTCAGGAAAGTGATGATTTATTGGCTGACAACCAAGGGAATTCTCACTCAACACAGATCGAATGACAATTCCACTGGACAGAAAGAATGCATCAGTTTTTATAGAATTACATTTCTGCTCTTTCCCCCTCCCATTTGCATCTTACGTCATATGCATAGGTTACACACATCAAACACTAATTGGTACTTTTGATCATTATTTTGCACTTTTTGGCAACAGCTAAATATTTTAATTGGAGCGTTTGTTTGAACTGACTAGTACAGAGCTCCACGGAGCTGCAAGCGTTTTATGACCCTGGAATTTGACAAATGATGGATTGCAGGTGCTGTTGCCTCGGCTGAGTGAAGAGATAAGATTTTCTTCGGCTGGCGTAACTGTGAATTAGACCTCTAAGTCTTATCTCTGCTTTCCCAGCCAATATTATAACAGGGGCCCTTTCTCTTAAGGCTTGACCAGCGTTTGCAGGAATAAAAAATACATGTGTGAATAATAATATAAATGAAATATATATATATATATAGATGTATGCTTAGTAACATCATTACCTCTAAATATATAATTTGTGTGGCTTATACTGTGCAAGGCATAGCCTGAAATATCCCATACAGGGTACAGCTTGGGATATATATATTACTATGAAGCCTGTCAATATGCCTGTGGGTTACTAATACAGATATATGCTTGATCCATAGCCTTCACTCCCCCCTGAACGAGTTTTGGGAATTTACGGCAGTAAATTACCCAAAGGCTGTTGTTCTCGACTTCTGTCATAGTCTTGCAACAGCGCAAGCATTTCTGGTGCAGCGCGCTTTGCCACCATGCGAAGGATAGAAGTTTGAAGGAACTTGATCAAGCAAGGAGCGGGTAAACATATCAAAAGCAGAATACATAATGGGGCAACTACCATACCAATGATGGCCTTAAGCCAACCTCCCGGAAGGAGGTCTTGCAACCAGCCTAACTGCAACCCTTTCCACTCCTGAGCAGGGTTAACTGTGAGTTGTTTGGTTTCTGTGGTAAGTTGGTTTATGACGTCACCAACTGGGTCAATCTCGAGACAGCAGTTCGTCATGTTCCATTTACCACACACGCCGTTTTCCGCTGCTAACAGATAGTCGAGAGCGAGCCTATTTTGATAGACTGCTGTCCGCAATTTGTCAGTGGCAACGGCTAACGCGGTCAGCGCTGAAGAGATGCGCTGCCCTGCCAAATCTAAAACTGCTTGTAATCTGATAATTCGATTAAGCATGTAAATAGGGGTCCTATATCCCCAGCTCCCATCAGCGGCCCAGGTGGCAGGGCCGTAAACACAGATGATGCGTTCCGAATCCCATGTGTCCCCATGGTACTGATCCGGATGCTTACAGTCAAAACCTTCAAAAGGTGTTCCCTCCCGCTTTAAGCTTCCCCGCTTCTCTCTGGACAAGGGGCCATACACGGGAGCGGCAAGGGATTGTTGTGGTGCTGTAGGAATTAGGAAAAATGAGGGTTTTATGAACCCTAGGACACAGGAGCCAGACCAGCTGGCCGGCAACATTTCATAAGCAAAGCTACCACATATCCAGTATAAATTTATGGGAGCTTCCCAAGGCACGGGAAGGTCTGAATAAATGTAGGACAGAAGCGCACCGGTCAGCTTTGCAGGTGGCGGCATACCTGCGGGTGACTTCCAGGCACCTTTTTCCCAAGTCCCTAGGCAAGCCAAGGAACCTACAGGGATGGTGCCCTCCTGTGAGAAGCACACTTGACCAACCAATTCAGTGGAAATAGTCCACACTAACTTTTGGGGATAATCCCTTGTGGTGAAATTTCCCATCCGGGACAAATTATTGAACAGCTCTGGATTGATTTCCATAGCTTCCCATGGCCACGCTTGGCCCATGTTGGTACCGCCACAAACATAACAATCTGAAACTCCCAATTCTGTGGCTATTGATTGCGCCAATCCAACAAAAGAATTTTTTGCAATGTCTGGGATTTCAAAGGAATCATCCTGCAATCTGTCTAAGGCACTACCACCTTCAGTCCAGGTTTGATTCCTCTTTCTCCCCCTCTCGCAGAGTAGTGCGAGTAACCGTAATGTACCCCTTTGGGTCAAACCCAGGTGCGGCTATGCCAAACCCATAGACTTCAATGGAAGGATGTGTTCTATTAATGCCCATGATCACAGTGTTGTCGTCACCCCTGCGGAAAAATGCTATGTGTTCACAGGGTTTAAAGGGTTGAAGCTGACTCCGTCCCGTGTGTTCACATACACATGTCCAGCTTCCATAAGCGGCACTCGCTTCACAGGGTGTCCACTTTTCAGGATTCCCAAATTTCCATCCTCTATGGGGTTGGCATATGTATTTGGCTTTTGTGTTATAGTAACCGTCTGAAGTATGACACCAGGGTCCTAGACCAAAGACAGTCACTGTGCAAGCTTTAAACACAAGTTGAACTTGCTCAGTGCTTTGCTTCAAAACTACCATAGAATTCAAGTAAAGGAGACGTCCCCCACCGTCTGGGTTTCTCCTTGGGGGAACTGTGGTTTTGCCATACCTGCCCACACAGAATAATTATAACGAATCGGGACCTCAGGTCTATAACAGTGGGAGGTGCCTGACGTATCATTGCAAAGGTGATACACCATGCCTTTACTTTGACAGATGGTCCCTGCGTGTTCACACTCTGGGGCTGCTGGGTACTGAAAATCAGAGTGCTTGTCACTTTACCATCTGTCGTGGTGTTCACTATGCAAGGGGCACATGTTTTCACCTGAGGTTGGACTGGTGCTGTAAGGCAAACAGGTATTATAAGCAGAATAACTAGGGTCCCTTCTATTCTAGGGAATCCCCATAGTCTTCGTTTCCAGTGGCAAAGTATGATTACCATACAAATTATGGAGGCCGGAGGTGCCACGATCCATACCCAGAAGGGCGCTTCTGAAAACATTGTGATAACAAACAACACAAACTATCAATAGCATAAACAGTAATCAGTAATTAGTGTCTCTCTGCAAGGCTTCAAAGGCTGCAGAATATTCTCTCGCCACCTGGCGGACTAAGTGTTGAGACCAGGAAATAGGGTGATATGAAAGTCAGCTCTGTAGCCAACCGTGCGCAGATAAGCGCCAATTTGTCCTGGAGGATGTTGGGGGCTGGTATGTGTGTGAGGTAAGACGAGCTCTTCTGGTTCGTCACTCAAGAAAAATATGTGCAAACACCCACAAGTGTATAGTCTCGCACACGTTGGCGTCTGCCAGGGGCTTAAAACAGTGATGATGTCACCAGATTCAAAAACAGCTAGTTCTCTGTTCTGGCGAAAGGGGTATAAAGGGTGAAGTTGCTGGTCTGTCAGCCTCACTTCAAAGTAAAAGTCAGGTGCTGGCAAAGCCCCCTCTCCCCCCATAAAACAACAGAGAGAAAAAGAGAAAAGAGGCAGGAAGACAGGATTTTAATCTGTCAACCTGAGGTGCAAGGAGAATCAGCGGATGGCGTTGGGATTCTCCGAAGTGTCAGACGCAAGGCGTCCTCAGGATCAGGGTGTGACGACCACAGGGCAGGCTCACTGGGTTGTCCTCCTTCCTGGGCGATGTCATCTAGGTTGATGTCATCTGGGGTGATGTCATCTGGGTTGATGTCATCTGGGTTGATGTCATCTGGGTCATCTGCTGGCGGGACGGCACCGGTCCGGTCCCTCTCGGGTGCAGGATCGTCTTCGGGTTGGACCTCCTCGTCTGCTGGCCCTGGAACTGCCAACTTAACACGGGTATGATGAATCCAGGGGGTGATTTCGGCCACTTTCACTGCCGTGGGGGTCTGCAGAAGAATCACAAATGGGCCTCTCCACTTCGGACGAAGAGAAAGGTGCTGCCAATCTTTCACCCAAACCGAGTCTCCCACTTGAAACTTGTGGACGGGTTCTTGCAGCAGGACGGGAAGTTTCTCCAGAGTCCATCTGTGTAGAGAGGAGAGACACTGGCCAAGCAACTGAAGATATCTAGCATGTGTCAAGGAAGCTACTCTTTCCGGACGTATTCCATATGAAATAGGAACAGGCCGTCCGTAGACGAGCTCAAAAGAGGAAATGCCAATGTGTTTCAAAGGGGTAGTTCTTGACCTGAACAGGGCAAGTGGAAGCATTTCCACCCAGCCTTTCCCTGTTTCCTGAACCAATTTAGACAAATGAGACTTCAAAGTTCTGTTCATTCTCTCGACCCGCCCTGAACTTTGGGGTCGGTATGCAGTGTGAAGGTTCCACTTAATCTGTAGGGCTTCTGCCAACCCCTGTAGTACCTTGTGAACAAAAGCCGGTCCATTGTCTGAGCCCAATGAGTAGGGCATCCCGTGCCGGCAAAGGTGATCTCTCAAAAGCCATCTAATGACTTCACTAGCCTGCTCTGTCTTTGTTGGTGTTGCCTCAGCCCATCCTGTGAATGTACAAACTGCCACTAACAAATAACGAAATTGTCCACACTGAGGCAATTCAGCAAAGTCTATCTGTAGATCCTGAAAGGGTTCTCTTCCATAGTGTTGGATTCCAGGCTGGGGCAGTGGTCCCACGCGTGGATTATTTTTCTGGCAAAGGACACATCGCCTAGATACATTGGCAGCAATTTGACGTAGCCGGGCGATGTACAGATAGGGGCTGAGGTGATGATAAGCTACGTCCGGTCCTTGGTGTGTGCCCTCATGGTGGTTTTGTATGACCTTACAAGCTAGACTTTCAGGCACCCACAATTGTCCATCTGGCATGACATACCAGCCTTCCTCATTTCGTGACAAGTCCTGTTCCCTAGCAAACTGCTCCTCAGCCCGGGAATAGACTGGGGAACTGGGTGGCAAAATGTCCAGGGGAATTAAACTGAGTTCAAATAACAGATCACTTTGTGCTGCTTGCTTGGCAATCCTATCTGCCAGCCTGTTTCCCCTAGCTTCGAGGCTAAGGCCAGCCGTGTGTCCCTTGCAATGTATCACAGACACTCTTCTGGGCTTCCAGACCGCATCAAGAAGCCGTAGCAAAATATCAGGGTGTGCTACTGAATTTCCTTCCGATGTAAGAAGTCCCCTCTCCTTCCACAATGCACCATGTGCATGTAAAGTCAAAAAGGCATATTTAGAGTCAGTAAAAATGTTGATGTCCCTTCCCTCTGACAGTTCAAGTGCCCGGGTTAGAGCAATCAATTCTGCCAGCTGGGCAGACGTCCCCGGGGGTAGCTGTTGTGCCTCAATTACAGTGTCATCCAATTCTACAATGGCATAGCCCGCTCTCCTTGTCCCCTCTATTATGGAACTGCTGCCATCAACGAACCAATTTTTCCAGTTGGGATTTGGGGTGTCTTTGAGATCAGGGCGAGATGAGTAAATTTCATCCATGGTCTGAATGCAGTCGTGAGCTGCAGGCTGATTGCTAATTGGCAGCAAAGTTGCTGGATTCAGACCCTCAGTAGTTTGGAAAGTCAGTCCTGCTCTGGAGAATAGTTTCTGACATTTAATCATAGCGGCCTGGGAAAGATGGTATCCCCCTTTGGCGTCTAGCAATGGCAAGACGGCATGGCGGGTGATACAATGAGTCGGCTGGCCGAAAGTGAATTTATCCGCTTTCTTTAGAAGCGCTGCCAGAGCTACAACTCCTCTCATACAAAATGGAAGCCCTTGCTCTGTTGGGGTTAATTTTTCAGACAGATATGCCACAGGCTGCTGCCAACTGCCTAATTTCTGACACAAAACTCCTTTCGCCACGCCTTCCTCCTCATCTGAAAACAGGAAAAATGGCTTGGATGGGTCTGGGAGACCTAGCGCTGGTGCCTCCACTAAAGCTCTTTTGATGGCCAGGAAGCTTTCTTGCTGTTCAGGGCCCCAAACAAAAGGATCCGTTTCGGGTCCTCGTGTGGACAAATGCAATGGTTTAGCCATGAGGCTGAAATTTGGTATCCAGATTCTACAGAAACCCGCAGCTCCTAGAAATCCGCGGAGCTCCCTTCTTGGCGCCGGAATTTGTACTATAGATTGTTTCCGCTCCTCGCGGAGCTGGCGCTTCTGGTGGGAAATATCAAACCCTAAGTAACGAACAGTCTCTTGACAAATTTGGGCTTTCTTTTTGAGAAACCCGGTACCCTGCATCTGCCAAATGATTGAGGAGATCTATGGTGAGCTGCTGGCAATCAGCTTTAGTCTCTGCTCCTGCCAGAATGTCATCTACATATTGTAATATCACTTGTCCCTTTTTCTTTGGGAAAGAGGCCAAATCTGAAGCTAAGGCTACCTCAAACAATGTAGGGGAATTTTTGAAACCTTGGGCTAAGCGGGTCCAACAGAATTGGCCTTTTGTCCCTGTGTGGGGGTCCTCCCATTGAAAGGCAAAAAGGTGCTGACTTTGTGGCGCTACACGGCAGCAAAAATAGGCATCTTTTAAGTCCAAGACGGTAAAAAATGCTGCTTCTGGTGGCACTAAGCTCAGAAGAGTATAAGGGTTCGGTACCGAGGGAAAAATGGTCTCCACGGCCCGGTTCACCAATCTGAGGTCCTGAACCGGACGATAGGACCCATCCTCCTTCTTCACAGGCAAAGGGAGTGTTTCCATTCAGATTGGCATGGAACAAGAATGCCATATTTGATCAGTCTCTCTAAATGGACCCAAATACCCTCTGCCGCTGCTCTTCCAATAGCATACTGTGGGACAGAAACTGGGGTGGCCATGGGTTTTAGTTGAACCACAAACGGTGGGATATTCCTTGCCATCCCGGGAGGGTTTCCCTCAGCCCAAACTTGTGGGTTTACTTGGTCTAGAATTTCACGTGGAATTTGGCTTGGCTCCTCTTTCACCAGTAACAATCGCCATCTCTCTTTCAAAGGATATTCTACACATAGTTCACCAGAGGGCTCAGTGGGGTTTGTTGTCAAATGAACTTCTCCCTTTGGGGTAAAAGTGATTTGGGCTCCTAATTTGAAAAGCAGATCACGTCCCAAAAGGGGAGGGGACAGTTTGGCATGTGCAGGAATTTATGCTGGACAGTATGGCCACCCAATTTGCATTCGATGGGCTTCATGAAGTAAGCCCGCTGCGCCTTTCCTGTGGCTCCCATTATATTAACTGAACGTGTCCGATCCAGGAGTTAACAAGGTTTGGAATCACAGAATAGCTGGCTCCGGTATCTACCAGAAATTGGGTGGTGGCGCTCCCTATCAACATGCTGACAGTAGGTTCGCGGGAGCCCGAACCTTGTCGCCTTCAATATTGATCTTCCTCCTCTTCCAAAGCCATCATGCCTTGGAAAGGTGGAGTCCAGGCAGGTCCCTGTCCTCTCTGTGGTCTAGGGAACGTCTGGGACATCTGGGCTCCTTGCTGGAATGGGGGCTGTTGTTGGAACTGGGCTTGCCCTGCTTGCTGAGCTGGGTTTTGCATCAGATTTTGCTGGTATGGGGCAGGCTGATTATATCGTGGGGTCCCTGCATCGAATGCCTATAGCCGGGCTGGTGGCTGGGCGAATTGACGATGGGATATCTAGCAGGTGCTTGTGGCTGCCAGAATTGGCGGAATGCTCCCCTTTTGAAATTCCCTGGTTTCGGTTCTCTGGGTTTCGATAACAATCTTTGGCCCAATGCCCTACCTTGCCACATATTCTGCAAGTGTCCCGTGTTAAGGGTCTCCATCTAGGCTCAGGGGCTGGATTTAAAGCCATAATTTTCTTCACTGCAGTTTTACTTTTCTGGGAGCCCTGTTCTTCTTCTCTATTATTAAATGTACTTTGCGCGGACTGCAGCAGCCACGATAGGGATTGCCCCATGAAATTCTCTGTCTTTTGAATTTTACGACGTATGTCAGGGGCAGATTGAGCTATAAAAACAGTTTTAACAATATTCTCCATCCCTGCGTCTCCGGGATCAATTGGAGTGAACTTCCTGAATGCTAGGTATAAACGATCCAGAAATTCCCCTGGCGGTTCATCTGCTTTCTGAACGATGTCATTTACTTTTGACATATTAATCTTCTTCTGCCCCGCTGCTCTGACCCCCTGGAGGATTGCTGCCTGATATCTTTTCAAAGAGGCTATTCCCCCATCAGTATTATAGTCCCAATCAGGCGCAGTGGTGGGAATGGCTGCATTCACCTGTCCTGGGTCATCCCCTTGGGCAGTGCGATATTTTCTAGCTGCATCTATGATTTTCCTCGTCTGTTCCGCGGTGAAAAGCCCGCGGAGCAGATGTTGAATATCCTCAAAAGTTGGGGTGTAAACACTAAACACACTATCCAATGTGCTGAACACCCGATCTGGGTCATCATCCAGGCTGGGGAGGGTATTTTTCCAGTTTATGATGTCTGAGCTTGTGAAAGGCACATGTTGCATGGTGGAGGTGCGGGGGGCATTTTGGCCTGGGGTGACAGGGTCATAAACTCGCCTGAGGGGCATCACATTTGCATGAGCCCCTTCTGCCATGGCCAGGCGGTTAGCCGCATCAAGTGCCCTCAAAAGGTGCCTCTGCCTCTTCTTCCAGTCCTTCTCCCCTGCTGCCCCCAAAACGTGATCTGAGACTTCAAATTTATCCTTATATTTGCCCAACAAATCCTCCACTCTTCCATGTTCCTCTTCTGTCCACTCTCTGTCTCCTCTCAATCGCCTGTAAAAGGCGGACACATCTTCCCAGTCTCCTTCATCTCCTTCACTCTCTCTGCTGGGGCTTCGCCCGCATTCACCTCCTCTTCCTCTCTCTCTTTTTCTTTCCCTTGACTTCCCTGGCTCCCCTTCTCTCTCTCTCTCCTTGTCTCTCACCCTTCCTCCTGCTGCTGCCAATTCTCTGCCTCTGGGTGAGTCAGGCTGCGACTCTGGCTTTGGGTCAACATCTGCTGGGCGCCCTGACGGGAGTGCTGGGTTACCCCCTGGGTTGGGAGGAGGGTTTGGCGCTGGTACAGCTCCGGGGGCATATGGGGGAGGCAGGGAGTCATATTCTTCTTGTTCACAAGCTAAAACTGGCTTGTCCTTTTTGAGGGCTAGAATCTTAGCTTGGGGTGGAAGGTTTCTGCATGCTCTTAACCAAGATGGGTTCCGTTTTACATTTCCTCTCCACATTTCAATATACGGAATATGCTCTGGGAAGTCTTTGAGAATGGTCAGCCAGAGCTGACGGATGATCTGTTCATCAAAGGTCCCATGTGCTGGCCAACCCGGATGAAGTATTGGCCATTCCACTCTGCATAGAGTTAGCATACGCTCTTTTCTCATAGTGACACCAAAGTCATAGTTTCTAGTGGCGGATTTCCAATTTGCCACAAAGCACATCAAAGGGGTGCTTGGTTTGCTGTGTTCTGCTCCCATTTTATATGTCTTTTTTTTTTATTTATAGTTTTATTGGGTTTTTGAAGAGGGGAAAAGGGAAAGGGAAAAAGGGGAGGGATAAAATTTAAAATTTACATTGAATATGTCAAGCAAAGTAGAAGAAAAGTAATATAACATATTGATAGTTTGCCAAATATTATCACAATACTAATAAGTTTGTTACTTCTTGCCATCTTTTCCGAGAGATCTCATCATAGTCTCCCTTTAAATAGCCGGAAAGTCTATCGATTTCAATACATTCTCTTATCTTTTCGTGGATATTCTTCTCTGTTGGCACGTTTGGTTGTTTCCAGAATTTCGCATACAATATCCTTGCAGCAACAATTACATGGTGAAGTACATATCTCTGATCATATGAAATATTTATATCTACTATATTTAATAAGAAAAGTTCTGGTCTAAGCTCTATCTTAATTTTCAAACATCTTTCTAAAAATAGTTTTACCATTTTCCAATATGCCTTTGCCTCTTTGCATGTCCACCACATATGGTAAAAAGTACCGCAGTCATGTTTACATTTCCAACATTTGTGTGAGCAATTATACATCTTAGATAATCGGTGTGGTGCAAAGTGCCATCTATAAAACATCTTATAACAGTTTTCCTTAAAAGAAATAGATTTAAAGATTTTAACTGTATTCCACAAAGAGTCCCATTTGTTTAGATGAATAGGATAACCAAAGTTTTCTGCCCATCTTATCATAGTGTCTTTGACCTGTGTATCAATCATTTTTCATTTAACAATATGGTGTAAAATTTACTAAGCAGCTTAGCATCGCCGGAAGAAAGTATTTTATCAAGTGAAGTATCAGTAGTCGTAAATCCCCCCTCTTTGTTGAGGTCTTTGAAGTGTGCATATATTTGTTGATACTTCCACCAATCTAAATTGTAACCTTCTGATACTAATTTCCCTAGTGGTTTCAATGAAAGGTCAACATTCAGAAGGTGTCTATAAGTTATAACTTTTGGAGTTTCACTTATATGGGAGCTATGGGTCGCTCCCAGAGGGGATAGCCACAGTGGTACTTTAGGGTAGAATTGTTTTTAATCAATAACCATATTCTAAATAGGGCGTTCCTTATCCAGTGTTTTTGAAGAGAGTGGGTATGTTGCCCTTGTACCACATGTAATAGTGCCAGCCCTTATCTAGGCCATAACTCTCAAGCTGCAAAATTCTTTTGTTTGTCATCAGAATCCAGTCTTTAATCCAGGTCATGGCAGCGGCCTTATAGTATAATACTAAATTAGGAAGGGCAAAGCCACCAGTTTTGGTTCTATCCTGTAGATAGAGATTTTTAATCCTTGCTTTTTTCTTTTGCCATATAAATATACGTATACTTTTTTTTCCAGATCTGTAATGATCTTAAAATTAGGTAATATGGGCAAGGATTGAAATAGGAAAAGCAGTTTAGGTAAAACATTCATTTTAACTGCGGCAATTCTGCCCATTAAGGATAGTTGGACTCTTGACCAAGTATCGAGATCAGCTTTGATTGTTTTTATAACATTTACATAGTTATCTTTAAGTAAAGAGTTACAACGATTAGATACAGTAATACCCAGATATTTTACCTTACTGGCATGTTGAAAACCCGATTGATTTACCAGTTTTTCGACCATAGGTGAGGTCATATTTTTGGTGAGCAACAATGTTTTTCTTTGTTTACCTTTAATCCAGAGATTTTAGAGTATGCCTCCAAGGACTTCAAGAGTTCTAAAAGGGAGGTCTGGGGGTTCTCCATAATTACCAACAAATCATCTGCAAAAGCTTGTACCTTATAAACTTCTCCTTTGCTCTGTAAGCCTTGGATACCAGGGTTTTCCTTATAACGTGTAGGAGTACCTCCAGGGTTAATATAAACAAGAGAGGAGAGAGGGGGCATCCTTGCCTGGTACCTTTATATATATTAACTATGTCTGTAGGGTGGCCATTGACTATAATCCTGGTGTTTTGAGTGGAATAGATTTGTTCGATTGCTCGCAGCATTCTATGGCCACATTGTAGATAGTCTAACTGAGTTTTAAGTAAAGTCCAGGATACATTATCAAAAGCTTTCTCAGCATCGATGAAAGCGAAAGCTACTTGCTTCTCAGAATGGGATTCATAATATTCTAACACATTGAGGAAGGTTCTGATGTTGGATTGAAGATGCCTTTTCGGAAGGAAGCCAGACTGATCATGCGATATCAAGGGGGTAGAATCGTCCGCCATCTATTAGCCAAGATGGTTGCAAAGATTTTGTAATCCACATTTAGAAGGGCAATTGGCCTGTAGTTCTGTATCAAGTCTTTTGGTTTCCCTTCTTTGGGGATCAGTGTCGTGTGTGATGATTTCCAGGAATCTGGTATGTCTTCGCCTTCTAAAATGGATGTAAAAAGGTTTTCATATTTCCAGAGACTATCTCTGAGAATTTTTGTAAAATTGAGCCGGTATTGAGTCGGGCCCAGGAGCCCTGTTCATTTTTGGTGGTTGATAGCTTCTGTTATTTCCATCATTGTAATAGGAGCGTTCGTCTGGGCTCTCTGTTCTTCAGTAAGTTTTGGAAAGTTGGTTTGTTCGAGATAGTGAAAGATGGCATCTTGGTCGATCGTCTCTGGCTTAAATAAGTTCTGGTAGTATGCCTCTATAATTTTTGGATTTGTAACTGCGCTGTCTGATTTTCCCCATTTTTGTCTTTGAGCGATGATATGAGATTTTGAGATTGTACCTTTTTTAACCTGTAGGCTAACCATCTGCCTGGTTTGTTTGCATTTTCCACAAAATTCAGTTTGGCCAACTTGATTTTGTAAGCTATATCAGCAGTCAGAATCAGATTTAGTTCATGCCTACAAGAAGCCAAGTCTTTGTCCAGCTGCTCATTGCGGGGATCGTGAGTTAGATCCGTTTCAAGCTTTTTCATCGTATTAAGAATTGATTCAAGTTGCTTTTTCCTCTCTTTATTCTTTCTTGCCATATATTGAATGACAAAACCTCTAAAATAAGGCTTTGAGGCATCCCACACAGTTCTCAGTGGTGTACCCTTGTTCAGGTTCGTTTCAAAATATAGGTTCAAGTCTTTGGCTGCCTCTAGGATAAATTCTTTATCCGTCCACAGGGCTGAGTTGATTTTCCAGTGTCTGGGCTTGCCCGAAGATTTCAGTGTCCATAGAATGGCATTGTGATCAGATATTGTTCGGGGCAAGGTTTCTATGTCCCTTGTATTTAACAGAAGGTCGGATGTAGCCCAGCACATATCTATACGGGAGAAAGAGGCATGTTGTCTTGAATGGAAGGTGAAGCCATCTTTGAGTGGATTTTTCCTTCTCCAAATATCTTGAAGTTCTAAAATGTTGGACATGTCCAGGAATGATTTAGGCAGTGTAGAAGATGAAATCCTGGATTTTCCCCTTTGGGATGTTTTCCTATCTACAGATGGGGTATGTACAGCGTTGAAATCTCCCAATATTATTAACTGATGGTTTTCGTATTGTAACAGTTTCTTGGCCAATTTTTCAAAAAAGATTTGTCTTCCATGGTTATCATTAGGGGCGTATATACCAACAATAATTGTTTCTTTAGATTGGATATTTGCCTGGACAAGGATCCATCTGCCTGCTTCATCTTTTTCCAAAAGGGTTGGGAAGAGCTCTGGTTTAATATATAGTGCCACCCCATTTTGCTTCTTTACTTTGTTTGATGTGGAAAATAAATTCCCCAGTTTGTTTTGGATTAAGTATTGTTCATGCTTTCTCAAAATGTGGGTTTCCTGTAAACAGATGATTGAGCACTGTTGTTTTTGGAGGAGATTAAAGGTCTTCCGGCGCTTCTGTGGGGTGTTCAATCCATTGATATTCCATGTTAGAATTTTCTGGGCCATCTTATTTTACTTCCAGCGATATTTCTTTTTCCCTGATTTTGGCCTGAGATAGTGCTTCGGCCTGGCACCTCCCACTGCGCCATGAGGATCTTGAACCTGCTTTGAAATCACTTGTTTGGAGGTCTGATTTTCTCGGTTGTCATCTTTGGTAGTGGTTTGAGTATCAGTTGTATCCTCACCTTCGGAAGGAGACGGTGAAGAGGAAGAGGGAGAGTAGCCCAACTTCCGTGCGTTTTTATTTGCAAAGTTTCTAGCTTTCTGGTAGGATTCAATTTTCTGTAATTTCCCTTCCCATTGGAAAGAGAGACCTTGAGGGTAGAGCCACTTGTATCTTATGTCTTGCTTGAGCAAAAGTTTAGTGAGAAATGAATATTCTTTTCGCAGTTGGCGGACATCCCAGGGGACGTCTTTCAATATTGCCACTTTGGATTTATTAATTACCACCTCTTTGTCTCGGATAACCTTGAGGATACAATCTCGGGTGTATCTTCTGACTAGTTTGACTATTACCTCCGGAGGTAGTTTATTTCTTCTGGTATAAGCTGTAGGTTGACGGTAGATCACGTCTACCTCACGTAGGAATTCTTGGACGGGTGCCTCAAGTAAAGTTGCCAAGCTTTCTCCAACTGTAGTGTAGAGGTTTTCATCTTTGTCAACAGTGAGGTTTTGGATCCTTAAAATTTTGGAAGAGGCTTCAATTTCCTGCGTGAGGACCAGTCTGCTTGTTGATTCCATTGTGGTTTCAATTTCTTCTAGACGGAAGTCAGTTATGTTCATATTATCTTCCAAGGCTTGTAAACGTCCGCCGAAGGCTTCTAGTTTAGTATCCACATTCGAAAAACCCTCTTTCATTTCCGCTCTTAAATTGGAGAACCCAATGCTTTGATCTGATACGAGCTTGGCCTGGGTCAAATTTAATTGATTGAGAGCATCTAAAATCTGGCTTTGGCTTGTTTGCTGAGACATGGTCGTTGGATGAGCCAGAGGTAAAGAAGCAGACTTTTTTGTGTGGGTGGAGTTCTGCTCATTGTGGAGGTAAAGAGATCAGTTGCCTCTTCTCAGGAAAATTGCAAAGTCTCAGTTGGCTTATTATTTTCAAAAGATGTATGTGTAGTTGCATACATAGAAAAGTCCAGTAGATGGCGTATTATACTCACTTTTGAGCCAACAGAGTCCGAAAACCCTATCGGGGGTAAGATGGATGTTCTAGGGTTAATCTGCCGTTAACGAGGAGAAAGTGAAAGTGGAAAAGAAAAAAAAAATCTGCAGCCCTTTCCGAGAGGCAGATAATGACGATTAGGCTAAAGAAGTAATTAGAGGAGAGTAGATTCTATTCGGTAAGTTTGCTTGACTCATATTTTTGAAAGGGCTATCGGTGGAGGGAAGCCACTTACATTAGTGGGGGAGTAGACGCAGCTCGATCTCCGTCCGGATCTTCCAGAGTCTCAGCCGCACGGGAATTCCCAGGGATTACAACCCCTCACGGGGAGGGGGAACCGCACCTGGGTGCCCCGGATCGGTTCTGGGATATCTTCTGCTCCCAGCGGGTGGTCTTGGAGTGGAAATCACCCTCAAGGGACTTGGAATACCTTCGACGCTAGCTGGGCTGCATTCTGCTAACGTCTGGGCTAGCCGCCGCCATCTTGCCCCTCCCATTTTATATGTCTTAATTGTGTGCCTACAAATTCTCCCACATAACGCCAAACGGAATCGCACCTAAAAATGCACATCATACACACAACACGCGATACTGACGTGACTCAAGTAGGTCGCCCTGGTTTGAGACTTGCACGCCCACACTCACTTCGCCAAGGGGTACGTCCTAGTGACACCCCGACCCATTCACCAGACAATCACTGATTCCGTTCGACCACACAAATCACCCACAATATTTCCCCCCACCCAACCTGACTGCGATCCCACTACCTAGAGATAAAGCTTTTTATCTTCTCTAAAATCAAACGGAAATGGTGTCACTCCATTGGTATTGTGGGGCAAAGATTGCCAGTCTTTGCCCCTGCTTAGACACAGGGAATGGCCACTTCCCTGTGGTTACCAAAAAGAATTCAACTTAACACCCACACATATATTCAAACATTAATAAATCCTCTGAGGAAGCCAGAGCAGTGCTCTGCTTCTAATTCTTCAAACACTTGGGGAGGTGAACTCTAGGGTCACTGGGCAGGAGCCCTTTTCCACCCTTGGGGGACCTCAGAGTCTCTCAACTCGTTGCCCCTCCTCGTTCGCGGGATGCTAGGGACACACAATTGTCCCTTCTCGTCTCCTTCCCTCCCCGGGGCCACTAGACATAAATCCTGTCCACCCCCAATGCAACCGGTTGCTTTATCTTACCAGATTCCTTGTGTTCCGCGGTCTGTTCCCCCCCTCTCCGGCCGGTCTCAGTTTCCTTCGGCGATGATGGATGGTCTGGCACTGACCTGAATGCTTTTCCCCTCACAAGCGGTGAAGTGTCGACTGGAAGTGATTCATTTCAGCACGGACCCGACATCATTGCCTAGCCAGACTCTGCAAGCCCTTTTAATTGCGGCCAATTCCCCGGCATCTCCACCAAATGAAAGGAATGATGTACAGCTATTTACAATAGCTGTAGCTTGGGTCCTCTGCCGGCAAAAAGAAGGGCTAAGCAGTTGCAATAAGCAGTCTGGGTCTTCAGGAAAGTGATGATTTATTGGCTGACAACCAAGGGAATTCTCACTCAACACAGATCGAATGACAATTCCACTGGACAGAAAGAATGCATCAGTTTTTATAGAATTACATTTCTGCTCTTTCCCCCTCCCATTTGCATCTTACGTCATATGCATAGGTTACACACATCAAACACTAATTGGTACTTTTGATCATTATTGTGCACTTTTTGGCAACAGCTAAATATTTTAATTGGAGCGTTTGTTTGAACTGACTAGTACAGAGCTCCACGGAGCTGCAAGCGTTTTATGACCCTGGAATTTGACAAATGATGGATTGCAGGTGCTGTTGCCTCGGCTGAGTGAAGAGATAAGATTTTCTTCGGCTGGCGTAACTGTGAATTAGACCTCTAAGTCTTATCTCTGCTTTCCCAGCCAATATTATAACAGGGGCCCTTTCTTTTAAGGCTTGACCAGCGTTTGCAGGAATAAAAAATACATGTGTGAATAATAATATAAATGAAATATATATATATATAGATGTATGCTTAGTAACATCATTACCTCTAAATATATAATTTGTGTGGCTTATACTGTGCAAGGCATAGCCTGAAATATCCCATACAGGGTACAGCTTGGGATATATATATTACTATGAAGCCTGTCAATATGCCTGTGGGATACTAATACAGATATATGCTTGATCCATAGCCTTCAGACCAGTGATGGCAAACCTATGGCCAAAGGTGCACTCAGAGCCCTTTCTATGGGCACCCGGCATTGCCCCTTCATAGCCACCTGTATACAGGTCAAATTACTGTATTGTAATTGTAAAAAAAAAAATTAGTGGGTTTTGAATTGCAGTTTGGGCACTCGGTGTCTAAAAGGTTCACCACCACTGTCCTAGACCTATGCCCTGCATTGTGGTGCATCAGGGGTCCATTTACTCCTTGTTCGCTGGCCAGTAGGAGAGAGACACATGCATGAGTGCATACACAGATGCAGACAGAGATAGAGACACACACACACACACACACACAGAGAGAGAGAGAGAGAGAGAGAGAGGCATCGCTTCCCTGGCCTGCAAACCAGGGTTTGTTCTATGCAGCTCTTAAACAAAAAACCATTACCTCCATGGGCATCAGGTCTGGGACCATCCGGCGTCGCTGGGGCATCAGCAACGCCAGCTTCAGGCATCGCAGTGGCCCCTGTCCATCCTCCGGACCTGCCAGAGCTTCACGTGCCACGGCATCACGTGTCCCAAGACGCTGCAGGAACAAGCCTGAGTGTGTTTATATCAATGGGAGGCCACGAAAGGGCTCAGAAAGAACGCACGGTGCCTATGCAGATGGGAACTCTTGTCTTGGGAAGGTGCCCTGGTGCCCATGAAAGACCCCCCTCCCCTCCCCCCACCCGAATAAGGCCCCCTTACTGGACGCGGGCGCCTGGCATGTGTTGCCGCATGCGGAGCCACAGCACTTCTTCTCCGGAGGGCAGTCCACATCCACGCTGCACGCGCTGCAGCTCCCGCCACCGGAAGGAGCAGGGTGACGCCAGGGCAAGAGCAGGCAATAGCCGGGGTGGCCTGGAAAGAGGGAAGCGGTCCCATTAGGAAGCCCAGGCACAGAAAGGCGGGGGCTGAGGGAGAGACGGGTGGCCTCCGAAAGGACGGTGCAGGATCAGAGCCTGACAGGCCAGAAACGCAAACCCTACCACGACCACAGGAAGAGCAGCTGGCCACAGGGAAAGTGTCTCCAGTGGAGACATTGCGGGGCCACCCCCTCAGGTGACAAGCTGAGATGTGCTGTTCCTGTTCAAAAGACACCCCCCCCCGAGATGATAGGGGTAATTAGTAAATATACCTTATATTTTTACAAGCTGTCATTGTAGATAAAATGGCAGCATTTCTATCATTTATTAATCCCCGCTGTCCCTTGTTTCACCTCTCCCTTCACAAAACCGTTGCACAAAGCACTACACTGTTTTCCCCTTTCCCAAGCCCGTCCTGTGAGATAAACAGGACATAAACCCCACTGATAAACATACATCCTGGGAAGGGAGTCCAAACAATGGGACCCCTACCCAAAATAGGCGAGCTTCCGTTCATCGAAACGCCGATACGGAGCTGTCAAAGCGCTTGCCAGAGAGAGCTAGCGGCGAGCTCCGAGTATTGCAATGACAGGGGGCGCTGGAGAACTTGATTAATTGCGTCCCCCGTGTGTTACTCTTTGACAAGTGGGTGATAAGTGGGTGCAAATGGGGCGATAACGATGTGCACACGCTGTATTTTTGAAGTTTCTTTTCTTCTTTGCGGGCGATCTATAGCGCCCAGATGTATCTTGTTTTTTCCGTTGTAAAGAAGGGGAGTTGGCGAATGTTTTACTATAAAGTCTGTGTGAATTTTTACGTTCTTTGCCCCAGTTTCCGACAGCAACTCAGCTGGGTGCCTTTGCTACAGCAAATTAAAGTTTTTCTCCGCTCTTTCGATCCTTGGCGTGTTCTTTCAACCCTCGACCCCCATAATAGCGGCACAGGGAATCCTGGGTGAGGCTTTCAGAGAGATGGCAAGGGACCCCATCGGGGGCACCTGCCCCCAATCTCCCCACACACATGGGAAGGCAGCTGGGGGCCCTGCCTTCCTCGTCCCCCCTCAGCACTCAGAAAGAGCCATCCCTTAAGGAGGTGAAGGGGATGGCTTGCAGGAATAGGGCTTTTTCAGCAACTGCCCCCAGACTATGGAATACCCTCCCAAATGAGACTCGCCTGGCACCAACGTTGCTAACATTTCAGCGCCAGGTAAAAACCCTCCTATTCCAAAAGTTTTTTAACTAATGATTGTGGGCCCTGATGGCAATTTTAGTGGTGTGTTTTTAATGTATCGTATTTATTGCATCTACATGTTTTATTGTTCTAATTTTATTGTATTTTGATGTTTTAACTGTTTGTTCTGATTGTGAGCCGCCCAGAGACCTTTGGGTAGTGGACGGCATACAAGCTAAATAAATAAATAAATAATAAATAAATAAATATAACATTTTGCCTTGGAGGAGGATCCCACCCCAGGGACCCCCCCCCCATGGAGTCCACAACCCTTCCAAGAGCCGCTGCAGAAAGAAACAGGGTGCTCCCCACCCCTCCCCTCCTCTGAGGTTTCCTCTCCAAGATTGAGGCTGACCATCCTGCATTGGGTTGTGCCTGAAGTATTTGTCCTCTGCGGGACTTTTCTGTCTCTCATTTCTTTTGTCACATGACCCTTTTTACATGACCCCTAAGATCCGCTGGTCCCTTAAATTCGGACCAGAGATCTTGAGGGTTTGTCGCTCTCCCTGCGTTCCCACCCCCTCCGCACTTCCTTGTTCTGTCTGCGTGAGGGGAGGGAGAAAAAAAGGGAGAATAGAATGCACTCTTACCTCTGGAGTGCCGGTGGAAGTTGCTCCGACCCCCCGTCCCTTCCTGGTTCCTCTTAAAGGGGCGGGAGGCAAAAAGAAGAAGAAGAAGAAGAAGAAGCGAGGAGAGCCCGGCACTCTCCGCATCAAAATGTTTCACTCTCCCAGAGCAGGTACTTGAAAGGTGCGCTGGGTCGCGCTTAGGTGGGCGGGGTCGCACTTAATTTTGTGTTAGCTCCGGAGCTGGTGGGGAAACATTTTTAAGCTCCGGAGCTGGGAGCCATTTGCAGCGGAGCTTAGGGGTCGTGTATAAACGCCCTTGGAGGCTCTCCCGCCTGACTGTTATTTTATTTGTTTGCATTTTTGTTGTTTTTGTTACTATTGAAATGCACACAGAACATCCGACTGATAAGATGACAAACGTACAGGATGAGAACAAAGAATTACCAAAGACCGTCACTTCTTTGGGATCGTCTTGTCTATCCCTGTACCAGCTTCTGAAGCAGGAGGAGAAGTGACGGATTCATCTGAGCTGACAACGGCTGTAAACGGAGCATCAAGGAGATACAGAAATGCTACAGAAGATGATGCCACAGGCAAAAGCCACACAGGACTGTCAACCTGAATCTTGCAGATGGAACTATCAACAAGCATAAACATGCTTCTGTCATGAAGCCCAGACAAAATACCAGACAAGGGACATAATAACCACACACTCAGAATGTGATGCAACATCATCATAGGATTTAACATAACTACAAATTGAGCCTAGTTAAAATACCAGAAGTGTCATTAACTCAAAAGCACCCACGATTGTTAGCTGGGAAGGCTTGCCTTTGCAAAACGGGGGAGGGGGGCACTCAACCTTCGTGGTTTGCCTGTCTGTTCTTAAAGCAATGGCCCACAAGGAGAGCCTCCCGGAAGCCATGCAGTTGGCCTTCGCCATGTGCTTTAGGAGCAGCAAATAAGAGGGCTGATAAGGAATTCAGCAAAGAAGGGCATCTGTCCCAGCATCCCACTGAAGGGGTTCTTCTGTGCCTGATTTTAAAGGAAGGAACCGAGAGCATCTCACTGGCTGAGAAATCCTAGAAAAGGTGAGAAAAAGGGGGAGCAAGTTGCATAGAATAGTATAGAGTTGGGGCATTCTCCACCCTAATTCTGGAATAGATCCAACAGGGTGAGCCTCTAGAATTCAAAATGGCATCCAAGACGGGCAGGCGGTGCTGGTGGGCTGGTGGTCCTCTTATGTTCTAGCAGGTCTTCCTCAATCCAGTTGCCACATTCAGAGTCAGTGTACCTTTGAATGCCAGATTCTGTGAGCAAGCAATGGCTACCATGCCACTTTAAAGCCGCTGGCAGCCTGCCGGAGACTTGACAGATTGGCAAATGCCTCCATCTCAGATTTTTACAGGAAGAACGTGTGGGCAACAGGGAGGCAGCCGAGTCCCTGGAGACCTATCCGGCCTCTGTCTTCTCCCAAAAGGAAAACAGTCCTTCATCTGAGGAGAATAAAAGAGGAAAGAAGGGGTCAAATGTGAAATTAAGGAGGTATAGAAAAGGAACGTTTGCCCCCTTTAAATGAATGCAAGTTTGCGGGACCCAAAGGAGTTGCCTGCCAACCCTGCCAACAGAGATCAGGCTGGCGGAGTCTCAGCCGGCCTTTAGGACAGTGCTCAAGACATGGCTCTTTAGGGAAACCTTCAGTGATCAAGGGCCAGATGCAGGGGAGTGGGATCAGAAGACAGAGATCTAGTCTCATGCACTCCCAGACACATCTGGTGGGGCCACTGTGAGATACAGGAAGCTGGACAAGATGGGCCATTGGCCTGATCCAGCAGGGCTCTTCTTATGCTCTTATGTTCTTATGATCAGCAAGCAGGACAGGTCGGAGTCGCGGGCGGAGTGGTTCCCTGATATGTGGCAGTGGGCTGGCGGATCAGAACAGGGGACAGGCAACAAATGCTGGACCCAAGTTCACTTTACCTGATTGACCCGCCAGTCCAAAGCGTACCTCCCACGGCCCAACAACACCAAGATGGTAGATCCCAGGTTTGGCACCTGAGCTTTCCTGCCTAAATTAGGAAAACGGCACCATAGAATCATAGGATCCAAGAGTTGGAAGAGACCTTCAAGGGCCATCCAGTCCAACCCCCTGCCATGCAGGAAACCCCATCAGAGTACCCCCCCCTCGACAGATGGCCATCCAGCCTCTGTTTGTTCCTGATTCTGTCTTCTGAAGTTTGGCACCCTCTGCCCTGTGAACGTTTTTGGCTCAAAATCCACTTCTTTGGGCAAAAGAGGAGTAAATGCACGTCTTCCGTATTTCTGTGGCAGCCGCCTCGACTGGACAGGCTGCTTGTCACCCTGCCCAGGGCCTGCCATCTCTCCCAGTTTGAGGTCACGTGCAAAACTGAGGACCCCGTTTGGCTTGCACCATCATCATGTGGCTCATTTATGCACGTGTTTTATAACATGGTTCCCAGGGAAAAGTCTGGCAAACCCCAGGTGTCCCCTTTCCTTTAGGAGATTAGTGAGGACGGGCCTGGCTCCTCCACGGGCTATAAATCCACCCACCCACCCCGCATCCTTGAAACAACCCATTACTTCCTGGCCGCAGGAGCAGCTTGAGGCAAGCTCATTTCTGTGCGAAGCCTCACTGAAACCAAGGTCTCTCCTCCTTTTTGGCTGCGATCCCACCCCCACCCCCCTTTACCGTGTCCCCTCCTGAAGGTTCCACTGCCAGCTGCCGGGGAATCTTTTTCGGACTCGCATCTGACCTCCCTCGGAGAACGTCATGTGTGGTCTGAGTTTTGGCTTTTATTTCAAGTTTTTTTAAAAAAAGCAAACAGGGATATCGATGCCTCAGTTCCTCCTAGTTTCTTCTCTTCTCTGTTACTTCCTCTGGAGGGCAGCTCTTGGGGCAGCCATGGTAGCGGCAGAGTGCCAAGGGGCCGCCTCACCCGGCCAGGGCAGGGCACCCGGAAGAGGCAGCGTGCAAGCGGCGGAGGCGGGCAGTTGTGCCATGACAAGCCAGCCCCTGGAGAAGCTGCCTGCTGGGCGGGGGGGCTGCCAATGATGCCAGGAAACAGTTGAAATCAGTAGAGCCATTGCAACTGACTTCCCAGCATCAGTGCATGGATCATTCCCCATCGGTATTTTTTTAAAGGACGGATGGGAAATAAGCACCACTGAAAAGTGGCATCCTGGGAAAGCACCACGTGAGGTTGTGCCTCGTGCGCGGCCCTAAAAAGAGTGCAGCTCGTGAGTACTGAGAAACAGGGGCGGGAGGGGGGGCAGGGAATCATGACCGCCCTGAAACTAGGCTCCGAAAACAGAGGTTACGCAGGCAAGGTCGGATGTAACCGTGGAAAGGCCCTGATACAAGGAAGTGAATTGCATTTGCTCATCCTTGAGCAAACCCATTGCCAGCCTGGCCGCAGGAGCAGCTTGAGGGAGCTCATTTAAGGAAGCCTCACTGAAACCAAGGTCTCTCCTCCACCCACAGCGTCCCCCCCCCCGGGTCCCCTCCTGAAGCCACTGACGCTGCCGGAACCGGGAAAGGACTCGGCTGCCGTGACCTCCCTCGGAGACCCTCAACAATGCTGAGTTTTGCCCAGGAACTCCTTGCTTTCGAAAGAGCAACCGCCTGACTGCCCGAGGCCTCGGTTCCTCCTAGTCCTTCTCTTCTCTTGAGAAGCCTCTGGAGGGCAGCCATGGAGGGTTTTGTGCCAAAACCAGTACCTTGAAGAGAATTTGGGAGGCATGAGGAAGATGGTGGAGGAGAAAGCGGCCAGCTGGCCAGTTAATGGGCTTGACAAGCCAGCCTTCCTGGAGAAGACAGAGAGAGAGAGCTGGCTGCTGGGCGTGTTGCACTCTCCAACTCAGGCGGGCGGGAGACAGATTCTGTCAGGATTCTGCTTCCCAGGAGGCAGAAACCTGGATCATTCCCCATCGAGTGGGGAGGGAGGGGGCACTGCACCACTGCAAAAGGAGTCCTGGGAAAGCACCAAGTATAATTGCCCCTGCCTCGTGCGCAGAAGCCCTGAGCCAAAGAGTGAGTCACGGCAAAGCCAAGCGGTGGCAGCAAGAGAGGGGGGGGCAGGGAATCATCGCAACCCTGAAACTAGGCATGAAAACAGAGGTTACGCAAGGGAAGTCAGATGTAACCGTGGAAAGGCCCTGATACAAGGAAGTGAATTGCATTTGCTCCAGAGAATGAGAGCAAACCTTTTTGCTGGCGGGAAGGGCTGAAGAAAGTCGGGCACAGCCTGAAGGGACCAGGTGGCCCCCGGGCTGCTGCCAGCGCACGCCTGCCACCTTTTTTTGGCCCGTTGCCTGCTGCCCATGCCTTTGCAACGAACACCACGCAGGTACAACTTCCAAGCAGAAGAACTGGGGAGACGGAGGTGGCCATGGATGCCTCTTCAGGAGGTGGCCTCTAGTCCAGCTGCTGGGCTCTTTGCTTCGTGCCTGGCTCTTCAGGCCAAGATACCCGACGGGAGCTGCTGTGGCGACCTCTGGCCAAGCTACCCCCAGCCTCCCGTGACCCTGTGGAGGAGCCCTGGGCTTGGAGCCACGGAGGGTTTTGTATCTCAAAACCAGTACCTTGAATCTTATTTGGGAGGCAACGTGCATTTTGGACCCACTGGTGTCTCCCAGTAAGAGTCAAGAGCAACCCCACGCAGAGAGCGTTGCAATAATCTCTCCTCGAGATCACTGTTCTCGGGGACATCTGAGGGATGCCTCTTTTAATCTGACCCCTTCAGCTGTGACCGTTCCAACTTGGACTCCAGGGTCACGATGGGCAGCCTTCCTCTCGGCTCCACTGACGCAACTGATCCCCCTCACCACATTCAAGTGTCCATCGAAGGGATGATTCCAAAAAGGAAGAGGCTCTAGAAATCATATCGCATAGCATATGCCAGCTACTGGAATGGACCACCAAAGAATTTACACACACACACACACACACCCCATGCTTTAAAGACCACAGCACAGCATTTGAAAATGGCAGCTCCTCCTCCCCCCCCCCGCGCTTGCACGGGGCACAGCCACCATGCCAGGGCATGTGCACCTGTTGCATGGGGTGTGTGCACACACCCATATGATGTATACTACCTCTCTATGAGTTCCGCTTTTTACCAATCATCCCCACCTCTGTCACTGGGGTGGCATCCCCCATCCCACCTTTGCAACCCTGAGACTGAGAGGGCCGGCGTTTCCCAGCCCTGTCTAGGTCTGTACACACCAAGCACAGGGAAGGTTTTAATTTTTATTTTTTGTGCCTCTTGTCAGGCTCTCTGTGTTTTTTTATCCCATTGTTTCATTGTTTGGTTAGCTCGTTATTTGTATTGCCTCAATTTTAGCTACTGTTTATGTGTTGATTTCTATGTAAACTGCCCAGAGTTCCTTTGGGAAAATCGGTATACAATGGTTTCAAACTACAGGAAAAGAGATTCAATTCAAACATTAGGAAGAACTTCATGACGGTTAGAGCTGTCTGGCAGTGGAATAAGATGCTGCCCCAAAGGAGGGTGGTGGAGTCTCCTTCTTTGGAGGTTTTTAAGCAGAGGCTGGATGGCCACCTGTCGGAAATACTGTGATGGGGGGTTCCTGCATGGCAGGGGGTTGGACTAGATGGCCCTTGGAGGTCTCTTCCGACTCTAGGATTCTAGGATTCTATGAAATAAATAAATAATAAGACCAGGCCTTGCCAGTGCCCCAAACCCCTTGGAAGTAGTACAGGGGCCCCAATGGATGGAGATCCATTGGGTGTGGTGCTCTGGTCATCATCATCATCACCCTCTGGCTATGCCCCGGCTGAAAAATGAGTGCAGAAACTCCCTTCGTTCACAGGCAGGCAGGCAGAGGCAGCTCTTTCCTGTGCCTCCTGGGCCATCGTCCCTGAGAGGGATGTCTTCTTCTCTTCCGCTGGGCTTCCTGAACTTTCGGTAGAGGTGTGGGCTGCCTGGGGCCCTCCATACGCCCTGGTTCTCTCCTTCTGCTGGGACTCTCTGGTCCTTCGGGTGGAGGCAAAGAAGAGAGGGCAGGTGGGAGAACAGGAGGAGGATGCGCACAGAGACAGGGAGGGACGGGTGCACCAGGGAAAAGGCCAGACACCCCACGGCCTGGGCTGGGCTGGGCTGAGGCCACCGGATGCCCCACATAGACCAGCCTGGGGAGGAACCAGCACAGCCAGCCCAGGCGGTAGGTAGGTAGGTAGGTAGGTAGGTAGGTAGGTAGGTAGGTAGGTCAGTGGCGCCTGGCCCCACCCAGGGAGGCATTTAAAGCTCCTCTGGGCGGCTGTTTCCCATCTTTTTCGGGCTGGCTGATCCCCAGGAGCGTCCTGAGGTCTGGTGCCATGGGGCTCCTGGTGGGGCTCCTGGTGGGGCTCCTGGTGCTCAGGGAGGGGGCTCAGACCCCCAACTATGGAGAGGAGGAAAGGAAAGGTGAGTGTGTCTGCCTTGCGAGGGAGACCGAAGCCCAACCCAGAGGGAGTGGATGCTGCTCACAACCACTGGGGAGGGGGTGGGGGTGTTCTGTGAAGATGAGACTCGATCCAGAACTGGGGTGGGGCGGGGGGGGGGGGGAGGCCAAGGCAACATGCTGGGGGGGGGGCAGAAAAAGCCACAGGATGTGGCCAGCCTACATGGCCAGGGAAGGAGAGGTCCTTTGGTTCACTGTCAACACTGTGTCACAACTGTATCTGCCAGTGACCAAACTATAAGAAAGGCCAGCTTCACCATTAGAAGTGACCCTGCCTTATGAGCTAAAGGAAGCTTGTTCATCCTATCAATTTTTTTCCCACAACTCTGCACATTTTTAATTGGTTTGCTTTTGTTTGGTGAGAGATCTCTGGGCCATCCCCTTGATTGTCTCGTCAGGGTGGACCATTTAGCCTCTGCTGCTGTGAAGGGAACTGGGCCGGAATGCCTCTCCTCAGTCACTTGGGGGACTCTTTGGACAGAACAAAAGGACATTGGGGTGGCAGAACACCCAGCAGGGGCCGAAGCAGACCATTAGGGGCCAACCTGTTCTGACCAATTACCGGATTTTTCCATGTGTAAGTCTATACTTTCGTCTAAAATTGTTAGACTAAAAATTGGGGGGGGGGGTGTCGTCTCATACACAGAAGTAAGCTGAACAGTGAACCATGTGGTTGTGAGACAGTAATTTTGGTTGGGGTTGCCTTATACGTGGGGGCATCTTATAGAAGGGGGAAATACGCTAGTTGCTTGGTCCCTGGAGCCAGGTGTGCCATGGCCACCCTGTGGGTCTGTGGCAATAAGGAGAGTGATGTAACTCTTTCAAAGGATGCTACCGGTCAGGGACCGTGGGGGGGGGGGGTTGGGGGTGGCTCACAGTTGGCTAGCCTCACGAGTAGAGATGGGCACGAAATGGGAAAATTGCATTTCATTTTTCTGTTTGGTTTCATTTCGTTTTTAACAAATTTTTGAGTAAAATTCATTTCGTTTTTTTTCATTTTGTTTCATTTTCTTCTTGAAACGCTGTCTCTCTCATATGGATTGTTGGCAGAGAGAGAGAAAGATGCAGCAAAGTGACTTTACCCCCCCCCCCAAGAAGCAAGCCGCCCAGAGAGGCAGAGAGTGTGTTTTGGGCTTCGGGGCCTTCATGACAGGGTCACCCAGAGCCAGAGAAGTGACTTTACCCCCCAAGGAAGCCACCAACCTTTCCATGGTCCCAGGGTCCAGCCGTGAGTGGTGTGGCCTCAGTATGTCTCCCATGTGGGAGAACGCCCGCTCACTCTGGATGCTGCTGGTGTGGGGGGATGGAGAGGAGGTCTAACACCAGACTGGATAGCTGGGGCCAGACCCCAACCCCCTCCAGGCATGCGTGTGTCCCCCCCCCCCAAACGAGCTCCAGCTCCTCCTGCTCAGCCCTGACGCTGTGCTCTCGCCCAGCCACCCGGCCGTGCTTTCCCTTTACTCTTCTGTGCAGGGAAGGCCGGATTCTGCACGCCATCGCCACACGGACTATACGAGCCCCCCTGCAACGTATCCTGCGAATGGGACTCGGAGTGCCCCGGGAACGCCAAGTGCTGTGAATACGCCTGCCACTATTTCTGCATGGCCCCCCGCAGAGGTAGCTGGGTTTTTTGGGGGAGAGAAGGGGGTGGCTGGGAAGGGGGAGGGGTTGGCACACCTGTTCCCACCTGTAAGGTAATGGACAGGGAATCCATCTGCATCATTATGGACACCATTCCCCAGGAAACCCCCAGGAACCCCCAGCCAGTCCTTCTTTCCACAGGGAAACGTGTGTGTACCCCCCACTCCATATTCCAAACACAGGCATTTCAACCTTCTTGTTCAAAAACACCCATTACATACAGTATATATTTTTCAAAACACGTGTATACGCAGCTTAAGATTATGTACATTTTAGCCACAAACATTTGCTGAAACAAAACTTGGGGGAAAGGAAGAGGATCAAAAAGGAATCTGATACGGTTGGCTCCTCCTGAGTAAGAGGAGGAGGAGGAGGAAGGAAGGAAGGAAGGAAGGAAGGAAGGAAGGAAAGGAGAGAGAGAGAGAGAGAGAGAGAGAGAGAGAAGGAAGGAAAGGAAAGGAAAGGAAAGGAAAGGAAGGAAGGAAGGAAGGAAGGAAGGAAGGAAGGAAGGAAGGAAGGAAGGAAGGAAGGAAAGGAAGGAAAGGAAAGGAGAGAGAGAGAAAAAAAAAGGAAAAGGAGGAAAGGAAAGGAAAGGAAAGGAAAGGAAAGGAAAGGAAAGGAAAGGGAAGGAAGGAAGGAAGGAAGGAAGGAAGGAAGGAAGGAAAGGAGAGAGAGAGAAGAAGGAAGGAAAGGAAAGGAAAGGAAAGGAAAGGAAAGGAAAAGGAAGGAAGGAAGGAAGGAAGGAAGGAAGGAAGGAAATGGGAAAGGAAGGAAAGGAGAGAGAGAGAGAGAAAAGGAGGAAGGAAAGGAAAGGAAGGAAGGAAGGAAGGAAGGAAGGAAGGAAGGAAGGAAGGAAGGAAACAGGGAAGGAAGGAAAGGAGAGAGAGAGAGAGAGAAAAAAGAAGGAAGGAAAGGAAAGGAAAGGAAAGGAAAGGAAAGGAAAGGAAAGGAAAGGAAAGGAAAGGAAAGGAAAGGAAAGGAAAGGAAAGGAAAGGAAAGGAAGGAAGGATGTATGAACAGTCTCAGGGATATGGCCTGCAGCAGGATACGGCCATAAAAGGTCTCAGTAAATCCACATTGGTGTCCCCTCCCCCCTCCCCCCACTGCCTGCAGAGAAGGCCGGACACTGTCCTCCCCCACTGATGAAGAAGCTGCTCATCCCTGCCCTGTGTGACGTCACGTGCTCCCAGGACAGCGAGTGCCACGGGAGGGAGAAATGCTGTGAGACCACCTGTGGCCGCATTTGCCAGCCGCCCTTGGAAGGTAACAGAGATTGGCCCAGGAGGGGGAGGGGGCCAGGGACTAGAGGTGACCTATTTATTTATTTATTTATTTATTTATTTATTTATTTATTTATTTAACTTATATGCCACCCACTACCCAAAGGTCTCTATTTAGCAAGGAGGTTAACCGTCCAGCAGACAGACAGACACTAGAGATGGGCACAAAATGAAAACACAGTGTTTCATTTCGTTTTGTTTCATTTTAGTCTTCATTTTGTTTCATTTAATTAATAACAGATTTTTTAAAAAGAATTTTCATCAGGAAATGAAACAATTCGTAAGGCTGTAAATAATGTGGAGCTTTCCTTTTTTTAATTTAACAGGGTGCCCACTGCCCTAAATTAAAGACCCTCCTTAAACCTTCAAAACAAGTTGCTTTCAAACAAAGAACCCTCTGTAAACAAGCAGGAAACCTAAGGGCTAGCTGCTGCATGGAGAGATCAGAGAGATAAACTCAACAGCTGATTGGCGTGGGGAGAAAGGAAAATGTTTTTAAAAATTTAAGATGTAAAAAAATAACCTCCATAGTCCTACTTAAGCAGGAAAGGAAAACAATCAGTTTAAACTTTAAATCAACTTGCAGATACAGGGACAGCCAACAGGAAGGGAACGGAAGGGAAGGGAAGGGAAGAGCTCAGCTCCTGACTAGCTGCAGGCAGGCAAATCAAGATCAGAGATAAATAAGGGAAGGGAGGAAGGAAAACAAACCAATCAGTTTAAAAATAAACCTCCTGTTCTCAAGATGGCTGGACTGAATCATTTCATTTCCAAAACAAAAAATGATGTTTCATTTACCTGTTTTGTTTCATTTTGTAACGTTTCATAAGCTTACGAAATGACAAAACAGTGTGTCATTTTTCGTGAGGTGCCCCTCCCTAACAGACACACATGCGCCATGTAGCACTGGAGGTTTTGATTCTCTGAAGGGTTGCTGGCCAGTGGGCCGGACTCTTGGCCCCAAGCCTTCTCTGCTACAGCCCAAGGACACACAGAGAGAGGATTGTCCTGAGCTTTGTGGCACAGGGGTTAAAGGGCAGTTGGGCAACCAAACTCTGCTCACATCCCAGGTTCAGTCCCAGGTAGCCAGTTCAAGCTTCGCTCAGCCTTCCATACTTCTGAGGTTGGTAAACTGAGTACCCAGCTTGGTGGAGGTGGGGAGGGCAAGAATTAACTTGTCAAGTGCCCAGAGAGTGCTATAAAAGCACTTTTTAATTACAGGACAAACCCTTCCGTATTCACTTACTTACTCACTTGCTCACGGACTATCCTGACAGCTGGACCTGCTCCAGTCTGATGTGCCGAGATAGTTTTACATCAGTGTTTGCCCTTTCAAGGGACAAAATCCCCTCTCATCCATTCTTCCACCGTGTTGTGGCTCAGGTTTTCTGGTTGTTCAGATGGGCATGGGGTGGGCACAGTTAGGAGGGAACCTCTGGTGTCCACCTGAGCCAAGGTAAGGAAGAGAAAATTTTAACCAGTACAAGACTGGAACCCTTGACCTCGAGAAGTACTGATGAGCCCTGCAGCGCTGGAGGCATTCCAGATCGGGCAGCTCTCTGTCAGATGCCCGGGTTGGCCAAGAGGTTGGACTGGACGGGTCCCTCCCTTCCAATTCTATGACTCCATGAAACTGCTGCTTTGCTTGTGTGTGAGAAAAGGGAGGGAGAGCCGGGAGCAGGACTGCGAGGTCTTTGGAACATTTGGATTTGGTTAAAAAATGCACCAGCCTAGGACACGTATGAAGGGAGGGGGAGCTGAAAGGAAGGGCTGGGCCACCTGCCAGTTCACGGTGCCTTCTGCCCCCCCCTTCTCTTCCAAAACAAGGTTGAGTGCTGCTACTCTCTCTCTCTCTCTCTCTCACACACACACACACACCCCTCTTCTTCTAAGAGGCAGGCACTGCTGTTGAAAGCTATGCAATTTAATTTATGGGGTTCATCGCTGGCATGCTGTCGGCTTCACAGAATGCAATTAGCAGTCTGAGTCTTTTGTAGACAGAAAACAAATTTATTGGTTGCAACCAGGGAATTCTCACTCTACTCAGATCGAGTGGCAATTCCTTTCGACCCAGAGCAAACATCAGGTCTTATAGAATTACATTTCTGCTCCTTCCTCCTCCCATTTGCATCTTACGTCATATGCATAGGTTACACACATCAAACACTAATTGGTATTCTTGCAACAGCTAAATATTTTAATTGGAGCGTTTGTTTGAACTGGCTAGTACCGAGCTCCACGGATCTGCAAGCGTTTTATGACCCTGGAGTTTGACAATTGATGGATAGCAGCTGTTCTCTCAGCCGAGAGAGATAAGACTTTTCTTGGCTCAACTATGCCTAATTAAGTTGTACAATGCTCCGAGTAGCACAGAAAAACAATCCCACAGGGGCCCCCTTTCTCAAAGTTTGCAGGAATAAAGAATACATGTGTGAATAATAAAGGAAATATATATATATATGTAAATACATAATTTGTATGGCTTATACCTTGTTTGTGCCCACATTATACAGGGCACAGCTATAGGCTTGATCCATACCCCTCAAATATGCCTGTGGGCCACTAATACAGCTATAGGCTTGATCCATACCCCTCAAATATGCCTGTGGGCCACTAATACAGCTATAGGCTTGATCCATACCCTTCACTTCTCCCTGACGCGTTTTGGAAATTTACGCCAGTAAATTCTCCATAGGTTGCCCCCTGTGGCTCCTGTGATAAGGGGCAAAGAAACATATCAAAGGTGTATGTACAAAAGCGTGAGTATTGCTTGAGCTTCCCTGCTTACCATTCCCTTGAAGAGGGGTGTCATCATGAGTGACTTTTTCATTGTTCCTGACGAGAGTATCAGCAGTGCTGCCAGGAAAACTTTTCCCACCCTTTTTCCCAAAGGGCTTATAGGCACAGTTCAAAGAGAAAAAAAATGAATTATCACAAAATGATTTGTGGCGTCTCATGGTGAGGGACGCATTTGAATAGGTGAATGACGAAGAACTACCCCTTAATCCACCAGGGCACTTTCCGTAGTGAAATGTTGGGTTGACAGATAAAGTTTTGCAATGTCTGGGATTTAAGGAGACCCTCTGGCCAGACCCGCAGACTGCAATGGATGGATGCGTTTCACTGACCATAGCATTTAAATGTCCCCTGTTGGAGAAATGCAACATGGTCACAACAGTATAAGGGAACCTCCCAAGGCCATGCTGCTCACTGTTCAGAGACTCCAAATTCCCAACTTTTGAAAGGGGCTAGCATAATATTGTGATAGACTTGGATATCAAGATCCCGTCCCAAAGTGATAATCTAAACAGGCTTTAAACAGCAGATTTGTTCAGTACCTTATTTCAGGACAATCATGAAATCCAAATGAATTTTCTTGCAGCAGCAGTGCAAATGTGAGCTCTCGTGCTTGTGTGTTTGGTAGTCAGGCTGAAAACCCCTGAATTCCATTTAGGTCAGTTTGCAAATCAAACACTTATAAAAATATGGGCAAGGCTCCTTTGCCAGCCTTCTCCCTTTTGCAGTCAAATGGCTTTAGACCTCGAAATATGATTGTTCATACTGTCATTTTTCATAAAGATACACAAACATGAATACCTGATTTCATAAAACAAAAATTATGACATGATTTCCAACCTTATTCAAGTGTGTGGTGTGCATTTAAGACTTAGATTATAGCAGGCTGTGCAGAATTACCCAGTTGTTCATGTAGGCAGGATAACCCAGATGATAGACAGTAGTTTCAGAAAAACCAATTTGTAGCCATAAACCATAATCAATAGATATAGTCCCATGGTAGAGTCAAGGATGAGCTATTGAAATCAAGGCAGAGCTGTTTCTGTAGCTGTCAGCGCACACACAAAATCAGCCCAGCAAATATGGGGCAAAAATTAGTTCATCATTGTCTTTGGTGAAGTAAATAATGTAGACAGCTATTCTAGAAAACCATTGCTTTGTGGTATAAAGTCTCGGAGCACCCATGGGTGCCAGAATTTCTCTCATTCAATGTAAATTGCATAGAAAGGCAAGTAATAAAAAAAACATTTTCAGTGACACATCATGAACATTATATGAATTATGAAAGGCACATTCAGAGAGGCACAAAATTTTTACAATGACTATCAATAATAGGCAGTAATATCATAAACAGTGACCCATAATTAACGTCCCTATGCAAGGCTTCAAAATAAGCGCTCACTTGTGGATGCTGGTGTGTGTGTGGCGACCCAAGTTCACAAGTTCTTGGTGGTCCAGCGCATGGTGAAGGTCTGAATTTGAACCCCACCAAGTTTCTGTCCCGACGAAAAGGGGTGAAATTGCGGGCGTGAAGTCTGTTGGCCGCAATCCAAAGCAAAAGTCAGTGGCCTGTAAGCACCTTCCGTCTCCCCCCTCAGAGACAGACAGAGAAACGAAAAGGAAAAGGAAAGGAAATCAGGCAGACAGGAGGTCAGCCCATCAACCGGAAGCTTAGGGGGAAATCAGCAGACGGCAGCGGGGCTCCCAAAGTGGCAAATGAAAGGCTCCCCAGGACCAGGGGTGATGACCACAGGTCAGGTGCAATTCGGCATCCTCTGATCGGGGTGAAGTCATCTAAGGCATGAGGCATTCTCCAGCAGTGGGCAGAAGGCGTCACCGGTCAGGCCTCTCTTCCTCTCGGTTGCGGAGTGCGGGTAACGCTGGGTGAAAAAGGCTGGCATCACCGGATCCAGGGGCCCACATCGATCGAATTGGCGGAGCGAAGTCATCTCAAAGAGGACATCACCGACATCAAAGGCATCAAAGGCTCCAGGAGGGATAGCAGAATGGATGGCAAGAGGGTCCCCATCTCAGCATCTACGAAGGCGGTGTCAGCTTGCCAGACCCGACTGACTCCATGATCCAGAAATAAAGAACGGGTGGGCGTTTTTCCCAGAGCAAAGCCCGTCCTCCAGGAGGTACCTGGGTAAGAGAAGAACAGACACACACAACCACAAACAGACAACACAGAAGACAAACCCCCAAAAAGGACCCCTCAGCTGTCCTTTTGCTGCCAAGCAGTGGTATAGTCTATCTGACAGTCATGACAAGGAAAAAAATGTTGAAAAAGGCAGACTGGGGCTTTCCTCTTCGCAAGACCAGTACGTGAAGTAAGGGGGCAAAGTCTATGATGAGGACACCTCTGCCCATCAGTAGATATGCACAAGTTCAGCTGGCCCCAATGAGTGCTTGCAAGGTGTAGGTGCTCAGGTGTCCCCAATCAACCACAGATCCCATCCTCAGTCAAATTGCTCTCCTACACGGGGACAGCAAAAACAAAAACAAAAAGAAAATGTAGCTGGCAGAATATCCAGGAGATGCAAAGTCGGCTCTTAGCATGAACTAAATTGTTGCAGAGGGGAGTTGGAACTGGTATGGGGAATGATAAAGTCACGGCTGGCCACACTTCAAAACAAAAGTCAGTGGCTGTTTTAAATCCACTCTCTCCCCATAAACAAACAGAGAAAAAAAAAAGAAAAGAAAAGAAACAGGAAGACAGGATAGTAATCTGTCACCCTGAGTTGAAAGCGAATCAGCAGGCTGCCTCGGGACCTTCCGAAGTGTACGCTGTCATCTGGGGAAGGATGCCTCAGGACGGAAAGTGTTTCCTCCAGCGTCTTTCCGAGTGGGAAGAGACAGACAGACCGAAACAGACGAACAACAAACACACACAAAAAACGGCCACGCAATCTGCAGATCATGGCCTCGTTCTCCAGGTGTGATAGTGCTACATGCAGTACACTGCGTGCAGATTTCTATGGCACAGTGTAGCGCAGTCTATCTGAAAGTCTGAAGAAGGGAAAAAAATGTCCCAAAAAGGGCCATAGTACACAGCTGCAATTTAGTAGTTTTTCACAAGTTCAGCTGGAAGGATATTCCATGGTCATGCCACTAAGCTCCCGTGAAATTTGTACCAAATTAATAATGTGCACCATAGAGCCATCCTTTAAAATGGGGAATCTTGTCCTTTACATGCGGGTGTCATGTGGACAAAAAAGGAAAAGAAAATCGTTAAGTCCATATTGGCTTCTAAAAAAATAAACCTCAATTTCCTCAAGAGAGGGGGGGCTTCTGAGACCAGGCGTGGGTTGAAAGCAGCACCAACACGCTATGTACATCTTACTGGCCAGGCAAGCCTTGTACCGCCTATGGCAAAAAGATAATTCTTATATTCTTAAGAGTCATTAAAATCGCAAGTAAAATCACTATCCCAGTAGCGTTTGAACATATCTTCTAAAAATCTCATTAAGAAAGCAAGCAAGGCTCTTCTTAAGTTCTAGTGTTTAAGCCTGCCTTAACTATAACGCTTTGAGATTGACTTGTAAGTTACTTCAAAGGTAAAAATAAAAACATGCTTGCAGGACAGCTTGCAAAAAGGGGAGGGGGCTTTCGTGTGCTGTCACATCCTAAAAAAAAAAAAAAATAATCAGGTTTCTCTTGTGTCCTTTTTCCCAAGAATTCTTTTATTCTAAAGTTTCTGATAACAAGATTTTCACCTCTTATTCTTTGGCAAAAATACCTGATAGGTGTGTTTGATTCCAAGGGTTTAATTAAATTAAAACGTGACGTTTTGGGGCCGAATTCCTGGATTCTCTTCTAAACAATAGACTCCTTTCCCTCTCCCCCTATCCAGGAGAGAGAAAAAAATGCTGCAAGTCGGCTAGAAGCCACCTCTTTATGCTTTTAAGGCAGCACGGAAAATTGTGGTCGTTCCCGTAAGTGGAGAGGAGTGACCTTCTGGCCATTGCCTGTACAATTTACTGGCTTATGGCTTTTAGGGTCAGTTTATTCCCTTCGCTATGCATGCATTAGGTTGATGTGTTCAATGTAAGTTTTGCGTCCAAGCCCTATCAAGTGGCTTGGGAGAGAAAGGAGGGGTTGGGAGTTGTTATCCTGCCTTGCCCTGCAAGGGGCCCCGAGAACAGAAAAGGAAGGAGGGGCTGTCAACTTTTAAATTCCCCGCGGCTGCCTTTTTACAGCCTGAGGCAAGCAGATAATCTCCTGTAATTACTTCTGTAATGTATTAGGTGTGAAATGCCCTGGAACAAAATGGGCAATTTCACCCTTTCAGTGGCTATTGATCTTGTTGTTGGCTTAAGCCTAATTTGAGAAGCGTGGCTTTTGTAATGAATACACAGAGCTACTTAAATCAGGAGGGAGAGAAAAAAAATCTTAGGTGAACATGTAGACTTTCTCTCTCTTCCGTCACCCTTATATCTCTGGGGAGGCAAATAATGCCTAGATCGGATAGAGAGAGAGACTAAGATCTTCTCCCCCCTTTTCCTTCGTCTAAAAAAAAGGTAGACTTGTGCAGTAGGATAGTTGTTGGCAGTTTGGTCCTGAGAATCTCCCTGTGTTTGAAATTAAAATGCCTGGTCTTTTATCAAATGTTCTTAACTACTTCTGGAGAAGGGAAAAAAAAAAAGGCATTGATTCTACTTTCTGTCGTGGCCAGCTGCCAGAAGGGGCTCAGCCCTGATTTGATTTCCTGCCTTTGATTATTAATAGTTCAGAAATAACGTCCCTACCTATCTCCTCATGCGGTGCATAGCAAATCTTAGTTCTGTTTAAAGCTTCCATATTCAAGGAGTTGGGCATTGGCGTAGCGGGGTGGAAATACCTCCTGAATGCTTGAATAAGGCAATTTAGAAATGCACATCTCCCGCCTAGCACTTCCTATCCCCTCAAGGCTCCGTGCTCTCTTTGAGTTCTCTCAACTTTATACGTATCCATCCCCACTTCTGTCTTGCCGCCTTCCCTCTATTACACTTCCTCTTCCCATCTGTCCCTTTCCATACTTCCGCAGTCCACTGTCCTGCCTTCCAGCTCCCACACTTCCTCTATTCAACTGTCTTTTTCTACACCTTTTTCAGTTTACCATCCTACCTTTCCTTCCATCATCTTTCAGGTTTCCTACCCAGTTTTACTAAAAATGCATTACTCAGATACCCTATGCTGTTTTCCTGTAAAATGTCCCTCCAGCTGGTAAATCTTTTGTGTGACCAACCAGTCACAAAATACATAGGATGTTGTTTATCCATGAGTACTCAAAAGTACTCTTCTCACTGCCCATTTTTCCCCTGGTGTTATTAAAATTGCTGGCGGGGTCTTCTAGCTGGCAGAGTATTTAGTCTCTATATTATTTAACTAAGCACGTCCTTATAAATTCACACGCCTCTTGCTAGCAGGTCATAATTGGTCTGCCCTCCTTGAGGGCTAGAATCTTAATTTGAGATGGTAAAGTCCTGCCTAATCCTAGTTAGAGGGGCTCTTCTTAAAGCTTACTTTTGTTCCATTTAGTACTAAAATCATTACTTCTGGTGGCAGAATTCCAATGTTACCACATCGCACATCAAAAGGGGGTGCATAAACTGCACTAATTTATCCCCATAGGTTTGCTTAAAAGGTCTAACTGTGTTCCTATGATTTCTCCCACACAAGCATCAAACGGACATGCACCTCAACAATCAAATGCACACCATACACGCCAACATGTGATTCAGCAACCATACTCAAATGCACATCATACACGCCAACATGTGATTCAGCAACCATACTCAAATGCACATCATACACGCCAACATGTGATTCAGCAACCATACACAACTCTCCCACATTTCTGTTTCCCCAGTTAACTGCGATCCCTTGCCTAAGAATAAATCTTCTTAACTTCTCTAAAATCAAACGGAGATGGTGGAACTCCGTTGGTACTGTGGGGCAAAGATTGCCAGTCTTTGCCCCTGCTTAAGACACAGGGAATGGCCACTTCCCTATGGTTACCCAAAAAAAAATTCAACTTAACACCCACATATATATTTAAACATCAGTAAATCCTCTGAGGAAGCCAGAGCAGTGCTCTGCTTCTAATTCTTCAAACACTTGGGGAGGTGGACGCTAGGGCTACTGGGCCAACGCCCTTTCCACCCTTGGGGATTTCAGGGTCGTAGTGTCCCTCAGTGTCCCCTGGTCCTTGGGATGTTAAGGTCGTATCCGACCCTTCTCGTCTCCAGACCTCCCCGGGGCCGACTCATAAGAATCCGCAATCTTCTCCACTCCACAGAGCTGTTAGATTCGAACTCACGCCACCCCACAATCGGTTTCCTACCGTACCAGAATTCTCCTGCGCAGTCCTTCTCAGTTCTTCCCCTTTTGGCCGGCTTCTGTTTTCTCTCAAGTATGGCAGCCCATTCAGTACTGACAGAGTGATCTTCCTCATAAATTTGAGGGTCCGGACTAAGACCAGTCAATCAGCACGAACTTCTTACCATGCCTTGAGTCAGACTCTGCAGCCTCTTTAGCAGCAGCGGTGTCCCCGGCATCTCCACCAAATGAAAGCTATGCAATTTAATTTATGGGGTTCATCGCTGGCATGCTGTCGGCTTCACAGAATGCAATTAGCAGTCTGAGTCTTTTGTAGACAGAAAACAAATTTATTGGTTGCAACCAGGGAATTCTCACTCTACTCAGATCGAGTGGCAATTCCTTTCGACCCAGAGCAAACATCAGGTCTTATAGAATTACATTTCTGCTCCTTCCTCCTCCCATTTGCATCTTACGTCATATGCATAGGTTACACACATCAAACACTAATTGGTATTCTTGCAACAGCTAAATATTTTAATTGGAGCGTTTGTTTGAACTGGCTAGTACCGAGCTCCACGGATCTGCAAGCGTTTTATGACCCTGGAGTTTGACAATTGATGGATAGCAGCTGTTCTCTCAGCCGAGAGAGATAAGACTTTTCTTGGCTCAACTATGCCTAATTAAGTTGTACAATGCTCCGAGTAGCACAGAAAAACAATCCCACAGGGGCCCCCTTTCTCAAAGTTTGCAGGAATAAAGAATACATGTGTGAATAATAAAGGAAATATATATATATATGTAAATACATAATTTGTATGGCTTATACCTTGTTTGTGCCCACATTATACAGGGCACAGCTATAGGCTTGATCCATACCCCTCAAATATGCCTGTGGGCCACTAATACAGCTATAGGCTTGATCCATACCCCTCAAATATGCCTGTGGGCCACTAATACAGCTATAGGCTTGATCCATACCCTTCACTGTGAGTCACCTGGCTGCTTGAGGCCTGCTCCTCTCCTGTAGGAAAGACCAGCTCCCCCTCCTGAAATGCTGTTTGCGGAGGGGTGCCGTGGGCAGGGCAGGCAGGCGGTGGAGGCTCCAGTAACCCACCGTTTCCAGGAATGACGATGTGCAAGGTGCCCCACTGGATGTGCAGAGGATGCAGTCCAGGAAAGGGAAAGTAAGGGACCGGACTCCACCCCACCCAGAGGATGTGCCACAGAGCAAGAGCTGACCTTCTCCTGGGGGTGAGGGTGGGGGTGGGGGTGGGGGCGCGGGTTCCCTTCATGTTGCTTCTCTTCCCAAAACCCATGCTGCTTCCCTCTGCCTCCAAACCTTGCCCTTCGGAAACTCTCCAGATAGTGCATAGCGGGCACCCCACTTACTCGCCTCCTCTGCCCACAGACAAACCCGGCAAGTGCCCCAAGCAGCAATGGGCGAAGGAGACGCCGAGAGGGCTGGTTTACGACACCTGCCGCCAGGACCAGGACTGCGAGGGCCAGAAGAAGTGCTGCTTCACCGGCACTTCCATGGGCTGCGTCGAGAGTCAATGAGGGCCCCCGCTGCTGGTGGTGGTGCTGCTGCTGCTGCTGCTGCTGGTGGTGGTGGTGGTGGTAAGGTCCTCTGGGCTTAGCCATGCTGGCTCCCACTGACCAAGCAATGCGGGAGATGGGGGGGGCGAAATGATGCCGGCTGATTGCACTGTGAATACCCAGAGGCAGAAAAGGGGTTGGGCGAATTGCCAGTCAGGTCACACAGGACTGCTGCTGGTGGTGGAGGAGGAGGAATTTGGCAAGACAGGGCATCAGGGACCACGTGCAGCAAGGGTTTCTCTAATCCCCGATGCCACAGGGCAAGCCACGCAACAGAGCGCCTTTAAGAGAAATAGAGCCAGCAGCCACAAAGGCCCCTGGTTCATGGCTGAGAGCCTCTCTCTAGGCCCTAGAGCAGTGGGTCTCAACCTGTGGGTCCCCAGATGTCCCTGGACTGTAACTCCCAGAAATCCTGCCCAGCTCAGCTAGTGATGAAGACTTTTGGGAGTTGCAGTCCAGGAACATCTGGGGACCCCAGGTTGAGAACCACTGGTCTAGAGTCTAAGGCAGGCATGTCCAAAGTCAGGCCCGGTGGCCATATGCAGCCCATTTTCAAATTTTGAGTGGCCCACAGCCTCTTCTCCCCACCTACTCAGCCTTTAGGAAGAACTTCTTGACAGTTAGAACTATTCAGCAGTGGAATATGCTGCCGCGGAGGGTGGTTGAGTCTCCTTCTTTGGAGGTTTTTAAGCAGAGGCTGGATGGCCATCTGTCGGAAATATTGTGATGGGGGTTCCTGCATGGCAGGGGGCTGGACTAGATGGCCCTTGAGATCTCTTCCAACTCTATGATTCTATGATTCTATGTCATGCATCCCCGCAAACTGGCCCCTCCCCATACCAGATGGAGACAACAGCTTGCAGTTTTACAGTTTGCCTGCCCTCTCTGCCTCCATCCATCCCCCCCCCAGCCACCTGCTTAGCCTACCTGTCCCCAGTTCTGTTGCTGCAGCATCCTCCCTACCTCCTTGCATGTCCTAGAGCTTGCGCAAAGTCCAGCCTGGGGGCCAAATGCAGCTGGATGGTCAGCCCCTGCACATTTTCACCTCACCAAATCTGGCCCTCCTTGCAAAATGTTTGCACACCCCTAGTCTAAGGCTTTGGCCTTCCCAGTGGGCACAGGGCAACCCCCCCAAACACACACACACTGTGCTCTCTGCTCTCCCTGGGTCCCAAATGGGGCTCCCTCCCCCCAAACTGCTCAGACACATCATGGTCTCTCTGTCCATCCTCACCCCACCCCACCCCCGTTCCAGGTCCAAAGGTGATAACGAGGCTGAATGGGGTTGGAGAAGTTCCTAATTGAGGCACACTGGTTCCCAGAACCCTTGGGAAGGCTGGGCAGGAAAAAAGAGAGGGGAGAGACAACACAGCTGACCACACACCTGGTTTTGACTTCCAAAGCCCCAGGCAGCCAGAATCCCGGGGCTGAGGTCTCCAAGAGACACTGCCCTCCTCCCCCCTGCAAAAAAGACAGCTAGGGCTGGCTTTTCTGCCCCAGAACAACTCTTTGGTGGCAGGAAAGGGGCAGAAGAGAGAGGGAAGGCCAGGGTCAAGATGACCCCCCCTCTCCCCAGGACCACGGGCTGTGTTTCCATGGGGTGTATTAGCTTCCACAGGTGGGCCCCTTGTGGCCTCCTGGAGAGCTGTTTCCAGGGTGTCCCTTCTCCTTCCCGGGCTTCTCCTGGGTCCCTTTTAGCCAACCCCCCCCGCCCCCGCCACTGTCTTCTGGGCCAAGTGAGGGTGGCTCTGCACAGCCCTCCTTTCCTGGCAGGGAGAAAAGGGAGAGGGTCTGGGGCAGATCCCTTGCCAACTGGTAAGCGGGGGGGGCTGGGGGGGGGAGAGTGAGCAACATAAGCAGAAGGAAGAGCCCACGTCCGCTGCAAACGGGCAAACAGAGAAACCGGAGGCAAAAACTCACTCCTTTCTCTGCAGCTGATCCAGGTGCCCCTGGGTGTGTGTGTGTGACTATTAAAGTGTACCATCGGCTGATGCCTGGCATGAATTTAAACAGCCCATCATTGTGGTGTGGTTTTGTGCGTGTTTTATTCGTGGTGGTTGGGCATCCGGGAATCCGCTCCCAGAACATCCGTCGCACTTGTGACATCCCAGATGTCATCTCCAGCCCATCTCCAGTGAAGCCAGGCTGCGGCAGGGGTGGGGGGTGGAGGAAAGGGACGTGTAGCCTTGCCCCCCACAGTGCCTGAGAACACCCCCACACACTGGACAGGAGATAAGGGGGCCTCTGACCCATTCTGGTCACCAAGGAGGTTTCCGGTGCTGAAGTAGAACATAAGGTCTTTCCCGGTTTCAGGCGCCCACCTAAATAGCCCAGGCAGCTGACGATGGGGGAGGCCTCTCTCTTCCTCTTCCTCTTCCTCTTCCTGGTCAGTCCAGAGGGTGGAGGAAGGAGCCAAGAAATATCTGAAGACTCTCACCTTCACATTTACCTCTGGCTCCTCAGAACCTCTTCTGGAACCAGGTTCAAGTTGCAGCAAAAGGTGAAATTTCAAAGCACCTGAAATGACAGCATCCTAGAGCCCTGGCTGTGGCCTCACACGGCGGAAGCAGAGCAGCTCTGGACTTGTCTGAAGCAGAACCCACAACCTGGAATGAGTTGCAACAGGGCTGCTGGGTGGGCCGGAAACAGGGACCACAGTGGGATCAAATTTCCCTTCTATGCAAGAGGGAAACAGTGGCATTTGACTTCAAGGACCAAAGAACCTAAAAAGAAGGGGTGCGCAGAAAGGAAATTTAAAGGAACACAAGAACATAAGAACAGCTTTGCTGGAACAGGCCACAGCCCATTCAGTCTCACACAGTGGTTCACCATTTGCTTCAGGGTATTCCCAAGCAGATGTCTTCACCTGCTTATGATTCCCTGCAAATGGCATTGAGAGATATCCTGCCTATCTCTCCAACCGGAGGCTGTCCTTAACAAGAACATAAGAACAGCCTTGCTGGAGGAGGCCACAGCCCATCCAGTCCAGCATTCTATCTCACACAGCAGTGGTTCACCATTTGCTTCAGGGCATTCCCAAGCAGATGTTTTCAACTGCTTATGATTCCCTGCAAATGGCATTGAGAGATATCCTGCCTCTCTCTCCAACCTGGAGGTTGTCCTTAGGCATCCATCATGAGAGCCATTGAGACCCTTGTTCTCCATGAACTTGTCTAATCCTTTCTTAAAGCTGTCAAGTCTGAGAGCTGTCACCACTTCTTCTGGCAGGGAGTTCCACAGACCAGTGATCCTCTGGGTACTTCTCTTATTTGTTTGAGATCTAGCACCCAAAAGCTTCATGAGGTGCCCCATGAAAAGGAAAAAACAGGAGGGCTGGTTCTCTTGGGAAAATGCCTTTTGGAGTGGGTGGGGGTGGGGGTGGGCATTTCCAAGTAACCACAAAGCCATCTGCAAAGGCATGTCCTGCCAAGGCCACCAGGCCACAGGGGTCACGCACTGCAAACAAGTAGCATTGGGGGGAGCTGCGAGAAAATCGGAGGTGGGTATTTCTTCCAATATCCACATCTAGAATTGGTGATCTGGGGTTGCTGTTGTACAACTGTCCTTTAAGATGCAAAACCTGATCTCTTATCACCAGGGCTTGCATCATCCTTCCGCATAAAACTGATCAGAAGATTAAGCTTGTAACCTTCCACTTGTCATAGAGGTCACCCCTCCTGTTTGTGAAACTGTTGACTCTCAGTCTAAGTGTCAAGCCCCACACACACAGAGCACACACACAAACAGGGTTCAGTTCTTTGCCAAGATCTTTAGTGGAAAGCCAAGCAAGTTCAAGTCCTTTGCTAACAATCAAGTGCCAGATAAATAACAGAATCCAACTCCCAGCAATTAACAGTCCAAGTCAAAACCAGAATATCTCACGGAAACCAGATACCAAACCGAAGGGAACAGATCAAGCCATTGTCCAGGAAACCAGTCCAAAGTCAGGAAACAGACCCAAGGTCAGAAACAGACCGGAACATGGTTGAAAGTTCAAATGACTCGTTGCTCCCATAGAGAGCTCAAGGTGAGCTTGCCAGCTTTATCCCAAAACAGGGGACACACCCTTACTTCTGGAAAGGCTTCTGCTAGTACTCAGGACTTGCTGCCCTGATTCCCTTTCTAGCATCAAAGACTCTTTCCCTAGCTCTTCTGGAACCATGTCATTGCAGAATCCTGCTCATGGCCCTTCTAGGAGGTGAAGGTATGTTTTCAGCTGAGTCATCAGACCCAGCTGCTTGCTGATTTGAGCTGCAAGGGTCCTCCAGCAGCTCTTCACCATTTAACCCCTCAGAGTCAGGTTCTGTGGCAGGCAGGGTCCTGGCACTAAGGAAATTTCCCCATACAACAAGCATATCCAAACTTCATCCCTCCAGATGTTTTGGACTACAGCTCCCACAGTCCTTTGCCATTGGCAATCTAAGCTTAGAATTCTGGGAGTTGTGGTCCAAAACATCTGGAGGGCCAGAGTTTGGACATGCCCGCCTTACAGTAATATGGTATTCATTCTGGAAACATGCTTTTAAAGCATTTGTACATCAAAGCAAATTTCCCCATAAGAAATAATGGAAACTCAGAGAATTTGTTCTGGGACCCCATAGACCATGTAGTGTACACACAAAATGCCAAAACTCACAAAAGACGTTGGCTAGAAGTCCACATCCACACCATGCTTTACATACCTGGCTGCGGAATCTACTCTGTTTAGGACTAACAACTGGATTACTTTGTATTTTTAATATGTCAACAATAAAGTGCAATTTGTAGCCCTATGCACACACTTAACTAGCTGCCCCATGACTAAAAATGGTTTGAAAAAATAAGAAACGGATGCAAATTAAGAAACGAATTAAATAAAAATATAAAGAAAAACAAAATAAACCTCTAACCTGCATGGACCTTTGAAAATGTTTCAGGCTCCTACACGGGAGACCTCTGTTCTCTCTCCCTTTGCTTTGGAGGCTTGCCTGAGATGGAATGTTCTAGACCAGGGGTCCTCAAAGTTTTCAAACAGGGGGCCGGTCCACCACGCCCCAGGCACCACTGGGGGCCGGACCACAGTGGGTGGGGGGAGCGGGGGACCTTGACGTAGCCCTCCCACTCTGAATGCCCCACTAGCCAGCATGCTGATCATCTGGGCGGTAGTTGGGGGAAGTGGGAGAAGCGACGTAGCCCACTGCTTTGAACTGCCTCGGCAATAGAAGCAGCTGCGGAGGCTGGCTTGCTCGCAAAGCAGGGGTAGGTGGGGAGGTTGCAATTGGTCCCGGGCGGCAGATTCAGGGCCTAGGGGGGCCGCATCCGGCCCTGGGGCCTTAGGTTGAGGACCCCTGTTCTAGACAATCACCTATAATCCAGCAGGAAAACAGAAAGAGGGCCACCATTGGCTCACTTGTGATCATGTAACCTCCCCTGGTGCTTGTATTGCAAGACATTGCTCATAGATCAAGGCAAATTTTTGAAGAAATGTTTGTTCATCTTGCAAAATACTCTTAAACCAAGGTACGTATTACTATATTGTGTGGTGGCTAAGCTGTCTTTTTCCGCCACTGAACCAGACTGAGAAGATGAAACCAGCTGACAGACTGAAGTCCGATGCCCTGCCAGGGAACGAGCGAGTGTGTGAAACCCAGTGGACAGGAAACTCCACTTGCATTTCTTTCCGGTGTGTCCTGGAAACAAACCAAAATAATCACAACCACTCATTCACTCTCTCTCTCTCTCTCTCTCTCTCTCACACACACACACACACACACACACACACATACTCTCACACAAAATAAATAAACAAATAAACCCTAACCCTGTCAGGGACCCCAAAAGATGTGAGTTGGAACACTCTGAGGCTGGTCTGTTTCACTCTAGCAATGACATCATCTAATCTCCATAAAAAGGAGCGACCCAGCCTGTCCCAGTGAAAGCTTCACCTTGGGTTACCTTGCCGCTATTACGGGAGCTGAGAGTTGAAAGAACATGCCAAGGTTCAAAGACACGGAGAAAAAGCTTTAATTCGCTGCAGCGAGGCGCCCAGCCGAATTCAGTCGGAAAACTGGGGCAACTAACAAAGAAACTCTACAGTTTTTATAGAAAAACATTCTCCTAGCACCCCTTCTTTATCAGAATAAACAAGGATGCACCTGGGTGCCATAAATCGTCCGCGAAACAACAAAGAAACTTCAAAAGATACATAGTTATCACATCGTTACAAATCAATTGTCAAGGGAAGCACACACAGGATACTATCAATTTTGCCCGTTGGCGCCACCTGTCATGCAGTTCCCGGAACTCTCCGCTTTGCCGCCGAAAAGCGTTTGACAGATCTAGCAATATATCGATGCTTCGACGGATGTCTGGCTTATCTCTCGCGGGGAACCCCTTTACTGGTGGTTTTCCCACATAGATAAGTGTTTGTCCAGCAGTTTTATGGCCTGGTATCTCATGACACAGGCTTGGGGGAGAGTGTAGTGCTTTGTGTTACAGTTCAGTGGAGGGAAAGGGGGTGAATTAAAGGACACAGAGCTGGATTATAGATTGAACCAAAGTACTGCCATTTTATCTACAATGGCAGCTTATAGACTATATTAAAAACCACTTCTATCATTCCCTCCTCTTCTAAATGGACACTCAATTTGAGTCGTCCATCTGAAGGGCTTCATAGTCCTGTAACAAAGCAATCAGCTTAGGAGCAGCTGTCTTCTCTACTACCTTTGAAACAGTCGACTGTACAAACTGCAATAGACAAGGGATACAAATCAAGAGAAATAAAAGAAGACACAAAGGGGCAATTAATAAACTTCCTAATGTTTTCATCCAGGTTTGTGGCATGAAATCATTTAACCACTGCCATTGCATACCCTTCCATTCTTGCGTCGGATTAAAAGTTAACTGTTTAATTTCCGTGGCCAGTTGATTAACAACCTTGCCTACTGGATCAATTTTTAGACAGCAGTTTGTTAAATTAAATTTTCCACACACGCCATTCTCAGATGCTAATAAATAATCGAGAGCGAGCCTGTTTTGATAAACAGCTGTTCTTAATTGATCTGTCACTTCTGCTATAGTGGTAAGCGCGGTAGTGATGCGCTGGCCCGCCAAATCCAAAACTGCTTGCAATCTGATTATTCTATTGAGCAAATAGATGGGAGTTCGATATCCCCATGAACCATCTTGAGCCCAAGTGGCTGGACCATAAACACAAACAATTCTTTGAGAGTCCCATATATCCCCTTCATATTCCTTTGGGTTCTTACATGGAAACCCTGCAAACGGGGTGTCATCGTGCTTTTTCCTGTATAAAGGGCCATACACTGGAGCAGCCAAATACTGTTGAGTTTCTATTGGGACTAGAAAGAATGATGGTTTTATGAATCCTAGCACACAAGAACCAGACCATGAATGAGGCAAATATTCATAAGCCATATTTCCACAGACCCAATACATGTTCATAGGGGCTTTCCATACCTCCGAAGTTGCTGAGTATATGTCAGGCAACAAAGTGACATTAAACTTCTCTGGTTGTGGAGCATTGGAAGGTGAGGTCCAAATGTCACCCTCCCAAGTTCCTATGCAGGTCAAATAACCCACTGGAATAGAACCATTTCGGGAAAAGCAGACACGACCCACCAACTGAGATGTGATGGTCCATGTCATATTCTGAGACTGGGCTCTCTTGGTAATATTGCCAATTCTTGACATGTTATTATACAATTGTGGAGGGACCTCCATTGCCTCCCAAGGCCAGTCCTCACCAAAATTCGTGCCTCCACAAACATAACAATTTGTGACTTCTAATTCTGTGGCTATTGACTGAGCCATTTCCAGAAATAAATTCTTGGCATGCTGAGAAATTCCAAAAGGACACTCCTTCAGTTTCTCCGCAGCATTTTCCACTGACCAAGAATGGCTTTTCTTTTCTCCATCTCTCACCTCTACATGGGTAATTGTCAAATAGGTAACTGGATCCCTGCCAGGTCCATCAATTCCAAAACCATACACTTGAACAGAGGGATGTGTGTCACTGATTACTAAGCTGACATAGTTTCCTCCTATCCTTCTAAACTGTGAAAGATGAGGGCATCCTGTGAAAGCACACACACATCCCCATCCTGAACATAATTTGTTTGAACCACATGGTGCCCAGACTTCAGGATTGCCTGCTCTGGCACCTTCATGAGGGTAGCACAAATACTTATGTTCAGATTTGTATGTATTTACCCATGCTGTGGATCCCCAACGGGTCCCCATGTCCTTTCCTAGGGCATCACAGGCATTGAACCATATTACTGCCCGTTTGCCACTATGCTTTAACACAGTAGTGGAATTCACATAATACAGAAGTCCACCACCTTCTGGGTTGTCCCTTCTGGGCTCTTTAGTTCTGGCCATTCCAGCCCACACTGTATAATTAAATTTAACAGGGACCTCTGGCCTATAACAAAGATAGTCTCCAGATGTACTTTCACATATATGATACATCATATCTTGATTCAAACATGTGGTTCCAGCTTGCTTGCATTCTGCTGGCTTTTGAGTGTATTATACCAGAGTGTTTACTACTCTATTGCCTTGACTAGCAGCAATAATGCATGGGGTACACTCTTCTATACCTTCAGACTTGACAGCTAAACAAACTGGTATCAGAAATAAAAGAACAATCATTTCCACTGATTTAGACATCCCACAAAACATTCGCTTCCAATTATAACAAATTAACAATACACCCAGCACATATATTGGAGAAATGGCAAACCAAACCCAATCCGAAATGTCAACCCACATGAGTGTTCAGGTTCCTTTAAGAATTTTGACAGCTGCAGAGCTTTTGACAGTCCGTGGAACGTTCGCTGACAGCTCGTAGAACACTCTTTGACAGCTGCTGCACTACTGGCGCGCTGTCCCGTTCACTGCAGCACTTCAAGGAACTTAAAGGGAAACACTGTTCAGCTAGAAACAGGGCACTTTTAAAACACAGTCTCGCACAAAATAAATGTTGCCCTAGTTAATCAGCTAAACCGAAATCACTCGCCTTCTTGTTGAAAACCTTCTCCCTCCTCTTCTCGTAGAGGGGTGGATTTGGAAGGCGGGAAATTCAAATGCTGAAAGGAAAAGTCAAGTTTTCTTGTCAAAGAAACCTCTTGCCACACAGATAGGAAGCCAATATTTTACTTTGACTTCCCTATGTCTGAAGTAACTTTCTTAAAGGTCAGCTTCAAGCTGTCATTGGGGTTGGCTCGAACCGTCCACTCTTCTTCCTCGCTCGCTGGGGCAGCTCTTTTCACACGAGTGTGATGAATCCAGGCACTCACTTCGGAGATTTTGACAGCCGTTGGCGTCGACAATAACACCGTGAAGGGACCTTTCCACCTCGGGCGCAGAGGCTGTTGGTTCCAATCCTTGATCCAAACCAAATCTCCCGGTTCAAAGTGATGGAGGGGCTCCTGTAAAACCACGGGCAGTCGTCCAAGAGTCCACCTGTGTAAGGAAGAAAGAGATCGACCAAGCATCTGAAGATATTTGACATGTGTCATAGAAGCTACACTCTCTGGACGCAAGCCATATGAAATCGGAACTGGCCTGCCATATACAAGTTCGAATGGTGAAATGCCTGATTGGCTTGAAGGGGTGGTCCTGCTTCTAAAGAGAGCAATAGGCAACATTTCCACCCAGCCCTTGCCTGTTTCTTGGGTGAGTTTTGACAAATGGCTTTTCAAAGTCCTGTTCATTCTCTCCACTCGTCCTGAACTCTGGGGCCGGTATGCTGTATGTAAATTCCATTTAATATGCAGTGCCCTAGCCAGTCCTTGCAAAACATCATGGATGAATCCTGGGCCATTGTCGGAGGATAAAGTGCGGGGTATTCCGTGCAAAAGGCAGCGGACCACCTCACTAGCTTTCTCAGTCTTTGTTGGAAAAGCCTCCGCCCATCCTGAAAATGTACACACTAGCACAAGCATATAACGGTAAAGTCCACATTTTGGCAATTCTGTAAAGTCCAACTGCATATCCTCAAAGGGCTCTTTCCCACAATATTGAATTCCAGGAGGTGGCAAGGGTCCAGTTCTGGGATTATTCCTTTGACAGGTGACACATCTGTGTGAAATATTTGAAGCTAACTGACGAAGCTTGGCTATATAAAGGTACGGGCTCAAATGTTGGTAAGCCACTTTGGGACCTTGGTGAGTGCTGTCATGATGACTTTGAACTACCTGACGGGCTAGACTCTCTGGAACCCACAATTGTCCACCTGGCAATTTATACCAGCCCTCTGGCGTCCTGTCAAACTCTTGTTCCTCTGCAAACTCATCCTCAGCGGGCGAATAACGTGGTGGGTCTGGTGGCAAAATGTCAATTGGAATGAGACTAAGTTGCATCTCAACTGCACCCTGGGCTGCTTGCTTGGCAATGCGATCTGCCAACCTGTTCCCTCTCGCTTCAAGTCCTGGACCAATCTTATGCCCATGGCAATGAATAACTGCCACTTCTTTGGGTTTCCATACAGCATCTAAGAGTTGTAACAAAATGTCAGGGTGTGCTACTGAAGTCCCCTCGGAAGTAAGAAGACCTCGTTCCTTCCAAAGTGCCCTATGTGCATGAAGCGTGAGAAAAGCATACTTGGAATCCGTATAGATATTAATGCTCTCCCCTTCTGACAATTCTAATGCCCTAGTGAGAGCTATCAGTTCAGCTAATTGAGCTGAGGTTCCTGGGGGCAACTGCTTAGCTTCAATTACAGTGTCCTCTAATTCCACAATGACATATCCCGCCTGTCTCTTTCCATCAATGACAGAACCACTACCATCCACGAACCAAGTCCTCCACTGCGGGTGAGGGGTATCACGGAGATCTGGTCGGGATGAATAAATTTCATCTAATGTCTGTATACAGTCGTGAGTGGCCAGTTGGTCACTTATTGGGAGGAGGGTCGCTGGGTTTAAGCCCTCCGTTGTCTGGAATGTAAGACCAGCTCTTGAAAATAATTTTTGACACTTCATCATGGCAGTCTGGGACAAGTGATAGCCTCCTTTGGCATCTAACAAGGGCAGAATTGCATGCTTTGTGATACAAACTGTGGATTGTTTGAAAGTGAATTTATCTGCTTTCTTTAAAAGTGCTGCCAGTGCTACAACTCCTCGCATACAGGACGGAAGTCCTTGCTCCGTTGGGGTCAATGTCTCTGATAGATAAGCCACTGGTTGCTGCCAACTTCCTAATTTCTGACACAGAACTCCTTTTGCCACTCCATTTTCTTCATCAACATACAAATTAAAAGGCTTGTTTGGATTCGGGAGACCTAGAGCGGGCGCCTCTATTAAAGCCTGTTTGATTGCTTTAAAGCTCTCTCTTTGTTCCGGACCCCACAGGAACTCATCACTTTCTTTTCCTCTTATTGCTAAATGCAGAGGTTTTGCTAAAAGGCTGAAACTTGGGATCCAAATTCGACAAAACCCAGCTGCTCCCAAAAATCCTCTAAGCTCTCTCCTATTTCTTGGTTCAGGGATTTGAATGATTGAATGCTTCTGCTCATCACGAAGTTGGCGCCTTTGCTGGGAAATGTCAAAACCTAAGTACCTCACTGTTTTTTGACAAATTTGGGCTTTCTTTCTGATTACTCTATAACCTGCTGCTGCTAAATGATTTAAAAGATCAATTGTGAGCTGCTCACAGCCTTCTTTGGTTTCCGCTCCTGCCAAAATGTCATCTACATATTACAGAACTATTTGGCCAGGTTTTCGGGGGGAAATGGCAAGATCTGATGCCAGGCCCCCAAATAACGTACTCGAATTTCGGAACCCCTGAGGCAAACGTGTCCATCTGAATTGGGTTTTTGTGCCTGTTTGAGGGTCTTCCCATTGAAAAGCGAAAATGTGTTGACTCTGTGGCGCTAACCTACAGCAAAAATATGCATCTTTCAAGTCTAGAACTGTGAAATAAGCAGCCTCTGGTGGTATCAAGCTCAAAATTGTGTAAGGGTTCGGGACATTCTGATGAAGAGGTTCGATAGCCTCATTCACCAAACGGAGATCCTGCACTGGGCGAAATGTCCCATCCGGTTTTTGAACCGGCAACAAAGGGGTGTTCCATTGTGACTGACACGGAACAAGAATGCCATGATCTATCAATCTCTTAAGGTGGACCCAAATTCCTTCTGCTGCGACTTTCCCAATGGGGTACTGTGGCACTGAAACTGGACCTGCAAATGGCTTGAGTTGGACAACTATAGGAGGGATGTTCCGTGCCATGCCTGGGGGGTTATCCTCTGCCCACACCTCAGGGTTAACCCTGTCCAGGAAATCTTGAGATAGCTGCATTTGCTCTTCTTGAACCACCATCAAATGCCATCTCTCTCTTAAGGGATATTCTAAACATATTTCACAGCTGCATTTGCTCTTCTTGAACCACCATCAAACGCCATCTCTCTCTTAAGGGATATTCTAAATATATTTCACCTTCTGGTTCCTTATTATCAGTTGTTAAATGAATTTCTCCCTTGGGAGTGAAGGTGATTTGAGCTCCTAATTTAAATAACAAATCTCGTCCCATCAAAGGAATAGGGCAATCTGGCATGTGTAAAAACTTGTGCTGGATGATTTGACCCCCTAATTTGCACTGTACAGGCTGCATAAAATAAGCGTGCTGCGCCTTTCCTGTGGCTCCCATTACGCTAATTGAAAGAGTCCTGTCTATGGGTTTAACAAGCTGAGGAATCACTGAATGACTGGCTCCCGTATCCACGAGGAATTGAACAGATTTGTTCCCGGTTTGGACACTGACCAAGGGCTCACGGGAACTAAAGCCCTGTCCTCTTCAATAGGGGACATCTTCTTCCAGAACCATCATGTTCTGGTATGGTGGGGTCCAGGCTGGACCCTGTCCTCTTTGGGGCGCTTGCTGAGCCTGAGCCGATTGCGCTTGAGTCTGACTTGCGGGCTGAAATTGGCTAGCTTGTCCTTGATTCACCTGGAAATTCCTCTGCTGTTGGTAGTTAAAGGGGCCAGGCGCTGACTGTCGATTTCCTGGCTGATTAAAGCCGGATGAAACGGGCGCTGAATACCTCTCAAAAGCCGAAGGCTGCCAGGGGCGACGTGGACCCTGATTAAAACCTCCTCGCCTTTGATTTTCAGGGTTCCTATAACAATCTCTACGCCAATGTCCAGTCTGTCCACATTGATTTTTTAATAATGGCCCACGCCGGTTCCCTGGGGCATTGAAATTGCGGGGCTCGGGGACTTGATTCAAAGCCATCACCTTTTTAGTCTGTCCCTTACTTTTTGGGCAACTTTGATCTTCCTCCCTGTTATTAAATTTAGTTTGCGCCAATTGGAGCATCCACTGCAATGTTTGTCCCATAAAATTGGCCTCTTTCTGAATTCTTTTTCGAATATCTGGAGCAGATTGAGCTATAAAAACTGTCTTCACTATATTCTCCATTCCAGGATCCTCAGGGTTAATGGGAGTGTATCTTCTAAATGCCTGATACAATCTGTCCAGAAAAGCTCCTGGGGACTCATCTTGCTTTTGCACTATATTGTTCACTTTTGACATATTAATCTTTTTCCTGCCAGCCGCTCTAATGCCCTGAAGTATTGCCGTATGATAGTTTCTTAAAGCAGTGAGCCCTGCATCTGCATTGTAGTCCCAATCTGGTGCAGTATTTGTCGGAACAGCGGCTTCCGCTTGTGCAGGAGTGTCCCCCCAAACTATGCGGGATTTCCTAGCCTCCTCGAAAATCTTCCGGGTTTCCTCTGAATTAAATAAGCCTCTCACAAGATGCTGCACATCCTCATAAGTGGGCATGTACACATTAAAAATACTGGACATAGTTTCAAAATTTTTGTCAGGGTCATCTTCTAAACTTGGTAAAGTGTTTTTCCAATTTATAATGTCACTAGATGTAAACGGGACGTGCTGCATCGAATATGTGTGGGGACCCTGCTGATTCTGGGGCAAGGGATCGTACACTCGCCTTAAAGGCATGACTTTTGCCTGCTCCTCAATCCTCTTTTTCTCAAGGAATTCCTCATGTGGCTCCTTAAAGACTAAGGGCCTTTTTACACGACCCCTAAGATCCACTGGCCTCTTAAATTCGGACCAGAGATCTTAGGGGTTCGTTGCTCTTCCTCTGTCCCCACCCCCCTCCGCACTTCCTGGTTGCTGGCTGCATGAGGGAGGGAGAAAAAAGAAAGAAAAGAATGCCGGGGTTTACCTCCGTTTTGTTCCTGGCAGCATTCAGATCTCTGAAAGGGGCGGGGCGCAATAAAAGAACAAACGGAAGCCAGGAGAGCCCCGCACTCACTATCCTTACACCGGATCAAATATTTGTCACCTCCAAAAAGCAGGTACAAGAAAACTGCTGTTTGGTCGCGCTAAGTGGGCGAGGTCGCACTTAATTGTCTGCAAAGTCCGGAGCTGGTGGGTAAACATTTTTAAGGTCCGGACCTTGCAGCCATTTGCAGCGGAGCTTAGGGGTCGTGTATAAACGCCCTAGCTTTCATATTTTAATGTGATGTTGAAAGGGGCTCAGCAGCAGTTGGCCTCAGGGGAGAGGGGAGATGGAGGGCCCCCCAGCAGACCAGGGGTTTAAACACTGGGGAGGGGGTGTGTTGCATTTTGGGGGGACCCTGTCACTGTTGGGTAGGTCAGTTGGTCTCTTGGCCACCTGGCCTGGACATTTGTGAATAAGCCGAGGCTGTGAGGGGAATGAGTGACCAGGGCTGTTACCGAACTAATTGGAAACCTGACTTTTGAACCCCCACCCCCTTCCCATCCCCCAGTTGGTCTTCTCGACTCCTGGGGAAGGATCCCCGTAAAACCATCTCAGAGAGGCTGCTCCTCCCAGGGTTGACCCTTGCCTTGTGCAACCAACACAGGAGCAGGGAAGGTCACTGCCTGTTCTTGGCGGGAGCTGCCTTCCGAAGGGACTGAGCGAGCCACCTCTTTCATTCCACCGGCCGAAGCAGAAGCCGTCTTTTTTGAAGGTTGCCTTCCTTCAGCCTGACAGACAGGTTGGGGGGGTTGAGGAGTGTCGGGGTGGGTTGCTCAATGGCCCCCCAGAGGTACCTCCCGCCTCGTACAGGGGACTCAAAACTCTCCCAAACGGGAGAATGTAAAATGAGACAGCATGGAGGAAAGTGTCCAACAACTCTTTCCATGGCAGGAGCGAGACCAGCAAAGAACTACAAGAAGAACTACAGCAAAGAACTATCTTCTGAAGACGAACCCGTGTGGAATACTGGTGGATGGAGTCCTGCTATCCCCTGCATTTACAAATAAACCAATGTTTATTTATTTATTTATTTATTGCATTTTTATCCCACCCATCTGAATAAGAGACCACTCTGGATGACTAACAGCATTCAAAATAAAAGAACAATTAAAACCAACACAGCATATTTTTTTAAAAAATTAGACAACATAATTTAACCAAGTGGCCTTGTTAGCCAATACACCACCACAAAATTAAACATCTTAGAATAACATTAAACATTATATCATAAAGACACCAGACTACAGGAATTTGAACCTGAACAAGGCATCTCTCTATCTCTCTCTCCCCCGTGGATCTATCGATCAATCAATCAATCGATCAATCAATCAATCAATCAATCAATCAATCAATCAATCAATCGATAGATAGATAGATAGAGCAACACAAACTTAGGCGGTTACTTCATGTCCTACCTTGTTCCGCGATTACGTTTGTACCGTGACAGTGTTGCTCGCGGTCACGTGGTTTTGTCCCTGTTCAGTCCCTGTTTCCGTTTCCTCACAGGCGTGATTACTTGCCTCATGACAAATGTTACTTCATGGTCTTGTTCCGTAACAAATTCTGAATTTGTCTTGCTTTCTTTAACCCTTTTTTTAAATATCGTAAATAAAACTTTTTCGATTTTTCTATTTACTGGTCTTCCAGGATTTACAAGTCAACGCTACAGAATTTTCAGTACTTTCTTTAATAAACATTTGCACTGCATGGTGTTTCCCATAGGGAAACTAATGTTGAATGCTGCTTCAGCTGCTGACCACTAGGTGGACACTGGTTGTTGTGTGACAGTTGTTACCACATGGTCCCTTGTCTCGGAACAGGAACCGGGAACCAACCGTGACAAGAGAATTCCCCAGCCCAGGGGCAGGTACGGCTTGTCACGCTCTGTTCCCGGTTCCGGAGTCGTGGTTGAGACAACTTTTTGCTGTCACGCTATGGACGTGAAGTAACTGCCTTAGTAAATGAGGGGGATGCTTGAAGGAGGCATTGTATCTTTATTTTAGCAACACCTTTGACAAGATCCTTCATGATATCATTTGGCCAAGCTGGTAAAATGCAGACTTGATGATGATGGTGATGGTGATGATGCACTAATGCACCCCAGGGGCTAGTCCTGCTCCTGAAAAGAAATGACAAGCAGGTGCCAATTCACCATGCACTGGTGGCAGAATGCATTTATTTATTTATTTATTAGATTTATATACCACCCTTGATGGGTGAGGGGTAGAGAGCCACTCACATTTTCAGATGACACTCAACTTGGAGGGGCAGTTAAGACTTCAATGGAAAAAGGCGGAATTCAGGACAACCGTGATTGAATGGAGAACTGAGCCAAAAAGGGATTTCAGAAAAGGGCCAAGTCTTTACTGGGGTAGGTAAAATGAGAAGCACAAAAGTAAAAGGACTGGTGGCCACTGGCTTGGCAGGAGTCCCTTTGGAAATGACCGGGAGTCTTGGAAGAGCACAAGCTAACAGGAGCCAGCCATTCCTGTGCCTGGGCTCCCTCTGGCATCCTTTCTTACACCCCGATCTGGGAGAAATGGAATGATGCTCAACACAAATCACAAACCTCAAAACTCCCGCAGTGATCCAAAGGGTCCTTCTCAGGCCACTGAGTCCAAATCTCCTGGTCAAGGCAGGACTCCAGATCAAGGCAGATCTGATGCAGGCTGGCAGGAAAGAGAGAGAGAGAGAGAGAGAGAGAGAGAGAGAGAGAGAGAGAGAGAGCATATGCGTGTGCGTGTGTGTGTGCGTGTGTGTGTGTGTGTGTGTGTGTGCGTGCCTTGGCAAGTTCATTTTCCAGCCGGGAAACCACTGGAACAAGTTATGCTATGACAGGGATAGAATCAAGCAATAACGCCACCCCTTTGGCAACATGGGTTTCCTCTCCTATTATTACTGTAACTGTGGGTGAGGTTGCACCACTGCTTTGCATCAGCCCTAATGTATTCTAAAGTCACGTTGCGCTCGTGTGACTTTTTGGGAAACTTTTCTTCTGTTGGGGGAGATTACAGGGGAGGGGGCACTTCATCCCAAAGCACCCCCCTCTTTTCCCTTACCCTTTCCATCTCCAAGGAGGGTGTTTTTCCTCTCCGTTCGTGCTTCTCCCCTTCCCTCTCCAACCCCAACCCCACCAAACAAGGTGACTGAGGCCGTTTATACACGACCCCTAAGCTCCGCTGCAAATGGCTGCAAGGTCCGGACCTTAAAAATGTTTACCCACCAGCTCCGGACTTTGCAGACAATTAAGTGCGACCCCGCCCACTTTAGCAAGACAAAACAGCAGTTTTCTTGTACCTGCTTTTTGGAGGTGACAAATATTTGATCCAGTGTAAGGATAGTGAGTGCGGGGCTCTCCTGGCTTCCGTTTGTTCTTTTATTGCGCCCCGCCCCTTTAAGAGATCTGAATGCTGCCCGGAACAAAACGGAGGTAAACCGGCATTCTTTTCTTTCTTTTTTTCTCCCTCCCTCAGGCAGCCAGCAACCAGGAAGTGCGGAGGGGGCTGGGGACAGAGGAAGAGCGAGGAACCCCTAAGATCTCTGGTCCGAATTTAAGTGGCCAGCGGATCTTAGGGGTCGTGTAAAAAGGCCCTGAGTCAGCCAGGGAAATGCAATAAATAAATAAATAAATAAATAAATAAATAAATAAATAAATAAATAAAAGCCAGAAAACTTTCTCAGGAGCCACATTCTAGCATCCATTCCTGAAACCAACCTTGTGCAAGACTGCCTAGGACAACAGCTTCAAAGCATGGCAAGATCCACCCACCTCATCGGGTGAGGGCAGAGGTGTGAAACCCCCAAAGAACCCCTGCTGGAACCATCTTCCTGGGCCCCTTCTGGGCCCAAAGGTCATGTTTTGGAAATGGCCCCTGGAGAGTGGCTTCAGAGTTGGGGATGCCATGAGTCATTGATGATGGGACAGAGCCGTGCTTCAAACCACCAACCTTCCACAGGAACCACAATCCACACTCAAGATTGTGGCTGTTTGATTTCCCCATGGCAAAACTGTCAAACATTAGTTTAATCAGGGGAACAATTTCAGTTGGATTAGGTTGAGTTTAAACAAACAAACAAAATAAGAGTCGTCTGCTGGCAAGCTTGGCCAGATGGGGTTGATGTTTCAGGGCTGAAACCATCTCAAGGAACTATATTCCAGTCCCTGTTGGGTCCCAAAATCTATATTTTGAAAAACTGCTTGGAGATGTAACTTCTGAGCCAGAGAAGCATCCTCAGTTACCAGCCCTCCGGCCCTCCGGCCCCCATGGCAGTTAACGAACAAACCACAACACATATCCAAAGGTCTGGTATCTCTTCTTAACCAAAGCCCTATGTTCCAGAAAGCATCCTGGAACGACAGCCTCGGATGAGGCCTCCTTGCTGGAGCTACGGGAATGTGCTTGCTGCATCCCTTCACATGTATGAGGAGAGCACCTGTGTCACCTCTCTGGCTTCCCTTCTTCACCATCATGCCACTGAGAATTTGCCCTGAAATGGCAAACTTCCTTGTGTAGCTGTTCCCCGGTCATCTTCAGCTAGTAATGTTGCATCATTTGAATACCTGCAATTATTGGCCTCTCCTTAACCAATTTTCATGACTTCTCCATCAAATTCAGGTTTTTGTATGGCATATTGTACATCACTTGGCCCTTACTTCACGTCCCATTCGTCCCTCTTTGCTGTCCCGCTTGGGACCGGTACAAAAAAACTTACTTCACGTCCATAGCGTGACAGCAGGAACTCGTCTCGACCACACCCCCAGAACTTGGAACAGAGGGGGGATTCTCTTGTCACCCTTTGTTCCCGGTTCCTGTTCCAAGACAAGGGACATGAAGTAACGGCAATTCCTTTTTGCTCTAGGAGTACTCCGACAACCGAGAAAGCCGACTGGAACTCCTGCGCCAGGCCAGGCTCAGTTCCCCACCTGTCCCTGCAGGAGAAGGCAGCTCTTGAATGGACAGGCAGAGAGCCACTGTCAGGCGTAGGTCCATCCTCCTCGGGTCCCAGAGGCAGGGCTGAGTTCTTGTCTGCTTGCCTGCCAGCCCACAGACTGCTGAGTTCAGGGTGAGGGTGTCTCGGCCCACCGCCTACGCCGCTGCCGCTCACCTGCGGCAAATGGTGACATTGCAGCCGCCTGGGCTCCCCCGGCTCCTCTTGCCAGGGCTCCCGAGGCAGCCCGTGCGCCCGCAGTGGGGATTCGAAATATCGAAAAATGGAAGCCAAACTTTTTTAAAAAAAAAGGCTAAACGAAGCCAGGGGGATCCAGCAGTTGTCACGAAACAAGGACGTGAAGTAACAGTTGTCACGAGACAAGTAATCACACCCGTGGGTAAACGAAAACAGGGATTGAACAGGGACAAAACCACGTGACCACAAACAACGCTGTCACAGAATGAACATAATCGCGGAATGAGGTAGGATGTGAAGTAACTGCCAAAGTCAAAGGCCGTTACTTCACGAACCTCTCGCTGCGCGGCGAGCCGTAATTTCCGTGCGAATCGACCGCTTTTGTCCGCACGCTCCTCCTCTTTGGATTCGGCGCCACCCCGACCACGCCCCCTAAACCGTGCTCCAAGCGGGGCGAGAGATTCCCCTGCCGGAGGCCGGGAATCTTTTTCGCTTCGCATCCCACTTCGCATCCAAAGTCACGTGTGGCCACTAATTTTTCTTTATTTTTATTTTTTTCAGTTACTTTTTCTCCGAAATACTGATGAACGCGAGGGAGGCATGATAGCTTTGTAATGGTAGTTTGAGGCGGAAGTTGCTTGGTCACTGCTCTAGGGATTTAGGAAGGGATTACTCGAATGCCCTTGGAGGACCGATGGATGATAAACAACAAATGTTGTGTGCTGGTCCACCTTGTGGCCCTGACGGGGAACAGCATTTTTTTTATGGCCGCCAATGGACGAAGCAATACAAATCGGGAGTGGAAAACGAAGGATCATACAGTAATTCAGCTTTGCCGCAAATGACAGCCGGGTATCGATGCATCGATACGCCGCGGTAATTTTTTTTAAAAAATAAAAGAAAGCGAAAACCGGACGTTGAAAGAAAGCACCCGAATGCGAAGGGAGCACGTGAGGTGGCAATGGATTCGAACCGAAAATTTCGCTTGGTGAGGACAGAGAAAGAGGGGTGGGGGCGAAGGGAGACCACGTGACTGCCTTCGCATTCAAAGCGAAGGCAATCCCGCTGCGAAGCGAAGTACTTCGTGAAGTAACGGCCAAAGGGGGAGCCATGACAGTTTCAAAACAGCATCAGTCCCTGGAGTTCCCAGGCAGAACAAGGCAGAGACAGAATGGTTCTGCTCTGCTACAACCCACCCACCCACCCCGGTTGTGAGAGTTGCTCTGCAAGTGCTTGATTAGATGCTTGTAATGTGGCACATGGGCCCAGGTTGCCTGGCACTGCTCCAGAGGGAAGGATTTGAAACAAAAACAAAGAGCATTTTGGCTAAACGTTATGAAGACCGTCCTGTCACCAGGAGCTGTTTGACCCTGGAACGGATGACCTCAGAAGGAGGTAGACCCTCCTTCACTAGAGGCCCTCCAGCAGAGGCTAGGCGACCACTTGTCCAGGATGATGCATTTTGGGGTTTCCTACAGGGGTTTGGACTCCTCTGTGAACCTTGGGGGACCCCTCCAGCTATACCATACCATGATTGTATGAAACCCAGTGGGGCTGAGACTGGCAGACACCCTAGCTCAGTGTTGGCGAATCGAAAGTGGCACGCGGAGCCCTTTCTGTGGGCACGCGACATCGCCCCATCGCAGCCACACCACTTCCCCCTCCACTCAGAGCACGCCACTGTGCCCCATGCAGAGAGCCGGGCAAAGGGGAGGTAGCGGCTTGTGGGCTCGTTCGTAGCCCCAGTTTACTCTCCAGCCATGCTGATTTTGGGATGCCCAGAGTGACGTGGCTGGAGAGTAAACTGTGGCTACAAATGAGCCCACAGGCCATTGCCACTCCACTCTGGCTTTTCCGATGGTGTTGTAAGGAATTTAAATTTATGAGGGTCCCGTGCCAGCGTGCCTGCGCTTCATGGGCTGCAAAAGACCAGTCTGAGTCTCAGGAGACGAGAAAAGAATTTATTGATTGATCAATCAGGGCACTTCCACACTTTTTGGTGGTGAGAAGTCCACCCAGAAAACGAAAGGAGATATTTTTATAAGGTTTTTCCAGCACTCTTTTCCTCTCCGCCCATCCGAATTTACGTCATATACATTTGTTACATGCATCAAACACTAATTGACATCTTTGGTCATTTATTTTGTATTCCTGACACTTGCCTAAAAGTTCTAACTGGTACGTTTGATCTCCTCCCCACAGGCAGGGAGGGTAGGATCATCCTTATGTCTTTGGACATTTGACAGTTACGAACACCAGACGCTGAGATAAGGCCTCCCTGGTACGCCTTGGACACACGTTAATTGCTAGTGTGTGATCCTTAAAGCTTAGGAACTTAATTGGATCCTTGAATTCATAATTGCCTTAGCTGACTTTGCGGAAGTTCCTTTCTCTATTCTAGCCGGAAAGGCTTGACCAAAGATTCTAAGTTTACAAGAATACAACTGTAGATACATGTGTATGTGATACATATATGTATATATATATATATATACGTGGAGTGCTTAAGTGAATATAACTACATTATTCGTGTCACTAGTGTGGCTATATATATATATGTATTGCTTAGAATACATTGTTGTTGAATACATGAGGGCTTGTCCATACCTGTGGTTAGTGAAGCAGCCATATATATTTATAAATATATAATTAGTCAAATGTCCTCCCTTACACTCGGCCCTGAACGGATTTCTGGAAATTTATGCCAGTAAATTTCCCAGAAAACGTCATGGACTTGTAAGGGACGAACAAAACATATCAAAGGTATATGTACAAAAGTGTGAACATTGCGTGAGCCCCCCCTATGTCATTCCTGGGGTGAGATGGTCTTCATGGCTCATGGAAGGACTTTCTATTTTCCTGACAAAAATTTAGGCAGGGCAGTCAGAAAAACATTCTCAGTCCTATTTCCCCAAGGGGCTTATAGGCACAGTTCAAGAAAATGAATTATCATAAAATGATTTGTGGCGTCTCAAGTCAGGGGGACGCATCAAATAGGTGAAGGCCAAGGGACTACCCCTTAATTCATTAGGGCACTTTCTAGAGTAAAATGTTAAGTTAACAGATGAAGTGTTGCCATGCTTGGGATGTAAGAAGACTCCCCCCTGGTCGGACCCACAGACTGCAATGGATGGATATGTTCCATGGACCACAGCATTTAAGTTTCCCCTGTTGGAGAAATGCATCGTGGTCACAGCAGTATCAGGTAACCTCCCAGGCCATGTTGTACACTTCTCAAGGATCCCAAATTCTCAACTGTTGAAGGGGGCTGGCATAAGAATTTTGATAATATTGTGATAGACTTGGAAAGCACGATCCCCGTCCCAAAGCGATAATTAAACATGCTTTAAACAGCAGATTTGTTCATTACCTTATTTTAGGACAATCATGAAACCCAAATTAATTTGCCTGCCACAGCAGTGCACATGTGAGATCTCGTGTTTGTGTGTTTGGTAGTCAGGCTGAGAACCCTGAATTCTAACAAAGCACCACACTGTAGGTTCATTTTGCAAACCAAATACTTATAAGGAAAATATGCCCTTCTTAGCCCACCAAGGAAATATGTGGGCCAGGCTACTTTGCTAGGATGCTGGGAGGCTGGTGTGTGCGTGTGTGGCAACACAAGTTCATGGTGATCCAGGGCACGCGCACAGGCATCAATGAAGGTCTGAAAGCAGTATTTAAACCCCAAGTCTCTGTCCCGGTGAAAAAGGGGTTAAATTGCAGACGTGAAGTCTGTTGGCCGCAATCCAAAACAAGAGTCAGTGGCTGTTTCAGACCCACTCTCTCCCCCCAGAAACAAACAGAAAAGAAAAGAAAAGAAGGAAATGAGAGACAGGAAGACAGGATTTTAATCTGTCAACCTGAGTTGAAAGTGAATCCGCAGGCTGCTTTGGGACCCTCCGAAGTATCAAACGCACGCTGTCATCTGGGGAAGGATGGGCAGGGATGCGGTGACCACAGGTCAGGTTCATGTTGTCGCCCGCCGTCCAGGGTGAAGTCATCTAAGGCATAGGGGCAATCTACAGCAGAGGGCAGAAGGCGTCACCGGTCAGGCCTCACTCCCTCTCGGTCGCGGGGTACGGGTCACGCTGGGTGAAAAGGCTGACATCACTGGATCCTGGAGCCCACATCGATCGAACCCGCGGAGCGAAGTCATCACGAAGATGGCATCATCAAAGGCATCAAAGGCGGGGAGGGGAGGTCCAGGAGGGATGGCAGAATGGAGGGCAGGAGGGTCCCCATCTGAGCATCTACGACCGGCGGCGTCAGCTTTCCAAACCCGACCGACTCCGTGATCCAAAAATAAAGAACGGGTGGGCGTTTTTCCCAGAGCAAAAACCCGACCTCCAGGATGTACCTGGGTAAGGGAAGAACAGACACACGACCACAGACAAACACAGAACACAAACACACACGAAATGCCCCCGCAGCTGTCTTTGTGCTGCAAGGCAGGGTGGCACAGTCTATCTGACAGTCTTAAAAACAGGAAGGAGAGAAAAAAAAATGTTGCAAAAGGTAGGATAAGGCTTCCGTTTTTGTAGAACCAGTCTGTGAATGGGGGAAGCCAAAGTTTATGGTGAGGACGCATCTGTAGTCGGCAGTGTATGATGAGTGCTTGCAAGATGATCTCGCAGGATCTCACAAGCGAGGGGCTCAGGCGTTCCCAAAACAGGCACCTGAGATAGATCTCAGCCCCAAAGTCAAATAGCTCTGCTACATGGGGACAATCAAAAATGGAACAGGCAAAAATGTCCCAGGGTCGCAAAGTGATCTCTGAGCATGAAGCAAAATGCGCCAGGGGGAGATGGGCTTGGAATGTGGCGTGGTATAGTCTCGGAAAAAGTACGGCTGATACAGGATTGGGGAAAAAATAGGAGCAGGCACCACATTCATATTACTACCAAGTCCCCAAGGGCACGGCGAAAAAAAAAAAGATGGTAAAAGAGAATTAGTGTCTCTCTGCAAGGCTGCAAAGGCGCCAATCTGTCCTAGTGCGTGTCGGGGCTGGTGTGTGTGTGTGTGCGAGGCAAACGAGCTCTTCTGGTTCGTCGCTCAAGAAAAAAAATACATGCAAACACCCACGAGTACACAGCCTCACACATGTTGGCATCTGCCATGGGTTTAAAAATAGTGACGATGTCACCAGGTTCAAAAACAGCTAGTTCTCCATGCTGGCGCAAAAGGGTATAAAAAGGGTGAAGTTGCTGGCCTGTCAGCCTCACCTCAAAGTAAAAGTCAGGTGCTTGCAAAAGCCCCCATTCCCCCCACAAAACAATAGAGAGAAAAAGAGGGGGGGAAAGGCAGGAAGCCCTCTCCTAGTGTCTCTGCTGGCTGGTTAGGAGTGACACATGCCATGGCACAAACTGCTTGACCACACATAGATAGAAAGAGAGGAAAAAGGCTGATAGTAGTTTAATAGCTATCAAGTAACTAAGAGTCTATTTCCAGCAGGTGTCCTACTTGGAAAGGAAAGGGTTAAAAGAAAAAAAAACTCAGACGGAAATAAGGCTAGGTGAGCATTATTAAGTCAAAAAGGAGAACGTCTGCTCGAGATTTTTAGGAATATAGGATGTGAAAGAGGTGTAAAAAAATCAGGCTGGTTGCCAGCATGCTTGAAATTCCTGAGGGAAGAGGGATGGGGTCAACTTTGTGAAGGGGAAGGAGGGGGGTGAAGGCAGAAAAAGGAAGGCGGGGCAATGGACTTTTGAATTCTCCCCGCAGGCTGCATTACACAGCCTGAGGCAGGAAGGTGAGCCCCTTCAATTACCCTGTAATTAGGTGAAAAAAAGGGCACTAAACTAATTAAGGCAACCTATTATCCCTGTGGTTTGTGAAGTTATCTACTTAAGCCTAATTTGGGATGCATGGCTCTCGTACAAAGAAACAAGAGCCAGAGTGTGAGACCCCGCGTTATTGATACGCCTTAAAAAAAATGTCACAGGCGTTTCCAGCCAGAGTGTGAGAACAAGAAAAATGATTTTATTTTATGTTATTTTTACCTTTTTGGCGGCTTTTAAGAACCCCTTCGTATTCTAAATAAAAAAAACCTTGTCCTGCTCTCAAAAACCTGTTAGCAGCTGCTTTAAAAGAGGAAGGGGAGTCCCTGCTTTGGACCACTTCCAGCACAGAAGTCTCAGGCCCTTCGTTTTCCTCATGGAGCTGACGTACTACAAGGGATTTGGATAAAGATTCCATATTCAGAGATTTAGACAAATTTTGTTGGGGAAATAGGAACTGTCTAAAAGCTTGGATTAAATAATGTAATGGGATACAAATAGAGCCTCTGCTTCTCAATTGCTGGCGCGTTCTGTGGGTTGCTGCCTCAGTCTGCCCATCATGAACCCTGCCCATTCTCGTCCCTGACTTACACTTTCCTTCTACCTCGTTTCCTTTAACTATTTCTTTTCTCTCTCTCTCTCTCTCTCTCTCTCTCCTTCTCTCTCTGTCTCTTTCTCTCCTTTCCTCTCCCCGTTCTAATGGCATCTCCAAGGTCCTGATCTAGGTAGGAGATGGGAGGGAATTCTATTTTCAGTTGCTCCTAAGAATCTCCTTGTTCCAAATTAAATCGTCTTATGGTTCCAGCCAGGGCTTACTTGCAAGGGGAGGGGGGAAAGGCTGCCCCAAGCCTTTTAGGTGCAAAATCTTAAGGAATGATGTTATCACTTGGTTTTTTAATTCCTAGCTCGCTGGGCTATGAGTACAAAAATGCTAGCTGTCTTTTCAGAGCACATAGTCGGTCTGAAAAGGGGTGGATGTTCATTTCACCCATGGGACCGGCCGTGCAAAAAAAAAACGTATTTCTCAAACGCCCTGTGATGATTTCTTCTTAAAATGTCCCTATAGGTGGTGAATTATGTTGTGTAACAAGCCAGGCTAAGTTATACAAAACATGCGGCTTGAGTATTCAAAAATATCTTCTTGCAGTGTTTATACTTCCCCTGGTTTATAAAATTGGGGTCTTCTCATTTTGGGTGATTTTTACTGCCTCTGGACATATTAACAGGCAATACGTGGCTTGCCACCCTCCCCTTTTTGAGGGCTAGAAACTTAATCTTTGGGATGTTAAAGTCCTGCCTTTGTCAGAGGGGACTTTCTTGAAATTTACATTTGTTGCATTCAATGTCAAAATCAGGTCTCCTTATGGCAATGTGCCAATCTTGCCACAGGGTTCCTTAACAAAGGGCACAGAAGCTGAATTAAGTTATGCCCATCTACCTTTTTGTTAAAGGTTTAGTAGTATGCTCATAAATTCTCCCGCATACCAAACGGTCTCACACTCAATTAATTACACATCAAGCACATACAACAGTTGATACTAAGATTTGATTTCCCTGCTTTTGACTATTAATAGTTCAGAAATAACGTCCCTACCTGTCTCCTCATGTGGTGCATAGCAACCCTTAGTTCTGTTTAAAGCTTCCATATCCAAGGAGTTGGGCATTGGCGTAGCGGGATGGAAGTACCTCCTGAATGCTTGAATAAGGCAATTCAGGGGTACGCATCCCCCATCTAGCACTTCCTGTCCCCTCAATGCTCCGTGCTCTCCTCCTGTTCCCCCAACATCATACCTATCCATCCCACTTCTGTCTTGCTGCCTTCCTTCTACTATTTTTTTCCTTGTAAAACATCCCTTCAGCTGGTAAATTTTGTTGCGTGACCAGCCAGTCACAAAATATGGGGATGTTGTTTATCCCTGAGTATTCAAAAGTATTTTTCTCACTGCCCATATTCCCCTGGTATTATCAAAATTGCTGGAGGGGTCTCCTAGTTGGCAGAGTTTTTAGTCTCTTATATTAATTAACTAAGCACGTCCTTGTACATTCACACACCTCTTGCTAGCAGGTCAAAATTGGTCTGTCCTCCCTGAGGGCTAGAATCTTAATTTGAGATGGTAAAGTCCTGCCTCATCCTAGTTAGAGGGGTTCTTCTTAAAGCTTACTCATGTTCCATTTAATACCAAAATCATTACTTCTGGTGGCAGAATTCCAATGTTACCACATCGCACATCAAAAGGGGGTGCATAAACTGCACTAATTTATCCCCATAGGTTTACTTTAAAGGTCTAACTGTGTTCCTATGATTTCTCCCACACAAGCATCAAACGGACTCACACCTCAACAATCAAATGCACATCATACACGCCAACATGTGATTCAGCAACCATACACAACTCTCCCACATTTCTGTTTCCCCAGTTAACTGCGATCCCTTGCCTAAGAATAGATCTTTCTAACTTCTCTAAAATCAAACGAAGATGGTGGAACTTCGTTGGTATTGTGGGGCAAAGATTGCCAGTCTTTGCCCCTGCTTAAGACACAGGGAATGGCCACTTCCTGTGGTTACCAAAAAGAATTCAACTTAACACCCACATATATATTTAAACATCAGTAAATCCTCTGAGGAAGCCAGAGCAGTGCTCTGCTTCTAATTCTTCAAACACTTGGGGAGGGGGACACTAGGGTTATTCGAGAGGAGCTCTCCTCCACCCTCGGGGGACCTCAGAGTCTCTCAACTCTGAGTCCTCCCTGGTCCGCGGGATGCTAGAGACACACACAAGTGTCTCTTCTCGTCTTCCTCCCTCCCCGGGGCCGACTCATAAGAATCCGCAATCTTCTCCACTCCACAGAGCTGTTAGATTCGAACTCACGCCACCCCACAACTAGTTTTCTCTTCTTACCAGATTTCTTTTGCGCAGTCCTCTTACAGTTCCTCCGTTGTTCTGCCGGCTTTGTTTTCTCCTTAAATAACAGTATTGTGTCCAATGCTGATAGAACAAGTCTCCTCTCAAAATCAGAGGGTCCGGACTAGATTTGTTCCAGGGTCAGCATGAATTCTTACTGTGATTTAAGTCAGACTCCCAAGAGCGCTGGGGCAGTGGCACTTTCCCCGGCATCTCCACCAGAAATGTAAGGAATTTAAATTTATGAGGGTCCCGTGCCAGCGTGCCTGCGCTTCATGGGCTGCAAAAGACCAGTCTGAGTCTCAGGAGACGAAAAAGAATTTATTGATTGATCAATCAGGGCACTTCCACACTTTTGGTGGTGAGAAGTCCACCCAGAAAACGAAAGGAGATATTTTTATAAGGTTTTTCCAGCACTCTTTTCCTCTCCGCCCATCCGAATTTACGCTCATATACATTTGTTACATGCATCAAACACTAATTGACATCTTTGGTCATTTATTTTGTATTCCTGACACTTGCCTAAAAGTTCTAACTGGTACGTTTGATCTCCTCCCCTCACAGGCAGGGAGGGTAGGATCATCCTTATGTCTTTGGACATTTGACAGTTACGAACACCAGACGCTGAGATAAGGCCTCCTGGTACGCCTTGGACACACGTTAATTGCTAGTGTGTGATCCTTAAAGCTTAGGAACTTAATTGGATCCTTGAATTCATAATTGCCTTAGCTGACTTTGCGGAAGTTCCTTTCTCTATTCTAGCCGGAAAGGCTTGACCAAAGATTCTAAGTTTACAAGAATACAACTGTAGATACATGTGTATGTGATACATATATGTATATATATATATATATACGTGGAGTGCTTAAGTGAATATAACTACATTATTCGTGTCACTAGTGTGGCTATATATATATATGTATTGCTTAGAATACATTGTTGTTGAATACATGAGGGCTTGTCCATACCTGTGGTTAGTGAAGCAGCCATATATATTTATAAATATATAATTAGTCAAATGTCCTCCCTTACAGTGTAGCACCCCATCCACCTCTTTGCCCAGGGCAGAGAGGGAAATGGGGTGCTACTCTTCAACACAGCAAAGATCAAAGAACATGTTTTTGAATTTCCTGTAGCCACAGCAAGAGTGCTGTGGCCACGGGAAATTCAAAAGCCTGCTCTTCGATCCTCAATTTCCCGAAGGGTAGCATCCGAAACAATTGTAACCCGGAGTACCACTGTATTCAGGTTAAACTGCTGTATTGGCACTTTGTGAAAAATGTGGGTTTTGAATCGCAGTTTGGGCACTCGGTCTCTAAAAGGTTTGCTACCACTGCCCTAGCCACACCAAGCCTGACCTTTAGTTTACCAGAGTGAGGCCATCATGTTGCTAAGAGACAACTGTGCCCTACAGGAGGGGGGGGTGTTGCAGAGACCAAGAGGGGGCCAATGCCAAGCCACTGTTGTGTCTGAATGCAACATGAGATGTGACTAAAAGGAAGCAGATGAGAAGTCATGCGTCCCGGAACAGACGGAGCTGCTGAGCAGGTTTTGCAGTGGAAAACCCAAATGTCCTTCTCTTAAGAAAGAGGTCCTGGAAATTTCCAGGATCCTCCAGTTGCTCAACGTTCCCGACAGAGCCTTTAAAGGCAGGCCCAGGGGAAACTGGGCTCTCAGGTCCGTTTGGAAAGAGCACCGGTACCACCATGAAGGCCAGCAGCCTCCTCCTCCTCCTCTCCCTGGGGCTCCTCGCCATCTGGGCCCAGCTGCCGCCTGCAAGTGGGCAAACGGGTAAGGAAAGGGCAGAGGGCAGCCAGCCCGGGCGCTCCTTCCGGTGGGGGTGCTGCTCTTTCCTGGGTGCCGGAGGTGGCAGCCTGACCCATCCGCAGAGAGAAAGGGAGAGCTAGCACAGACCACTCGTGGGGCAAAGGGATCATCCATCAGCACAGTGTAGTGGAGTGGACAAAGCACCAGACCTGGGTTCGAATCACTGTTCAGCCATGGAAGCAGCTCTCTGAAGATGTGGTGGGAGCGGTGAAAACACTCATTTTTAAACATCTCACTTACCTTGAAAGCCCTTTAGGATCACTTTAGAGTGGGTTCTTATCGATGGCGTCAACCTGCAAATCTGGGCAGAGGGAGAGCGGCCAGGCCTGTGTCTTGCAGAGGGGGAAAGAAAGTGACCACTTTGCCCACCCCCCACCCCACCCCCCACCCCTGGGGCTCCTGTAGGATCTCAAAAGCTGTATGTTGGCTTCTGAATCCATTCGCTTCATGAACAGAAGGCACTCTAGCTGGTCCGTGGGTTGTTTTTATTTATTTATTTATTTATTTATTCATTCATTTTAAAGTAGTTTATTCTATACCACTTTCCCGCCGACTTCCCTCAGACCAACAAATCTGCCTGGGTGAGAAGTGAAATGCTTCACTCTCACACGAAAATAAGCCCCATTGCCTTGACTCAACTTCGGGATAATTCCTGGACATTTTTAACTTGTGAGTGATCGAGCCAAAGACACTGCCCAACCTGGAATTTTGTTTCATGGCACCATTCTTTGGGAGTCTGAGCTCAGCTGTGCCCAGCTCCAAACCCACTTGCCACGTCACGTCATTAAGGTAGAGAGGTAGCCACAGGGCAAAAGCTGGGGGGGGGGAAGGGGTCAGAGGATCTGCCAGACCTGGTGGGAAGCTGCTCCAAGGAGAGAACCCCCCCCCCAAGAAGGGTCTTCTAGGCACAACTCCCAGTGCGAGCAGAAATGAACACTAGGACACTTTAGGAACGGAAAGTCAGGTCTGTGCTGATGTGGGTTTTGCAGTGTGTTTAATTAGGCCTCGTCGCCTGGTAACCCTTGCCGGCGGTGTGGCTGTGTGCTCAAATGGGCCCCTGGCCCCTTGGCTGGCCTCCCCAAGGGTGCTTCTGGCCTGACATACTCAGGGCACCTTTTCCCGTCTTTTGCCCCTAGCGTAAGAGTGCCCTCAACGTCGACCCGAGTGAGGAAGGAACGTTTGCTCTGTCTCCTAGGGTCCCTTGGGGAATGTCCCAAGCCCAGTGGCGCTGGGATCTGTGTGGAAATGTGTGGCAGCGACGACTCCTGTGGCCCAGGAGAGAGGTGTTGCAGCAACGGCTGTGGCCACGTGTGCACCAAGGTCACCAAAGGTACGAGAGGCCCCTCTTTCCGGTCAGGACCTCCTCCTCCTCCTCCTCCTCCTCCTCCTCCTCTGGTGGCCATTTGGGAACTGGGTCTCTGAAGGGCCACTGGCGTGTGTGTGTGGGGGGTAGTGCTTTACTTGTCTGTTTCCCTTGCACCCATTCTGAGCAGCAGCAGATGGCAGGGAGGAAAGGAGGTGCTTGGGGGGGGGAAGCGCAGTGGAGGAACTGAGGCCTCCAAGTGGGGGTAAAGGGGCCCTTCAATGCTGCCCCAGCAGGGAGGGCGGGAGGGAGTGGAGGGAGGCACCCATTCCTGGGTCTCCGTCTTGGAAGGAAGAAGCAGGAGGGGGGTTGCTTGGGGGAAGGAGGCTGCCTACCCTTTGCCCTTCCCGGCACCCCAAAAGGGCCTTGCCTCTTCCAAGGGCCATCCGACGAGAGGAAGACGGTGGCAGCGGCAGCGTTGGGGATTCAGGAGAGCAGAAGCTCTCTCAAGGAACACCTCCCGTCCGACCCACGTGCCCCTTCCTCCTTCTCCTGCTGTTCCTGGTCCCACCAGAGTGTTCGGGACCCCTGTTTATTTCACCAGGACTCAGGCATCTTTCTGCAATGCCTTCTGGATGAAGCCAGGGGGGCTGCCTGTGAATTTGGCCATGTTTCCGTGAGCCATGAGCTTCTGGACCAGATGGTCCCTTCTTCTGAGTCAGCCCCCCTTGCTCCTGGCCTAAAAGCCCCGAATGAAAGCCTCCTTTCTCAGACGGCTCGTCCTCCGGCCTGCGGTCACTCTGTCGGTGGATCCCTGCTCTGGGGGGCCCAGCTGACCACCGCCTTCTCTTCTCTCCTAGGGTACCGCTAGCTGGCCCTCCGCCGCGAGACTCCTCATCCTGCTTCTTGGGAGCGTTTTCTTGATTAGAATGGGCTGTCCCCAAAAATAAACAAAACCTAACCCCCGCAAATGTCTGCCTGAGCCTGCAACTTAATGGGGGAGGGAGGAAGTGGGGGTTCCACGGTGGGTGGAAACCGGTGGAAATGGTCTCCAGAGGAAACTGCTCTGATGGCCCCTGAGGTTGGTCCAAGGTAGTGATGGGCACAAAATGAACTTTTAGTTCATTTCGTTATTCGTTATTCAGTTACCTAACGAAACGAACAGTGAACCCCAGAGTGAATTTAGAACAAAACAAAACGAACTGGAAAAAACTGGTTCATTTCGGTTCGTTTAGTTAATGGTGCTGATGTCTCCTACCTGGTGCTGGTCTTCGGTCTTCCTGGCTGCAGGGAAAAGTTGACCAGCCTGCACTACAGCTGTAGTGCAGGGCAGGAACCCAGAAGTAAAACATAAAATAAAATAAAATAATAAAATAAAATAAAATAAAATAAAGGAGTGCCGACCCAGCTCCAGGGGCGGCGTGGTTGGTGCTTGAAAATAAATAAATAAATAAATAAAGGAACGCCGACCCAGCCCCAGGATTGACCGGGTCGGCACCCTAAAATGAAGAAAAAAATATTAAAAATAAAACCAGTGCTGACCTGGCCCCTGGGGGAGCCGACCAGCCTGCGCTACAGTGGTAGCTCGGGCCAGGAACCCGGAAATAAAAAATGAAATAAAATAAAATAAAATAAAATAAAATAAAATAAAATAAAATAAAAGGATTGTCCTGTTGCCGCTGCCACCGCCCGGTAAAATAATGAGGATGATGTGGATGATGAGGATGAGGATGCTGCCACTCCAGTTTGTGCAATTGCAATGTCTGTGGGGTTTTTATTTTTTTATTTTTAATGTTTTTCCCCGCCCGCGCTGTCAAATTGATTGAATCGCACAAAGTGGGGGGGAAACAAATAATGAATCAACAAACCAACGAAATGAATGTTTTTCTTTAAAAAAATTCATTAACGATGAAATGTAACAACCGAATCCTAAAAGGAAATGAACCAAAACGAATCGCCATTTTTTTCCGGTTCGTGCCCATCTCTAGTCCAAGGTCCTGAGGGTGGTGGAAAAGAAACAGTGTGTTTAAACTACAATCTCCCCCCTCCCACGGGGCAACTGAGCTGCATTATTGCAAAACCACTCCCCCCCCCGGTCACTCTGCAAGGAGAAGGCCGCAAGGACGGGAGAACAAGGAGAGTGTCCTGAGCGTCTCCGTCCACACACACATGAACAGCCGCAATGATGAGACACAGCAGGAGCCATCGAGCAGAGAGAGATTCCGGTGCGTGGGAAGGCAGGTTGAAAGCAACGGCTGCAACACATAAAAAAACACAGCCCATGCATTTGCAACCTTTACCCACCATCCATGACAGGCAGGCCCGTGGATGCAGGCCTGGACAAGCACACATCTTTTCACCGACCATTCTCATTCCGAGCCTCTTTTCTCCCCTCCCCCCTTGGCCTTTCCAATGGCCCTCTTCTGTACCTCCCGCCCCACACCTTCAGGGCGTGAGGATGGGCCTGCTTGCCCTTCTGATGACCACTGGTATTACAGTTAGATCAACTCAATTGATTCTAGGAGGCTGCCTCAGCTGGAACTCTCTGCACAGGTCAGCTGGACAGGAAGTCACAGTGGTGGCCCTTAGGAGGCAGACGGGGGTTATCGGGGCCTGTGCCAGGATTCAAGGATGCTTTGCGACCCACATGGCTGGGTGGAAATAAGGGGGTGTCCTGCCGCCTTTCCTCTCAGGGGGACCCTGGTGCTCCAGGGGCACCTGAGCAGCAAAAGCCCCCCCCCCGAGTGAGCACAGAATGGGGGAGACCCAGCCAGCGCCGCCCCCCCAGCCCCAGGCACCAAGATCCTCCCCTTGGGTGGCTGCCCCGTTTCTCATCAACAGCCACAGAGCAAAGCACCTGGAGGGGCAACTGCATTGGTGCAATTTTAAAGGCAGCAACGAGAAGTCTCCTCCAGCAGGTCAGCCTCCCGCCCTGGGCTGCCTCTGGAGAGGGTGGAAGGGAAGGGAAAGGTCGGTGGGGAAACTGATGGCAAAAAAGGGAATCGGGAAACAAATCTGGACCCACATCTGTCGCGGCCGGAGCACAAGCAGGACGGTGCTGGCGGTGCCGCGCCCTGAGGCATCCGGATGGCCGTGGCCTGCACGGAGGGCTCAACGTGCCCAGCAAGCCGGCTGTGTGTGTGTGAGAGAGAGAGAGAGACTTATTAGCTTTTTACCCACCCCCTCCCTCGGCAAAAAAGAGGGAGCATGTTTTCCATCTCCCAGTCCAGTCCAGACAGGCAGGAGCCTCCACCCTTGCGAATCACCGTCTTGAGGGGGGCCTTGAGGGTGGGGGTGGGGGGTCTGTCCTCCCAGGGCTGGGCGTTGGCAGGCCCTTCGCCCTTCTGACCACCTCCAAAGGGCATTTGTGTTGCCAGAAACTCCCTCCAGCAACGTAAATGTTTTAGCCCGACAGCCACCTCCCTAGGTTTTAAGGAGGAGCTGCAGGGCCCCCGACCTGGAACCTTCTTCTGTATCAGGGACCACTTATCCTTGACGTCATCCCCTGCCATAATAGGGCTTCCCCCCTGTTATGTAGTGAAGGTACAGGCAGCATTGCCGGGGAGGAGTGGGTTAACTGAGGGCAGACCAGCTGCAGTCAATTAACAGCTACCTCCTGGCAGCGTCTGTATAAATACGCATGTGTGTTTCCTTGTCCTTGCTTCGTGTTCGTTTGTCCTCGTTGTTGTGCAATAAAGCTGTATTGATGGATCTCCGGTGTCGTGAACCCACTATTCAACACTGGCGACGAAGGTAAAAGCGACAGCCGTGAGTTATTGCGAGTGAGAAGGATTATGTTGGCTGAAGAGGCACCCCCTCTCCCGAGTAGTAACGTGAGAGCTGGGAGAATGAGCGGCAATTTGAGGGGGCAATTTGAACCTTTTGATGAGACAGCAGAAGACTTTGAGTCTTATATGACACGTTTTGACTTTTATTTGGCAGCCCAAGAGATCACAGATGCAACCTTGCAAAGGGCAACATTTTTTAGCCTGTGTGGGAGGGCCACCTTTGAAGTCGCAAGGGCGTTGATTGCGCCAGCCCAATTGCAGACAACGCCTTTTGATGTTATTAAAGAGAAGCTGAGGAATCATTTCTCACCACAGCCTTCAGAGATAGCCTGCCGGCATGCATTTTACAAACGTGATCAGGCAGAAGGAGAAAAAATTGCGGAATATATAACAGCATTGAGACAAGCTGCATTGTATTGTAATTTCACAGACTTAGAGACGGCGTTGAGGGATAGATTGGTCTGTGGGTTAAGAGATGAAAAGCTGCAAAGGCGTTTGTTTGCTAAGAAAGAGCTGACCTTCAGAGTGGCGTTTGGGAGGCGTTAGCAGCGGAAGCAGCTGAGCAATCAACGCGTGAGGTTCGCATGGCACGCAAACCTCCCCTGCCACAAAGGCCAGAGACTATCTATCAAGGGAGCGTGGCGGTCAGAAATTACCCACCAAGGGAGGACGTCGTGGAGGAAGAGGAGGTCCACCTGACCGAGAGTGTAAAGGCAAAAAGGAATGAAGTGCCCCATGGGTGTGCAGCTTGTGGGAGGAATCATGATAAAAAAACATTGTGGTTTTCGCGAAGCCTTGTGTAGACTGTGTGGGAAGAAGGGACATATTTCGTGGGTTTGCAGAGCCAGAAGGCTCAAAGAACCCAGGACACAGCACAAATCGTGGGAACAGCAGAAAAGAGGACTGCAAGTGGAGCAATGTCACTCTGTTATAAACTATGCAGATCCGGTTCCTATCCAGAGTGTTCAAATGAGCACTTGCAAGAAGATTAAAGTGACTGTGCACATACAGGAGGTCCCATGTGAGATGGAGGTGGACTCAGGATCAGCTCTATCAATAATCTCAGAAGACACTTTCCAGCAGATTTGTGTAGAAAGGGGAAGACTGCAGTTAGAACTATTATCAGTTCAACTGATGGATTTTCAAGGGCGGCGTGTTCCAGTAATGGGAATGGGGACATTCCGAGTGCAGTATCAACAATTCAGGGGGCTTTTACGGCTGGTGGTAGTGAAAGGACATCATGTGAATTTATTGGGATTGTAGTGGGAGTCCACCAGGTGGAGGGGGTGGATGTAGAGGCAATCTATCAGGAGTACCCGAGGGTGTTTGATGAGTCATTGGGATTATATAAGGGACCACCTATATCATTTAACCTTGACCCAATGGTCGCACCTATTCGTTTGAAGCCTAGGAGGGTACCTTTTGCATTGAAACCCCGAATAGATGAAGAATTAGACCGGTTGATTGCCCAAGGAGTATTAGAACCAGTAGCGAATGCTCGGTGGGAAACCCCAATTGTGGCCCCCTTAAAGGCAAATGGAACAGTACGAATCTGTGTGGATTATAAATGTACCATTAATAAGGCCCTGCAACAGCATTCATACCCGGTACCAGCAGTAAGCCACTTATTGGCATCGCTGGCGGGGGGAAAGGTATTTGCAAAATTGGGTCTAGCCCAGGCATATCAACAATTGCCAGTAGACGATGCCACCGCAGAAGCTCAAACTATCGTGACCCATCGTGGGGCGTTTAAGGTTAAGCATTTGCAGTTCAGGGTCAGTGTGGCCCCAGGAGTTTTCCAGAGTTTAATGGAAGGGCTGTTGAAGGGTATTCCTGGGGTCCTTCCATACTTTGATGATATACTTGTGGCCGGGAGTTCCAATGAAGAACTGTTGAAGCGTCTTCACGAAGTGTTGGGTCGGTTACAAGATGCAGGGTTGAAGGCCAAAAAAGAAAAGTGTCAGTTTGGGGTGTCACAGGTGGAATTTCTGGGATATTTGATAGATGCTACCGGAATTCATCCCACCAATGTTAAGGTAAAAGCGATACAGGATGCCCCAGCACCACGGTCGAAGAGGGAATTGCAATCATTCTTGGGGCTGTTAAACTTTTATCATGTGTTCTTACCCCATAAAGCATCTGTGGCTGAGCCGTTACACAGGTTATTGGATAAGAGGACCCCTTGGGTGTGGGGTCAGAAGCAGGGTGAGGCATTCAATGCTGTTAAGAATTTGTTATCATCAGATAGTGTACTTACCCATTTTGATGAAAAGAAACCAATAGTATTGGCATGTGATTCATCCCCATACGGAGTGGGTGCAGTGTTAAGTCATCGCATGCCAGATGGGAGAGAGGCTCCAATTGCGTATTTTTCGAGGACCTTATCTGCAACGGAAAGAAATTATGCCCAAATTGATAAAGAAGCCCTGGCCCTCGTTTCAGGGGTAAAGAAATTCCATGATTATGTTTATGGTCGTCCGTTTGAAATTGCCACAGATCATAAACCGTTATTAGGCATTTTTGCCCCCGGACGTCAGACCCCCCAAGTGTTGTCTCCCCGAATGTTGCGTTGGTCAGTATTTTTGGCAGCATATGAATATATCCTATGCTACCGGCCAGGGAAGGAGATGGGACATGCTGATGCCCTTAGTCGATTACCAGTGAACAGTTCGGATGAGGATCCTGCCCCTGCACATGGCATCATGTTAATAGAGGACCTACCCGACCCACCGCTGCATGCATCAGATGTAGCAAGAGAGACAGTAAGGGACCCAATACTGTCTCGAGTTTTGAATTGGGTATGGAAGGGGTGGCCTTCCTGGAAGCTGGAGAGTGTATTCAAGCCTTTTTGTTCACGCCAACATGAATTGTCGGTGCACAAAGGGTGCTTGTTGTGGGAAAATAGAGTCATCATCCCACCAAAATTGCAGGGAAGGGTCTTGGAGGCATTACATATTGGACACCCGGGAATTGTACGGATTGGCCCGTAGCTACGTGTGGTGGCCAGGGATGGATAAAGCTATCGAGGAACGGGTCCAAGTGTGTCACCCATGTCAGGAGTCTTGCCCAGCCATGCCACAAGCGCCCATCCAGAAATGGGAAACAACCAGAACACCATGGTCGAGACTGCATATTGATTTTGCTGGCCCCTTCCAAGGTCAAGTGTTCCTTGTGGTAGTAGATTCATTTTCTAAATGGTTAGAAGTAGTCACTGTCTCATCAATGACATCAGCGGTAGTGGTTCGGGTACTGCGGCAGCTGTTTGCCACGCATGGGTTGCCTGACACTATAGTGTCAGATAATGCCACACCCTTTACCTCAGTCGAGTTCCAACGCTTTATGGTGGCGAATGTGATCCGCCATATTACAGCCGCGCCTTTCCATCCATCGACTAATGGGCAGGCGGAAAGGATGGTGAGGACAACTAAGGAGTCCTTGCGGAGAATAGTGCAGGGAGATTGGCAATCACGGCTAGCTAATTTCCTATTACAGCAGCATATCACTCCACATACGGGTACGGGTAGGAGTCCTGCGGAGCTGTTAATGAATAGGAGGTTGACATCTTTATTAGATAGATTACATCCAGACTTGACATTAGACCGACCTCCGCAGCGTGAAGCCCCAGAGACACCGAGGTCTTTTCAAGTGGGGGATTGGGTTTATGCCCGGAATTATGGTAGAGGACCAGATTGGGTTCCAGCAAGCATCGTAGAAATAAGAGGACCAGTGTCATATGGGGTGTCTATTGGAGGAGGGAAGGTATTATGCCGGCATGTGGATCAACTTCGGCGGAGGTGGGCAAACCCGGTCAGGGCTCCTGAGGCGAGTGTAGTTGACGCGGAAGAATCAAGGGGGCTTGGAGAACGGAAAGAGGGTACCCCACTAATTGAGATGGAAACAGCCGAACCAGGAAAGTTGGAGCAGGAGATTATCCCAGAGGGAGAATTGGGTTGCGAAGAAGAGACAGTGAATGGTCCGATAGAGAGGAATAACCAGGAACAAGGTGAAACTGAGGTAGCCACAGAATTACGACGCTCACAGCGGGTGAGGAGCCGACCAAAGTATTTACAGGATTTTATTTGTGAATAAAGTTTTAGTTAGGGGGAAGGGGTGTTATGTAGTGAAGTTACAGGCAGCATTGCCGGGGAGGAGTGGGTTAACTGAGGGCAGACCAGCTGCAGTCAATTAACAGCTACCTCCTGGCAGCGTCTGTATAAATACGCATGTGTGTTTCCTTGTCCTTGCTTCATGTTCGTTTGTCCTCGTTGTTGTGCAATAAAGCTGTATTGATGGATCTCCGGTGTCGTGAACCCACTATTCAACACCCCACCACACACACACACACACACACACACACACACACACGCCCCGTGCACTTCTGTTAACGTTTGATTACTACTTGCTTGTCACACACAAAACCAGCCCGTCCAGGTGTCGAGCCTCTGAGCTGCTTGGCTTTTCTCCCGAAGCCAAGCCAAGCCAAGCCAAGCCAAGCCCTGTGGGGGGAGGAGGAGGGGGGGAGGAACCGGGAAGGCGAAGGCAGGGGCTCCCTCTTGGCCCCGGTCTCCTTTGCGGCTCTGCCTCCCGACAGGAGCACCATGGGGTCCGGCTTCACCCTCACCTTCCTCTCCGTCTTCTTCCTCACGGGGCCCTCCCCCCTCTGGACCGAGGGACCGTCTGCCTCCAGCCAGTGTGAGTAGCACAGAGGATGGGGCTGGCTTTGCCTCTCCTTACCTGCTGCCAGGTGCCTCCCTGGGCTGGTCCTGGGGGGGGGAGCTTCTCCTCCACGGCCCCGGCTTCAGCACTTGCTGTTGGGAGGCAGCAGGCTGGCGGGGGTGTGGGGTGAAGCAAGGGATAAGGAGCCTGGGGGATGCTGGGGGTCTCGGAGGTATGTTTGGTGGGTGGTATTCTCTTCACTGAGAGGAGGTGGCATTGCAGCCCCATCCCCTTAGGCTCAGTGTGCCCGCCACAGCAGATGGTCAGAAGAAGGGAGCCACTTTGGGGGGCCACGAGGAGGCCCGGGGGGGGCTGCAGGAGTTTCTCTTTTCTGGGTTTTAAAGGAAGGCAGCCACCCCTGACCCCTGCCCTCCCGTCTGCAGGGAGTGAAATTAGAAGAGCTCTGTATGTGTGTGTGTGTGTGTGACAGGGGTGAATGGCTGACCCCACAAGCATGGCTCTAGCATGTGCTTCCAGGCTGTGCCCCCCCCCCATGCTCTTGCACCTTGTCTGGAGGGTCTCTTGCATGGACAGCCTCTGCCCTCCCCGTCTGGCAGAGGGTCAGCCGGTGAGCAGCAGAAGGGCATGGCTCTTTTTAGTCTCAATTGGCAAGCCAGTTGTGTTTCTGCCCCACTTGTCCTCCCCCCACCCCCCGCGGAAGCCGGCGCCTAGGGCCGTCCACCCCCACCCCCACTGGAGCCTCACAACAGTCCTGCGGTGTAGATTAGGCTGTCTCAGCATGACTGTTCCAAGGTCATTCATTCCGGGGCATTCCGTGTAGAAAGGGGACTAGAACCTTACCTCCCAATGTCTGGGCCAGCACTGTAACCACTGTGCCACACTCTCTTTAGGTGGCTGGGGGTGGAGGGGGAGGCTCCCACCCCATCTCTTCAAGGCAGAGGCATCCCAATGTCTGTCTGTCTGCATGGAAACCCCCTTCGGCGCTGGACTCAATGTGAAGTGAAGTCCGGAGAGGCTCAGAGCAGGAGATCCTGGTGTCTGTCCCTGGACGGCCGGACAATATAGGTCCCACGGCTCGGGTGCCATTCTCGTGCTGCATCTGTGTCCACAAAGGGGCCCCTTTTCTCCGTGCCCTGGGCAGGGGGTGGGAGCAAGATGGGCCCCTCTTTGCACCTCAGCTAATTGCAATCCTGCAGCTGCATCTCCCTCCCTCCCCCCCGGCCCCCAACCACCACCTCCATCTTCTACTCCCTCCGAGGCCAGCCTAGGCAGCTTTGCAGAGCATCATGTTGGCATTGGGATGCCAGCAGCCGGGAACCGGAAGGAACGGTCCAGCGCTGGCAGGCAGAGAGGACTGTGAGCAGCAAAGGCTGCTGGCAGCTCTCTCGGACGTGGCTGGCCGGCCACCAGGAAACTCCCCACGAGGAGTCTCTCGGAAGAGGTGGAGGGGAGGCCACAGAAAGGCCATCGCCGCACGTACACTCAAAAGATCTGGGGGCGGTTTCGCTAGGGTGACTCACACCTGCCTGCAGGGATCGGTTTCCGTCCCGTGTCTTCCCCCTCCAGCGCCAGAGTTTCTCAAGAAACATCCAGAACGAGGGCCCTTCTTCACAGGGGAAAAGCAAACAGACCGCGAATGACGCCATCCAGTAAAACCCCACGTGGGTGAGCCTGGGAGGAGGGGGTCAGTTGGACCAGGAAAACCTTGCCTGGGAGCACCTTTGGAAGAGCCGGGAGGAACAACGGTGGCTGCGTGGAAGGGGGGCATGGGTTCCTGCTGGCATGAGGGGGGAGTGTGGCTGAGTAGTCACACGCACTCTTTGTGCAGGACAGGAGGAAGGTCCCAAGTTTCCCCCCAGTGGATTCCATGTCGCCAGGAAAGTGTCCGGCTGGCACCTCCGGGTGGTCCTTCCTGCCCGTCAGCGCTGCCCTGAATAAAGTGAGGCGAGGGTCTCCTCCGCTCCTCCTGGGTAACAGCGCCCTGCGGGTGCTCTGCGGAAGGGAGGGAACCACACCTGCCGCCACGGCCACCCACAGAGACCTCGTGCATGCCCAGCCCAGGTGGACCAAGGGGGCTTCAGGACAAGCCACAGCCCACTGAATACTCCTGCATCCCCAGGGGGACCCAGGTGTAGTTTAGTTTAGACTCACATGTAGTTTCTAAATATTTTTTCTCTACCAACAGAGAGACAGCCATAGAATGATTTTGATTCTATAACCTTTTCATAGTTTTACTACAATTACAAAAAGTTTTTCATATAGGCTTAATTTTAAGGTTTAAATCTGGAGAGTATTAATTAGTCCTACTACTGTAGGCATTTCAGTCCCATCAGCAGCCAGGAAAGCTCAGCCCCAGCAGAGACAGACTCTTCACCAGAGGATGGGCTCTCGGGTGGGCCTGGAGGGTGGGCAAGAACATGGGAGGAGTGGGGGATTGGGTCCGGGGGGGGCTGGGCAGGGAACTTTTGCTGAGTCCTTCTTAGGGTGTTTATACATGACCCCTAAACTCCAGGGCAAATGGCTCCCAGCTCCGGAGCTTAAAAATGTTTCCCACCAGCTCCGGAGTTTACAGGAAATTAAGTGCGACCACGCCCACTTTAGCGCGTCCCAGCGCACCTTTCAAGTACCTGCTCTTCCGCGGTGAAAATTGCTTGATGCGGTGTAAGGATAGTGAGTGCGGGGCTCTCCTCATAAGAACATAAGAACATAAGAACATAAGAAGAGCCATGCTGGATCAGGCCAAAGGCCCATCTAGTCCAGCTTTCTGTATCTCACAGCGGCCCCACCAGATGCGTTTGGGAGCGCATGAGACTAGATATCTGTCTCCTGATACCACTCCCCTGCATCTGGCCCTTGAAGTACCCTGGTTTAAAGCCTAGAGATTACACATCTCCAGCATGGTTTGTAACCCGTGATGGACTTTTCCTCTAGGAATCTGTCCAATCCCCTTTTGAAGGCATCCAGGCCAGATGCCATCACCACATCCTGTGGCAGGGAGTTCCATAGACTTACAACGCGCTGGGTGAAAAAATATTTTCTTTTGTCAGTTCTTACTCTCCCAGCACTCAATTTGAGTGTATGCCCCCTAGTTCTGGTATTTTGAGAGAGGGAGAAGAGCTTCCCTCTATCCACTTTACTCATACCCTGCATTATTTTGTATGTCTCAATCATATCCCCCCTCAAGCGCCTTTTTTCCAGACTGAAGAGGCCCAATTGTTTTAGCCTTTCTTCATAAGGGAGGTGCCCCAGCCCAGTAATCATTTTAGTCCCTCTCTTCTGCACCTTTTCCAGTTCCACTATGTCTTTCTTGAGATGCGGTGACCAGAATTGTACACAATACTCCAGGTGGGGCCTTACTATTGTTTTGTATAACAGCATTATAATGTTGGCTGTTTTATTTTCAATCCCCTTTTTGATAATCCCTAGCATGGAATTGGCCTTCTTCACTGCTGCCACACATTGGGGAGACACCTTCATGGAGCTGTCCACCAACACACCAAGATCTCTTTCCTGATCCGTCACGGATAACTCAGAGCCCATGAGTTGATAGATGAAGTTTGGATTTTTGCCCCAATATGCATTACTTTACATTTGGTTACATTAAAACGCATTTGCCATTTCTCAGCCCACTCCCCAGTTTGGAGAGATCCTTCTGGAGCTCTTCACAATCTTCTCTGGTTTTTACCACATGGAAAAGTTTTGTGTCATCTGCAAACTTGGCCACCACACTGTTTATCCCTGTCTCCAGGTCATTTATGAACAGATTGAAAAGCACCGGTCCCAGGACCGAGCCCTGGGGCACACCGCTTTTCACTTCTCTCCATTGTGAAAATTTCCCATTGACACCTACTCTTTGTTTCCGGGATCTCAACCAGTTCTCAATCCATAAGAGGACCTGCCCTCTTATCCCCTGACTATGCAATTTTCTCAGCAGCCTTTGGTGAGGGACTGTGTCAAAAGCCTTTTGAAAATCCAGATAGACTATATCCACCGGTTCACCCAAATCCACGTGCCTGTTGACCTTTTCAAAAAATTCTAAAAGGTTTGTAAGACAAGATTTACCCTTACAGAAGCCATGCTGATTTTCTCTCAGCAAGGTTTGTTCTTTTATGTGTTTTAAGATTTTCTCTTGGATGAGGCCTTCCACCATCTTCCTGGGACAGATGTAAGGCTAACCGGCCTGTAGTTTCCTGGGTCCCCCTCCTTCCTTTTTTAAAAATTGGTGTGACATCCGCTATCCTCCAGTCCTCCGGCACTGTGGCCGTTTGAAGAGACAAGTTGCATATTACCGTTAAGAGATCTGCAATTTCATTTCTCAGTTCCCTAATAACCCTTGGGTGGATGCCATCTGGGCCCGGTGACTTGTTAATCCTCAATTTATCAATTAGTCCTAAAACCTCCTCTCTTTTAACCTGTATTTGATTTAATTCTTTAGTCAAGAGGGGCGGCTCAGGCAGCGGAATCCGCTCAAGGTCCTCTGTCGTGAAGACAGACGCAAAGAACTCGTTCAATTTCTCTGCAATGTCCAAGTCCTCCTTAACCTCCCCTTTTCCTCTCTCACCATCCAGAGGCCCAATTGGTTCTCTGGCAGGTTTTCTACTTCTAACATATTTAAAGAAGCTTTTATTATTACCCTTTATATTGCTAGCCATGCGTTCCTCAAAGTCTTTCTTTGCCTCCCTTATCATCTTTTTACATTTCTTTTGCCAGAGTTTGTGTTCCTTTTTATTTTCCTCATTTGGGGAGGATTTCCATTTACAGAAGGACCTCTCCTTGTGCTTTAGAGCCTCTCTAACTCCACTCGTTAACCATGCCGGTGTCCTCTTGGACTTAAACGAGCTCTTCTTTCTTTGTGGTATGCACTTGTGCTGGGCCTGTATTATTGTTGTTTTAAACAGGCTCCATGCACTCTGAAGAGATTGGATTCTTCTAACCCTCCCCTTCAGTTTCTCTCTAACTAGTTTCCTCATCTGAGGGAAGTTTGCCCTTCGAAAATCAAGGGTTTTTATGTCTGATTTGGTTGACACTCTTCCTCCGACATGCATGGCAAAGGTAATTGCAGCATGGTCACTGTTCCCCAGAGGCTCAGTGACATTCACATCCCTGACGAGGTCCTGAGTATCACACAATATTAGATCTAGAGTTGCCTGTTCTCGGGTGGGCTCCATGACAAGTTGCTCTAAGGCACAGTCATTCAGCAAGTCGAGAAACCCAGTTTCTCTTTCTTGCCCGGAGCTCGCATTGGCCCAGTCAATGTGGGGATAATTAAAGTCCCCCATGATTACTATCCTATCCCTCTTAGCCACCTCCATGATTTCTCTCCTCATTTCAAGGTCCCCCTCAAGTTTTTGATCTGGTGGACGATAGAATACTCCAACTATCATATCACTCTTTGGACCTGGTAGTTTAACCCACAGTGATTCTATGGCGGAGTCAGACCCTCTGTCAATCTCCATTCTGCTGGATTTTATGCCTTCTTTGACATAGATGGCCACTCCTCCTCCAACCCGCCCCTCTCTATCCCTTCTATAGAGTTTATAGCCTGGGATTGCTGTGTCCCACTGGTTCTCCACATTCCACCAGGTTTCTGTGATGGCTATTATATCAATGTTATCCCTAGCTGCCAGATGTTCAAGTTCTCCCATCTTTGCTCGGAGGCTTCGAGCATTGGCGTAGAAGCACTTGTACAGTGGGTCCCGCAACAGCTGCTGCCTTGTTCTTCTCCCCCCACAGCTTTTATTTTCAGTAGACGAACTGTCACATTCCGCTATTCTGCCAGTGTTAATACTTGCTATGTCATCTCTATGTGATTCTCTACCCTCTCCAACCTCATTCCCGAGGATGAGGTGTTCAACTCGGATGCCACACAGCTCCTGTCGGCTTTCCCCAGTTATCAGTTTAAAAGCTGCTCTGCTGCCTTTTTGAGGTTGAGTGCCAGCAATCTGGTCCCATCATGATTCAAGTGCAACCCATCCCTCCTGAAGAGGTTTGGCTTGTCCCAAAATGTTCTCCAGTTCCTGACAAATCTAAAGCCCTCCTCTCGACACCATCACCTCATCCACGCATTGAGGCTTCTGAGTTCTGCCTGCCTGGCGGGACCTGCACGAGGAACAGGTAGCACTTCTGAAAATGCTACCTTGGAAGCCCGGGACTTCAATTTTCTACCTAGCAACCTGAATTTGGCTTCCAAGACTGACCGCTTGGCCTTCCTGACATCATTGGTACCGACGTGTACCATGACCACTGGCTCCTTCCCAGTTCTCTCTAACAAGCTATCTATATTTCTGGTGATGTCTGCAACCTTTGCACCCGGCAGGCAAGTGACCATCCGGTTATCATGCTCCTCACAAATCCATCCTCCGTATTTCTAATGATAGAATCCCCTAGCACAATGAGCTTCTCTCCTGCAGCCTGCTCATCAACATGTACCTGATCTTGTATCTCATCAATAGTGATGAGGGAGAGATCCTCCGGCGGAACCACTTCTTCCTCTATGTGTGCCTCATGAGGTATGCTGAGGGAAAGAGCTTCAAATTGATTGTGCAAGATGAGACTCTCTGAGCGATGCCTTGGCCTTCTACTCCTTTGAGTCACATTCCTCCAGCCATCCACCTCCTGAGTTGGGGGAGTGACTTCCTCCTCTGAAGTGTGCCCTGTCTCTTCTTGGACCTGGATAGTCTCTTCCGCTCTGTCCAGGAACTGCTCAAGCTCCTTAATATGTTGCTGGTCCACTATGTGAGCCTCTAGCTGCTGGACCTTCTCTTCCAATAGCGCTACCAGCTTGCACTTGCAGCAGATGTAGATCTGCACACGCTCTGCCAAGATAACAAACATGGCACAAGTACTGCAGGTAACTACAGCTGCTCCCTGCAACTCCATTTTAACGATTACAATAAAATGTATTCAAGGTCTCAAAAATGTAAACTTGCACTTTTTTTTAATCTAGTAAGACTCTTTACTTCTTTTATTGTTTAGTCAAAATCTAACAGTGTAGGGGCCGCTAAAGCAGTGCTCCCCAACCTTTTTGTCCCCGCGGACCGGGAAATTTTTGATAATTTTTCTCTGGCCCAAAGCTGGGGGTGGGGGTGGGGAGGGGGAGAATGCGAAAGGGGGTCCGGCGGGAGGCAAAAGGGGGTGAAAGCAAAGGATGGGGGAAGGAGGAGGGGGAGGCACGAGAGCGGCGGCGGCACTCACCGGCTTGGGGCGTCGGGGTGCCACTCCCCCCACACGGGCGGGGTGGGGGGAACCCGGTTCCTCCTCCTCCTCCTCCTCCTCCTCCCGCCGCCGCCGCTGAAGAGCAGCAGCAGCAGCAGCGAGGGCAATTGCGGAGGGGTGGCGGCGGCGGGATGGGGGCGATTGCAGCGGCGGCGACGGGGGATTGCGGGGTGGCTGCTGCTGCACCGCCCCGTCCCCGCCGCCGCCACCACCCCTCCACAATTGCCCTCGCTGCTGCTGCTGCTGCTCCTTCGGCGGCGGCGGCGGGAGGAGGAGGAGGAGGAGGACGCGCCGCCGCCGCCGCCGCCATGGCTGCTGCTGCTGCTGCTGCTGGAGGGCGAGGAGGAGGAGGGCGGCGGAGGAGGAGGATGCACCACCGCCGGCGGCGGGCGGAGGAGGGAGGCAAAGACAAAGGCGGCGGCGGCGGCTCCTCCAGCCTTCCTCCTCCACCGGCCGCCCAGAAGAGGAGGAGGAGGAGGGTGGCGGAGGAAAAGGGGAGGAGCCTCCCCGGCGTCCCCAGGCGGCCCGGTGCCGACCGGTCCACGGACCGGCACCGGTCCGTGGCCCGGGGGTTGGGGACCACCGCGCTAAAGCACCTCTACTCCAACTACAAGCACGTCAGGAAGTGTAGGACCTCCTGAGGAGTTGCTTGGCTTGGGAACTCAATTAAACCCAGTTTTTATTTGTTTTTTTTTTTTTTTTAGTTTGCACGCACCGTAAGGCGCGTGCTGCTGGTAGCAGCTATTTAAAGCTAAAACTCCGCCCCTTGCTCCTGCAAAAAGAAGAAGTTAGCTCTGCCCTTTGTTCTGTGCTCCTCTGACCAGCTCCTTCCTCTCTGCTGCTCTGCCAGAAGAGGACTGAGAGACTGCTGGTAGCAGCTATTTAAAGCTAAAACTCCGCCCCTTGCTCCTGCAAAAAGAAGAATTTAGCTCTGCCCTTTGTTCTGTGCTCCTCTGACCAGCTCCTTCCTCTCTGCTGCTCTGCCAGAAGAGGACTGAGAGACTGCTGGTAGCAGCTATTTAAAGCTAAAACTCCGCCCCTTGCTCCTGCAAAAAGAAGAAGTTAGCTCTGCCCTTTGTTCTGTGCTCCTCTGACCAGCTCCTTCCTCTCTGCTGCTCTGCCAGAAGAGGACTGAGAGAGACTGCTGGTAGCAGCTATTTAAAGCTAAAACTCCGCCCCTTGCTCCTGCAAAAAGAAGAAGTTAGCTCTGCCCTTTGGCCGCGTGCTCCTCTGACCAGCTTCTTCCTCTCTGCTGCTCTGCCAGAAGAGGACTGAGAGACTGCTGGTAGCAGCTATTTAAAGCTAAAACTCCGCCCCTTGCTCCTGCAAAAAGAAGAAGTTAGCTCTGCCCTTTGTTCTGTGCTCCTCTGACCAGCTCCTTCCTCTCTGCTGCTCTGCCAGAAGAGGACTGAGAGACTGCTGTTAGCAGCTATTTAAAGCTAAAACTCCGCCCCTTGCTCCTGCAAAAAGAAGAAGTTAGCTCTGCCCTTTGTTCTGTGCTCCTCTGACCAGCTCCTTCCTCTCTGCTGCTCTGCCAGAAGAGGACTGAGAGACTGCTGGTAGCAGCTATTTAAAGCTAAAACTCCGCCCCTTGCTCCTGCAAAAAGAAGAAGTTAGCTCTGCCCTTTGTTCTGTGCTCCTCTGACCAGCCCCTTCCTCTCTGCTGCTCTGCCAGAAGAGGACTGAGAGACTGCTGGTAGCAGCTATTTAAAGCTAAAACTCCGCCCCTTGCTCCTGCAAAAAGAAGAAGTTAGCTCTGCCCTTTGGCCGTGTGCTCCTCTGACCAGTTCCTTCCTCTCTGCTGCTCTGCCAGAAGAGGACTGAGGGACTGCTGGTAGCAGCTATTTAAAGCTAAAACTCCGCCCCTTGCTCCTGCAAAAAGAAGAAGTTAGCTCTGCCCTTTGTTCTGTGCTCCTCTGACCAGCTTCTTCCTCTCTGCTGCTCTGCCAGAAGAGGACTGAGAGACTGCTGGTAGCAGCTATTTAAAGCTAAAACTCCGCCCCTTGCTCCTGCAAAAAGAAGAAGTTAGCTCTGCCCTTTGTTCTGTGCTCCTCTGACCAGCTCCTTCCTCTCTGCTGCTCTGCCAGAAGAGGACTCCTCGCTTCTGTTTGTTGTTTTTTTGGCTCCCGCCCCTTTAAGAGCTACTTTACAGTAGCTCTTACAGAGACAGGAATGTTGCCCTGGCAAGAACGGAGGCAGAACGGAGGTGAGCCACGATCTTTTCTTCCTTTTTTTTCTCCCTCCCCTCACGCAGCCAGCAGCCAGGGTGGGGACACAGGAAGCGCGACAAGCCCCTAAGATCTCTGGTCCGAATTTAAGTGGCCAGCGGATCTTAGGGGTCGTGTAAAAAGGCCCTTAGAGAGAGGATTTTGGGCTCAGTTTGTCCCCTGTGCACTTGTGGGATTTGGTGAACTTGCAAAAGAACCTGGACTTGCCCATGGACAGCCTGGCCTGGCCTGGCCCAAAGTTGGTGGGAAGCCACCATTTTGGCTCATTATATATATATATATATAATGAGGGGGGCCAGCAGGAGAGGATTAACGGAACCAGAGGTTCACAATCAACTTGAGTGAGGGAGACAGGCTCTTTGCTCTAGATCAGAAGGCGCAAAGGGCACTTTTCCAAACCACACCAGAGCGGTTCTTTCAAAATGCCTCTAATAAGGTCTTCTTCCAAGCCACTCACCATCCCAGCAGTATAGAAATAGCTCCGTCTCTCCAACCAGCCCAGATAAGAGTTCAGGGGGGCCTGGTGGGTCTTGGCATGTGAACAAACGTCAGTGAAACCACCAGGAAGGCCACTGGGATTTCTGTTCCTTTGCTTGCTTGCTTGGTTGGTTTCAAGGATGGGGCAGGTCGCCTTGGAGGCAGGATGGCTCTGGACGAAGGACCCGCCCAACTGGGCTGCCTGAGGCCCTCCAGGAGGGGCCTGAACCCCTTCCCAGACCCCTCTCTCCTCTCCCCAGTCGTAGACATGTGCAGCACCTTCCCCATGGAGCCGGAGGGATGCGGGGAGCCCAAGCACCGCTTCTTCTACAACGCCACCTCCAAGACATGTGAACCTTTCATTTCGAGAGGTTGCACCTGGAACCTCAACCAGTTCTACACCGCGGAGGAATGCCGGCGCCACTGCGGAAAGATTGGTGAGGAGGGGCGGGCAAGTGCCCCAGCGGGAATGGTCCAATTAACACTGGATGCCATTGTAGGAAAGGGTGGGACAGGCTTGCCTGAGGGTGAAAGACCCCAAGGCAACTGGGAAAAGGTGCGCAGGACTCAGTGAAAACAGCAAGTTCTGCAGATCCACAAGAGACGTGCAGAGGGCCCTAGCTTGGTCCATGCACAAAATCCAAATTCTACAGTTGCTTTCGTTCTCTATCCATGCTGTCTGCTGCCCCCCTTTAAATGCAATGAAACAGCAGCAGCCCCTCCACCTCCACCACCAGCTGATGCTGAAGAACTGAGGGTGGGGGTGGGGGGGGGGTGTTTGTGTTGCCCTCCCAGACCTTCTGGTGGGCTTGCTCCCAGGCATCTATAAGGGGGCATCCGGGTAGCTCTGGGAGAAACATGGGAGTGGATGAGGTGGCCCAGCTTTGGCCTGGTCCAGCCTCAGGCCGCTCAGGATGGCTCTGGAGCAGCCTCATCCTGTCCCTCTTTAAACCAGAGCACCCCCGCCTCTCTGTGCTGTGGTGGGTACGTCACATCCTACCTTGTTCCTCGATTACATTTGTACCGTGACAGCGTTGTTTGCGATCACGTTGGTTTTGTCCCTGTTCAGTCCCTGTTTTTGTTTACTCACGGGCATGATTACTCATCTCGTGACAACTGTTACTTCATGGTCTTGTTCCTTGACAAATTCTGAATTTGTCTTGCTTTCTTAACCCTTTTTTAAAATATTTCGATATTTTTCGATATTTCGATTTACTGGTCTTCCGGGATTTACACGTCAGTGCTACAGAATTTTCAGTTCCTTCTTTAATAAACATTTGTGCTGCATGGTGTTTCCCATAGGGAAACTAATGTCGAATGCCGTTTCAGCCACTGACCACTAGGTGGACACTGGTTGTTGCGTGACAATTGTTACCACACGGTCCCTTGTCTCAGAACAGGAACCGGGAACCAACCGTGACAAAAGAATTCCCCAGTCCAGGGGCAGGTATGGCTTGTCACGCCCTGTTCCCAGTTCCAGGGGTGTGATCAAGACAACTTTTGGCTGTCACTCTATGGACGTGAAGTAAGGGGTTTTTTTGTACCGGTCCCAAGTGGGACAGCAAGGAAGGACGAACGGGACGTGAAGTAACTGCCTGAGGAACAGCAGGTGTGAGCACCCTCTCATGCATGGCATGCGTGCACACACACACACACACACCATCTTCCCCTTATGGGATTTTTCTGGGAGAAGCAATCTCACATGCGGGAGGGTGGAGGTGTGTGTGTGTGTGGAGGGGGTGCTTTCAGCAGAAGCCATCTCACATTTCTTCTCTAGCACCAACCGGGAAGGGTTCTTATGTGTTGCAGAGAAGCCCGGCTCCTCTCCCCCGAGTCCCAGGGTTATCACCACCGAGTGCTTGACCAGCTGCTTGCATGACGGAAACTGCCCCAATGACCAGAAGTGCTGTTCTTTTGGGTGTGCCTTGCGCTGCTCTGACCCTGTGAAAGGTGAGTACCACACACACACACACACACACACACACACACACACACACACACACACACACCCCGCATGCACACACATATACAACCCTGGAGGTAGGAAAAGGGGTCCCCTCCATCCAGGGGCTTGGGCTTATGCTGTGCAGTGCGGAAGGTGCTGGACTCCTCTGTTAGCTTGTGTGCTGCTGTGCAGATATGTGAATCCCCTCCCGTACATTCTGCTCATGTAACTCAGAGTGTGAAAGCAACCACATTTTATTTAGATAAGTGAACAGGAACTCCATGGAGCCAGGCTGTTGAGGATGACAGGGGACAAAAGGCAAAGGAGCTGAAAACATCCAGCCATTGTTGGAGGCCTTGCCCTTGGCTGGAGATGGGCCAGAAGGACCCCCCCGTCCCCTTTGTCAAGGAGGCCAGGGGACCTGCAGCCCTTCAGCAAGAAGGGGGCTTAAAGGTGTGGGGGGGCTGAGGGCATTTCCCCGAGCTAGTTTGCTCAGCAGGTCTAGAGGGTGGAGGGACCTTGTGTCCTTCCGAGGAAAAGCAGCTGCAAGAGCCGGAACGAGAGACGCCAAGGGAGAGCTGGAGCTTCAGGGGGGGCAAAATGCAGGGAAGGTCTCCCCACACACACAGCCACACACCCAACCCCCTTGTCCAGTGCCAGCTTTCAACCCTTCCTGCCTCATTACTTCCCTCCCACACAGATATATGCAGGATGCCTCCGGAGAAAGGTCCCTGCCATGCCACGGTCCAGAACTGGTATTACGACTGGGAAACCCAGAAGTGCAAGAAATTTTCTTATGGAGGATGCCTCGGAAACAAAAATAACTTCAAAAAACGCAGGGAATGCCACCTGCGGTGCAGGCGGCGACGAAGGGAGTAGGAGGCCAGGGAGGGACGGCGTTTGCCAACCTCCCCCCGCCCTCCTTTTCCCACCAAGCCAAGGCCTCCCGATCGGCAGGGCTGAGCCAATGGAGTGAGGCACGAGGTGTCTCCAGGGCAGTGGTCAACACGACCAGGGCGCCTGTCAAGAGGTTTCGTCCTGTGGCCGCCTTGTGGTTTCCCTTCACCCCAGAGATCCTGGGCGCCTTCCGTTCATCCCAGCCTCCTGTTTTGAACCTCGGAAGCTCCAGCAAGCACTTTTTGAGCCCAAATGTCTACCCGGACACTTCCAGTTTGGCCAGAGATGGACTCTGACCAATGAGGCCCCTGCTCTTCTCAAAAAGAAGAAGATCTCTGTGGATGATTCTGAAATTGTTTCCTTTGTAACAAAAGAGTAACATTTCTCTGGATCCAGGGGGTGAGGCAAACCAACAGGACAGCCTTGGGCAGAAGCCATGGACAACCCCCCAGGCCCAAACCATGCATGTCCTGCCATCTCTTCAAACCTTCCTCTTAAGGGACCTGAAGCATGGACCACCCATTATGTGTCTTTTATATGAATCTACCATACATGATTAGCTGCCTAGATGCCCTAAGCACATCCGATTTTGCCTGATTTCAGAAGCTAAGCAGGCGGCCACCAGGGAACACCTGGCACTGTAGGCACCTGGAGTAGGTACTGGCAAGCCACTCCAGTATTCCTGCCAAGGAAATTCCATGGATATGGGGTCATGAAGGTAACAATGCAACACACACACACACACACACACACAACAATGCAACACACACACACACACACACACACACACACACACACCCCACATGATTACATAGACTTTGTGTTTATATCTCTCCTTATAACTTTGTGTTTATATCTCTCCTTGTGTGATTGCATTGACACTATGTAACAATGGCTGGATTTAATGTTGCCTTTGAATGTTGTCAGAGACCCCCCTCAATTCCCTGTTTCTCAAACTGAATGTGTCTTAAGTGTAATGGACTGTATATTGTCTCTCCTTACTGTAAGCTGCCTTGGGTGCTTTTCCAAGGAGAAAGGTGAGGTAAAATAGTCAAAAATAAAAATAAAAATATTAACTTCTCAAGCCTTCTGGGCTGACAGTGTAAATTTTCCTGGTTGCTGCTGTTGCTGTTGTTGTTGTTGTTGTTGTTGTTGTTGTTGTTGTTGTCTTCTTCTTCTTCTTCTTCTTTCTTCTTCTTCTGAGGCTAGAGAGGCTGTTGTCTAGGAAGAGGACTCTCCATGTTTCCGTTCCTTGGAACAATTTGTTTCCTTCTTTTCCACTCCTTGTTCCTGACTCCTTTTCTTTTCTTTTCTTTTATGCAATGAAAGAGTGTTTTGTTGCTGTTTTGAAACTGTTACATTGTTTTTTTTTTAATGAAAAGGGAAAATGGCAATGAGAGGAAATCAAGTCCCACAGAAACTGTCAAGGAGGAGCAATGAAGGGGTCAATTAGAATCAATTAGAATCAGCCCTACAGTCTGGGTAAAAACAGTAAGTAGGAAGCTTTTAACTACCATGTGGGGTCTGGTGTGGGGTTTTGACTTGTCAGCTGCCTAGAGTACTACTTGGAACTTAAGGACCAGTATGTCAATCAAATAAATGCCACCACAGAGACCTTTTCTGAATGGAGCCGACTTCCTAATAAGCATTATAGAAGGAAAATGGCCATGGGGGGGGCGCTCGTGGGTGAACAAGGTTTACGTCAGGTGCCAGGTGACACCCTTGCTGTGACTGCACCTCCATCTTCCCGCAGACGTGCAACCACCTTGAACGGCCCTGGTGCAGAACCGGAGGGGAGGCTCCTTGGCAGACCTCGTGTCCTCATGGCTTCCCCTTGGTTTCCAAGGGACCTCCTAACCTTCCCTCTCCAACGGACAGAAAACCCTGTCAGGGACCAAGCTCAGGTGTCCCTTGCAATGGTCAGGAGGCTTGAGGCTCCTTGGATGACCCACCCACCCCCGGCCGCCACCTTCTGGGCCTTTGTACCAGGGAGTCAGTGCCACTTTCCAGGCATCCTGGCCTGTCCACAAACTGCAGCCTCTTTTCCCTCCCCTGACCCCCACCCCACCCAATCCTCCTCCTCCTCCCCCTCCTCCTCTGGGAAGTGGCAAGAGCGTCCTCAGGACCACAGGAACCCCCCCCCATGGCTTCTTCCCTCTCTGGGCTGCCGAGAACATCCCTCTTTGCAGAGTTTAAAAATCATGCACAGCGAAAGAGTTGCAAACGCGTAGTTCAGTTCTTCAAAAAACAAACCAGGATTTGTTTAAAGTCAATTCCAAAAACAAACGTAGAGCTCTCTTACAAAACGCCAACACCACCCAGCAGAGTAACAGAAAGACAAAAGGAAGGAGGGGGGGGGGGCTCAAACATTCCTCCTTAAATACAAAACACAACACATGTGACTTTTCTACAGTGAGTTAATTCTTTTCAGAATTATTTCAGTTGCAGCTTGTCAGTGATTCAGGCTTCAGAAAACCTAACAGGGTGGGGGTGGGAGTTCTGTCCTTGCTGCGAGGTGCTTTGCTCACTGAGCGATCCAGCCAGCTGGAGGAGCTTCTGCAGGGGCCTCTGTCCCGGCACCCCCTTCCTCCGCTGCATCCCTCGGGAGACCGGCCTCAGCAGATCGCTTCCTGGGCCACGGCTCAGTGGCTGGTCGACTGACAGCATCCCCCCAGGCGTCAAACATGGCCTCCCCGTTGTAGGAGAACGCGTCGTCGGGTGGCCCATCCTCTTCGAAACGTGGCTGGGAGTCCTCCGAGTCTTCGTCACTCCAGGCGTCATGATAGTCGTTAGGATTGAAGGGGGATTCGCCTAAGCCATAGTCCAGTTCCCGGTCGAAGCCATCTTCATCTTCATTGCTGACAAAATTGTCTTCCTTGACTTCATTATTGTAATTGTCATCATCATTGTCATCATCAGAATCAGAATCATCACCTTCCTTCTCACTCTCCGTCTCTGGCTGGTTCTCCGGGTTGGGCTTTCCACCAGATTCAGGCTTTTCATGGGGGGCTGGTTTGTGGCCGGAGGTGGGTTTGCCATGGGACACTGACCCATGGTTAGGTGCCGTCTTCCCTCCAGATGCAGGAGTCTCATGAGCCCTGTGCCCGGCAGGACTAGCGGGTTTCCCATCGGCCACCGGCTTTGTGCAGGGGGAAGGCTTGCTGTGGCCTGCGTGCCCACTGCCGTTCACGGGCTTGTGAGCAGATGTGGGCTTACCTTGCTGACCACTGGAAACTGGCTTCCCCCCAGAGCTGGTGGCGTTCTTCTTGGAAAAGCATCCCTTTTTGGGAACTGCAGACTTGGAAGCTGAATCCGGACTACCAGTGGAAAGGAGTTTCCCACTGGGCACAGGATTCGCACTGGAATCAACTTCCAACAAAGGATTTTCAGAAGGGCTGGCTCGGCCAGAAGGGCCGGCTTCTGTTTTGTCCACAGGTCTTCCGACAAGCTGCCATGACTTGTCATTGGAGAGGGAAGATGCTCCAGAGGTCTCTGGAGAGAGAAGAGGGAGGGGAGAAGAAAACCAGGCAGGAAGAGGGAGCCTCCACCTGCCAGCTGCCACCCCGATCCCCATCCGCTGGCACCCTTGCTTCCCTCGTGGGCTGTGGCCCTTGACTTGGGAAGGGTTGGAACCAGGAATGCCGGGTTTTGCATTAATCCTAAAGCAATAGATGAGCTCAGGAGGGGGAAAGGCATGGAAGACCTTGGGCCTCCTTGAAATTCAGTGGGTGAAGCCAGACCAGGGCACCACCAAAGTCCACTTCCCATGCTTCTTGCGGAAGACATGAAATATATCCTAAGAAAGACTTCTTGCAGCTTGCATCTTTCGATGCCTCATGGTGACAATGGCAGCCATCAAGCCAAATATCACCCCAATCCTAGGAGCAAAGCAGTTAAAGAGCAGTGGTTCTCAACCTGATGGGTCCCCAGATGTTCCTGGACTGCAACTCCCAGAGGCCTCCATCACTCACTGTGCTGGAAGGGATTTCTAGGAGTTGCAGTCCAGGAACATCTGGGGACCCACAGGTTGAGAACCACTGAGTTAGAGCAACTGCTGCAACTGATACCGAAGGTGATGCTGGTGCCGTTGGTTAAAATCAGCGCTTTCTTTGCCGCCAGCTGCTGGGGGCTCCAAGAGGCCTCTCTGCCAGGCCCTCCCAGCTCAACAATGCCTTGGGCTGCCAGGTCACCTGGGGGTGGGGGGCATGGTAGGGAGCCTCTTACCAGGCTGATCTGTCTAGAAAAACGTCCAGCAGAAAGCTGGGTACATAGGAAAAATATATGCACTCCACAAGGGGCACACCACTGCCAGCTGCCCGGAGCAGAGGAGGGCGCCCGTGAGTGCAAGCTCCAATGAGCTGGCAAATCCTTACCAACTGTGCCGTTTCAGTGAAGCAATTATGCAGCTTCATTGAGCAACCAGTGACTGAGCATCCCCTCCCCTCCCATCAAGAGTTTCATCCCAACCTGTAACAGGAGGAGAAGGTGGGGGCGGGAAACTGCCCTCACCTGTAGAGGCACCGGCAGCCGCTGTAGGCTCACAAAAGCCCATCCCCTGGAAAGCGACACAGATGTGCCCCGTTGGGCAGTCTTTGCTCTGCCGGCACTGGAGGGAACGTCCGCCTGTGGGGGGAGGGAGAGGCGGTCAGAAGAAGGGGCAGGGGGCACGGCCCCACAGGACTCCCCAAGCCCATCCACGCTGAGAGAGAGAGAGAGAGAGAGAGAGAGAGAGAGAGAGAGAAGAGAGAGAGAGAGAGAGAGAGAGAGAGAGAGAGAGAGAGAGCCAGCAGGCAGAGAGAAAGAGCCAGCTGGGGGGTCCCAGAAAACCCCTTCTTCGGAATGGGATGAAGGAGCCCAAGCAGCGCTGGCAAAGCAGCTAGGACAGCCGGAGCCCCGCTCCTCTGCCCCACAGAATGCTGGCTTCCTCCAAGAGCTGCCCCCCAGCAACTGAAAAGGGGTGCTGGGTTCCAAATGGGCCCTGCAGTCTTGGCCTGGCATGGCTCCACCTGCAAGGGCCCTGCCCAGTCATGGCCCTCCGGGATGGAAGGGGGCTTCCAGATCACCTCATGAAGCAGAAAACCTTCCCTGGGCCACCGAAATGCAGGTATTTCCAGCTTCCAGCTTCCCACAGGGCTCTGGCGCCCGCCTGCTTTCATAAGGAATGGCTCCTGGGCCGTTTGGCAGGTGGATGCCAAGCAGTAGTAGTTTTACACACAGAGAGAGAGAGAGAGAAGAGAGAGAGAGAGAGAGAGAGAGAGAGAGAGAGAGAGACTTTTCCATCTGCGTTCCAGGAAAGGGCTTTGGATGGTGCCTGCCTTGAAAGCCCTTTCCTCCCAGAAAGGCAAAGCAGAAAGTGGTGGCCTCCTGTGTGGATCGCCGTCCACCTACCCAAAACGGAGCTGCCTGCCGTGACAGCCGCAGCCCAGCCCCACTGCCCTTCCTCCCCTCCCACCGGCCCATCCAAATCTGAGCCCAGGCCATGTGCAGCAGCTCCCTTTGGCCTCCTCCTCCTCGCTGCCAACACCCCTTCCGGGCAGACCTTCCCGGCCAGTGGCAAAGGCACGCCTTGGTGTGTGTCCGTGGCTTTGCCCCCGGCCCGGGTCCACTCCAGCCAAGGCCTCCCTGCCTCTACTCACCCGCGGGTGGTGGTGGTGGCTTTGGCGGTGGTGCTGCCATCAGCCCGGTCCAGAGGGCCAAGGGGCCGAGGAGGAGCAAGAGGCCGCGGGCATCCATGGTGGTGCTGAGAGACAGCGCCACGTCGTGCCTGGCCAGGTTGAGCCAGACCAGGATATAAGCAGTTCCCTGGGTGGAGCCGCTGGGTGAGTGGAGGAAGCAGATTGCGAGAGGATTTTTACAGGTCTCCTATTAAGCACCCTCAGTTCCGCCCCCTAATCAGCCCCTTGGGGCGACTGGTGCCACCTACGCTGCCAACGTCCACACAAGGAAGAACCGTGGTGCCAGTGCAGGCTTGGGAAGCAGGGCCAAGCCAAGGGCACCGGGAGCATCCGGAGGAGGAGGAGGAGGAAGAGCTGGGCGTCGTGGGGGGGGGCAGAGGCATGGGTGCATCCCAGCATCTCCTCCAGACCAGCCTTCTGCACCGAAACTTCACCAAGGGGGAGGGGGGCTGAGGAGGGAGGACCCACCCGCTCTCACCGTCCCTTCCATTGCCCAGCAGCGTGCGTTTGCTTGTTTGCTTGTTTGTTTGCTTGTATTTTTATACCGCTCCCATTAGTACCAAAGGCAGTCTTCTGGGTGGTCTTACAAATATAAAACACCAAATCGATAAAATAAAGCAACAGAAACCACCACAGTGACAATAAAAAGAGGCAGCACAAGCAGACACATTAAAAAAAAGGATCGTAAGAGAAGCAGAAGGGACTGGGGGAAATAAATAACTCAGCCAGGGTCCATGTGGAAGCACCCATGTTTTCAAATGTTGTAGAGCAACCATGTTTTTAAATGCGTCCTAAACCTCAGCGGGGAGGGGGGCCAGCTGGATCCCCTCCGGGAGCTGCTTCCGTAAGGCTGGAGCCCCAGCGAAGAAGACCCAGACTCTTGTAGAGGACTTCCAGGTCTCCCTCGGGGTGGCCACCCAAAGGAGCGTTGGATGGGAAGATCTTGTGTGTCCAGCAGATGACACGGAGGAGAGACGCTCTGACACGCAACAAGGACCCAAACCGTGGAAGGCTTTATACGCAAGTGTCAGCACTTGGAACCTGATCCAGGATGCAACAGGCAACCAGTAAAGATGAGGCAGAACTGGGGGTTTGGGGTTTGGGGTCGAATTTGCTTGCACCCACCGCCAGTCTGGCCGCCGCATTCTAGACCCACTAAAGTCTCTGGATCAGACCCAAGGGAAGCCCCACCTAGAGGGCACTGCAGTAGTCAATCCAGGACTAGGAGGTGACCAAGGCCTGCACCCAAGTCCTGAGGGAGAGCTTGTCCAGGTAGGGGTGAGGTCGGGCAATCAGCCTCGGCTGACTGAGGGCTGATCTGGACACAGCTGCCACCTGGGATTCCCAGGAAAGAGAAAGGTCCGGAACGAGGCTCAGATTATGCGTCAGATGGGAGAAGTGACCTTGGGCCTCTCTGGGCAGTTGGCCGCAGGAGGAGCACCTGGGTCTGTGGCATTCCTTCGGCCAAACCAGAGAAGCCCAACCCCTCTTGGGCCCTGATGTTTGTGCCGCTCCTGGAAAGGTCTTGCCTGTGTTTCCAGCCCAGGTGCATTCCTAGCTGTAACCACTTCCTGTGCCAGTGAGTTCCACTGGAGAGACACGTGTGGAAATATCACTGTCCTGTGGTCAGTGAGTCACCCATGCAGGTTCTCCAGGCTGAACGGCTGATTTCTGATGCGTCTCCTCTCCGACGTCTCCGGGGGGGGGGGCTCAGCCTCACCTGGCTGGCTGCTCCGGGGTTTGCCAGACCTTTTTTTTTTTTTGCGACTGTGGGCCAGTCTGGAAGTGCCCAAAACTATTTCATCCCATGGGCACACATCCCTGCCCCGCTCCTCAGCCAGGACGGTCTCCCCAAGAGGCTTACGGAGAATCCTCGGAAGGCACATAGCATCTTCCCCTTCGCAGCCCAGCAGCAGCAGAGAGGGGGCTGCTCCTGGCGGTCCTTCCCTCGGAGGTGCTGCCAATAGTCTTTCCCAATCTCAACCTATCCTGGGGGATGGGGGGGGGCTGCTGCTGCTGCTGCTGCTGCCAGACTGTGGGGAGGGAGAGGAGATGGAAGGGAGACACCAGGATCACTCACACCCCGGCATGGCTGCTGGCAGTGGTGGTGCTGAGTCCACAGCAGGCTATTCCTGCTGTATGCTGCTGGGCCTCAGAATTCCCAATAAAGAGTCCAGCAGGAGAGAGATCCAAAGAAAAATACTGGTTTTACTGAGCCCAATAAAAGTCAGTAGGTGAACACCCCACCAGGACAGTGCGAGAATGTTCCGCCCCGAAGACAAAGATAGATACCATTTTATACCTTTCCCTCTCCCACCAACAAGGCGCGCGCCTCCCCGGGGTGGGCAAAGGGGGTGATCTTTGGGATTGTCCAATGGAAGCAGTCTGGGGGCCTGCCCAAGGGAGGTCCTGGGCATTCCTGTTGTCCTGAAACAAGACCCCTGCCCAGGTGTGGTTGGGCCATCTCTGCTCTTTAATGGGCTATCAGGGATGTGATAATGGAAAGGAAGAAGGTGGGCATTGTCCAGGGGCCTGGGTAATCTTTGGGCAATTAGCAGGTCAATGGGGGAGCTGCAAAGTCAGTAGGGGGAGTCCCAACTGCCAGACACAGTTCCTGGTAAATGTGGAAGTGGAACAATAGAAAGCCTGTGGGTTAGAATTAATCCATGATACATTCTGGAGTGAGACGTGCTGAAGTCCTTGTGGACAAATGGAGTCTTATTCTGGAGAGGTAGTCTTCTTGCCATGTGGTCATCCTCTTCTGCCATGCCCTGCCCAAGATGGCATAGGTCCAGGAAGGGTAGAACAGTGTAGGAACATGTTTTAAGCACACCCAAGGGAAATGGGTTGGGGAGAGAAAGGGCCTTTTCACATGACCCCTAAGATCCGCTGGTCCCTTAAATTCGGACCAGAGATCTTGGGGGTTCGTTTCTGTTCCTCCGTCCCCACCCCTCAGCACTTCCTGCTCCTGTCAGCGTGAGGGGGAGGGAGGGGGAAAAAAGGACAAAAGAAGCCTTTACTAACCTGCGGGTGCCAGTCGAAGCCCCGTTACTTCCTGGTTCCTTCTCAAGGGGCTCTTAAAGGGGCAGGAGGCAAAAAAACAACAGACAAGCCAGGAGAGCCCGGCACTCTTATCCGCATCAAAAAAATTTCACCTCCAGAGAGAAGGTACAAGAAAAGTGCGCTGGGTTGCGCTAAAGTGGGCGGGGTCGCACTTAATTGTCTGCAAACTCCGGAGCTGGTGGGGAAACATTTCTAAGCTCCGGAGCTGGGAGCCATTTGCAGCACAGCTTAGGGGTCGTGTATAAACGCCCAAAGATTGATAGAGAGAAGGAGGAATAGAGCAGAGGAGGGGAGGGGGGCTGGCTATGGCAAAAAGCCAGGGTCCATATAGGCAGAGAGGCGATGGAGGTAGCTTTATGTGTAAAGGGAAGTCCCTGGGGTTTGGAGATGGCTATCTGTGGCCGTCACCCCATGAGTTTATGAACACAGAAGATGCAGACTGTGACCCAAGGGGAGTTATACCCAGGGCATGTGACTGGCTGTTTTAAATGTCCAGAAAATGAATATTTGTCTGGACAGATAAGGGTTAACCCAGTCCGAATTGTCAGAGACCTGGTCATACTGTGGGGAGAATGAAAAGGTGACTTTCCAGAGGCTTTAGAGGGAGGATGGTCCCTTTTCATGAACTTTTCCTGCCTGCTTCCCTTGGATTCTCGACAGTGGAGCCTCCTGGCTGTGAAGTAAGGCACGGGGATGGTTTTTCTCTAATATCTCCAGAACGGGATGGGCTTTTGGATGGGGTTTCTTGCATTCTGCTTATGATAGTGTAGGGTGATCATCGGTGGCCTTGGGGAGCCCCGGAACCTGTCCAATTTTATAATTCTATGTTTTTCATTTCCATTGTGACTCATCAGTGATGGTGGCCAAGCAAGCAAAGTCAGGGGTTTGGGTGACCTCGTAGGTTTCCAGGGGAAAGAGGGGGGCAAGAGGGCCCTTGGAGGGGAGAGGCCACCCTTTAACACCTTGCACCTTGCCCCTCCCCAGCAGACCAAGGCTTCCCTTCCTCTGTGCCCAGCTGCTTTGTCCAAGGATGGTGTGGTGGGACTGGGTGCCAGCTGCCCCCTCCCTTTTCTTGCCTATGAGATTTGGTTGTCATTGTGCCCTCCGAATAATTCTGGGGGGGCTTTCCTCTTCCACCCCCAACTGTCACTTGGGCTTGACCTCTAGACTCCTGGCCAACAGCCTTACGCTTCCCTGAAGGGGCCCACCAAGGTCACTGCAGCAGGGGCCCCTTGGGGGCGGGCGGGGGGCAACAAGTGTTTGGTGGTGCTGAGGGCCCAGGAGGTGGGGGTGCCCAAATGACCACAACATTGTGATGAGTCACAATGGAAATGAAAAACAAAGAATTATAAAATTGGACACTATTCTTTAACCCTTAAAGCAACCGTCCCTCTGACCCCAGGAATGCCCTTTTCCTCTCACAGTTCACCTCCATTATCTTCTCTTGCCTGTATCATGGCCCTGGCCTCTGACCTGGATTATCATCAGCTAGATGAAGCATCTCATTGTTTCAACTCAACACCTCTCAGAAACTGTCTGGCAGCCTCAGGGCTTATCTCATTGACTCTCTGGTCTCCCCATTGACTCACTGATTTCCCCCATTGATTTACTGATTTCCCCATGTTTACCCAGACCCTCGGACAATACTCAGTTTCCCCTTCACCATTGTCACACCCCTGATAGCCCATTAAGGGACGGATTAGGCCAGTCACACCTGGGCAGGTGCCCAGCTCCTGATAATCAGAAACGCCTTGGGACCACGCAGGACCACCCCCGGACCAGCCTCTGGACTGCACCTATTGGACAATCCCAAAGACTGCCCCCTACCCACCCCCAGGGGAGGCGCGCACCTTGGAGGGAGGGGAGGGGAAGAAATAAAAGGGGTTCCATCTTTTTCTTCGGGGCGGAACATCTCTGCACTGTCCTGGTTGGGGTGTTCGCCTGCTGTTTTTTTATTGAGCTCAATAACATCAGTATTTTTCCTGGATCTCTCTCCTACTGGACTCTTTATTGGAAATAATTCTGAGGCCCAGCAGCATACAGCAGGAATAGCCTGCTGCAGACTCAACAATCTTTGGCTGACCCTCCCACCCCTCCGAGCGTCTGGGGTGGCATCTTTTCATGCCCTGTCCCTGGTTCGTGCCAGGGCATCACTGTGAGAGGCCCTGAGGTCACACTTTGGCATCTCACACTCTCTGTGTGTGTGTGTGTGTGTGTGTGTGTGTATGTGCATGTCTGGGTGTGCATGTGTGCAGTCTGTGTGCCCTCTTTGTATCTCCCTTGCCAGCCTGATCAGGCCCAGGAGGGGTGCCAGCCGAGCAGTCGTGTCCCTCTGCATCCGCGTTACTCTGACCACTCTGCTCAACCACCACCGTTCATGAGGTCCCTGGCCAGGATGCCCATATTGTGAGTTGGGGTGTAGAGTAGAGGGTGGGCCTGCATCATGAGTGTCCCTTCCTCACCATGATTGTGTCAGGTCGTTTACCACAGTTCCATCCTTAAGGCTGCAAGAGATGTAGACCCCTAACAAGATAAACCAAAGAGGCAAAGGCAAACATAAGTTGTAGTCTGGCAATGATTAAGAGCTTGAACTTTGAAAAGCCTCCTTTTAATTCTATGTTTTGCTTGCTTATTTTGATAAGGGAAGATAAGAAACAAAATAGGACCCATATTTTCTATCAGGCTTGATGTCTTAGGCAAGATATTTTGCAGCCAGGGGTGGAATAGCAAATGAAACCTTCCACTTTCTGAGTCTAGATAACTTATAAAATCTAGAGTTGTTTGGTGTTGTCAAGTAAAAACTGACATACCCATCCTGGCAGGGCTTTCAAGGTAAGTATGGCATTTAAGGATTTGCTTTTACCAGTTCCGCTCCCCCAGTGAATTTCCTTGGCTGAGTCGATAGAGCTTTGTGGCACAGTGGGCCAAGTGCTGAAATGCAGCTGGAACTGTGCTCATGACCCAGGGTTCAGTCCCAGGGAGCAGCCAACTCAAGGTTCACTCAACCTTCTATCCTCCTGAGATCAGTAAATTCCAGCTGGCGTGGAAGGGGAGCAATGTGTAGCCTGCATAATTACTTGTAAACCACCCAGGGAGTGCTTTAAGTGCTATGGGGCGGTATACAAGCAGCAGACTTTCCTTTTGTTTTTATAAGCTAGAGAGGGTGGGTTTGTTTGTTTGTTTTAGTTGTATTCTTGCTTTCTCACAGTTACATCAGATAATGTGTGGCCCGATGGAACAGAACGCCCACAAAACTCCCACAAAGCATCATATATTTGATATATGATATCAAATAACTTAGTGTCAATAGTGGAGTCCTTTTAATTTTTAGGTACTATTATATCTCAAGATTTAAAATGGTCATCAATATTGAAAGTATTATTAAGAAAGCAAACGAAGAATGTTTTTCAACAGGGACTGCCAAAAGAACTGTTGAGAATAAAACTGTCTGGTTTAGCTCTGGGCATGACAATATAGACTCCAGTGAAAAAATATTGCTACTAATTTGCCATCTATTGTGGAATTGTATACCACGCTAAAATATATATAGATTCCACACATCCTGACATAATCTGCAAGGATGCAGGGCATTGCATACTAGGACAACTAGATATAGAGATAGTTTCTTTCCAAGTTATCAAACTGTTGAATAATTAATTTTTGCATTTCTTCTTCCTTTTTAAATAATAGATTTGTTAACTGTGTTTTATTGTTGACTATATGATTCTTATATTTCCTTTTATATAGAGAGAGCATTTTTACCAAAACAAATTCTGGGTGTGTCTAACCACACTTGGCCAATAAAAGTATTCTATTCTATTCTATTCTATTCAAAAGGCAACAGGGCCGTTGAGAATAAAAGGGGCATGAAAAGATCCAGTGAAAAATAGCACCGCTAGTGAGCAAAGGATGCAGGAGAGGAGAGTTGCAGCATCTGAGATTTTTAAAAAGGAACTCGCAGAAGGTTATTGCAAAAAGACCTGCTGCTGCTGCCGCCGTCCTTGGGAGGAGGAGGAGGAGGAGGAGGAGGAGGAGGCCGTATTGGCCTGGCAGTGCTGCCCTCTGGCGGCCAGCCGCTGTGCAAAGCCCCAAAGGGGCTGCCTGCAAGTGCAACGACCGGGCCAAAGATTAAAAGGAAAGAAACCACCAGGGCTGGGGACGGCTGGGCTCTCCCCTCGGCCAGCTCTGAGGAGTCCCGCCTGTGGAGAGAATGTGGGCGCCTTAAGAGGCCAGCAGGCTGCTAGCGGTGATGCCGCAGCCGAAGAAGCAGCCCATGCAAGACTCCGGGCAGGTGTTCAGATCAAGGAAAGTCTATTATCACAATTATTCTGGCCAGAAATCTTTAGGAATACACAATTTCAGAACATCACCCAGTTGGGAAATATCCAGAGGATGGGGGTAGACCCTGGGCTCTCCACCAAGGAACCGCTTTTTTTAGCCTGGCAACCCCAGTGGCAACCCCGGGGTCAGGGCCTCCCAAAGGACTCTGAGGAACCAAGGAAGCTTTTTTTTTTCCTGGCAACCCCAGGGCACGGTCAGGGAAGGGACTCTGAGGAATCGTGGGGAAGAGAGCTTTTCGGGTGGGAACTGCTGATGACCAGAGGAAAGGACCCTTTGGAGGGTGGGAGGTGAGGAGGAGTTTGTGGAGCCTCACAAGGGGTGGGGGTGGGGCTTCTCAGAGGAGACGTTACAGCTGGGCATCTCATGAGGGGGTGGGGGCCGTGGCGGCAGTGGAGCCTAGGATGCTTGCCTTCCCGTTCATCTCTTCCAGGCCAAGGAGTCTTTGACGGTTTTGTGAAGATGGGCTGGAAGCTCAAAGTCACCATGGGAATCCCACCAAAGACTCCAAGGGTTACAGGCAGGGGCTTGCGGGGGGGGGGCTTTTCTGGCACCTCCTTCCTCCATTGCATCTCCAGTGCCAGCAAAGGGCTTCCAGCAACCTGGCTCCGAGTTGGGTTGCCTCATGAGATCCCCCACCACACACACACACATTGAACACACAGGCTCCCTGTCATTGTGACCACAACTCTCCCTTTCAGTACGTGTCTCTCGAGGGTTCTCCTCACTCCAGGGGCCATCATGAATGCTGAAACAGGATGATTTCCAAAGCTGACCAAGTTCTTTGCCAAAGCTCTCTTCCTCTGCACCACATTAAGCGCCGGAGGGAAGCGTTAGCATCTGCTCCAGCACTGCCCCTATTGCTGAGAGCTACCATTATCATCATCCTCGTCATCGCTGCTGCCGCCATCATCATCGCCGTCCATCGCGCCATCGCCGCTGCCGCTATCGCCGCCATCGTCGCCGTCGCCATCGCCGCGCCGCCGCCGCCGCCGCCGCCGCCGCCGCCGCGTCCGCCGTCGTCCTCGTGCTCATGCTCAAGCTTTTCTGTGGGTCTCTCATGGGAAGGTGGCATAATTGTGGGTTTTTCACTGGGTGAGAGATTGGCAGGTATTTCAAGTTCCACATTAAAGTCCAGCCTTTCCTGTTTTTCTTCTTCTTCCTCCTCCTCCTCCTCCTCACACACCGGATTCCCCCCAGCGGTGGCGTCTTCATCAGCTCCCCATGCCGTCCTGGAAGCGCCTCTTCCGCCCATGTTGGCCGGCGCAGACCTTGTGTCGGCACAGGGCCTTTTGTCGTGAGGGTGTCCCCCTTCCTTTGGCCAGTGTGGGGCTGCCTCTGTGTCGTTTGCACCCAAAGCTTCCTCTCTGTCTGAGGAAACATCGCCTGTAGCCTTGCCAGGAGTTAGAGACGGGATCCTGGAGATTTGGGATCCTGGAACATGGAATCAAGACAGACACAACAGTCACTCGCAGCACAGTCCTTGGCAGCCGTGCCCACGGCCCAGCCCCTGCCAAGGGACAATGGCCTCCATGCTCAACTTGGGGCTTCGTCTCCAACCTGTGTGGAAAAGACAGGGGGCAAGCCATAGGGGCTCTTAGCCGATAAGCGCTTGTAAAGAAAGCTAGAAATCAGTGCCTGGGCTCCAGCCCAGACCCCTCAGAGAGGCTTGTCTTGGGTCCAGCTTAATCCGAGATCCCAGTCCTCTGCAGCAGAATCAAAGATTTGTCCTGCTAGAGATAGTGACAGGTGAGGGTTAGGTAGACCAGGATGTGATGTCCAGGTGGGCATTGCCCAAATGCCTTCTGCCTTTGTCCTGATACCACCACCTCCCCCAATGTGCCACAAGTGGATAGCAACAACTCTTCCTGGTCACAGGACCCTGGGCTAAATGAGATCATACCCAGGGCCTAGGTCAGTGGTCGCGAACCTTCAGCGCTCAAGATGTTTTGGACCACAACTCCTAGAACTCTGAGCCTAGATTGCCAATGACAAACGACTGTGGGAGTTGTGGTCCAAAACATCTGGAGTGCCAAAGGTTCGCCACCACTGCCCTAGGTGAAGAGGTGCAAGGTATTGGCCAGTGATAGTATGTGACCTTCCTCACGTACACTGCTTGCCCTTCTGGTCCCATTTTGTGACTGGTCATCAAAACCTTTAATTAGCCATTGCCAAGGCAATCCCTTCTTGGGAAATCCCACCGTGGGGATCCAAACAGCTGAAGGGTTGGGGAATGCCCACTCCCTGTAATGCCTGGACTCGGACTAAGACCCCCCTCTTTTTTTGGGGGGTCCCTCAGGGCCAGCTCCACAGGTGGAAGGAGGGTGCCAGTTCTCCTCTTCCCCCTTGGCCCAGAAGGGCTTGGACCCACAGGGCCTCCGACAGCCAGTGGCCCTGAGTTCCCCATGACCTCTGCGAGAGCTTGACTGGTGTGGCCTGGAGCCGAGGCCATCTCTGCCTCCAAAGGCAGGGCCTGGGCCACCCATACCCACCCTGGCACCCAGCCGGGCTGCATCCATCCATGTGGCCTCCACTCCTTCAGAAAACCTGGCTTCTCACATCCTCTCCAGGGCATCCTGGAGTAATTCTGACCTCTTTCATCCAGTTCCACTGGAGTTAAGTACCATCTCCAAACTCACTTATACAAATTTCCTTTTATCCCTCAGCTCCCAAAGATATGTTATAAATTTTACTTACTGTCCCCTTCACCGTCCCCTTCCTTACTAACCCCTTCACCTGTTTTCCTTTCGTAATATAATTCATCCATATTTCATAGGTTCCCTACATTTACCATTTCTTTAACCAGTTCTTTGTCTTCTGTTCTAACAGAATATTATACCAAGATATTTTATATTTAGACTTCACTTCTTTTGTTTGTTTTTATTGTTTACCTTTTCTAACAATCTTTAAATCTAACAACTTGTCTCTTTATGAATAATTCCTCTATCAATTTTTTTCATTTGACTGGGAATTTCTCCAATTCTGTCACTTGATGTATTGGGGAAACTGGTGGGATTAATAAAATCAGTAGTACATTTTAAGGAAAGGATTTTCTATGTTCTTCTCCCCACCACCACCACCTTATTTTATTATCTTGTTTGGAGAGAGTATTTACCAGGTTCCAATGCAATCCTTGTACTTCAATATTCAACTAAATCAGTTTGTTAGACCAGGATATTATTCAGGTATCTGGCATCACATAATGGCAAAATATAAAGTACATCTTAATGAATTGGCAATACAATAGAACCTTTAATGAAGAAGTCCCAATCTTCTTATCATCATAAGGATGTTGTCAGCATAGATCTTGACTCTGTCTTTGATGCCAGTGCCTACCATCTTGTCTTCTCTGAAGGCATTTGTTAATACTTCTGAAACTAATTGGCAAATAAGACAGAGGAAAGAGGGACCTTCCCTAGAGCCACCTGCCTTGTTACATGGCAGTGCTTAGAAATGCTGAATAGCTGTGGAAGGCAAGCTTTTAGCAGCTGAAAGGGTCTCTCTCTCTCTCTCTCTCTCTCTCTCTCTCTCTCTCTCTCTCTCTCTCTCTCTCTCTCTGATTTCCCACCAACCCACTTCACCTGCCTTGGGCTAGCCCCTTCTACTTTGCCCTGCTTCCTTTGCCCTTTCATCCTCCCCCAGCGTAATTCTCTGCTCCTCAATGAGGCCCATCCGGCTGCTATGCTAGATGCAGCCTCCCATAAGGCATAGGCTGGAATTTCTTTCTTTCTCTCAGGGCAGGAGTTAAAACAGCTGTCCTGCAACTGTAACTGTGCTCGCAACCTGGGTTTCAGTCTCAGGTCACTGGCTCAAGGTTCCCTCCTGAGGTGGGTAAAATGAGGACCCTGTTTTGAGTTTTCTTGGTCTCAACTGGAATGCAGCCATGCATGAACCCCTTTCCCCTTTAATAGCCTGCTTCTTTCTAGAAACTGTGTCTCAGGCTTTTCTTCTTCTTCTCTTGTTATAGTTTCTCTTGGGTTGGATTTATTTATATTGTCTATTATCATATTGTATTTTATTGTATTATCCTGTTGTTGTACTGTTATTTATTCTATCATTGTTGTCATTTTGTTATTTATTTTATTGTTGTTGTTATTCTGTTTGCTGTGGTCCCCGGCAAGTAGTACGACCTATGGAGCCTGCAGGACGTCCCATCAGAGTGGTGTCAGGCCGTGGGAGGTATGCTTGGGACCGGCGGGTCGATCGGGTAAGGAGAACTCAGGACAGGCATTTGCGGCCTGTTCCCCATTCTGATCTGCTGGTTCACTGCCACATGGCAGGGAACCATTCTGTCCGCGCCTCCGGTCTGTCCTGTTTGCTGATCAATGCCAGGTCGGTGCATAACAAGATCCCCATCATCCATGACTTGATTGTGGATGAGCCGGCCGACCTGGCTCTCCTTACAGAAACCTGGGTGGGCGAGGGGGGGCTTCTCTTGCCTTGCTTTGCCCCCAGGGTTACTGTGGGTTTTTTTTTCTCTCTCTCTTTCCCCCTGCCTCCTGCCAATACTGGTCCACCATCTTGGATGTTACTGTTATTGTTTTTAATTTTTTAATTCCAGTGTAAACCACCCTGAGTTTCCGTTCGGGAAATAGGTGCTGTATACAAATTTGAAAATAAATAAATAAATAAATAAATAAATAAATAAATAAATAAATAAATAAATAAATAAATAAATATTACATTATGCTATCACCTTGCACCTGTCTCTTTTCTCTTGAAGAGTTGTAATGGAAATAAATGTCACAATAAATAATAATTGGAGCAGTTCCAAGACTCCCTGGAACCACCTGCACCCGTCCCACACCGTCATAAGCACTACACTTCAAACCTGGTCCCAAAATTCCTTTCCGTTCCCCAGATATCAGGAGGAATACATCTACTGCCGTTTTGCAGGCTGGAGGCATTGCTAGCAAAACTGAGAGCTTGGGTGGCTGGAAAACACCACTTTGTATCCAATTTGTCAGTTTACGCTGATACAAGATAACCACGGCAGTTCATTTCCACAGAGAGTCCATAAAACAGCAGGGGTGCTAAGGGTTTAGCCGCCCGTGCGCCTTAGCCAATCAGCGCCCCCCTCATCCATCAATGTCTCATTAATTACGAGCCGGAAGGGGGCGCTTATTACGGATAAGATTGCGGTAGATTAGTGAGTAGACCACTACAATGGATTAGATCCATAACCCCTGGACCACGAAAATTCAAAACCTCCAACTGATTCTGGGTTCCAGGGAGGCGGCTAAGGTCTACCGACGCCAGCGGTATGAATTCACCTTCCTCTACCCGCCTCACAGTTCCATGCACTCGGCTTGAGTCAGGAATAAGCACCAGTCCCTATTCCTAGCCGTGTTTCAGTTCCAGGGGAAGTCTGCCTTTCACCGCTAATGCTTCTCTATGATGGTAGACTCTCCCACCATGCTTCTCTATAGCGGTAGACCACCCCACACTACCGAATCAAACAAATAGGGTTTCCCCCTTTTGTGGAGACCTTTGGAGACTTATTTTCTCTGTTCCAAAGGTTTCCACCGAGGGATAGCCAAGGTCCCCCACTAGCAAATCTGGTTAACCCCTTCTTGGCCGAATTGGATTCTATGCTGTAAACCCTTAAAGCAGTCAGAGGCGCAGCGCAGGAAAACCTTCCTGGACTGATGGTTTATTTCCACCATGCTCTGGGCTCATGAGGGGATGAACAAGAGTGATCATCTTCAAACCCCAGGGATGTCCCTTCCCTCCAAAAGCTTGCCTCCATCATATCCCTTTGCCTATACTGGCCCTGGCTTCTGACCCCAGCCAACCGAACCCTCCCTCCCTCTCTCCCTCTCTCTCTTTTCTCTCTCTCTTATTTTTCTCTCCTCTCTTTTCATTCTTCCTTTCTCCTCCTCTCCTCCCTTTGCCCCACTCTCCCTGGGTGTGCTTCAAACATGTTCCTACGTTGTTCTATGTCTCCTGGACCTACACCATCTTGGGCAGGGGCTTGTGGCAGGGGAGGAGGACATCATGGCAGCTCGACCAGAAGGCTGCATCTTCCAGAATGGACTCCATTGATCACCACAGATTCTAGCACATCATACCACAGCTGTATCTTGGATTATCTCCAGCCAGAAGCTTCCCATTATTCCAACTCCACACTCATCAGGAACTGTCTGACAGCCTCAGGGCTAATCCTATTGACTCTCTGCTACCTCCATTGACTTACTGATTTCCCCAAGTTTACCATGACCCCCAGAAAATACCCAGTTTCCTCTTTTCCATTGTAACACCCCTGATGGCTCATTAAGGGACAGATTTGGCCCAACCACACCTGGGCAGGTGTCCAGTTTCAGAGTATCAGGAACGCCCAGGACCTCCCTTGGACCAGCCCCTGGAATGCACCCATTGGACATTCCCGAAGACTTCCCCCTGCCCACCCCCAGGGAGGCGCGCACCTGGGAGGGAGGGAAAGGGGAAGGTATAAAATTGTAACCATCTTTGTCTTTGGGGCCAAACATTCTCGCACTGTCCTGGTGGGGTGTTCGCCTGCTGTCTTTTATAGGGCTCAATAAAACCAGTATTTTCCTTTGGATCTCTCTCCTGTTGCACTCCTTATTGGGTGTTTTTGGGTTCCAGCAGAACTTAGCAGGACTAGCCTTGCTAAAATATCAACACTCTGACTATAAGGGAAGGTTCTACCTTACCTTCAGTTCCTCCACCCTGCCTTGCTCCTCCTTTACTGATATAACTGCTGTTGCTGCCTTCCTTTCTCTGCACAAGCAAAGCTAAGTATTTTTGTACCTTTTGACTATTTGTTGTTGTTTCTTTTTGTTCTTGTAGTTTTAGTAAAGTTTTGTTATATTTTTCTATACAAGCTGTTTTGTTCTCCTTATTTAAGCCATGCATTGCAACTGATGTGTGAATGTGATTACAGTAGATATATTTTGGTTACTATCTTCCCCCTTTTTAATCACTTGCTGACCTCTTTTGTCCACCTTTGCTGCACTGAGTATTCTATGACTGCAGATACGCTGATGATTTATTTTATTTTTAAGCCAACAAGTTCCAGCACTCTCCAAATATCTTTTTCACAGCAATTAATTCCAACAGACCCAGCTCCCTGGAGGGGAGGGGGACAATATGCAGCCTGCATAACTAAACTGTAAACCTCCCAGAGAGTACTTTAAGGAGGACTACGGGGTGGTATATAAGCAAAACACTTTGCTTGTTTTGCTTTAACTTTTTTACTGTTCTGAGTGGAACTGATGATCAATTGTAAGTAAAGATGTTTCTTCTTTTCCACTAAAGCTGCTTGTAGAATTATTGTTGTTCTTTATATACAATGGGCTAGTTTCATTGCTTTCCCCACCCCCCATTCTCTCCTTTATGTTTTCCTTGAGCTGCAGCATTCATTTTCATTTTGTTCTTTGCACTCCACTAACTATAACGGAATTAGCAATTTTCACAACAGTTTGGGCACCTGAGGGGTGTCGGTGGGCCACTGTGCTGCTGGGGTATCTAAGCAAATGGGAGATCAGCCTTGCCTGCCAGAAACCCTCTGCCCATTTTGTCCCTTTCACAGTTACAGGCTTGGACCTTTGGGACGGGGTAAAACCAAATTCTCCATCCATGGATCCTGTGCCCTGGAATTTGATCCCCCAACATCAGGGGTGGGCAGTCTCCAGATGCCTGGGGGCCTCCCATGCCTACCTCTGGAATTTGGGAGCCCTGTACCCTCTCCAGCAATGCCCACAGACCACCACCACACACATAAAACTTTTACAAAAATTATGTTTTAAAAATAATGGGGTGATGGGAGAGAGCCCTCTTCTGCCCACTAGTGGGCAAAATAAATAATTTTTAAAATTGGGGGTGGTTGGAGGCCCCAGCGACCCTAGTGGGACATCAATATTTGACCACATAGGACCTCCATGGAAGCCTGCAATGGTTAACCAAATGCCATTGGTGCCAATGGGCCTATTCCTTTATTTCAGCAACTAGTAGGCGAGGAGAAGATTCCCAAAGGGTTTGCAGCTCTGTAAGAAGCCAAAGGCTGGGGTACTTCTCCCTCACCTCAGAGGGTTCTTACCTCTGGCTCCTTATTTATACACTTCCTGCCATGAAGTCCTATGTGCCCACCCTGCCCCATGGCCAGCATGAGGTCTTCCTCAACCCTGGCGCTGCAGAAACTGGTGGCCTCCTGTGTGGATCGCCGTCCACCTACCCAAAACGGAGCTGCCTGCCGTGAGAGCCGCAGCCCAGCCCCACTGCCCTTCCTCCCCTCCCACCGGCCCATCCAAATCTGAGCCCAGGCCATGTGCAGCAGCTCCCTTTGGCCTCCTCCTCCTCGCTGCCAACGCCCCTTCCGGGCAGACCTTCCCGGCCAGTGGCAAAGGCACGCCTTGGTGTGCATCTGTGGCTTTGCCCCCGGGCCAGGTCCACTCCAGCCAAGGCCTCCCTGCCTCTACTCACCCACGGGTGGCGGTGGTGGCTTTGGCGGTGCTGCTGCCATCAGCCCGGTCCAGAGGGCCAAGGGGCCGAGGAGGAGCAAGAGGCTGCGGGCATCCATGGTGGTGCTGAGAGACAGCGCCACATCGTGCCTGGCCAGGTTGAGCCAGACCAGGATATAAAGGAGACCTTGGGTGGAGCCCCCGCAGGAGCACAAAGGCTTGCCTTGATCCCTGATTGACGAGAGACAGGGACAGGTCCACTCCCTACTACTGAGCCCTCTGAACTACCCTTGCCAGCGGCAACACATCCAGCCGGTGGCACATGGATTACTGATACAGGTGGTGGGTGGCAGCAGCTCTAATTATATGGATCAGCAGAGCATTTCAGTCTAATTATGGATAGGTATAGCTAAAGCCCACGCCAGGTTCCTGAGCGGTTGCACACAGACGCTCTGTGCTAGGAGGGAAAAGGAAAAAGACAGATTGGTTTGGAAACTCAGCTGCGATTGGCTGGTGGCAAGAAGCCATTTAACACCACAGGTGGCCCTTTGCGAAGGGCATTTCCCAAGGCTTGCTGTCTCAGGCCATGTGTCTCAACCAGCCTTTCTGTGGTGCTCCCTCCAGGAGAACAGGGCTGCATGGGAACTTGATCAAAGGCCTATTAAAAACTGGCAATGAAGACCATAGAATCATAGAATCATAGCATTGTAAGAGACCTTGAGGGCCATCCAGTCCAACCCCCTGCCATGGAGGAACCCCCATCACAGGACTCCCGACAGGTGACCATCCAGCCTCTGCTTAAAAGCCTCCAGAGGAGGAGACTCCACCACCCTCCTTCGTGGCAGCATCTTCCACTGCTGAAGAGCTCTAACTGTTATGAAGTTCTTCCTAATGTTCAAATGGAATCTCTTTTCCTGCCATTTGAAACCATTGCCCTGAGTTCTAGTCTCTGAAGCCATGGAAAGCAAACCTGTTCCCTCTTCAATATGACATCCTTTCAAATATTTAAACATAGCTATCCTATCCCCCCTCAGCCTTCTTTTTGAAAGGCTAAACATTCCCAGTTCCCTCAGCCGTTCCTCATAAGACATTTCCTCCAGACCCTCAACCATCCTGGTCGCCCTCCTCTGCACCGCTCGAGGTTGTCAACATCCTTTTTAAACTGAGGCGCACAGAACTGGACACAGGACTCCAGGTGGGGTCTGACCAGAGCAGAATAGAGTGGCACTACATCACCTCCCTTGATCTAGACATGATGCTTCTGTTGATGCAACCAAGAATTGTGTTGGCTTTCCTGGCCACCGCATCACACTACTGACTCATGTCCAATTTGTGTCCACCAAGACTCTCAGATCCGTTTCACAGGTACTATTTTCCAGCTATTTACCTAGATGCAGCACCCTACACCCTGCTGGCCTTTGACAGCACTTCAGTTATTTCTCCTACCTTTTAAAAAAGGAGGGGGTGTCAGTCCAAAGATTTAAATTAGCTGAGACCAGAAGTGTATATGTTTTGAACGATGCCATGATGCCTTTAAGGGCAGGGGCTCCAAATACACCTGAATCAGGGCCCCCTTGTCCTCCTTGGGTAGGCAAAAGGAGAGGGAGGAGGGAGAGGGGGTGGGGAAAGAGAGAGCACTACAGATGGAAGGAAGGGGGGGAACCAAGACGCACAGCTCTGGGGTGAAGGTGCAGCCACAGGACTTGCGCAGGGTGGAGACGGGTCCACTGGTTAGTTTGCAGATAAAAGCAAATGCTGGAATGACATCCTTCATCTATCAAGTGCTAAAACCTAGCAGCCACACCTACTGGGGGGAGGACAGCCCCCCCCCCGTGCAAAATTCTTAAGGCTGCTCCTTGGGCTCCTCTTCCCCCTCCTGGCAAGTCCAAGATGCCGGGGGGGGGTGCCACACCTCGGCCTCTGCTGCTGTATAGACTTCAAGCCACTCTGTAAGCCACCGGGGGGGGGGGAGGCTTCTCCCCCCTGCCTCTTAAGCCCCATCATGCCTTGCGGGGGGGGGTAGGTGAGGTGCCTTCCCCCAGGTGCTGCAAGTGCTGGAAATGCACGCTACACCACTGGCAATACCTGTGAAACTGCTTGCCACTTGGAACAGCATATGACCTTGGTCAAAATGACTGCCTCACCGAATTTCCACGGCCTCACTGCAGCCGGCCCTTCCACAGGGCTTTGTCAGCTCCTGAAGCAGGGGCAAGGAGAACCATATATCACAGCTCACCAGAGGCTTGCCCAAGGCTTACTTGAGATCATAAGCAGAGCCCAGCTGGAACAGGCCATCCAGTCCAGCTTCCTCGATCTCCCAGTGGCCCCTCCCGCTGCCTCTGGGAGAACATGAAGCAACTGGGTCCCTGTCTCCTGATGCCGCTCCCCTGCCTCTAGCATTTTGGGGTACCCTCCTCCTTTTAAGCCTGGAGATAACACATATCCCCCATCCTGGTTTGTAGGCTGCCGTGGACTCTTCCTCCAGAAATCAGTCCAATGCCCTTTTGAAGGCATCCAGGCCAGATGCCATCACCACCTCCTGTGGCAGGAAGTTCCACAGACTAACAATGCGCTGTGTGAAAAAAATATGTCTTGCGTGAGAGGGAATAGAGTTTCCCACTATCCACTTGATCTACCTCCTGCATAATTTTGTATGTCTCTATCATGGCCCCCCTCAGGAACCTTTTTTTTTTTTTTGCAGACTAAAAAGCCCCAAATGCTGGAGCCTTTCCTTCACTGAGCTTTCCATCCATCTGAGGCAAATGTCCTTTCACCATGCTAGTCAGAGACAGGCTCTGCCAACGTTCTGAGTCCCCGTGTCCCTCTGCCTGCTCCTTGTCTGTCATGCCTTCTTCTGTCTCCTTCATCCAGAGTAGGCCATTCTGATTCACCATTCGATCAACTGCACTGCCTTTCTGTATTCCCTAGAGAATAGGATGAAAATCCAAAATGACCTTGACAGATTAGAGTGCTGGGCCAAAGGTACCAGAATGGGTTAGAGCTCTTCAGCAGTGGAAGATGCTGCCACAAAGGAGGGTGGTGGAGTCTCCTTCTTTGGAGGTTTTTAAGCAGAGGCTGGATGGCCGTCCATCGTGAGCACTGTGATGGGGGTTCCTGCTTGGCAGGGGGTTGGACTGAATGGCCCTTGAGGTCTCTTCCAACTCTAGGATTCTATGATTCTATGAAAAAAAATTCCATGGCTCCAAAATTTCCAGAAATGTTACATCTCTGGACAGGAATATATGGACTCCAGTAAGGTTGGTCTGTGTCCTCCTGCTTAGAGGGTCCAAGGGAAGTTCCAGCTTTCCTTGAGGCAGCCAACCTTCTATTTTGGTGCTCCGTTCTTTTGTGATGGCAATGGGGGTGGTGGGGTTGGCAAGGATTTCTGTTCAAATGTCAGCAGCATTTCTGGCCTGAGCAAAGGCTGTTGAGGACAGGCCACTCTGGAGATCGCTCATGACGGGGGTTGCCATAAGTCAAGGGTGGCTTGACTTGACCGCATGGAACATCAACCAACCCAGTACAAGATAGAAGGTTAGATTTTACACATCCTGTAATGAAAGGGCAGGAGACGTGCAACCCTGTAGTTAGCAAAAGGGAGCGCCCGTATTCTCGCTTTGTCATGCTGTATGAGGAGCACGTGCCTTGTTTAAGAGCCCTATTACCACTTCCGGGAGCAGCAAATGTCTCCTAAATATGGCATGCATTTCCCCCTATATCTTGTTTTACTGAAAGGGTACTTTGCTTAAGGCAGAACCAGTTCCAGATTTATCAGTCGTGCGGCAGCAACGGCTCCAGGGCCCTCAGGGACCGCAGAAATGGGGGTGTGGGGAGGCAAAACTGGTCATAAGAGGTAACCACTTGTGCCTCCCCATGGACAAGAACCTTGGAGTCAAAAGTCAGACAGAGTCCCAAATCTGCCGTCAATAGATGCTAGCCTTGAAGGGCCCCTTGTTGCCACTTGAGCTAATTTTGAGAAGAGGATGAAAACACGTCTTAATGTATCGGTGTATGATCTCTGCCAGTACAGAAAGATGCACTGCCCTGCTAAATTGTTTTGCATCTGGGGCTTTCGCTGATTGCATTTTAAAAAAATGTTTGCTGAGTAGTTTTGATGGTGGGAAAGGCTAAAACAATTGGGCCTCTTTAGTCTGGAAAAAAGGCGCTTGAGGGGGAATATGATTGAGACATACAAAATAATGCAGGGTATGAGTAAAGTGGATAAAGGGAAGCTCTTCTCCCTCTCTCAAAATACCAGAACTAGGGGACATACACTCAAATTGAGTACTGGGAGAGTAAGAACTGACAAAAGAAAATATTTTTTCACCCAGCGCGTTGTAAGTCTATGGAACTCCCTGCCACAGGATGTGGTGATGGCATCTGGCCTGGATGCCTTCAAAAGGGGATTGGACAGATTCCTAGAGGAAAAGTCCATCACGGGTTACAAACCATGATGGAGATATGTAATCTCTAGGCTTTAAACCAGGGTACTTCAAGGGCCAGATGCAGGGGAGTGGTATCAGGAGACAGATATCTAGTCTCATGCGCCCCCAAACACATCTGGTGGGGCCGCTGTGAGATACAGGAAGCTGGACTAGATGGGCCTTTGGCCTGATTCAGCATGGCTCTTCTTATGTTCTTATGTTCTTATGACTTCATTAATTTTAGCTAAATGGCTTTTTTGTTTTTATTCTTTTAAACATTTATGAGATGCCTTGAGCATTTATTTATTTATTTATTTATTTATTTATTTATTTATTTATTTATTTATTTATTTTATTTAGAGCATTTTTACCCCACCTTTCTCTTTGGAAAAGGACCCAAGGTGGCTTACAGTAATGGGGAATAATATACAGTCCAAGTATTGAGAACAGGTGGCAGGGTATAGCTGTACGGTAGTAAATAATAATGACTGATGGGGATGGTGGTGGTGGTAGTGATGAAAGCTATCAGTTCAACAGTCTAGCCCTGAAGAATCCACCACGCATCTCCCCGGGTCTCCTGTATGTGTCTTTCCCCTCTCCCCAGGGACACCTTGGCTTCCCGACAGGCTGCTCTCCCCCAACCCAACCCCAAGTCCCCGACTGCATTGTGGGCGATGGGCTGCATCCTATCCACTTCTCAGCTTGGAGCATGGACCTCCCCCTCTTGGAAGGAGGAAAGGCCCCTGATGGGAAGACTGTTAGGGCCAGCGTGCTGGTGGAGATCCTGCCCTGAAGAGGAGATGTGAGGGGAGGGCCCTTTGGATTCCTTCCTGCTGTTGGGCCCCAATCCCCAGACTGCCACATCTGCAGCCTGGCCTCCTGCAGCAAGAGCTTCTGGGCTTCTTCTTGGTGGTTGTGTAGTGTCGTTGTCCTGATTCAACCAGTAATTGCTACACCGGCCCAGATGCTGCCCGAGGCACGTTCTTACCACTCCTAGCAAGGGCAACATCAGGTCTGGATCCTAACGCAAAAGCGCCTGCCAAAGAAACATGGCAGCACCTGGCCAGCTGCACAAAGGAGGCTTGCAGCCGTGAGCCTTTCGCCCTTCTTCTATACCAGGAAATGACTTCACGCGTTGCTCAACTCCATGGGGCTTGCAGGCGATGGGTTGGTGATTGCAGGAAAGGGATGGGATGCCAGAGGGAAGGCTCTTCCTTTTGCATCACCCTTTCCATTGCTCAAACTTTGAAAAAGGAAAACAGGGCCGCCTGACTGATTGTGGCACCAATTTAAGTCCACGTGCAGTTGCGGGAAGAGGTGCTGGCCGAAGTTATGTATGGAGAACTGTGCTGAATGAGACCCAAGGCCTCTGCAGTCCAGCATCCTGGCCCTCACTCAAAGTGCCCAACCAGCATCTCCTTGGAATCCCACAAACCAAAGGTGAGCCCCTTCCTCTCTTCTGCAGCATCACCACCACCACCACGCCCATGATCCCCAGATATTGATATGATTAGACACCTTCACTATCATTAGAACTGCCTTTTTTAAACTTGCAAAAGGAAGTGTTTCTCCTTGTACTGATAGGGGTAATTAATAAATATACCTCATATTTTCTATAAGCTGTCATTGTAGATAAAAATGGCAGTATTTCTATTCCTTTATTAAAACTCTGTCCTTTGATTCACCTCTCCCCTTCACAAACCGTTGCACAAAGCACTACACTGTTCTCCCCCTCCCAAGTCTGTCCTGTGAGATAAACACGACATAAACCCACCGATAAGCACGCATCCTGGGAAGGCAGCCCGAACAATGGGGCCCCTACCCAGAATAAGCGAGCTTCCGCGTATCGGAAAGCCGATACGAAACTGTCAAAGCTCTTCCCAGAAAGGGCTAACGGCTAGCTCCATGTATTGCAATGACAGGGGCGCAGGAGGAGCTGATTAATTGCGTCCGCCGTGTGTTGCTCTTTGACAAGTGGGCGATAAGTGGGTGCGAATGGGGTGATAATGATGTGCACACGTTGTTTCCTTTGAAGTTTCTTTTGTACTTTGCGGGCTATCTAGAGCGCCCAGATGGATCCTGTTTTTTCCGTTGTAAAGAAGGGGAGTTGGCGAATGTTTTACTATAAAGTCTGTGTGAATTTCTACGTTCCCTGCCCCAGTTTCCGACAGCAACTTGGCTGGGTGCCTTTGCTGCAGCAAATTAAAGTTTTTCTCCGAATCCTCCGATCCTTGGCGTGTTCTTTCAACCCTCGACCCCCGTGATTGCGGCACAGGGAATCCTGGGTGAGGCTTTCATCTGGGGGCTCGTCCGGGATCCCTCCCTTTTTGGGGGGGCGAGGGGCCAAGCCAGGCGAAATCCGAACAGCCAGCGTGGGCGAAGAACTCCAAGTGCACACCTTTCCCATTTGAAAAGGGGAATTGTTCGTTCAACGTGGTGGTGGAGATGGCTTTCGCTCGGGGAGAAAAACTCTGGCCAGACGGAGAGGAGTCTCTTGGGAGATTTGGTAAGATATGGGACCGGTCCAGTGTGGGAACAGTAATTGTTTCTAGTTTAAGGGGTGACCCCCTTGTGTATTGAAGAGTAACAGAACGACGGTTCTGGGTTTTTGGGGAGAAGAAGAGTTATGTTCTGATAAGTGAATGTTGTTTGGTGTGGGCAGCGGGAAGGCGCTCTTGGCTGTCAAATTAGACTAGCGGAAAAAAGGTTCTTAATAGGTAGTGGGATCCAGACTAGGTGGGGAGGCGGTTTTGAAATGTGGGTGATTTGAGTGGCCACTGACCCAGTGAATGAGTGAGTGTGTGGAAGGCTGGGGTTTAGAATTCCCCTTAGTCAAGCAAGTGTGGGCTACGCATTTCCTGTTATGGGCGACCATCCAGGTCGTAGCCAGTATCAAGTGGTGTGTGTGTGAAAATTGTGTGTAAAGTTTAGGAGTGGGTCCAGTGGCTTTGTGTGGGAGAAACTTAGGAAAATAGCCTAAATAAAATTGCCAAAAATCATGGGGCAGAACACCAGTAAACCCTCAACTCCATTAGAATGTTTCCTCTTGAATTGGCAAGCCGCCATCAAAAATTACAATTTCAGAATCAGGATGAAGAGAGAGAGGATGGAGACTTTATGCCAAACTGAATGGCCTATTATGCAAGCAGACTGGCCACCTCAGGGGACCTTTAATGAAAGTATCATCAGGCAACTGTGGTTGAAACTTCTTAAAAATTGCCCCGAACACATTCCTTATATTGAAGTTTGGAAAGGAAATGTGAAGAAAAATCCTTCATGGATTCAATTTTGTAGAGAGTTGCCACCCCAAGCTAAACTATTGGCTTTGAAGAAAAAGGAGGTAGCCTTGGAAAGCCGTCCTGAAGATTATGATGTCTTCACCCCACCACCTCCTTATCTTGCAGCTATCCCTCCTGGGAATCCAGCGGTTGTTCCTCCAGGAAATCCAGTGCCCCCCCTTCCTCCAGCACTGCCTTTGCCAGGTCCAGTACCCGCTTCCCTTCCAAAAGATGATGGTCTCCCTGCACCAAAAGATCTTCCACAGCCAGGACCATCAGGCAAACTTCCAAAAGATGAACAAGAGACAGGGAAAGGGGCCCCCAAGAGGGATGAGGAGGAGGAAGAGGAAAGTGAAGAGGAATTTTGTCATAGAATAAAAGGAACTGTTGAATGGGGAGAAGCGGACCATCAAAGAGTGGCCGATTTAATTAAGAAGCACCGAGAATCAGTGATGGAAGTGGGAAACTTTGCATTAGAAGCAGCAGGAGAGCGAAATTGGGCAAAGAGGCAGCGATATCTCTTAAGGGCGTATGATGCAGCAAGGAGACATGAGGAATTCCTTGAAAACAAGAGAATTGAAGAGCAGGCAAAGGTTATGCCCCTATGGCGAGTTTATGACCCTTTGCCCCCAAATCAGCAGGGTCCCCGTACATATTCGATGCAACACGTCCCGTTTACCTCAAGTGATATAATAAACTGGAAAAATACCCTTCCTAGTTTAGAAGAAGACCCAGATAAAAATTATGAAACCATGTCCAGTATTTTTAATGTATATATGCCCACCTTTGAAGATGTGCCGCATTTAGTGAAAGGATTGTTTAATTCAGAGGAAGCGCGGAAGATTTTCGAGGAGGCTAGAAAGTCCCGTATAGCAGCAGGAAATACCCCTGCCCAGGCAGAGGCAGCTGTCCCAACAACCACACCACCCGATTGGGATTACAATGCAGATGCAGGGCGCACTGCTTTGAGAAATTATCATGCAGCAATACTTCAGGGCATTAGGGCAGCTGGCCGGAAGAAAATTAATATGTCAAAAGTAAATGATGTGGTCCAAAAATCAGATGAATCAGCCCCATTAACCCTGAGGATCCTGGCATGGAGAATATTGTAAAAACTGTTTTTGTGGCACAATCTGCTCCTGATATCCGAAAAAGAATTCAAAAGGAAGCCAATTTCATGGGCCAAACTTTGCAGTGGATGCTCCAGCTAGCACAAATGAAATTCAATAATAGGGAAGAGGATCAAAGCTGCCCAAAAAGTAAAGGACTAACCAAGAAGGTCATGGCTTTAAGTCAGGTCCCCGAACCTCGCAGCTTTAATACCCCAGGGAACTGGCGAGGACCGCTGTCGAAAAATCAATGTGCCCTATGTGGTCAGACTGGACATTGGCGTAGGGACTGTTTTAGGAACCCTGAAAACCAGAGGCGAGGAGGCTTCAATCAAGGTCCACGTCGTCCTTGGCAGCCTCCAGGTTCAGCAAGATATTCAGCCCCTCCAGGTTCCTTTAATTTCCAACAGCAGAGGAATCCCCAGGTCAGTCAAGGACAAGGCAGTCAATTTCAGCCTGCGGGTCCAAATCAAGCTCAGCCAGCTCAGGTTCAGCAAGCACCCCAAAGAGGGCAGGGTCCAGCCTGGACCCCACCATACCAGAACATGATGGTTCTGGAGGAAGATGTTCCCTATTGAAAAGGACAGGGCTTTTGTTCTCGGGAGCCCTTGGTCAGTGTTCAAACAGAGAACGAATCTGTCAAATTCCTTGTAGATACGGGAGCCAGTCATTCAGTAATTCCTCAGCTTGTCAAGCCCATAGACAAGACTCTTTCGATTAGTGTGATGGGCGCCAGAGGAAAAACAGAGCGTGCCTATTTTATGCAGCCAGTACAATGCAAATTGGGAGGTCAGATCGTCCAGCATAAATTTCTACATATGTCAGATTGCCCCATCCCTCTAATGGGACGTGACTTACTGTTTAAATTGGGAGCACAGATCACCTTTACCCCAAAGGGAGAAATTCATTTGACAACTGACAGCAAGGAACCAGAGGGAGAAGTGTGCTTAGAATACCCTTTGAGGGAGAGATGGAGATTGATGATGGTTGAAGAGGAGCCAGTGCAGCTGTCCCAAGATTTCCTGGATAAAGTTAACCCCGAGGTGTGGGCAGAAGACAATCCCCCGGGCATGGCACGAAATATTCCTCCCATAGTTGTTAAACTCAAGCCATTTGCAGGACCAGTCTCAGTGCCACAGTACCCCATTGGGAAGGTTGTAGCAGAAGGAATTTGGGTCCATCTTAAGAGATTAATATATTATGGCATCCTTGTTCCATGCCAGTCACAATGGAACACTCCTCTGTTGCCGATTCGCAAACCGGATGGGACTTTTTGCCCAGTGCAGGATCTGCGCTTAGTGAACGAGGCCATCGAACCTCTTCATCAGAATGTATCGAATCCTTATACGATTCTGAGTTTGATACCACCGGAAGCAGCTTATTTTACAGTTTTAGACCTGAAGGATGCATATTTTTGCTGCCGGTTAGCGCCACAGAGCCAGCGCATTTTTGCTTTCCAATGGGAGGACCCCCAAACTGGTACAAAATCCTAATTTCGGTGGATGCGTTTGCCTCAGGGGTTCCGAAATTCCAGTACGTTATTTGGGGGTGCCCTAGCGTCAGACCTTGCTAGTTTCCCCCGAAAACCTGGCCAAATAGTCCTGCAGTATGTAGATGACATTTTGGCGGGAGCAGAGACCAAAGAAGGCTGTGAGCAGCTCACAATTGATCTTTTAAATCATCTGGCAGCAGCAGGTTATAGAGTAACCAGGAAGAAAGCCCAAATTTGTCAGAAAACAGTGAGGTATCTGGGATTCAATATTTCCCAGCAGAGGCGCCAACTCCGAGATGAGAGGAAGCATTCAATTATCCAAATTCTTGAACCGAGAAATAGGAGAGAACTCAGAGGCTTTTTGGGAGCAGCAGGATTTTGTCGAATTTGGATCCCAAATTACAGTCTGCTAGCGAAGCCCTTGCATTTGGCAATAAGAGGGAAAGAAAGTGATGAATTTCTATGGGGTCCGGAACAAAGGGAGAGTTTCAAGGCAATTAAACAGGCTTTAATAGAAGCGCCAGCTCTTGGACTTCCAGATCCGAATAAACCTTTTAATTTGTATGTGGATGAAGAAAATGGAGTGGCAAAAGGAGTTCTGTGTCAGAAATTAGGGAGCTGGCAGCAGCCGGTGGCTTATCTGTCAGAGACTTTAACCCCAACGGAACAAGGACTTCCGTCTTGTATGCGAGGAGTGGTAGCACTGGTAGCCCTTTTAAAGAAAGCAGATAAGTTCACTTTCGGACAGGACACAAAGTGTATCACAAAGCATGCAATTCTGCCTTTATTAGATGCCAAAGGAGGGTATCATTTGTCCCAAACTGCCATGATGAAGTGTCAAAAATTGTTTTCAAGGGCTGGTCTTACGTTTCAAACAACAGAGGGCTTAAACCCAGCCACTCTCCTCCCAATAAGTGACCAACCGGCTACCCATGACTGTGTACAGACATTAGACGAAGTGTATTCGTCTCGGCCAGATTTACAAGATACCCCTCATCCCCAGTGGAGAACATGGTTTGTGGATGGTAGTAGCTCTGTGATTGAAGGAAAGAGACAGGCAGGATATGCCATAGTGGAATTAGAAGACATTGTGATTGAAGCCAAGCAGTTGCCCCTGGGAACATCGGCTCAAATAGCTGAATTGATAGCTATCACAAGGGCACTGGAACTGTCAGAGGGAGAAAGTATTAATATATACACAGACTCTAAGTATGCATTTCTCACACTTCATGCACATGGGGCACTTTGGAAGGAGCGAGGTCTTCTAACCTCAGAGGGAACATCAGTAGCGCACCCTGAAGTGTTGTTGCAGCTTTTAGATGCTGTTTGGAAGCCTAAAAGGGTAGCAGTCATTCATTGCCATGGGCACAAGGTTGGTCCAGGACTTGTAGCAAGAGGAAATAGGTTGGCAGATCGCATTGCCAAACAGGCAGCCCAAGGTGCATCTGAAATGCAGCTTAGTCTCATTCCAATAGACATTTTACCACCAGATCCGCCTCATTATTCACCTGCTGAGGATGAATTTGCAGAGGAACAGGAATTTGACAGGACACCAGAAGGCTGGTACAAACTGCCAAGTGGGCAATTGTGGGTTCCAGAGAGCCTGGCTTGTCAAGTGGTTCAGAGTCTTCATGACAGCACGCACCAAGGTCCCGAAGTGGCATTTAAACACCTGAGTCCATGTCTGTATATAGCTAAACTTCGGCAGCTGGCGTCAAATATTTTCATAGATGTGTCATTTGTCAGAGGAATAATCCTAGGACTGGACCTTTGCCACCCCCAGGGATTCAATATAGTGGGAAGGAGCCCTTTGAGGATATGCAGTTGGAGTTTACAGAATTGCCAAGATGTGGGCTATACCGTTACATGTTAGTGCTAGTGTGTACATTCACCGGATGGCCAGAGGCTTTTCCAACAAAGACTGAAAAGGCTAGTGAGGTGATTCGCTGCCTTTTGAGGGATCATATCCCGAGGCACGGGATACCCCGCACCCTTTCCTCAGACAACGGACCAGGGTTCATTCATCATGTTCTTCAAGGACTGGCTAGGGCATTACATGTCAAGTGGAATTTACATACTGCATACCGGCCTCAGAGTTCAGGACGGGTAGAGAGGATGAACAGGACTTTGAAGGGCCATTTGTCTAAGCTTACTCAAGAGACGGGAAGAAATTGGGTGGAAATGCTACCCATTGCTCTTTTTAGGAGCAGGACTACCCCTTTAAGCCAAACAGGCATTTCTCCGTTTGAACTTGTCTATGGCAGGCCAGTCCCAATTTCGTATGGCATTCGCCCAGAGAGTATAGCTTCTTTGACACATGCAAAATATCTTCAGATGCTTGGCCGATCTCTTTCTTCTTTACACAGATGGACTCTTAGTCGACTGCCTGTGGTGCTACAAGAGCCTCTTCATCGTTTTGAACCGGGAGATTCGGTCTGGATCAAAGATTGGAATCATCAGCCTCTGTGCCCGAAGTGGAAGGGTCCCTATACGGTGCTATTGTCAATGCCAACAGCTGTCAAGATCTCTGAAGTGAGCGCCTGGATTCATCACACTCGTGTGAAGTGAGCAGCAGCCCCACTGACCGAGGAGGAAGAGTGGACAGTCCGCACCAACCCTGATGACAGCCTCAAACTGGTCTTCAAAAAGGTGACTTCAGACATAGAGAAGTCAAAGTAAAATCTTGGCTTCTTATGTGCATGGTGAGAGGCGTTTTTGCCAAGAAAACCCTGACTTTCCTTTTCAGCTTTTGAATTTCCCGCCTTCCAAATTGATCCCTCTTACAAGAAGAGGAGGGAGGAATTGCAGTAAGAAGCGGGTAATTGATTCAACGAAGAAGGTTAGGGCAACATTTTGTGCGAGACTATGTTTTAAAAGGGTGTCTTTTCCTTTTCCGGAAGCTGGACTGTGTTTCTCATTGGTTTCCTGGAAGAAATACAGCGAGCAGAGCAGCGCCCCGGTAGCGCAGCATCTGTCAACGAGCGTTCTAAAGGCTGTCAGTGAACGTTCTAAGAGCTGTCAAAAGCTCTGCAGCTGTCAAAACTCTTAAAGAAGCCCAGGACCTTTTAACGAAATTGACATTTCAAGTGGATTTGGTTCATTAACTCGCTAATATATGAGTTAGGGGCTTCATTGATTTGTTTTAGCCATAAGTGGGGGTTTCTTAAGATGTTCAATTCAGTGAAAGTGGTGATTCTTTTGCTTTTGTTACCATTTAGTTTGGCTGTCAGCCTTGAGGATATAGAAGAGTGTACTCCCTGTATAGTAGCAGCCAGCCAAGGCAACAAGGTAGTGAACACATTGGTATATTATACTCAGAAGCCAGTGGAATGTAAGCAAGCTGGAACCAAGACAAGATGTATCACATATGTGAAAGTGAATCTGGAGACTATCTTTGTTATAAGTCTGAGGTTCCAGTGAAGTTTAATTACACAATTTGGGCTGGAATGGCTAAGACTAAAGAGCCCAGGAGAGACAATCCAGAAGGTGGTGGACTCTTATATTATGTGAATTCCACTGTGGTTCTAAAACATAGTAGCAGGCGAGCAGTAATCTGGTTTAATGCCTGTGATGCCTTAGGAAAAGGCCTGGGATCTCGCTGTGGAACAAAAACATGGGCAGCCACATACAAGTCTGAGCATAAGTACATATGCTACCCTCATGAAGGTGCCAAAGCAGGCAATCCTGAAATTTGGGCACCATGTGGGTCAAAGAAATTGTGTTCAGGATGGGGATGTGTGTGTGCATATATGGCCGGAGGCTACCCAGGTTGTCCTCATCTCTCACAATTCAGAAGAGTAGGAGGAAACAGGGTCAGTCTGGTAATCAGTGATACACATCCATCTGTCCAGGTATATGGTTTTGGAATTGATGGGCCTGGAAAGGACCCAGTGACTTACTTGACAATCACGCGTACGGAAGTGAGTGATGGAGTAAAGAAAAGCCATTCCTGGTCAGTGGAAAATGCAGTGGAAAAACTGCAGCAAAATCCTTATGAGGTTTCCCAGCAGGCCAAAAATTTGTTTTTGGAAATGGCCCAATCAATAGCCACTGAATTAGGAGTCACCAACTGTTACGTTTGTGGAGGGACTAATTATGGTGAGGACTGGCCTTGGGAAGCTATGGAGATTTCTCCACAGTTGTACAACAACATGTCTAGAATTGGCAATGTCACCAGGAGAACTCAGTCACAGAATATGACATGGACCATCACATCTCATTTAGTGGGTCGTGTCTGCTTTTCTCAGAATGGTTCCATTCCAGTGGGCTACTTGACCTGCATAGGAACCTGGGAGAATGGTATTTGGTCCTCACCATCCCATGCTCCGCAACCAGAGAAGTTCAATACCACCTTCCTGTCATATCTATACTCAGCATCTTTGAAACAATGGATGGCCCCTATGAACATGTATTGGGTCTGTGGAAATATGGCCTACGAGTATTTGCCTCACTCATGGTCAGGCTCATGTGTGTTGGGATTCATAAAGCCATCATTCTTTTTAATCCCCATACAAACACAGCAATATTTGGCTGCCCCAATATATGGTCCTCTAAACAGGAGAAAGCGTGATGACACACCATTTGCAGGGTTCTCATGCAAAAATCCAGAGGAATATGAAGGGGACATATGGGACTCACAGAGAATTGTTTGTGTTTATGGTCCAGCCACTTGGGCTCAAGATGGCTCTTGGGGGTACAGAACCCCTATCTATATGCTTAATAGAATAATCAGGCTGCAAGCAGTTTTGGATTTGGCAGGCCAGCGCATCACTACAGCGCTCACTGCCATAGCAGAGGTGACAGATCAATTAAGAACAGCTGTTTATCAAAACAGGCTCGCTCTCGATTACCTCCTGGCTTCTGAGAATGGAGTATGTGGAAAATTTAATTTGACAAACTGCTGTTTGAAAATAGACTCTGTGGGTAAGGTTGTGACCCAACTTGCCACAGAAATCAAACAGTTAACCTTTAACCCTACTCAGGAGTGGAAGGGCGTGGAGTTGCAATGGTTAAATGATCTCATGCCACAAACTTGGATGAAAACGTTAGCAAGTTTATTGATAGCCCCTTTATGTTTTTTATTGCTTGCTTTGATATGTATTCCTTGTTTGTTGCGATTTGTGCAGTCGTCTGTTTCAAAGATGGTAGAAAAAGTAACTGGCCCCAAGTTGATTGCAGTCTTGCAGGATTATGAGGCTTTCCGAGGGGACGACTCTGAATGAGTGTCCTAAAAGAAGAGGAGGGGATGATAGGGGTAATTAATAAATATACCTCATATTTTCTATAAGCTGTCATTGTAGATAAAATGGCAGTATTTCTATTCCTTTATTAAAACTCTGTCCTTTGATTCACCTCTCCCCTTCACAAACCGTTGCACAAAGCACTACACTGTTCTCCTCCTCCCAAGTCTGTCCTGTGAGATAAACAGGACATAAACCCACTGATAAGCACGCATCCTGGGAAGGCAGCCCGAACAATGGGGCCCCTACCCAGAATAAGCGAGCTTCCGCGTATCGGAAAGCCAATACGAAACTGTCAAAGCGCTTCCCAGAAAGGGCTAACGGCTAGCTCCGTATATTGCAATGACAGGGGCGCTGGAGGAGCTGATTAATTGCATCCGCCGTGTGTTGCTCTTTGACAAGTGGGTGATAAATGGGTGTGAATGGGGTGATAATGATGTGCACACGCCGTTTCCTTTGAAGTTTCTTTTGTACTTTGCGGGCTATCTAGAGCGCCCAGATGGATCCTGTTTTTTCCGTTGTAAAGAAGGGGAGTTGGCGAATGTTTTACTATAAAGTCTGTGTGAATTTCTACGTTCCCTGCCCCAGTTTCCGACAGCAACTCGGCTGGGTGCCTTTGCTGCAGCAAATTAAAGTTTTTCTCCGAATCCTCCGATCCTTGGCATGTTCTTTCAACCCTCGACCCCCGTGATTGTGGCACAGGGAATCCTGGGTGAGGCTTTCAGTACCAAAAGGAAGAAGGGGGCCGGTTAGCCTTACATCTGTTCCAGGGAAGATGGTGGGAAGCCTCATCCAAGAGAAAATCTTAAAACACACAGAAGAACAAACCTTGCTGAGAGAAACTCAGCATGGTTTCTGTAAGGGTAAGTCTTGCCTGGCAAACCTTTTAGAATTTTTTGAAAAGGTCAACAGAGATCTTGGTGTGCTGGTGAACAGCTCAATGAAGGTGTCTACCCAATGTGTGGCCGCGGTGAAGAAGGCCAATCCCATGCTAGGGATTATCAAAAAGGGGATTGACAATAAAACAGCTGACATTATAATGCCATTGTACAAAACGATAGTAAGGCTGCACCTGGAGTATTGTGTACAATTCTGGTCACCGCATCTCAAGAAAGACATAGTGGAACTGGAAAAGGTGCAGAAGAGAGTGACTAAGGGCGCTTTTACACGACCCCTAAGATCCGCTGGCCACTTAAATTTGGACCAGAGATCTTAGGGGCTTGTCGCTCTTCCTGTGTCCCCACCCTGGCTGCTGGCTGCGTGAGGGGAGAGAGAAAAAAAGGAAGAAATGTAGAGATTCATCTCTATTATATTAGCTTATGTGTTCAATCAGTATAGTTCTATCTCTGCAGAATATATCTGGGGACTCTGACATCACACTAAGGACAATGTATCATGGGTAACAAGCTGACCAATGAGGGCTTGGTAAAGGCCTTTGGAAAACATGGCGCTGAAAAGTGTGGGAGGTTTTGCATTCCTGACATGCCACTCTAGTGAGCATGCTCACTAGAATGAGATGTGTTTGATTGGGTAGTCTCTGATGACGAGGAAGGAAATCTGGGAGGAGGGATAAAAGTGTCTAGCTGACGAGGGGGGAGAGCTTTTTACCATCAAGCTGTTACCATCAAGACGCTGCCTGCTTGCTTTGTTTGCTTCTGCTTGCCTTCAGACTGCTGCAATAAACAAGCACCAAGATCCCTTTGTGTTCAGAGGCCTTAACATTCCTTCGCTATCAATCTCTTAGCTGGTCTGGGAGATTCCTCATATCTACCAATATCCCAGCAAGGAATCCCATCGTCATCTTTATGAGCCCGACAAAGAAAAGATTGTGGCTCACCTCCGTTTTGCCTCTCACTCTTGCCGGCAACATTCCACTCTCTGTAAAGTAGCTCTTAAAGGGGCGGGAGCCAAAACAACAACAAACAGAAGCGGGAGAGCCCCGCACTCACTATCGTTACACCGCATCAAGGAATTTTTACAACGGAAGAGCAGGTACTTGAAAGGTGTGCTGGGACGCGCTAAAGTGGGCGTGGCCGCACTTAATTTCCTGTAAACTCCGGAGCTGGTGGGGAAACATTTTTAAGCTCCGGAGCTGGGAGCCATTTGCCCAAGAGTTTAGGGGTCGTGTATAAACACCCTCAAATGATTACTGGGCTGGGGGACCTCCCTTATGAGGAAAGGCTAAAACATTTGGGGCTCTTTAGCCTGGAAAAAAGGCACCTGCGGGGGGATATGATTCAGACGTACAAAATAATGCAGGGCATTAGTAAGGTGGATAGAGGGACATTCTTCTCCCTCTCACAAAATACCAGAACTAGGAGACATCCACTCAAACTGAGGGTTGGGAGAGTGAGAACAGACAAAAGAAAATATTTTTTTACCCAGGATATTTTTAGTCTGTGGAACTCCCTGCCACGAGAGGTGGTGATGGCATCTAGCCTGGATGCCTTCAAAAGAGGATTGGACAGATTCCTGGAGGTGAAGTCCATCACAGGTTACAAACCATGATGGATGTGTAATCTCCAGGCTTAAAACCAGGGTACTTCAAGGACCAGATACAGGGGAGTTGTATGAGGAGACAGATATCTAGTCTCGTGCACTCCCGGACACATTTGGTGGGGCCACTGTGAGATACAGGAAGCTGGACTAGATGTTCTTATGTTCAGTTAAGCCAATGGTGGTGAACATTCAGCACTCCAGATGTTTTGGACAGCTCCGACGGTCCTTTGTCACTAGTAATCTAAGCTCGGAATCCTGATAAGCAAACAACCAGGACTCCCTTCCAGTTGCTGCTGAAACCCTGGCACAGCCAAGGGCTGTGGGAACCTCTATGATTTAATCTGGAGATTCATGCCCCTTTTACACTCCCCTTTGCACCCCCAAATTATGTAGGTGCAATCTTAACTAACTACAGTATCTGAAGGCTAATGGGCTGAGCCAACACTAGCCTAGCTGAGGCTGTGCTGAACCCAGATGCATCCCAACTGTGCCAGAGAGGGCCTTCAGTTGGCCAGATCCAAAGACTGAGTCAGAAGGGCAGCTGGGAAGGAACAAGAAAAGATCCTCAAGAGAATGCATGTGCCAATACAAAACAAGGTGAAGGTCACCCCTGCTATGGCCTACATAGAATGCTCACCCTATAGACAAAGGGGTTCATCTCCAAGGTACTTCAGTGTCTGAGAGGTGCAACAGAGAAATCTGTTGTCTAGTACACTTTGGGAATGTGATACCTGCAGTAGCGTGGGTTTAAGTGAATTCAGCAGTGATTTCAGCTCTTAGACATAGCAGGCTGGAGACAGCTTCTAGTGTAACAGCTCTTTATTCAGGGAGAGAACAAGACTGGAGACTGGGGAGAGGGAGCTACATTTATAGGAGCCAGGACTGGCTAGGAAAAGATACATTTTGGAGGGAACAATTGCAACCAATCACAAAGCTGCCTTTTGGCAGAGACCAATAGGATTGAGGATCCAAATGCAGCAACTTGAATAAACCAATAGGCCTGTTCCCTTGGAACAGGAACAGAAACCAAAAGGAATACAGATCAATACACAACACCCCTTCCCCCCTGGTGGGCACAGCACACATAATCCTTTAGATATTGTGGGGCCCTGCGACTTCTAATTGATCTCCTGACTACGGGTGTTGCAGGGGCTTGAGCAGGCAGTGTCTGTGGTGGAGAGTCTACTGTAATGGCTTCGTCTGACACGGAGGGGGTTTCAGACAACTCAGTGTCCCTGATCTGTTCCTCGGCACCATGAGGACTTGTAGGAGCAGATTCATTTGCTGAAGCCACTGGTACCTGTACTCCTGGGGCATATCTGCTCTGGTCTTACAGCTGTGACTCATTCATGGGGGTAGTGTCACTCTCAGACTGCAATTCCCCTACTCCTGTACCAACTCTACTGGGCGCTCTGCGCCTCAGTTGGTCCACGTGCCTACGCCAGACCCTGCCATCTTCAATGGTCATGTAATAAGAGACTGGCCCAGACACTCTGGTGATCACCCCTGGCACCCACAGGGGACCTCTGGCATAATTTCTCACCCAGACCAAATCTTCAGGAGCAAAATACCTTGTAGAGTCGCTCTCTGACTGTGGAGGTGCTCTAGCATTGCGGTTTGGCATTTTGTCTGGGTGGACATAGTCCAGCACTGTTACCAGCCTTCTACCTAGGAGCAGCTCCATCAAGCGTGCAATAGATCCTTTGGCTGTCTGCACCATGCGCTCAGCCTGCCCATTGGATGAGGGATGAAAAGGAGCTGATGTGACCCCTCTTACGAAATTATCAGCCAGGAATGCCCTGAATTCTTGGGATACAAAGGCTGCTCCATTGTCTGACACAATGGTCTCGGGCAACCCGTGGGTTGCGAACAGCTGTCTCAACACTTTGATGACCGCAGCTGACAACATGCTGGGAACCATAGCCACCTCTAACCATTTAGAATATGCATCAACGATAACCAAAAAAACCCTTTCCTTGGAATGGCCCAGCAAAATCTAAGTCCTTCAAGACCCAGAGCTAACTTCAACAACTGGGCCTCTTCACTCTTGAACAACGGCGCCTAAGAGATGACCTGATTGAAGTTCATCAAATCATACACAGCATGGACAAGGTAGATAAGGAAAAGCTGTTTTCCCTATCGCACAACACTAGAACTAGGAGGCACTCCAGGAAACTTTTGGGTGCTAGATCTTAAACAAATAAGAGACAGTCCTTTTTCACCCAGCAGATCACTGGCCTATGGAACTCCCTGTCAGAAGAAGTGGTGACAGCTATCAGCCTTGACAGCTTTGAGAAAGGATTAGACAAGTTCGTGGAGAACAAGGGTATCCATGGCTATCATTATGGATGCCTAAGGACAACCTCCGGGTTGAAGAGATAGGCAGAGTATCTCTCACTGCCATTTGCAGGAATTGTAACCAGGTGAAGACATCTGCTTGGGAATACCCTGAAGCAAATGGTGAGCCACTGTGTGAAACAGAATGTTGGACTGGATAGGCTGTCGTGGCCTGTTGCAACAAGGCTGTTCTTATGTTCTTCTGATTCCCAACCTGGGGGGCTTGACCTAAAAGGGTCGCAGAGTGTTTTCCTGGGTTGGGAGTGGGGGGGGGTCCACCAGTCACCTTATTTTATTTAGTTAGTTCATTATTTATTTAAAATATTAATTTTTCCCTTGACCTTTCTTGAGTGGGATATTCAAGCTGGCATGTATGTTTCTGTATGAGAAGCAGGCCCTTTATTTACCCAACAGGAAATGTTTTTTAATACAAACAAGGCAGTTGGGGAGGGGCACAGTTTACTTGGCTCTTATGAAAGGGGTGACCATTTTAAAAAGGTTGGGAGCCACGGATCTGGAGTCACACATTGCTGTGCCTGAAACTGGGGCACAGACACAGCTCTGGATAGAGCCGCCGCCGGAAGGGGTTTCAGCAGGAATGACGCAAGGCAGCTGCTCCTTGCTCTTGTTTGTCCTGCTCTGGCCTTGCAACATGTGGGCGCCAGATGTCGGCTCCGATCTACTGAGGCCACTACCCCAAAGACAAAAGCTACTGACAATTGCACGAAGGTGGAACAAGGGCATCTGAACAAGTAACATGGCAAACATGGCATAAAAATAGCTTCCAGCCTGACTATGGGCATTCCTACAAAATCACATCAGGAAAAAAATGAGGGGTTCATTGGGACGGGTGGGTGGGTGGGTGGGTGCATAGTATTTTTACTCTGTCTTTTTTCTCCCTAAAAAGGAGCCAAGTATTACAAGACAATATTCAAAGTTAAAACAACAAATATACAAATATTGTAAAGGAACAAGCAAATGCCACTCTCCTAAAAAAAGATGTGCAAATATATTGGAAGGGCTTTTCCTTAGGTACCCACCTACCAAGCAGAATGGACCAATTTAAATCAAGATCATTTAATCTGGGGATTCAGACAAACAAGCGCTGACTTAAATCATGCTTCCTGGGGATATACATCAGGCTGTTTGCAAAACAATTTATACTGTAGCTTAGAGGCAGATCACGGGTGCTTTGTTTGCAGAAACCTCTCCCCCTCCCCAATTCAGGCCCCAATAACTCCAGGCAGGAGCCTCTCACTGCCAGTTGGTGGCAATGCACTTAGGGTGGAGACTGAGAGACGGTGGTGGTCAGCAGCCACAGTAGAAGGCAGTGCCTGGCTGTTCTTGTTACTGTCTAATAAGCCACCACCTTGTGGAGGCCCAATGTATGGGTGATCTCCAGAAGACCCTTTCGTTAACAGCCCCTCAGCTATTGGCTGTCTTGTATACCCCCAAGGCTGTGGCTTCCCAGGCTACTAGCAGATGAAGGATGTTCAGGTGAGTGCCCCTGGCATCCCAGCGAACGAGCCTTTTCTTCTTCTCTCTAGCACCCCTACAAGGGTTGGCGGCCAATTTTCGAACATTTAAGAACTTATTTTTCTTCTTCCAACACAGATATTTTTGGCAAAATACTGTTTCTATAAGCAAAGGAGCACACACCTTTTCTCACTTAAGATAAACAAAACAAAAGACACAAAACATGTGGCAAGCCCTTCGATACCACCGCATCTGCTCTGACCCACAGGATATAGACTCCAAAGTCAAAGATCTATAAAAAAAATTTCCTGAGACTACAGTACCCACTTCGCATGGTTAAGGAACAAATCAACAAAGCAAGACGCATAGCCAGAGATAACCTGCTACAAGACAGATCCAAAGGGCCAAATAAATTGTTCTGCTTATATACCACCCCATACCACTTCAAGTAGTCTCTGGGCGGTTTACAGTTTAATTATGCAGGCTACACATTGCCCCCCCCACCCCAGCAAGCTGGGAACTTTGTATTTGTATTAGCTAGATTTTGATATTTACTTTGCTGATTGTTGGTGATTGTGTTGTGTAGTCGATGTGGGTGACACATCTTTACACTACCTAGAAAATGGTGAAAATGGTAGCAAGATGGCGGACGGCAGCAGCAGCTGTTCACGCCGGCTGCGCCTTGTGTTCCTGATTATGCTGCCTTGTTTTTCTGTTTTTGTTTAATTTTTACTTTGGATGGCCAGGGCTTTGGAGTGGGAATTGAAGGGGCTCGCCTGAGGACCTCCTGGAGAGACTCAAGACTTTAAGTCCTGTCGCGTCTTCAGGTTTGAGCGTCCCTCCCCCCCCTTAGCCCGGTGCCTTACCAGCCATGCCGACCGCGGTTGCTGCCGTTGTTTGCAGCGAGCTGCCTGCCTCCTCTTGCCCTTGCGGTGAGCTTGCTCCGGGGGTCGGCTGTCGCCATTTGCCGCTTGCGGCTCGCCACCTGGCTCGCCGCCTGGTATCCCCCCGTGAGCCGCTGGAGATTGCTGACGCCCGTTTGGGTCCTCTCCGCGGTTTCCGCGGTCAGCCTCTATGGTCATGGCGGACCTGCCTCGGAGGCATCGCCTGGTTCCATCTTCGGGCAGCCGCCGAGGTTGTCTATGTGGTTGTTACCGTGCGGAGAGCAAGCAGCCTGCTGCTTGCCTCCACCGGCGATCCGCTGCCCGCTCTCCATCTGCAGACTGTCGCCTTTTTCCAGCTGCGGCCCGCCGCTTTCCATCAAGGCGGGTCTGCCTTGAGATCACCGCTGGCGAGGAGAGCAAGCAGCCCGCCGTCCTGGCTTCCAGCTGCAGCCCGCCGCCTGCTTTTCACCATGGCGGGCCTGTCCCGAGACCACCACCGCTGCGGAGAGCAGGCAGCCCGCCGCTTTCTTCCATCTGCGGGCTGCCGCCCGTATTTTCCCGGCCGGGATGATAGATCACCGCAGGCAAGGAGAGCAAGCAGCCCGCCGTCCTGGCTTCCAGCTGCAGTCCGCCGCCTCTGACCATCGGCGGTCCGACGCTTTCCTCCATGGCGGGCCTGCCCCGGAGACTACCACCGCTGCGAAGAGCAAGCAGCCCGCCGCTCGCTTCCATCTGCGGGCTGCCGCCCGTCCTTTCCCGGGCGGGATGACAGTTGCTGCCGCCCTGAGGTCCGCCGCTTTCCACCATGGCGGGCCTCCCCCGGAAACCACCGCCGCCGCGGAGAGCAAGCAGCCCGCCGCGCTTTTCCATCTGCGAGCTGCCCGTCTCTCCCCAGCCGGGATGATCGTTGCTGCCGCCCTCCTCCTCCTGAGGTCCACCGTTTTCCATCAAGGTGGGCCTGCTTGAGGCTGCTGCCTGTGTGCGACTTGCTGCTGCGGCTGACTTGTCCCTCGCGTCCCAGCCTTCATCTTGGGGAGCTGGAAGGCTCTCTCGGGCGGTAGCTCGGCCGCCGGTGTTGAGAGCCGCTGGGGGGTTTAGGTGGCGTATCGGCCTCCGGTGCTCAACCCATTGACATCAGAGCCTTGCAGTCTGTACCTCTTAATTTGCAAGCCTCAGTGTGGGCACCGGACCAGAAGCAGAGGCTGATGTTCTCCGTTTCCTTCTGTGGGACTCGGAATTTTCGGGTGGCAGGTCGGCCACCATTGTTTGCTTCCCGGGGTCGAAACTGGGGTTTTGGGAGTGGGAGGGCGGTCTATAGGGCGCTTATGGGGTTTTCGGGGACGGAGAATATATTCTGGGACCGGTTGGGGTCTTGACTTCTTAGATTAGTTGGGTGGCTAGCATTACTATTACATCTATGTATGCCCATTTATTTGTGACCTTGCCACTAATCAGTCCTCCTACCATGGTCCTCCCTCTCCCCATTCCCAGGTGTATCTTATCTTTACCTTGGCAGTTAGCCTGCTTCAATTATTTTAACCATCTCCCTCCTGCCCAAGGCTTTCCTGTTATTTCTTATCTTATTTTCCTTTGAGTTACTTGTATTGTATTTTATTATCTGCTCTGTTTTGTATATTTCTTATTTGTATTGTATTTTTATCACTTGTTTGTTTGTATATTACTCGTGGGTTTTTTTTTTTTTTTTTTGGTTCGTCACCGCCATGTTTGCAGGGGCTCATATACCAACGGTGTCGGGCCGTGGGCGGTACGCTTGCAGCCGTTGGGTTCGTCAGATCAGAAGAACGCGGGTCAGGCAACTTGTGCCTGTCCCTCGTTCTGACCCTTCGCTCCCTGTCACGTATCCGGGAGTCACTCTACCAGCGCCCCCAATCTTACCTGTCTCCTGTTGAACGCCAGGTCGGTGCATAACAAAATCCCCATCATTTATGATTCCATCGCTGATGGCGACTCCGACCTGGCGTTTATCACCGAGACCTGGGTGGGCACGGAGGGTGGGGCTTCCCTTGCTCTCCTGTGTCCGCCCGGGTACTTGGTAGAGGGAGTGGGAAGGTTGGGGGTCAGAAGGGGGAGGGGCTGCGATCGTGTACAGGGATTCTCTTTATGTCAGCAGGGCCTCGACATTGGTTAGCCAGGGGTTGGAAGTACTTCACCTGTTGGTGGGTCAGCGGGACAGATTTGGCATTGTGCTGGGTTACCGAGCTCCCGCAACCCAGGACAATCCCTACCAGAGCTCACGGAGTTCATCGCCGCTGCTCTGTTGAAGTCCCCGCGCCTTTTGGTCGTGGGTGACTTCAACGTGCATGCCGGGCGGTGGACTTTCCGGGCGTTGCTCTGGAGTTCATGGAATCCATGGCTTCCATGGGTCTGTCCCAGCATGTTTTATGCCCCACCCACAGGTCCGGTCACACCCTGGATCTGGTCTTTACCTCCATGTCGGGGGATTCGTGTCTGGAGGTGGGGAACATTGTTTCCCTGCCTGTGTCATGGACAGACCACCACCTGCTCTCTTTTTCCCTGGCGATTCCGGCCCCTCCCCGCGGGGACCCTCGGGCCTCTGTTTTGGCCCGCCCCCGGAGGCTCATGGACCCTCAGCGGTTCGGTGAGAACTTCGGGGTTGCCTGGTGGTTTGACTGGCGCTCCGGCCGAGGTTGTAGGCTAACACCTGGCATGATACTGCTGCCAACACCATAGACCGGATCGCCCCCAAGCGCCTCCTCCGTTGCCGAGCCCGGCCTTCCCCTTGGTTCACCGGGGAGCTTAGGGCAATGAAGCAGGAGAGGAGGAGACTAGAGCGCAGCTGGAGGAAAACCCGGACGGCATTGAGTAAGGCTGCTGTTGATGCCCAGTCTAGTCGCTATACCATCGCGATAAGGGAGGCTAGAACATCTTTCACCTCCCTGAGAATTGCTGAGGCCTCGAACCGCCAGGCGGAGCTCTTCCGGGTGGTTCGTGACCTCAGCAATCCTAGTCTGGCCAGGCCTCCTCCTACTGAGTTCAGTAGTGAGCAGTTCGCAGCCTTTTTCGAACAAAAATAGAGGCCATCCGTGCCGGCTTTGACTCGGTTGCAGTGGCCCCGCCCGCCATCGCCAGTTGCTGGTCCGCCTTCGTCGCCTCGGTTGGATGCGCTTGGGCCTGTTTCCGCTGTCGAGGTCTCCAGGGCTATGGCGCATTGCCGGCCTGCCTCCACCCCTTTCGACCCTTGCCCTGCCTGGCTAATTAGAGCTGCCAGAGGGACCATGGCCGAATGGGCTTCCGCCATCGCCACCGCCTCCTTCAGTGAGGGGGTTTTTCCCTCTCGTCTGAAGGAGACGGTGGTTAAGCCCATTTTGAAAAAACCCGGCCTTGCGGTTGACGATTTAACAAACTATCGTCCAATCGCCAATGTCCCGTTTATGGGCAAGGTGATCGAGAGGGTGGCGGCGGTCCGGCTGCAGTCATACCTGGAGGATCGGCAGTGCCTCGATCCATGCCAGTCCGGATTCAGGCCCGTCCGGGTACCGAAACAGCTTTGGTCGCCCTGCAAGATGACCTTATCCGGGCGGCCGACAGGGGTTGCTCTACCCTGTTGGTCCTCCTGGATCTGTCAGCGGCCTTTGATACCGTCGACCACGGTATCCTGCTGGACCGGCTCTCTGAGGTTGGGATCGGAGGCTCTGCTCGCAGATGGCTCCGATCCTTCCTGGAGGGCCGGCCGCAGTACGTTCAGCATGGGGGGGAGTTATCGGCCCCTTGGGTTCTCCCTTGTGGGGTTCCTCAGGGGTCGTCTCTGTCCCCCATGCTGTTTAACATCTACGTAAGGCCGTTGGCGGGGTCATCAGGAGTTTTGGAGTCTGCTGTCATCAGTACGCTGATGACACGCAGCTCTATCTCTCCTTTTCCACCTCTGCTGTGGAAGCTGTTGAAGTTCTCGATGGGTGCCTGGAGGCCGTACTGACCTGGACCGGGCGAACAGGCTTAAGCTCAACCCCGAGAAGACGGAGGTCATGTTCTTTGGGAGCTCGCCGCCGGGAGGCGGTGGCCCCCTCCCCTGTCTGGGGGGAGTTTCCCTCCAGCTCGCGGAGAGGGTGCGGAATCTGGGCGTGTTCCTGGACCCGGCGCTTTCCATGGAATCCCAGGTGGCGTCTGTGACCAGGTCCGCCTATTTCCATCTCCGTCGGATCGCCCAGATCCGCCCGTACCTCGACGCGAACTCTCTGAGAACAGTGGTCCAAGCACTGGTGATCTCGAGGCTGGACTACTGTAACGCCCTCTACATGGGGTTGCCCTTGACTCTTCTCCGGCGTCTGCAGCGGGTACAGAATGCGGCGGCCAGGCTGGTGGCCGGTGTGCGTAGGTACGATCATATAACGCCAGTTCTGGCCCGCCTGCATTGGCTGCCCGTTGCAGCCCGGATTAGATTCAAGGTCTTGGTTTTAGTTTATAAAACCCTCCATGGCTTGGGACCGGACTACCTGACAGAGCGTATCGCTCAGCGATCCACCTCGGCCCGTCCCGTTCGGCAGGCGCGAGCGCACTTGCTGCGGGTCGCCACTCCTCGAGAAGCCCGGAAGTCCAGTACTCGGGCCCGGGCTTTCTCCGTGGCGGCCCCAGCCCTTTGGAATTCCATCCCTCCTGAAGTGCGCTCTGCAGAGTCCCTGCTGGCCTTCCGGAAGGCCTTAAAAACCCATCTCTTCCGGGAGGCCTTTGGCGATTCTTAGTTCTTTCTTTCTTTTTTTTTTTTTTTTTTTTTTTTTTTTTTTAATCTGCCATTGCCAAATCTTCTGAACGATATTTTTATCAGAGTTTTATGAGATTGATAGTATCAGGAACACTATCGGGTTTTTAGCTATATTGTGTGTACTGTTTGTCTGTTTATTGTAATTGTTATTGCCATTTCGGCTTTGTAAGCCGCTTAGAGATCTTTTGATATTAAGCGGGATATAAATACAATAAATAAATAAATAAATAAATAAATAGAGTTCCCCCTGGGAAAATCGGGTGTTTTATAAGTCCAAGAATAAATAAATAAATAAATAAACTCAATTTACTGACCTCGGCAGGATGGAAGGCTGATTCAGTCATGAGCTGGCTATCGGGGATTGAACCCCAGGTCACAGTTTTACCTGCAGTACAGGCATTTAACCACTGCACCACGAGGCCAGAAGACTACTGGTTGTCACTTACAGTCTACAAGTGAAACCACTCACACGCATCTTAAAGGATGTCCAGCCCATTCTTGACAAAAACACATCACTCTCCAAAGCTCTTGGTGGGAGACCCATACTTGCCTACCGACAACCTCCCAACCTCAAATACTAATGCACACAAGATTAGAAAACAGCAACATAGGCAATGGAACTAAACCTTGCCACAAACCCCGATGCCAACTCTGCCCACAGATCTACTCTAGCAACACAATCACAGGACCCAAAAATGTCACATACAATATCAACAGCAACTTCACCTGCTCCTCAATCAATGTGATCTATGCCATCTTTTGCCAACAATGCCCATCTGTACTCTACATTGGACACATAGGACAATCTCTAAGAAAATGCATCAATGGACACAAGTTTGACATAACAAAACACAATACACAGAAACCTGTCTCAAACCATTTCAGTCTATCAGGACACTCCTTGAGGGATTTGAAGGTCACCGTTTTGGAACAGAATCATTACAAATCCAGAATACAAAGAGAAACAGCTGAAATAAAATTCATACGCATGATGGACACACACAAGAATGGATTATACATAGGCCTAGGGTTCTTGAGTCATTAATTTAATTTAATATTACTATATTGCCACTTTTTTCATGGACGTTTATCTCTCACCTGGACCCTAAGGTAAAAATCCCACTCTCTCACCCCTCTCTTCCACCCCACCCCCTCACCTCACCTCACCTCACCTCATCTGGATCTGGTTTCTGACTCTTGAGAAATTTACCTTAAAACCACTTAACATTTCTACAGATGCTAGCCACAGAGCCATTAGCAATGCTTAACATATCTATGACCCCTAGCCAAATCTTCCCTCCCACCCTTTGTACAACTAATCATCTCTCCCTCCTCCACAGACTCATCAACAATGCTTAACATATCTACAACCCTGGCCAAATCCTCCCATTAATTCTACAACTAATCATTTCTCCTCCCTCTTCCCCCACCCTTATCCACCTATGAACATCGGGTATGAAATGTATATCTCATTGCATATTATATTACATACCTCATTCTGCTACTATTGTAAGGAATTTAAATTTATGGGGGTCCCGTGCCAGCGTGCCTGCGCTTCATGGGCTGCAAAAGACCAGGTCTGAGTCTCAGGAGACGAGAAAATAATTTATTGATTGATCAATCAAGGGACTTCCACACTTTTTGGTGGTGAGAAGTCCACCCAGAAAACGAAAGGAGATATTTTTATAAGGTTTTTCCAGCACTTTTTTTTCTCTCCGCCCATCCGAATTTACGTCATATACATTTGTTACATGCATCAAACACTAATTGACATCTTTGGTACACTTGCCTAAAAGTTCTAACTGGTACGTTTGATCTCCTCCCCTCACAACCAGGGAGGGTAGGATCATCCTTATGTCCTTGGACATTTTGACAGTTACGAACACCAGACGCTGAGATAAGGCCTCCCTGGTACGCCTTGGACACACGTTAATTGCTAGTGTGTGATCCTCAAAGCTTTGGAACTTAATTGGATCCTTGAATTCATAATTGCCTTAGCTGACTTTGCGGAAGTTCCTTTCTCTATTCTAGCCGGAAAGGCTTGACCAAAGATTCTAAGTTTACAAGAATACACTGTAGATACATGTGTATGTGATACATATATGTCTATCTATATATATATACGTGGAGTGCTTAAGTGAATATAACTACATTATTCGTGTCACTAGTGTGGCTATATATATATATATGTATTGCTTAGAATACATTGTTGTTGAATACATGAGGGCTTGTCCATACCTGTGGTTAGTGAAGCAGCCATATATATTTATAAATATATAATTAGTCAAATGTCCTCCCTTACACTCGGCCCTGAACGGATTTCTGGAAATTTATGCCAGTAAATTTCCCAGAAAACGTCATGGACTTGTAAGGGACGAACAAAACATATCAAAGGTATATGTACAAAAGTGTGAACATTGCGTGAGCCCCCCCTATGTCATTCCTGGGGTGAGATGGTCTTCATGGCTCATGGAAGGACTTTCTATTTTCCTGACAAAAATTTAGGCAGGGCAGTCAGAAAAACATTCTCAGTCCTTTTTCCCCAAGGGGCTTATAGGCACAGTTCAAGAAAATGAATTATCATAAAATGATTTGTGGCATCTCATGGTGAGGGACGCATCAAATAGGTGAAGGCCAAGGAAACCACCCCTTAATTCACTAGGGTACTTTCTAGAGTAAAATGTTAAGTTAACAGATGAAGTGTTGCCATGCTTGGGATGTAAGAAGACTTCCCCCCTGGTCGGACCCACAGACTGCAATGGATGGATATGTTCCATGGACCACAGCATTTAAGTTTCCCCTGTTGGAGAAATGCATCGTGGTCACAGCAGTATAAGGTGACCTCCCAGGCCATGTTGTACACTTCTCACAGATCCCAAATTCTCAACTGTTGAAGGGGGCTGGCATAAGAATTTTTGATAATATTGTGATAGACTTGGATATCACGATCCCCGTCCCAAAGCGATAATTAAACATGCTTTAAACAGCAGATTTGTTCATTACCTTATTTTAGGACCATCATGAAACCCAAATTAATTTGCCTGCCACAGCAGTGCACATGTGAGATTTCGTGTTTGTGTGTTTGGTAGTCAGGCTAAGAACCCTGAATTCTAACAAAGCACCACACTGTAGGTTCATTTTGCAAACCAAATACTTATAAGGAAAATATGCCCTTCTTAGCCCACCAAGGAAATATGTGGGCCAGGCTACTTTGCTAGGTTTTTTTTTCCAACCTTATTTAGGTGTGTGTGGTGTGCATTCAAACTCAGATAATAGCAGGCTGTGCAGAATCACCCAGTTGTGTGTGCATTCTCAATTGATAGACATTTGCAATGATACTAAATAAAGGTAATATACATATCATGAAGGCTGAAAAAGGCATAAGACACATCTAGATGGTGCTTAGAAAACCCACCTTGCGCCATACATTCTCATGGTAAAGTCATGAATGGGCCGTTGAAATCCGGTCAGAAATGTCTCTGTGGCTGATAGTTTACACACAAAAATCTGCCTCGTAAACATGGGGCCAAGATTAGTTCATCAGTGTCTTTGGTGAAGAAAATAATGTAGATATAGCTACTTCATAAAGCCACTTTTTTCTTAGGTATAAAGGCTCGTGAACACCCATGGGCACCAAAATGTCTCTCATTCAATACAAATTGCATAGAAAGGCAAGTCATAATCTCTGGCACTCAATGCTTTGTGAGTAAAAAGCATTTTCAGTGGCCAAGCATGATCATTACATAAAAAGGCACATCCAGAGAAGCACTTCAGTAAGAGTTTTCACAGTGGCTATCAATAATAAACAATAAACACTATCATAATAGAGCCCAGGGTAATGTAAATATGTGAAGTTGCTCTGAAGCCTACCGTGCGCAGGAGAAAAAAAAAAAAATAAGCGCTCACTTGTCGGATGCTGGGAGGCTGGTGTGTGCGTGTGTGGCAACACAAGTTCATGGTGATCCAGGGCACGCGCACAGGCATCAATGAAGGTCTGAAAGCAGTAGTTAAACCCCAAGTCTCTGTCCCGGTGAAAAGGGGGTTAAATTGCAGACGTGAAGTCTGTTGGCCGCAGTCCAAAACCAGAATCAATGGCTGTGCGGCTTCGTGGCTGTAAATCTCCCTCTCCCCCCCACAAACAAAGAAAAGAAAAGAATAAAGGAAAGGCGGCGGATAGACAGGATGACAACCTGTCCACCCGGGATGCATGGGGGCAAGGCAACGAACGGCAGTGGGGGTCTTCAAAGCGCATAAAGCCAAGGCGCCCCCCAAGAACAGGCAGGATGACCGCAGGTCAGGCGCACTTCATCGACCTTCATCCAGGGAGATGCAAGGCGACACCGGTCCGGGCTCTTCCCCTCTGGGTAGTTGGCTCAGGTCCACGCAGGTAGAAGGGGGGTCCACACCGAAAGGACGTGCAGAGCGAAATCATCGCGGCGATGTCATCAGGGGTGTGGGATGGATAGCCTCATGGACCACAGGAGAGGTCCCACGGACAGTATTCACGAGAGACGCTGCCGGTCGTCCAAACCAAAGGACTCCAGGCTCCAGAAATGAGGAGTGGCAGGGGTGCTTTCCCAGTGCGAAAAGTCCTGCATCCCAGGCATATCTGGACAAAAATTAAGCACACACACACGAACAAAACAAACAGACACAGAACACAAACACACACGAAGTGCCCCCGCAGCTGTCTTTGTGCTGCAAGGCAGGGTGGCACAGTCTATCTGACAGTCTTAAAAACAGGAATGAGAGGAAAAAAATGTTGCAAAAGGTAGGATAAGGCTTCCGTTTTTGTAGAACCAGTCTGTGAATGGGGGAAGCCAAAGTTTATGGTGAGGACGCATCTGTAGTCGGCCGTGTATGATGAGTGCTTGCAAGATGATCTCGCAGGATCTCACAAGCGAGGGGCTCAGGCGTTCCCAAACAGGCACCTGAGATAGATCTCAGCCCCAAAGTCAAATAGCTCTGCTACATGGGGACAATCAAAAATGGAACAGGCAAAAATGTCCCAGGGTCGCAAAGTGATCTCTGAGCATGAAGCAAAATGCGCCAGGGGGAGATGGGCTTGGAATGTGGCGTGGTATAGTCTCGGAAAAAGTACGGCTGATACAGGATTGGGGAAAAATAGGAGCAGGCACCACATTCATATTACTACCAAGTCCCCAAGGGCACGGCGAATTCCCATTTGGAAATCGTGCAGAAATATATGTAATCCGGCATCCGTGAGATGAACACCGTCCCTCCTGAATAAGTCAGGCGGAGGGAGTGTCAAAGCTGGATGAGTAATCACATAGCCAGAATGCCGACGTAAAATGCAGCAACTTTTTGATTTAAATGTTTCCTAGCCCTTTCAATCTTGAGGGGATTAGATGCCCCTCTCCATATGAGCCTAGGGAGCATGAAGGACCAAATGATTTTTGTATGTGGGTAAAGTTGCTTAAAAGTCCGCAAGTCAGCTATGATGCGGCGAGTCAGGGCCGGACCTCTCACCGTGGCCAGATCATTGCCTCCCAAATGGATGAGCAAAATATCAATTTCACATTCGCGAGCCATAAGGGTCGCGGTTTCAAGAACGAATCCCAGGACATTCCCTGATCCCTTTCCAAAGCACTTGAAGGGGGCGGCCAAGGCATAAATTCACGCCCCACGCCGACATCCGGGCAAATCTAAACGCCCAGTATATAAAACTGTGCCCCAGAATTACAACACGGCGAGTCGTGCAATGAATTGGCCTTAAAATACGTAAAATATTACGCCCCCACGTCCAGCAATCGGAGGTGCACGTCGGGGGCTGTGTGGTGGGTCGGGCAGGGTGGCCCTCTTCTGGTTGCTGGTTAGGATTTATAGAAGCCATGGCCCATACTATACACACACACACACGCAGACAGAGAGAGAAAAAAATGGTAAACGAGAATTAGTGTCTCTCTGCAAGGCTGCAAAGGCGCCAATCTGTCCTAGTGCGTGTCGGGGGCTGGTGTGTGTGTGTGTGCGAGGCAAGACGAGCTCTTCTGATTCATCGCTCAAGAAAAAAAATACATGCAAACACCCACGAGTACACAGCCTCACACATGTTGGCATCTGCCATGGATTTAAAAATAGTGACGATGTCACCAGGTTCAAAAACAGCTAGTTCTCTATGCTGGCGCAAAAGGGTATAAAAAGGGTGAAGCTGCTGGCCTGTCAGCCTCACCTCAAAGTAAAAGTCAGGTGCTTGCAAAAACCCCCATTCCCCCCACAAAACAATAGAGAGAAAAAGAGGAGGGGGGGGGAAAGGCAGGAAGCCCTCTCCTAGTGTCTCTGCTGGCTGGTTAGGAGTGACACATGCCATGGCACAAACTGCTTGACCACACATAGATAGAAAGAGAGGAAAAAGGCTGATAGTAGTTTAATAGCTATCAAGTAACTAAGAGTCTATTTCCAGCAGGTGTCCTACTTGGAAAGGAAAGGGTTAAAAAAAACTCAGACGGAAATAAGGCTAGGTGAGCATTATTAAGTCAAAAAGGAGAACGTCTGCTCGAGATTTTTAGGAATATAGGATGTGAAAGAGGTGTAAAAAAATCAGGCTGGTTGCCAGCATGCTTGAAATTCCTGAGGGAAGAGGGATGAGGTCTACTTTGTGAAGGGGAAGGAGGGGGTGAAGGCAGAAAAAGGAAGGCGGGGCAATGGACTTTTGAATTCTCCCAGCAGGCTGCATTACACAGCCTGAGGCAGGAAGGTGAGCCCCTTCAATTACCCTGTAATTAGGTGAAAAAGGGCACTAAACTAATTAAGGCAACCTATTATCCCTGTGGTTTGTGAAGTTATCTACTTAAGCCTAATTTGGGATGCATGGCTCTCGTACAAAGAAACAAGAGCCAGAGTGTGAGACCCCCGCGTTATTGATACGCCTTAAAAAAAAATGTCACAGGCGTTTCCAGCCAGAATGTGAGAACAAGAAAAATGATTTTATTTTATGTTATTTTTACCTTTTGGCGGCTTTTAAGAACCCCTTCGTATTCTAAATAAAAAAACCTTGTCCTGCTCTCAAAACCTGTTAGCAGCTGCTTTAAAAAGAGGAAGGGGAGTCCCTGCTTTGGACCACTTCCAGCACAGAAGTCTCAGGCCCTTCGTTTTCCTCATGGAGCTGACGTACTACAAGGGATGTGGATAAAGATTCCATATTCAGAGATTTAGACAAATTTTGTTGGGGAAATAGGAACTGTCTAAAAGCTTGGATTAAATAATGTGATGGGATACAAATAGAGCCTCTGCTTCTCAATTGCTGGAGCGTTCTGTGGGTTGCTGCCTCAGTCTGCCCATCATGAACCCTGCCCATTCTCGTCCCTGACTTACACTTTCCTTCTACCTCGTTTCCTTTAACTATTTCTTTTCTCTCTCTCTCTCTCTCTCTCTCTCTCTCTCTCTCTCTCTCTCTCTTCGTCTCTTTCTCTCCTTTCCTCTCCCCGTTCTAATGGCATCTCCAAGGTCCTGATCTAGGTAGGAGACGGGAGGGAATTCTTTTTTCAGTTGCTCCTAAGAATCTCCTTGTTCCAAATTAAATTGTCTTATGGTTCCAGCCAGGGCTTACTTGCAAGGGGAGGGGGGGGGAAAGGCTGCCCTAAGCCTTTTAGGTGCAAAATCTTAAGGAATGATGTTATCACTTGGTTTTTTAATTGCTAGCTTGCTGGGCTATGAGTACAAAAATGCTAGCTGTCTTTTCAGAGCACATAGTCGGTCTGAAAAGGGGTGGATGTTCATTTCACCCATGGGACCGGCCGTGCAAAAAAAAAAAAAAACGTATTTCTCAAACGCCCTGTGATGATTTCTTCTTAAAATGTCCCTATAGGTGGTGAATTATATTGTGTAACAAGCCAGGCTAAGTTATACAAAACATGCGGCTTGAGTATTCAAAAATATCTTCTTGCAGTGTCTATACTTCCCCTGGTTTATAAAATTGGGGTCTTCTCATTTTGGGTGATTTTTACTGCCTCTGGACATATTAACAGGCAATACATGGCTTGCCACCCTCCCCTTTTGAGGGCTAGAAACTTAATCTTTGGGATGTTAAAGTCCTGCCTTTGTCAGAGGGGACTTTCTTGAAATTTACATTTGTTGCATTCAATATCAAAATCAGGTCTCCTTATGGCAATGTGCCAATCTTGCCACAGGGTTCCTTAACAAAGGGCACAGAAGCTGAATTAAGTTATGCCCATCTACCTTTTTGTTAAAGGTTTAGTAGTATGCTCATAAATTCTCCCGCATACCAAACGGTCTCACACTCAATTAATTACACATCAAGCACATACAACAGTTGATACTAAGATTTGATTTCCCTGCTTTTGACTATTAATAGTTCAGAAATAACGTCCCTACCTGTCTCCTCATGTGGTGCATAGCAACCCTTAGTTCTGTTTAAAGCTTCCATATCCAAGGAGTTGGGCATTGGCGTAGCGGGATGGAAGTACCTCCTGAATGCTTGAATAAGGCAATTCAGGGGTACGCATCCCCATCTAGCACTTCCTGTCCCCTCAATGCTCCGTGCTCTCCTCCCGTTCCCCTCAACATCATACCTATCCATCCCACTTCTGTCTTGCTGCCTTCCTTTTACTCCACTTCCTCTATTCATCTGTCTTTCTCTATACCTTTTCAGTTCATCATCCTGCCTTTCCTTCCATCATCTTTTCAGGTTTCCTACCCAGTTTTACTAAAAATGCATTACTCAGATACCCTATGATTTTTTCCTTGTAAAATATCCCTTCAGCTGGTAAATTTTGTTGCGTGACCAGCCAGTCACAAAATATGCGGGATGTTGTTTATCCCTGAGTATTCAAAAGTATTTTCTCACTGCCCATATTCCCCCTGGTATTATCAAAATTGCTGGAGGGGTCTCCTAGTTGGCAGAGTTTTTAGTCTCTTATATTAATTAACTAAGCACGTCCTTGTACATTCACACACCTCTTGCTAGCAGGTCATAATTGGTCTGTCCTCCTGAGGGCTAGAATCTTAATTTGAGATGGTAAAGTCCTGCCTCATCCTAGTTAGAGGGGTTCTTCTTAAAGCTTACTCATGTTCCATTTAATACTAAAATCATTACTTCTGGTGGCAGAATTCCAATGTTACCACATCGCACATAAAAAGGGGCATAAACTGCACTAATTTATCCCCATAGGTTTACTTTAAAGGTCTAACTGTGTTCCTATGATTTCTCCCACACAAGCATCAAACGGACTCACACCTCAACAATCAAATGCCCATCATACACGCCAACATGTGATTCAGCAACCATACACCACTCTCCCACATTTCTGTTTCCCCAGTTAACTGCGATCCCTTGCCTAAGAATAGATCTTTCTAACTTCTCTAAAATCAAACGAAGATGGTGGAACTCCGTTGGTATTGTGGGGCAAAGATTGCCAGTCTTTGCCCCTGCTTAAAACACAGGGAATGGCCACTTCCCTATGGTTACCAAAAAGAATTCAACTTAACACCCACATATATATTTAAACATCAGTAAATCCTCTGAGGAAGCCAGAGCAGTGCTCTGCTTCTAATTCTTCAAACACTTGGGGAGGGGGACACTAGGGTTATTCGAGAGGAGCTCTCCTCCACCCTCGGGGCCCTCAGAGTCTCTCAACTCTGAGTCCACCCTGGTCCGCGGGATGCTAGAGACACACACAGTGTCTCTTCTCGTCTTCCTCCCTCCCGGGGCCGACTCATAAGAATCCGCAATCTTCTCCACTCCACAGAGCTGTTAGATTCGAACTCACGCCACCCCACAACTAGTTTTCTCTTCTTACCAGATTTCTTTTGCGCAGTCCTCTTACAGTTCCTCCGTTGTTCTGCCGGCTTTGTTTTCTCCTTAAATAACAGTATTGTGTCCAATGCTGATAGAACAAGTCTCCTCTCAAAATCAGAGGGTCCGGACTAGATTTGTTCAAGGGTCAGCATGAATCCTCACTGTGATTTAAGTCAGACTCCCAAGAGCGCTGGGGCAGTGGCACTTTTCCCGGCATCTCCACCAGAAATGTAAGGAATTTAAATTTATGGGGGTCCCGTGCCAGCGTGCCTGCGCTTCATGGGCTGCAAAAGACCAGGTCTGAGTCTCAGGAGACGAGAAAATAATTTATTGATTGATCAATCAAGGGACTTCCACACTTTTGGTGGTGAGAAGTCCACCCAGAAAACGAAAGGAGATATTTTTATAAGGTTTTTCCAGCACTTTTTTTTCTCTCCGCCCATCCGAATTTACGTCATATACATTTGTTACATGCATCAAACACTAATTGACATCTTTGGTACACTTGCCTAAAAGTTCTAACTGGTACGTTTGATCTCCTCCCCTCACAACCAGGGAGGGTAGGATCATCCTTATGTCCTTGGACATTTTGACAGTTACGAACACCAGACGCTGAGATAAGGCCTCCCTGGTACGCCTTGGACACACGTTAATTGCTAGTGTGTGATCCTCAAAGCTTTGGAACTTAATTGGATCCTTGAATTCATAATTGCCTTAGCTGACTTTGCGGAAGTTCCTTTCTCTATTCTAGCCGGAAAGGCTTGACCAAAGATTCTAAGTTTACAAGAATACACTGTAGATACATGTGTATGTGATACATATATGTCTATCTATATATATATACGTGGAGTGCTTAAGTGAATATAACTACATTATTCGTGTCACTAGTGTGGCTATATATATATATATGTATTGCTTAGAATACATTGTTGTTGAATACATGAGGGCTTGTCCATACCTGTGGTTAGTGAAGCAGCCATATATATTTATAAATATATAATTAGTCAAATGTCCTCCCTTACACTATATGTTTGAAGAAGTGGACATGTCCACAAAACGTTACCTTGAAATATGAAAGTTAGTCTTTATTGTGCCACGTTTTGTGTCTTTTGTTTTGTTTTATTTTCCTTGATTTTGCCTGCAGTTCTTGAAAGGACTAACACAGCTACCCTCTCTGAAACTTCACTTAAGATACTTATCTTGCCTTTCTTTTTATGGGAAGGGGGTAGAAAGGAAGCCAAACTTAATGCTACAAATTAATTGTGCAAATATATTTATAATTAATGGAATCATTAATAAAATAATCAAATTGATCTTAGCAGCTGGGAGAGCCAGCTTTAGGTCACCCATTCATCCATGAAGCTGTGATAGCACAAGGGATCACACCAAATGAGCCAACGTGGAAGCATTTCCTTGCAAGAGAAGCAGAAGCCCCAGCTGTGATGGTATAAAAAAAAAAATGGTGTGGGGTACAGGGAATTCTGGGCTGATTCATATTGACGTTTACATCATCTAGTCAACATAAAACAACATGAATCTAACCATTCCAGTTCCAGATTATTTCCATATAATTTGTCGATGTCTCAGCCCCTAATTATAATGCAAGCAATGGCATTAAAATGTTGTTAATCATGCTTAACTAGTATTACTTGGTACTAACTTGGCCTATTGGGTGAAATTAACTACCTGGTGTATGTAGTTACTGCCTGCCAGCAATTAATGTGCACACACTGTTTAAATTCATTCAGCAATGGGCTAAAGTGGCAGTGACAGCAGTCTGTATGTAGAAAATAATGTATCTGTATATGTTTTGAAAAGCTCAAACCCAAATATGCGTATTTGTGGTGCCACGAGCACTTGGAAAGAAGGCCAGAGAGTGATCAAGACTCCAGTTGTTTTCTCCTACCACCATATGGGGCAGCTAAACGTAATGGCTGCTCCTTTGCTTTTCCTGAGGGAGCCCCGTGGCGCAGTGGTTTAAATGCCTGTCCTGCAGCTAAAACTGTGCTCACAACAACCTGGGGTTCGATCCCAGGAGAGCAGGCTCTAGGTTGACTCAGCCTTCCATCCTTCCGAGGCCGGCAAAATGAGGACCCAGCTTGCTGGGGTGGGGTGGGGGGGACAATGTGTAGCCTGCATTACTGTCATGTGAAACCGTAAAACCGCCCAGAGACTACTTGAAGTGGTCAATGGGGCGGTAGATGAGCGGAAGGAACACTTTTCCTGGGGAAACTTTTCAGTGTTTCTTCTCGGACGCTAAATTTCACATCTGCAGTAAAACGTGTCATTTGTTCGGCCTTTGATATCATTGTGATCCCAGGCGTCCCTTTCGTGGAAGGCACGGGTGGTGTGTGTGTGTGTGTGTGTGTGTGTGTGTGTGTGTGTGTGTGTGTGTGTGTGTGTGTGTGTGTGTGTGTGTGTGTGTGTGTGTGTGTGAACTTTCCCCCGCCGCCCCCCCCTCCGCCCCCAGAGGGTTGGGCTGCCCGGCTCCCCCATCGGGAACGCCGGCGAGGAAGAACCGCGGGAGCGACGGTCCAAAACCTCTGGGGGGGGGGCCCACCCCACCCTTTGCCCTCCAGGCCCAAGGGGGCCGTAGGGCAGCAGTGGGGGGGGGGTCCTGAGAGGGGCCCCCGTTCCTTCTCGCCGGCCTGGGCGGGGCGCCCCTTCCATCGCGATGGCGAACGGGCGGTTGCGGGGGAGGGGAGGCGTTATTTATTTGTTTGTTTGTTTGTTTATAAGGCACGAAACCCTCCCTCCCATCCCTCCTCCCGCGCCGGCGACCGCCTCGGGGGGGGGAGGGGCTTCGCCAAAAGGAGGCCCCCGGCCAGTAGGCCTCCGCCCGTCTCCACGGCAACCGGCGTCGGCGTCGGCGGGCGCTCTTCCGGGTAGGCGGGGCGCGCCGGGCGATGACGTGTCCTGGTGGGCGGGGCCAGCGTTGCGAGCTCCGCACGGAGGGAGTCGGCGAAGAAAGAGGAGGAGGAGGAGGAGGAGGGAGGGAGGGAGGGAGGTGGGGGGAATGGGTGCCGCCCGTGAGATGGAGCAGCCCGAGGCCGAGGGCGGGGAGGAGGAGGAAGAGGAGTTGGAGGAGGAGGAAGGCGCCGCCGCCGCCGCCGCGGAGGAGGAAGACGAGGAAGGGGAGGACTTGGAGGAGGAGGACGTGGAGGACGTGGAGGAGGAGGAGGAGGACGGGGGCCTGCCTGCGGCGGGGGGGGCGGCCGCCCCGGTGAGCGATGCGGGGGAGGGGGAGGGGAGGGGGAGCGCGGCGGGGCGGGAGGGGGCTGATGAGCCGCCTGGAAGGGGGGGCGGGCTGCGGCTGAGCGGCGCTTCCTTCTTTCCTCCCCCCCCCCCCCCCCCCCCCGCAGAGCCCCTGGAACATCATGATCAAGCACCGGCTGGTGCAGCGGCGGGGGCGGCGGTCACAGATGATGAGCAGGTGAGCGCTCTCTTGCACCCACTCGCACGCACACCGGCGCGCGCACACACACCCGCCTTCCCCACCCCCACCCCGCCACCCCGCGGACGGACGGACGGACGGACGGGTGGGTGGGGAAGCTGGGGCGCCCCCGCCTGGCCGCCAGAGGGAGCTCTTCTGGGGAGGGGGGAAGCTTCGGGACAACCCCCCCCCACACACACTCACACTCGCACTCCCACTCAGAACCCCAGCTAGGGCCCCTCCGGCACCCACCCCCTCCGCAGCCTTGCGAAGGTGGGGATCCCCCACCCCCACCCCTTTTGGAGGCAACACGGATGGGGCCACACACGCCCCCCCCTTTCTGCACAAGGCAGGGGCTCTGCTGCCCCCCCCTCTGTCTCTGGGGGGGGGTGCTGGGTGGCAGGTGACTCCATGGCAAGGGGAAGACCCGCCCCTGAAAGCACCCCAGGAGCCCTCCCTGGGCTGACACCTCTGGGGGGGGGCTCTCCCTCACCCCCCCAGTTCCTTTCTCCTGAGCCCCTCCAGGCCAAACCCTCCGGGCAACTGCCCTTCAGAAGAAAGCCGTGACTCCAGCAAGTTTACTTGTTGCATTTTTATACCACCCCTCCAGCCCAAGGGTGCTCTGCAATGGGCAAAACCCCATGATCATCAACAGGGCAAAGATTAAAAATAATAAAATGCAAGCAAATAATACAGTCAACGCAATATATATTCACAGGTATGAGTTTGCAGGTGTTAGGTTTTCAAAAGGTTAGCCTAAATAACCTAATGTTTTAAATGGTTTTTAAAAAAATTGCCACCAAACTATGCAAAGGAAAGCTGAGTTTGCACCAGCAGAAGGCAAGAAGCCTGGTTTCAGCTCAAGGGTCAGGCACCTGGAGGGGGCCACACGGGCTCAGGGCAGGGCTGGGCTGGGCTGGGTGGGTGGTCAGCCAGGGCCAGGCTGTAGCCATTCCTCTCCTGCTTCAGCTTCACAGACCCCGTGGTGTCAATGGACCTCCTGCGGGCCGTTCTGCAGCCCACCATCAACGAGGAGATCCAAGCAGTGTTTGGAAAGTACATGAAGGTAAAGGGCTAAGGGGGGGGGGGGCTCAGATTGGCAGCCGTGGAAAGGCATCAGCATGGCCCGGGGAGTCCTGACAGCATCCAGCTGGGGGGGAGCTACAAGAAAATCCAGGCCTGCCCACGGAGAGGGAGCTGGAAGGGGAGGTTACCCCTCTCGAGGGTGATGCCGGCCGCTCTGACTTGCTGCGCTCTGGCCTGGCTCAAAGGCCAGTTGGGAGGGGGAGGCTGCTCTGCTCTTGTTCCTCACCTGGGCCACTGCCCCCCCCCGCCCTTCTCAAGTTCTTCCAGAAGGCTGCAGGGAATGTGCGGGAGAATGTCAGAGACGAAGTGGACGTGGAACACCTCATCCGGGAGACCTGCCGGAGCTGCCTTGAACAAGTGAGGGGGCCACCAACTCCCTTTCCCCCAGTCCAGGCAGAGGGCAGAGGTTATGGGAGGAGAGCTTGGAAGGGACCTCGGTGGATCACAAGAGGCCCCCCCCTCCCCACTCCCAGATGAAGCTGCCTGTGTGATTGTGTCACAGTTGTGGGAGGGATGGTTGGCAGGGGATGGAACACATTGCTGCTGAACAATACGATGGGGTGTGCCTGAAACTGGGGTGAAGGGTTCCTTCCTTGCTCCTTGGAAGCCCACTCTGGCTCTGGGGGTGCAGTGGGGGGGGGGGAATCACGCCATCACCTGAGGTTTTGCAGGGCCTTTTGACGAGCTTGTGTGTGTGTGGGGGGGTAATGTAGTATAGTGTAGTGTAGTGTATTGCTGTACCCATGACACCCCTGTGCTGCCTTTCTGAGGAGGCACAAGCCTTGCCCCTGCATGAGCTGTGAGGTCCTGCTTGGTCAGTCAGGAGGGTCCCTGGAAGGAACTGGGGGCTGCCTCTGCCTCAGAACTTTCCCCCTAAACGCATGCTTGGGTGTGTGTCCCCCGCCCCACCTTGCAGGCCAAACTTCTCTTCTGTGACGGCAAGAGGTCGGCTGCAAAGCTGCCCCACGAAGTCCCTGCCATGAAGGTAGGCGCGAGGATGGGGTGTGTGGTCTCTCTCCCACCCACCCCCACACCCTGTCCATGCCAGCGGGGGCCTTTGTGTGGCCTCCCCCCTGCAGGGCCCCGCGCCCCGTCTCTGTGGCGGGTGGGCCCGAGCGGCCTTGAGGTGGGCACTGAGCAAGCCCTCCTTTTTTCCTCTTGGCGCCCTCTTCTTTTCTTCCTGGCCAGCGTTCCAAGCCCATGGAGGACGAGATGAGCCAGCAGGGAAGCCCCGTCCCCAGAAAGGTGGGTGACCCTCAGCTGTTGGTGATCGGGGGGAGGGGGGGCATGCTGTTCCATGGATCCCAGCACTTTGATCAGCGGAAGGGGGCGGGAGGGACACACGGGGGCACAGCTCTCCCCCTCCCTTCGCTTCCTAATGCTGCCCTGCTTCCTTACTCAGCCAATGTGCAAGGCTGGCTTTCAAAATGGGGGCGGGTGGGTGTGCCCTCCACCCCCACCCTGCACCCCGGTTGCCAGGGGCAGCTGTTGGCCCAGAGGCATTAACCGGAGCTATTGCTGTTTGCAGAGGAAGGGGCGGCCTCCAGGGCAGAGCCAGCCGGGCGATCGAGGGGCCTCAGGCGTGGGCACGTAAGTGAGGAGTCCAAATAAGTCCTGGGCCAGAGCCAGTTGCTCCATCCCCTTCCCTGGGCCAAGCCCCACCCTAGCGTGTATCCCCCCCCCCCCAAGGGCAGCTCTTCCGGGGAGTCTCTCCTCTGTCCTTTCCCTGAGGCAGAAAGGGCAAGGGCTGCACAGGGAAAAGCCCAGGAGGGGCCACCACACCCTTGGGGTCTCCTCGTGAGGCTTGGGGAAGCTGCTCCCTCACAGACTGCCGAGGGTGGGGCCTTCTGTCTTTGCAGGTGGAAAACCAAGTCCTCTGAGCCCCTGCAGAGGGACGGTCCCAAGGTAGGCCAGGTTGCTTGTTTGCTTTGTTGGTCCAACCTGGACCAGGAGTGGTGGTGGTTGCCTTGAAGATAGAGGAGGGCAGGTGGTGGAGCAGAACAGCCAACCCCCCTCCCCCCCCCCACACACACACAGAGAGAAAGAGGCATTGGGCTGCCACTACTGTGGGTTTGGGGGTGATGGAGAGCAGAGCAAGCAGAAGACGTTCAGCCCCGGCCTAAGTTCCGAGCTTTCAGAGGACCCCAAGCTGGCCATTTGAGGGAGCAGAGGTTCTCACTGGACACCTCGGTCCCACTCTTGTGCGCTCTCAGCCTCAGAGTCGGGGAGCCTTCCTGAGCGCCCCCCCCCCGTAGGCCGGGCATCGGCTTCTCTGGGTGGGCTGCAGTTTGGCTCCAGCAGGACAGATCATCTGGTCCTGCCAGAGGTACGCCCCCCCAAAATAGCTGGCCCGCCCAGGGAGGGCTGGTCCTCAGGGCTTGTTCTCCCTTCCCTTGCAGTGGGATCCCTTGCGGATCACGGAGGCCACCGGCTTTGTGCTCGGGTCAAGAGCAAACAAGTAAGTGGCTGCCTGGCAATTGAGAGTGGAGACGGGTGGGTGGGTGGAGGTGTCCCCCCCAGGATTAAGGAGACCCTTCTCCGTGTGGGTTGGCGGAAGAGGCTTTGGCACCAGAGCTGGAGGGAGGGAATGGGAGGCCTCTTGCTGCCAGCTGCAAAAGTCTACCCCCCCCTCTGTGTTTCTGATTCAGAGCCCTGGGAATGGGAGGGACCAGAGGCAGACTCTACATCAAGCACCCTCACCTGTTTAAGGTCAGTAAACCCCCCTCCCAGGATCAGGTGGGGATGGGCAGGGGGGAGGCCGGGATGCAGTCGTAGGCAAGCAGCCCACTTTTTGTCGTGATCACTCCCCCACCCCCGCTTTCCAAACAAAGAGCACCCCCACCCCACCCCATATTGGCCAGTGCTAGGTTGCATTTTTATGCTCTTACTAACAAGCATTTCCAAGGGATTGGTTTGTATTAGAATGCATTGCATATCCTGAGTAAAACATGGCAACGTTTTTTAACATACTATATAGACCAAACCAGTTTTTCTTTAGTAACTAACGAGGAGTATTTAAGTTTTCAAGGTAGATTAGCCTTGTCTGTGATCCAGTTTCCTTGCCCCACTCTGAGCAAGCTGTTTAGATGACCGGCTCACCATGGAGGTTGTGGTGAAGATGGTGGTGTTTCCACAGCATCAGGGTGTTTTCCCATGGCTTCTGTGTCACTCTCTTATTCAGAACTGCCTCTTGCATCATCAGTCTTACCTCTCGAGAATTCAAGTGAATTTGAAACAAACAAAAGGAGCATATAGCTCAAACCAAATGAGATTACATTTGAGTAAGAACTTTGATAGAAATGGTTTATTCCAGGTGCATTACTAAAACAGTGGTGGTGGTGGTGGTGGTGGTGGTGGTGGTGGTGGTGGTGGTGATGGTAAAACTACAGAGCTGGAAGGGGCCCTGTTTAATAACAACAACCATGTGCTCTCCAGTCCATTCAGGTTTATGGCAACCTGTTTCAGGATTTTCCAGGGATACTCAGAAGTGGCTTTCCACTCCTTTCTTTAGGGAGGAGTGGGGAGAATCCCTGGGACTACCATATGCTGCTTGCCCACGGCCACCCAGGCTGGCTCTTGTCCCTGGAGGCCCAGCAGGGGAGTTGAACCCCCAGCCTCTCTCTCTCTGCAGCCGGCTGCCTAAATCCTGAGCTATCTAGCCAGTGTCTCACCTTTAATTGCCACCCATTCCCTGAAAAGCTTGTGTCAAGTGCACCTTTGACTGAGATATTCAATGTTACCCTTTGGCAGCCCAGCCCATTTCAGAACCAGGGTGTAATAACACAGCAAGAACAATGGGAAGGGTTCTTCCGAGAAGCTGCACCTGGGCAATCAGGTTTCCCCAGAAGAGTCAGCTTAAGCTGACACTCGGCAGTCAGTTGGGAGAGAGGGGGAAATTGGCAGTCCACGTGGTTTGCAGATGGTTAAAGTAGCTGTGCAGGGTGCCTCCGGGTTTGCAAACGGCGCGACTATGCCAGAGCTGCCTTCACAGGCAATCTCCTCCCTCTAGTTTGGAATAGAGATGGGCACGAAGTGAGTACTGGTGCCCCATGTTCCTGTCCCCCAGGCCGGCTGCCCCACTCACTACTTGGCATGCGCTGGTCAGATTGCCCTCCTTGGGTGACGGACCTGCCCAGGCAGGAGCTGGGCCTTCTCTTTCCCGCCTCCTCTGGCAGCCGCCCACTCAGTGACTGTGGGGCAGGAATCCGCTGTACACTGGCCCAGCTTTTTACGCATCTTCCCTTTCACTCGTTTATACCCAAATTGAAGATGTCAGTTGACGTTTTCTGCTTTAAACATCTGGCACTGTGCTTGAAGAAATTTCTCTTTTGAAATTTCTCCAGTTCCTTCCCAGGAGTTCCACTAAAGCTGAAGATCCTGGTGATTGATAGAATCTCAAAAGGGATCTTGGACTGGAGAGGGAGGGGGCAGAAAGGCACACCAGAAGCACTACAGGGATGGGGCAACTCACCCACCGTGAAGTGCTACCCTAGCAGCTGACGAAAGAGGCAGACCGGAAGTGGGTCAGGGCAGGTGCTGTGGTTCAGCTAGGAAGCGAGTGCACCAGCATTTGGGGTTCATCCAGTGAAACAAAACCAGTAGGAAATCTTGCTTGGGCAGAAGACAAAACTTCTTACCACCATGCATAGTTAAACTCCAGCACATAAAGGTCAAAGAGGTTGCCGTTGCCAGTCCTCCAATGGAGCTCAAGAGGGGGCCATCCTGCTGCTGCTGCTGCTGCTGCTTCTTACTTTTGCGTGAGATGAGCTGCGCTGGTCTCTTAACGCCTGCCTCCTTGTTCCAGTATGCCGCCGATGCTCAAGACAAGCACTGGCTCGCTGAACAGCAGCACATGAGAGCCACGGGGGGCAAGATGGTGAGTGGCTGAAGCCAAGGCAGGGAGCGGGTGGGCTCGGATTGGAAACAGGCCGCTGGCCGTTGGGGGGAAGCCTTCCTGCAGAGGGTCTACCAAGCCCCGGGAGCTGTGGGCCACGTCCCCTTGGGAACCAGTGGCCTCCTGCCTTGGGCAGCTGGCACGGAGGAGGAGCATCGCACTGGAGCCTTGCTAGGCCCTCTCATCCCCCGTGTATTTTGCCTCCTGTAGGCTTATCTGCTTCTGGAAGAGGATATTCAGGACCTAGCGGCTAGTGACGAGTACAGGTGAGCCGCTTCTTAGGGAAGGAAACGTACATGGGGTGGGGGTGGGGAGCTGAGTGTTTGTCCTGCGTAACAGGTACGTGTGTATGTGTAGACCTGGCCAGAAGAGAGAGAGAGAGGAGCCCCCGGGCAACCGGTGTGGGGCGATCTTGAGTTGAAAGTCAAACCAGAGGTCCAGCTGGAGGGGGTGGGACGTCCCAAGATTGCCTCAATTGTTCAGCAAGTGGGGGGGCGCCCCCTACCCCACTCACCCCTTTCCTGTCTACCTCTCTAGAGGATCTCCGGAGCTGAAGCCGGACGAACTCAAGCCCTTCGTCCCTCCGCCTTGGATGATCGTGAAGATGCGCAAGTTCATGGAGACCCTGCGAGGCGAAGGGGAGCACCCACCCCCCCAATCCACTGGCGGCGGCTCATGAGACTTGGAGCTCATCTGCCCTGGTCTTCCTGTCGGACCGGGGGTGGGGGTGGGGGCGGAGGGGTGGGTGCTCCCCGAAGCCTGGGAGGCCTCTGAGGCCAAGGGAGCGAAGCAGCCGAGCCGGCTCCAGCAGCCCCGGGTGCTGTTGTGACGCAGGGCCCTTCCTGGGCACCGCTGCTCCCTCCTCCTGGACCTGGGCCTTCCCCCTGGTTCTAGGAAGGAGGTGGGAAATAAATGCCTCTCTGTGAGCTTGCTGTCCTGTCTCATATCTGGGAGCCGGAACAGAATACCTCCGCTGCCGGGGGTCGTGGAGGTGTGTGTGGGTCAGAAAGCTTCCTGGGAGGAGCGGCTGCCAGGGAGGACGTCAGCCCTCGTCTGTCAAGGTGAGGCCTTTGTCCGATGCCTGGAGAAAAGACAGACCACCAGCAGAAGGATCGCCCAGGCCCGGGGCGGCGGCTGCCAGAGGCCCTTCCAGCCAAGGGAAGCAGCAGCACGGCACTTTCTTCTATCTGACTTAGCAGCCTAAGCAGATACATTCAGGACAGAAGGGGAAAGGGCAGGAATGGGAAAAGCCGGGGTTTATGCCCTGGAAAACCAGGAGGCCTTCTGGAGGGAATGGCAGAGGGGAAGAGGAGGCTCTACACGGAGAAAGTGAGCCCGGGGGAGAGGGGGAGTGGAGTGCCTGGGGAGAGGAAGTGGGGCATCAGGGAAGGGAAGGCAAAGGTCTCGTGGAGACTCGAGTCACTTAGATCGCTCCGCCTGAGCCAAGGAAGGAGCAAGGAAGTGTGAGCAGGTGGGCCGGGCGGAGGAAGAAGAGCTGGCGCCCCATTGAAAACAAATGCAAAAAGAACCCAGCAGACCCTGGGCTCCCGCTCTCAGCCTCCCTTCCAGCCAGCCAAGATGATGCGGCCCCGGGAAGGTCAGCAGCGCTTGGGGGCCCACCCCACCCCCACCTCTGTCTCCGCTGTCCTTCCTGACCCTTTGCGGGCCATGCCCCCCCCCCCAAGGGCTCTTCTTTCCAAAACGAAACTGCTGGAAGCACACTGCTCATTCTTCTGTGTTCCCTTACAGCACTCCAGCCCTTAAAGGGTCTTCAGACCCTAAGATTTCTGAGTCTGGTTCCCCCCCACAACACCCACCCACACCCCCAGTTTTTTGTTGCCCTGTTTAACATCCTCAGCATGTGTCACTGGAGATGAAAGGTGTCCGTTTCAGTGGATGATGGACTTTTTTTTCCAACTTGGGTTGCAGAAAAACAGTAGCTTGGCAGCAGAGTAAATGGATGCAATGACGACCAGCTATGCTTCTGGGGTTTAGCAGTCTTATATACAGATGCAGGGGAGTGGTACCAGGAGACAGATATCTAGTCTCATGCGCATCCCAAATGCATCTGGTGGGGCTGCTGTGAGATACAGGAAGCTGGACTAGATGGGCCTTTGGCCTGATCCAGCAGGGCTCTTATGCTCTTATGAGTCCTTTCCACATAACTTTTCAGGATCATAGAAATCCAGTTCAGTACACAATTTCAGCAATGAGAACAGATGTCTTAACATCCAACGATCAAACAGTCAATCTCTCTCTCTCTCTCTCTCTCTCTCTCTCTCTCTCTCTCTCTCATTTCTGGACTTTAAAACTTTTTTCTCTAGGCCCTTATTTGAGATGCCTTGAGTGGGTGACAAGATCGCCCACTCTTGTTTCATTCCCAATGTCTACGTAGGTGAGTGAAAGATGGGTAGTGAAGAAAGCCAACCGGGGTGGGGAGAGTTTTATTTGGGGGAGATAAACCCCAGAGCACAGAGAGGAACTCGTAGTTCCCTGAGCTCCTTGCCCTCTGAAGATGCCGGCCACAGACAGAGTCTGGCGAAACATCAGGAAGAAAAATTTCCAGAACATGGCCAAACAGGCTGAAAAACTCACAACAGCTATCAGTGAGAGGAGAGCTTTGCTGGTACCATGAGCTGGCAAAGGATCAAAAGAGATTACTTGCAGAAGATCAAAGAAATCAAAGAGAAGTATAAGCCTAGATTAGGATCAACAAGGAAGCAGACTATCTTACTAGAAAACAAAAGAGGTGAAACAATATACCAAATACCTATACCAAAGAAATGAAAGGATGACAGACTCCTATGGCTAAGAATGTGCAGTTAAAAATAAAAAAGCAAAGTGAAAGCTTCTCTGAAAGTATTAGGAAAGAAATAAATCATTAGGGGGTAGATGGGATACTGATAGCACTATTTCAAGCCTTAGAAACTGAATGTGAAAATCCTTTCAGAGTGGATATGCCAAGGAAGTTTGAAAACAAAACAATGACCCACAGATGGGAAGCTCTCAAAACACATTCCAATCCTCCAGAATGAAGGTGCCAAGCAGTAAGTTTAGGGCCACTACTGTAATTTCCCATGGAAGCAAAGGGGTGCTCAGGGTGTTGTGACAAAGGCACTGGCAGGAAATGCCTGATTTTCAAGCTGGATTCTGAAAAAGAAGAGGCACTCGAGATCATATCGGAAACCTTGAACCTTGTTCGGCGACTGCAGCGGGTCCAGAATACGGCGGCCAGGCTGGTGGTTGGTGCACGTCGTTATGACCGCGCCACCCCCATCCTGGCTCGCCTACACTGGTTACCCGTTGCCTCCCGAATAAGGTTCAAGGTGTTGGTTTTGGCTTACAAAACCCTCCATGGCTTGGCCCCGGCTTATTTGGCGGAGCGTCTCTCCCGACAATTAAATCCGGCCCGACCCTCCCGAGCCTCGGTGGCCTTATCACTGCGGACGGTCACTCCGAGGGATGCCCGTAAGGCTAGTACTCGTGGGCGGGCTTTCTCGGTAGTGGCCCCATCCATCTGGAACAAACTTCCCAGTGATTTACGGCTGGCTCCATCGCTGCAGGCATTTAAGAGGAACCTTAAGACCATCCTCTTTCGAGAAGCCTACGGCGATGTCTAAGGTCCCAATCTGTTTTTTTTTTTCTTCTTTTCTTGGTTTATATATATTTTTGGATTTTATAACCCCGCCTAACTATTTTTGTTCATTGTAGCTCTGGTATTGCTGTTCTTATTTGATTCTCTTGTGTTGTTTTAATAGAGTCCCCATCGTGGGAATGGGGCGGTATACAAGTGTAAATAATAAATAAATAAATAACATCCGTTGGCTACTGGAATGTATGGAAAAAATCCAGAAGGTCATCTGGGGCTCGGCAGACTAACAGGCCCTGGCCTTTGACGATTGTGTATTATGTATTGTGCATATGGCTCCATGTCCGTGGAGGTTTGGGTGGGGTTTTTTTTTGGGGGCAGGAAGACTGGAGTGGCTTGCCACAGTTCCTGCTCCAGGCGGCTACAGCACCTGGTATTATTTATTCCCTGGTGGTCTCCCATCCAAGTGGTAGCCACCAGGGCTGACCCTGCTTAGCTTCCGAAATCAGGCCAGACTGGATGGGCTCAGGGCCTCTAGGCAGTGGGGGAGCGGTGTGGCCATCACAAAAAAAATAAAATAAATAAAATAAAAATAAATACAGAACTAGACTAGAGGCGATCCCAGTTTTAAGCCCTCTTCCTCAGAGCTGTCCCAAAAGTCCAAGCGTGGCACAAGAGATGGCCCTGCCAGGAGTCCGCCCCCCCCCGGGGGCCTTCTGGGAGTTGTAGTCCAAGGCAGGGAGGGCCGGCCGTTGCGTGACGCCAAGGCCCCTTTCAAGAGGCCCCGCCCTTCTGTGCCGGGTCAGCCAATGGGCTCCCTCGGCCCGCGGCGTTCGTCGAGGGGCCCGCCGTCCACCCCACCACCCTCTCCCGCGGGCAGCCATTGGTCGGATCGAACGCCCGCGCGGCGCTCATTGGCTGCCCCGGCGCGGCTTTGCAACATTCAAACCGGGCGTCCCTCCGGCCAGCAGGCGGGCAGGCAGGCAGGCGGGCGGGCGAGCCAAGAGGCGGGCGGGCGAGCGGGCGAGGAAGCGGGCGAGGGCGAGGGAAGCGGGGGAGGCCATGGCCTCGCAGAACACCGACCCCGCCGGCGCCGCCGCCGCCCGAGTCTCCCGCAAGGCGGCCGAGCCCGGAGGGAGCAGCGCCCGAGGCTCCGTCCGCAGCAGGTCAGGCTGGGCCGGAGGAGGAGGAGGAGGGGAAGAGAGGGTGCCCCTGGGCACGTGCAGAGCGCCTGACGCCCCTCTCTTTTTTTTTTCTCCCCCCCCTCTCTCTCTGCCTCTCTTGCCTCTCTCTCTTCCACCCCCCCCCCCCACGAGCAGGCTGCAGCAGGAGCTGGTGACGCTGATGGTGAGGGAGGGGCGCGGAGGGAGGAGGAGGGGTTGCGGTTGGGGTTGGGGTTGGGGGCACCACCGGCGGCGGCGGCGGATTCACCCCCCACACACACACACACCCTCGCGTCCGCCCCCCCCCCCGGGTTGGGGCTCCCTTGCGAGGCCAGAGGAGGGGAGGGGAGGGGGGCTGCCGCCGCCAGTGAGACGCGTGGAGCGCTTGCCTGCCCCCCCCCGACGGCGGCGCCCCCCCCCCGTCCCGTCCGGTCCCGCTCAGCCTCCTCCTCCTCCCCCCTTCCTCCTCTCCCCCCCCCCCAATTCTTCCCCCCAGATGTCCGGAGACCCAGGCATCTCCGCCTTTCCGGAGTCCGACAACCTCTTCAAGTGGATCGGGACCATCCACGGGGCGGCCGGGACGGTGAGGAGGGAGGGAGGGCGGCGGGCGGGGGTCCGCCTTCCACGGAAGGGTCAGCCACGGGGCGAGGAGGGGAGACACCTCCTCTTCCCCCCCCCACGCACACATATACACAACCCGCAGCTGGGCCAGGTGTGGAAGAGGGAGGGAAGGGGGAGCAAGTGGGGGGGCGCTGCCGGAAAACGGGGGACCATTCCGCCCCTGATTCCCCCCCCCCTGCCCCCCCCGCTCCTCCAGGTGTACGAGGAGCTGAGGTACAAGGTGTCCTTGGAGTTCCCCAGCGGGTACCCTTACAACGCCCCCACCGTCAAGTTCCTCACCCCCTGCTACCACCCCAACGTGGACCTCCAGGGGAACATCTGCCTGGACATCCTCAAGGACAAGTGGTCGGCCTTGTACGACGTCCGGACCATCTTGCTCTCCATCCAGAGCCTCCTGGGAGGTGGGTCGGAAGAGGGCAGCGCCCGGGAGGGAAAGGGGGGGGGCTTCCCCTTGGGTGGCACCCTGCACCAGAGACCTGCCATCCCATCGAAGGAAGTGTTAGGAAAGGGAGGTCTTGGACCCCCACGGAGGGTCTCCTGGACTAAATGGCCAATGCCTTCTTTCCCTTTCTGCACCACCACCCCCTCCTGCCACCCCCAGAACCAAACATCGAAAGCCCGCTGAACACGGATGCAGCTGAGCTCTGGAAGAACCAGACAGGTGAGCATCTCCCCAGGGGGTCTTGTCGGGGGTCAAGGAAGGACAGAGGCAGCAGCAGACCGTGGGGGGGGGGTTCTGGGCTCCCCCAACAACACCTCCTTAGAACAATGGGGAAATAAGCTCACTAGGGCTACCCCACGCCTCTGTAGGCAAGCCCCCCACAGCCCAGACATCGAACTGGGTGTGTGTGTGTGTTGCATGGGGGTTGCAGGAGGGTGGAGTCCCAAATCTGGGCTAGGAGGCTTGACAGGAATTCTTGGAAGTATGACACCCAAAGAGAGATGTCTTGTTCCGTATTTGTTGTAGTCAGCCTTTTCCCTTTGTATTTGTAGGGGCTCCTGGTTAGGGATCAGGGGGTGAAAGAGTGGGGTCCCCCACAGTCACAAAGACCGCTGCCAAGGGTCCTTATCAGACCTTCACATCTGGTGAAAAATGGCTGGGGGAGGGGGACATAGGCAGGATATCTGAGCCTTTAAGTGTCTCCCGAGGTGGCTCTGGGCCACGGGGACTGTGGAGTCCGTCAGTGGGAGGCGTGGTTACTTCATCCTGAAATGGTCCTGGCCCCTTGAGTGGCATTAATCATTATTTAATTATTCCGCAGCTTACAAGAAGCACCTCCATGAAACGTATGCAAAGCATGTGAAGAGCCAGGATCCCTGATGCTGCCCCCACCCCCCCCCCATGTCTCTCCCCCCTTCTGTCCTTGTGCACTCTGTACAGGAATGCTACCTTGTATTATAGATTGTTTTTAAATTTATTTGGCATTTTCTCCTGCTGTCTAATATATAAATAAACATCCTCCCCCCCCCATTTTTTAAAACAAACAAATCTTGCCAGGTCTTTTGCTGTCTATGGGAAGAGAAGCACATCCTGCCATCTCCACGGTGGGTTCTCGTCACTTCTATAGCCATGGACCAGCGGTTTTTTCCTTTTGGCCAATAAGACAGGGGACGGCAGAATCGGAAGGGCCTTTGAGCTAAGGCTGGCAAACGCTAGCTCAGGTGTCCCTGGCAGGAGCTGGGCAACCAGCTGCCCATGTAACCACCTTCTGAGAAAGTCAGGGCCTGGCTTCCACCTAGGCAGGGAGTCCCAGCCACTGCTTGAACCACCCAGACGATGAACTGGTTCTGGTCAAGGAGAACCTGCAGCCAGGTTGAGCCTTGGGACCTCCCCCATGTTGATGAGGGAAAGGTTTTGCAAGCAAGCGGGATGATGGAGCTGGATTGGGAGGGGGGGCGGAGAGAGAAGGTAGTGACCTAAATGGCAGGATGTTCTTGAGAGCCCAGGCTTTGGGCCTGGTTAGGCATGAACATTATGCAGGGGATGAGTAAAGTAGCTAGAGGGACGCTCTTCTCCCTCTCGCAAAATACCAGAACTAGGGGACATACACTCAAATGGAGGGCTGGGAGAGTGAGAACAGACAAAAGATAATATTTTTTCACCCAGCGTGTTTGTTAGCCTGTGGAACTCCCTGCCACAGGATGTGGTGATGGCATCTGGCCTGGATGCCTTCAAATGGGGATTGGACAGATTCCTGGATAAAAAGTCCATCCCAGGTGACAAGCCATGATGGAGATGTGTCATCTCCAGGCTTAAAACCGGGTCCTTCAAGGGCCAGATGCAGGGGAGTAGGATAAGGAGACAGAGATCTAGTCTCATGTGCTCCCAGATGCATCTGGTGGGGCCACTGTGAGATACAGGAAGCTGGACTAGATGGTTCTGTGAGCAGGACCTCGAAGGGCTTTCCTGGGCAGGAAGCACATTTGGGGGAACGCCCCATATAGAGCAGCCCCTCCTCCCTCTGTTTCCTGAGGGCCACCACCCGCCCCAACCCTTTGGGAGCACATTCCTGACCTTGAGGCAGAGGCTCCTGAGGACAGCAAGGGCCAAACAGACACCCGGGATTCAGCCTCCTTGCTTTGGTGCCAGGAGGAGAGCTCTCTCGCTGCAGGCTCTAATTGTGCCTTGGCCACACCAAGGGTCTCTCTCTCCTGCGCACCTGGGGGGGGGGGGGACGACTGACAGTTCCAGGAGAGGGTTGCCAGGTCCTCTGAGTCTCCTGCCCCCTCCTCTGGCTCATGCGGAGAAGGCTGGGTGTGTGTGTGTCCTGCTAAAGTACCTCGGCAGATAAAGAGCTGCTTGCAAATTGCCAGGGCAGACAAAGGACCCCCCCCCCGAGGGTGGTTTTGAGTCCCATTGCAGGAACCCCTTCCCTCTCGGAGGCCGTGGGCAAAGGCCACGGTCGTTGGGAGGGTGGGTGGGGCTGGTGGAACAGGTTGCCCAGTTGCTCCCAAGGGCCAGAACGGTCTCCCTGCCGCCCAAGTGCTGGTTTGGGGGGACCTTCTAGGGGTCCTGGTGGAACGCAGAGGCTGCAGAGACATCCCTGGGCCATTCTGCCAGAGGCATTCGAGACCGCCAGCCTCCTCTGTGGGCTGCCACCAACCCATGAACCAGCTGCAGATTTTGCAGCCTCTGGAGAAGACCCAGAGAGGGGGTGGCTGGCCATGAGCCTTCTGTGGGTTGGCGGGGGGCTCCCTGCTGCCTGCGGTGCTGGAGGGGGCAGGGGTCCCCTGGGGGGGGGGCTCGGGGCTCAGCCTCCCTCTCCCCCCACCAAAAACATCTCCAGGGATTGAGACGGCTACAAACACACCAACACCTCCAGGCTACCAGTTTTTCCCATCTGCAGGCAGCTCCAGTCCTTGGCTCTTTATTGAACTGTTAATGGTTCAAACAGAATCTCAACCCTTGCAGGCAGTCAGAGTCCACAGTGCAGCTGGAAAGGGGGTGCTCTCTGAGCTGCACAGAGCAGGCTGGGACTAGGCAGGGCTAGGTGGCTGGAGCAGAAGCGAGGGGTGGCCACCGGGAGCACGGGAAGTGGCCACCAGCAGGGAAGGCAGGAATGGCCAGGCACTTTATTGCACACCCTCCATCATCTTCAGGAACTCTGTGGGAAGAGAGAAGGCAGGTTGGCCCCAAAGCAGGACTGGGCCACAGAGCACTTGCCTGGGCCGGCAGCAGAGCAGCCTCACGGGCCCGTTCCCACACCCAAGCCCAAACTGGGCCCCCAGTTCTGGCCAGCTGCACTGGCGGTGGCCTCAGTGTGCCGCCTCTCTCTTGCCGGCAGCCCAGAACCTCCAAGCTGGAAGCAGGCTTGGGCCAGGGCCAGGCAGCCCAGAGGGCCAGCGGCTGTGATGCTGAGGCCAAGCCGGATCTCTCTCGAGCTAGGCAAGGAGCCTGTGGACGTTCAGTTGAGGGGGCTGTCCTAGTCGGGGAGTGGGACAGGCACGAGGCCTCCAGCACATCACCCAACCAACCACCCCCTGCTCACCATCAAAGTCAATTCGTCCATCATTGTTTTTGTCCCCGTCCTTCATGAGCTCCTGAATCTCCTCATCAGTGACCGTCTCACCAGATGCCCTGAAAATCTCCACCAGTTCCTCGGCGTCCAGGTAGCCATCAGCGTTCCTGTGTGGGAAGGAGGAGGGCGGGTGCTGTCAAAGGTGCCCTGTCCTTGCCTTGGGCCCCCGCACGGGTCACCAGAACTAGCCCCTTCCGTCCAGACTGGGGGAGGGAGAGAGAGAGAGAGACCCCGAGAGAGAAAGGGTGACCAGCTGCCTCCCACCGGGTTCTTGGGGGCTCATCCGTTCACCATCTTCAGGATGGGGCTGAATTCAACCTCTGTTCTTCTTCCCCCAGAAAAGTGAGGCGCTGCCCTTTCCTGCCTTTCCTCCTGGGCTGTTGACGCCTCCCTTCCCCTTGGAGAGTCCGCTGCGTGGCCCCCTCCCCTCCCCTCCCCAACGCCTGCGTCCAGCAAGTGGTCAGCTATTTAGAGTAAGTGATAGGTTTCCCCCATCTGTGTACCATTGAAATAAATCACAGCAACTTCCCTTTAAAAAGCACCAGCTCAACCTCTGACTGGTTTATTGCTCCAGAAAACAGAAGTCAAGTCCGTTTACATGTCCAGATTAAGTGCTACTGTAAGTACTCTGTAGCTGCCTTGCAGGAGAACAGTGGGATGGCCATCATCACAGTGTCAGCTATTCATTCATTTTTAAGATGACAGCTGTGGTGAAGGATGACCGTCTACATCCAACGTGTCGCTGGGGGCCTCAGAGGGCTGCCCTCCCATCTTCCCAACTGTTTTCCTCCTTCCTGAGCAAGGCCAGGCAAGGGGGCCAGGGGTGTATCTGGGGAGGTGGCGGAAGGGTAGATCTGCCCCCGGTGCAGCAATCTGGGGGCGCCTGGAGGGGGAGGAGGAGGAGGAAGAAGCCCTGCATCCCCCCCCCACTAGCAGTCCTCCTTTCTCCTGGTTAAGGCTTAACAGTCCTTAGTCAGGGGAAAGGAGGAGAGGGGCTACCCGGTGGGAGCATTACCCTCAGCTGGGGGTTGCGGCAGGCGTGGGTCTTGAGCTTCTTAGGGGCTGGCAGCAGTGCGTGCCGTCAGACCAGACCTGATGCCTGATTTTGTCGGAGAGAGGCGTGGCAATCACTGCCTGTGAGTGGCCTCAGTGGAATGGCCCTCGGTACCTGGGGCCTCCCTGGACGTGGCAGCCAGGGTGCTCCTCCTCCACCTGCCCACCAGCGCCACAGGCGGAGCAAAGGTAGCACCCGTCCCACCAGGGAGCCCAGCACATGCTCTCGGCCCCAGGAGAGCGAGCGAGCAAGAGCGCAGGGGCCACGCTGGGTAGGTGAGACATGGTTGGGGGGGGAGGCGCAAAAACTGATTTTGTCCCTGGGTGCTCCAAACTCTAGCTATGTCTCTGAAGGGGCGGCACCCTTCCAGAAGGTTAAGCCCAACAGGCAGGCAGGCGGGCAGGCAGGAGGGGCCCAACATCTGACACACACACCCGCCCCGTCAGAATGTGATGAGAGTAACAGAGGCCCCTCGGAGCCCTACAAAGATTTCTGGACCTCCCAGGCCCAGAGCAGGTTCTGCCACCAGGATGTGGGGCAGGAGATGAACAGGGCCACCTCCCAAGGCCAGGCGCAATTCCATCCAGAAACAGAGCGCCTCTTTGGGAGCAAGTCAGACAACGTCCAAGCGCAAGGTAAAAAAGGATAAAAGACAAAAATGTTGTGTCACCTGCGAGGTGACATTTTCATGTGAGCGTTCATAGATCAAGTCCATTTCGGCAGACGTTCCAGTGGGACTCTAGGTCTGCCATAGGCATGTGGTGCTTGCGCAGACGGACACGGCCAGTGGTCTTTTTGGGGAGGGAGCGACTGGGTGCCTTGAGCGCCCTTGATCCTTGAGTGGGGAAGGAGCAAGGCCCCCCTCCTCTGGCTGGGGAAAGCACTCCGGGTGCATCGTGGTGGGTCTGGCTGCCCCTCTCTTCAGCTGCCCTGGCCACGCCGTTCCTGAGGGCCAAGGGCTACCCAGCGGCCCAGCCTGCTCCCAGGCTCTGTCCTGCTTGAAGGCTTCTCCCGGGGACCTGCTCAGCACGACATGCCACGGCTCCGGCCGGCCTCTCTCACCTGTCAAAGATGCGGAAGCACTCGGCCAGCTCCTCCTCGGACTTGCCCTTGGCGTCCTCTTTCATCTGGCGCACCATCATGACCAAGAACTCTTCAAAGTCAATAGTTCCGCTGCCTGCAGGGAGTCCGCCGGGCATGGGGTCAGAGGCCGCTGGCACACCCCAGCCCTCCTCCCCCACACAACCCTAGCCCCTCACACACACACACCCCGCCTCCCTCCCTCCCTCGCCGTCTCCTCACCATCCTCGTCCACCTCCTCAATGATAGCGTCCAGCTCTTCCTTGGTGGGCGTCTGGCCCAGCATCCTCATGACGGTGCCCAGCTCCTTGGTGCTGATGTCTCCGCCACCGTCAGCATCAAACATGTCGAAGGCAGCCTTGAATTCTGCAGGAGAGGTAGCCAGGCCCGGGGGGGGGTGTCAGCCAGGATGATGGGAGGGAAGGGAGCCCTGTGTCCGGCTTGGGGCTTCCCCCTTCCTCGGCTGCTTATATCTATGCCACCCCATGCCACTTCAAGTAGTCTCTGGGTGGTTTTACGGTTTTACATTATAGTAATGCAGGCTACACATTGCACCCCCCAGCAAGCTGGGTCCTCATTTTACCGACCTCGGAAGGATGGAAGGATGAGCCAACCATGAACCGGCTGCTACCTGGGATTGAACCCCAGGTTGTCGTGAGCACAGTTTTTTTAGCTGCAGTGCAGGCATTTTAACCACTGCGCCACGGGGCTTCCTTCCCCTCGTCCTGGTCCTTTTGATCCAGGCATCTTCCTCACAGTCCGGCCCCACATGGGAGCACTTGAAAAACTCTGTGGGAATTTTCTTGGCACCCTGCAAGTGGCAACCGGGCCTCAAGGGACACGGGGGGGCTTCTGTGGACAGAGCTTGAGAAGTTACTTCATGGGACTTGAGCAACTGCCAGAATCCCAGGCAAAGAGAGTCTGGGGCCTGCTGGAGGTTCAGGTTCAGAAAGTATGTGTTCCTACAGTTTTGGCAGGAGGCGCCCCCATGGCCAGCTCTGTTGGATCCTGTGGGTGGGTGTGCATGGGCATGCGTGCATGCCTGCTCCTCACCTCAGCCTCTCTTCAAGGCACTCATAGAATGCAGGAGGGGCGAGAGCGAGGGAAACACTGACTGCTGGGAAGGAACGCCCAGACTGCACAGGATTATCAAAAAGGGAATTGAAAATAAAACAGCCAACATTATAATGCCATTATACAAAACAATAGTAAGGCCCCACCTGGAGTATTGTGTACAATTCTGGTCACCGCATCTCAAGAAAGACATAGTGGAACTGGAAAAGGTGCAGAAGAGAGCGACTAAAATGATTAGTGGCCTGGGGCACCTCCCTTATGAGGAAAGGCTAAAACATTTGGGCCTCTTTAGTCTGGAAAAAAGGCGCTTGAGGGGGGATATGATTGAGACATACAAAATAATGCAGGGTATGAGTAAAGCGGATAGAGGGAAGCTCTTCTCTCTCTCCCAAAATGCCAGAACTAGGGGACATACACTCAAATTGAGGGCTGGGAGAGTAAGAACTGACAAAAGAAAATATTTTTTCACCCAGCGCGTTGTAAGTCTATGGAACTCCCTGCCACACAATGTGGTGATGGCATCTGGCCTGGATGCCTTCAAAAGGGGATTGGACAGATTCCAAGAGGAAAAGTCCATCACGGGTTACAAACCATGATGGAGATGTTTAAAGCCTAATCTCTAGGCTTTAAACCAGGGTACTTCAAGCGTCAGATGCAGGGGAATGGTATCAGGAGACAGAGATCGAGTCTCGTGCGCTCCCAAACGCATCTGGTGGGGGCACTGTGAGATACAGGAAGCTGGACTAGATGGGCCTTTGGCCTGATCCAGCATGGTTCTTCTTTGGTTCTTATGTTCTTATGAGTCCATGGGAAAAGGGGCGCTCCCGAATGGGAGGGCCAGGCCCTTATGGGGCCCACGCTTCCCCTGTGGCTCTGCTGGGCTGTCACTGCACCCCTTCCCCAGCAGCAGCAGCAGGAGGAGGAGGCGGTGTGGCTGGATGGATGTGATGATGGAGGGGTAGGAGATTTTGAGGTGGTGGGGGGGCAGCCAGGCCTGTCCTCCTCCTGGTCCCTGCTCTGTCAGCCCCACTGGGCGCGTTGGCCTTTGGTCAGGCTGGAGGGGTGTTGGGGAGGCCCCCTCCCCTCTGGCGATGCCCTACAACTCGCCTGCTATCATCTCCTCGCTCAGGTAGGACCTGGCTTCCGCCTGCTGATCCGTCTGGAAGGCAAACAAAGGTAGTCACCATGCGGCCAAGGTGCCCCCACCCACCCATCTAGGGCCTGGCCCACCCACCCCTCTCTTCCCTAGGGAGAGCAGGGGGAGCTGTCCCCCCCCCCGCGCGCGCCAGAGGCCCCGCAGGAATGCCGGAATGCCAGGAGGGAAGGGGCCTCCTTGCCCCAGAGGGACGAAGGCCCAGGGAATGGCAGGCCCAGGTGCTGGTGGGGAAGCAGGGGACAATCCGAGCCCCTCTGCAGAAGGAACCACCCCACCCCACCCATTTCCACCATCCACACACAGGAAGGCGTCACTTGGCCACGAATCCCACCCCACCCCCACCCCCATGCTGGCCAGTGCTGGCGGTCCAGGCTCTCTGAGGAAGAACCCTGTTGGTTCCAGAGGTGGCTTTCTCCAGGTCTCAGGATTCCCTGTGTGTGGGTGGGGTGGGGGGCAGCAGGCGCCTCCCCCAGCTGCGGCCCTTGGTGGACCTTCTTCTGCTCCTGGGTGCCGTGCTCCACCACCCAGGTGCTCTCAGGTTCTGCGTTGGGGAACCTCTAAGGGCAATGACGCCGAGGGTGGCAGTCACCGCCCGCCACCGCCAGGCCCTCTCTCTGGTTGCGCCTGGCCTATTCTTAGCCGCCGCGTCCGGCCGGCCGGGCCCTCCTTCTAGGGCGTGCCACAGGCCGGCTGCCAGCTGCTCCGGCACCTGTCGGCCCTCGGATTGAGTTACGCCTTCAAGCCGGGTCTTGACGCGCAGGCCCCCGAGGCAGGCTCCCCGGCCGATCCTTGGGACCCACCGCTCAGCTTTCGCTGCGCCTGGCTCCTTCTCTGTATATTTGGCTGGGCTCCGGGACCCCTCTTAGCCCAGGCGAGAGCCCCCCATCCAGCCCCGCAAGGGCAGGGAGACCTGCCTCGCCTCCTCCATCGGAAGTCTCAGGCATCAGGAGAGAGACAGAGAGAGAGCACAAGCGTCCGGAGGCTCCTAACCCCACACCCCACCAGCAAATCTGCTTCCCCTGCTCTTCCGGAGATTTGTCCACACTCCTCCTGGACTCCCCCCCTCCCCGAAGGACCCCCACCCCACCCCCAAATCTTCAGCAGCCATCCACCCGTCCGTCCATCCAGCCCTCCCTCCTCATTCCATCTCTCCAACCGGCAGCCTCGGCCAAAGGGCTGCGCCTGCCCCCCTCGGCCCCACACACAGCCGCTCCCCGGGAGCTCTGCTTGTGTCCTGGCTGCTTTCTTGCCACGTCTGTGCTGGCCCTGGGCTCCGGTGCCGGCCTGTCCCTTGGGACGCGCGACCAACCAGTCCATCTCGCCATCTGTGCACATTCCGCGGTCTGGTCCAGCATCCCGGGAGGAGGTCCACCTCCAACCTTCCTGGGCGCCGGCTCCAAAACGGGCGTTCATGCCCGTATCTTACCATGCTTACCATCTTGGCAGGTAGTTCCCCCAAAGCAACCCACAAGAGACGGGACCGGCGTGTCCCACGCCACTCGGAACAGGGGCAGCAGCTGGGGCTCCTGCCTGGGACCCCCTTTTGTACCCCTCCTGCTCAGCCGGGCCCCACCCAGACCCTTGGATTGGGCGCAGCAGGGGGGCTGCCCTCCTGACGGCCAGTGGCCTTCCTCCCCACCCATGGATTGGTCCATGGGGCATTTTGCCTTATTTAGCCAGGCCACTCCTGGTTGCATCCTGCACCCACCAGGGTGAGGAGACGGGGAGGGGAGGTCAGGGCACCTCAGGGAGAAACCTGAGCCTGCCCCATCGGGAGGAGAATGGCAAGGAATGGACAGACATGCACTGGGGATGCCCGCCCAGTGAGTGCCGGCCGGGGTAAAAATAGTAGGAGGAACAAAGCAAGTTCCATATGGCGAAGGCAGGACAGCGGCCACGGACTGCTCCTCGGTGGGGGGCATGTGCGAGTGGAGGATATCCCTGCTCGTTATGCCTTTGGGGCCAAGGGTGCAGAGTTAGGGTTGAGGAACTGCACCATGGCAGCCATTGAAGGTGGTATGGCCCAGGTCCAGGAAACGGCCACTGCCTGTGTCACCCACAAACAATTCTAGATTGCAATGGGTTAAGCCTTGGCAGGCTTCTAAAGACAGATTTGACAGAGAGTCAGACAGCAGGCCTCAGATTCTGAGAAAGCTTTAATCACATGCGCATAGGGCTGCTTCCTGTGTAGAAGGAAGGATAAATTCCAAGCTGAAACCGAGCATTCTTTTGCAGGTCACCTGAGCAGCATTAAGAGACGTCAGCAGGAATGTTGAGGACAAGAAAAGGTCTTCAGGGTCCAATGATCACCAGGGACACCCTGGAGAAAGGAATTTGAAGGATTGATTAATACAGAAATGATTACTGGGCTGGGGCACCTCCATTATGAAGAAAGGCTAAAACAATTGGGGCTCTTTAGTCTGGAAAAAGGCGCTTTGACTCCGGATATGATTGAGACATACAAAATAATGCAGGGTATGAGTAAAGTGGATAGAGGGAAGCTCTTCTCCCTCTCTCAAAATACCAGAACTAGGGGACATACACTCAAATTGAGTGCTGGGAGAGTAAGAACTGACAAAAGAAAATTATAATAATAATAATAATAATAATAATAATAATAATAATAATAATAATAATAATAATAATAATAATAATAATAATAATAATAATAATAATAAAGAAAATATTTTTTCACCCAGCGTGTTGTAAGTCTATGGAACTCCCTGCCACAGGATGTGGTGATGGCATCTGACCTGGATGCCTTCAAAAGGGGATTGGACAGATTCCTAGAGGAAAAGTCCATCACGGGTTACAAACCATGATGGAGATGTGTAATCTCTTGGCTTTAAACCAGGCCCCACCGTGGGCCAGATGCAGGGGAGTGGGATCAGGAGACAGATATCTAGTCTCAGAAGGAAATGCATCTGGCCAACCCCACTCCCTACAGGAAGCTGGACTAGATGGGCCTTTGGCCTGATCCAGCATGGCTCTTCTTATGTTCTTAAGTTCTTATGTAGGCCTCCCCCAAAAACATCAGAGGGCTCTTTCAGGCTCCAAGGAGGTCCCATGCGCGTTGACTTTTATGACTCTCTCTGTGCGTTATCTTTTGACTCCGCCTTCTGTGCTGCCTCTGACTGTTTCTGACATGTGCTTTGTTAACGTGCGTTTGAGGTGGTTCCCCACATGCTAGTGCAGGATTGCCCATTATCCCCCACCCCACCCCCACCCACCCACCCCCTCCATCCCTCCTGGATCGGCCTACGGCAGATGGGGCTTGGCAGGTGGCCCTCTCTCTTCCTTAACCTCCTAACTCCGGCGCCAACCCCTCTGCTCACTTGTTTACCCCAGGGTCCGGTTTCCTCTCCGCCTGTGACACACCGGGGGAGTGAAGGCCGAGCAGAAAGGCTCCCCACCCTTTCCATCTCCTCCCTTCCCTTGCTCACATGCCCCACCGTGGGAGAGTCACGGCGCAGGCAGCTCCACTAAAGAGTCGGAGAAGGAAAGGTCATCAGGCCAACCCCACTCCCTTGGCCCGGGCACCTGGCCCCGGGTGGGACGGGTCAGGGGTCATCCCACCAGCCAAGGCCTGAGCCTCAGGCAGGGAGCTTAGAGGGCACGTTGCACATGCGTGGGGTACAATGGGGAATGTGCGGTTTGTTTGTGTAGGAATGTGCTCCTGGGGTGGGGCAGGGCCCTGCTGACCGGCAGGAGCAGGTGCTTATACACCACCGCCCCTCCAAATCCCCACCGGCGGCAGCGTCCTCCAGCTGGCCCCTGGCGAAGGGCCCTCCATTCCACCTGTGCCCGGAGGCAAGGTGGCCCCTGCCCAAATAAGGCAGAGAAGGGGCTGACTCACAGCTGGGGTGGCCAGGGGATGGGGGGGTTGATTGCCCCACAGCATCACCAGTCAATTCGGGGGGAGCACTGATGCACACCTGACAAAGGTAGGGCTGCAGCAGAGGGGAGAGGGTGCGCCTGCCCTGTGCAGAGGCAGGAGGAGGACGCATTCTCTGCACTGCATGACAGGAGCAGGCCTGGTGCTCTGGATGTCCACCCCCTCCCTCCCCACCAGGCTGGGCTTCTCAAGTGACAAGGCCTTGGGGGGGGGGCGTCTGGATGCAAAAGCACAGAGGAGGCCCATTCTGTCTGGGGGGGGGGGCAGAAGAGAGTCCTGGCAGCAGCAAAGCCAAGAGGCAGGCTGACCGGGTCACCCACACGCTGTTCTGGAAGCTACGGCCTGGGAATGACAGCGCTCGCCCTTCCCATGCTGCTGATCCCTGGCGAAGGGTTGGCATTCCACCTGTGCCCAGGCGCAGCATTCTCTCTTGGACTGGAGAAGCTCTGCGCTGAACCCCAACACTTAACGCTGGGCCTGCCAAGGTCTTATTCTTGGACTGCCGGAGCATTTTAGACAATGCTGCCAGCCAGCCAGCCAGCCAGCAGGTAGATGCATCAGGGGTCGCCCTGGGACACATGCGACCCCACGTCATCTGCCAAATACTCCCCGGGCAGGTTTATTTATTTATTTATTTATTTATTTATTTATTAGGCACACACACACACACACACCTGGGAGGAACTCACACACAGTTTACAACAAGGGGCAGCAAAACGACAGATTAAAAATAACACACACACATTAATTAACTATTTAAATAATTTTACAACACCTTTCAAAACAAAACAGAACAGAAAGACCAAGGATGAAGATAAGTGACAATACACTGTCGAGTACAATTCAGACATGTCCAAGTATTTGAGAAAAAGGAATTGAGGGACATCTTACAGCATTAAGAGACAACATTGCATTAAAGCTACAAGAGAATGTGAACAGTTTAAAGGAGAATAAAATTCCATGTAAAGTTATGACTGATGGAAACAAACGTTGAAAACATAGTGTCAATGTAATCACACAAGGTTATAAATAGTTATAAACACAAAATCTGTGTGATCATATAGATTCATATGAAAGTCAGATAATAGGTAGTCAGTCCATCATTCAGAGAAAGCTTGCCCAAAGAGAAAGGTGTTTGCCTGTTTCTGGAAAGACATCAGAAATGAGGCAGTCCTGGCCTCCAGTGGGAGGGAGTTCCAGAGTCTGGGCACAGCAGCCGAGATGGCCCTTTCATTGGTTCCCACAAGACATACCTGTGAAGGTAGGGGATTGAGGCCTCTCCTGATGACCTTTGCTCCCAAGCTGGTTCGTACTGCGAGATTCGATCTTTGAGGTAACTAGGACCCAGGTTGTCCAGGGCTTTGTAAATTAAGGTCAGCACTTTGAATTGTGACCACCCTGGATCTTTTTGGTCCATGGGCAAGCCTGCTCGTTGGAGCAATGTCTGTGCACACAGGAATGGGGCTTGAAGGAAGATGGCGGCTGATGGCCAGGCAACACCATCCAGAGCCATCAGGCACCTCGTTCCTGGATCAACCCTCTGATTGCACTCAGAGTGCGCCTTCAGGATTCCTGGGAATGCAAGTGATGGAAGGAGGAACATCACAAGTGGCCCTCAGGGCCAAAAAGGGCTGTCCCTCTGCTGCCGACAGTCCTGAGCAAGAAGGAACGGACCCAGGGACCCTTCTTTTCAAAGGCCCCCTTTTAAAGCCTCCCTTTGGTTAACCTGCCAACCAGGGCAGGGTCCCTTTCCTTCCACAGGTGACAAATTGAGCACCAGCATAGGCAGGCAGGCAGGCGGGCGGGCTGTTCCCAGCCAAACCCCACAAAAGGGGATGGATGGAGACCAGCTGGGGGCTGAATCTTTAAAAGCAAGTGCCCACACTTTGATTTGTGCCTAGGATGGAAAGGATAGTAGCCAGGGTGGTGGCTTGCCAACCAGCAAATGTGTCTTCCTTCTAGCTTGCCTTGCCGGGTCCAATTCCTTGAACAGGATTTTTCTAGCTGTCTCCCAAAGCAGCCTCACTGATGCTGAAGTCCCAGAAGGGCAGAATGAAAGAACTGGAGGGCAAACCCTGCTAAAATATCCCCGAGAAGTGGCCATCCAGCCAAGACTTTTGCGGAAGGACCTCCAGCATGGTAGTTTTTAAACATTTAGAATATGAATCCTCTGTGGGAGATGCCTTTTTGTAGCCGATTCAGGCTACTGCAGAGTTTCCAGCAACCATTTGGCTGTCTGTTCTCGGAGGGGGGGGAGGGGAATAAACCAGGCAGCAGCTGAGCTCTTAAGTGAAATACTGTAGTTATACTTAAGTTTTATTGAGGAATGAGAGCTGATAAGGTAGCCTGCCCTAAGCATGGTCCAGGGGTGGGCATGTTAAGAGCTTGAAGGGAGAAGACGAAGAAAAGAGGTCCGGAACCCTAACCCTTCATGGGAGGCTGTGTATAGTCTCCCTGGTGGACCGCCTTCCTGTACCTCAACCAGCTTCCACCCACCTTGTCCATCAGTCGGACCACCTACCAGGGATCTCAGCGCTCTCTCAGGAGGGCTACCCAGTCCCTTCCTGTGGGAGAAGCCTTCCTTCTGGGCAGAATTCCTGCAGCCACGGCACACCTCTGGTCACACAGGAGCTTCCCGCTGGCTTTCCTGTCCGGGTTGTCCTTGCTGGTCAAGAGGACCTCCTTGCCCTCCTCATCCTTGAACCCCTTTGTCTACAGGGGCATCTGGACTGGAACAGACTGTCCATCTTCTCCCCCTGATGTGTGTGTGTGTGTGTTTGGGGGAACGACCCTCTTTCTCTCTTCTGTAGTAAGCAAGCCAGATGTTTCCAATGCAGCTAGAATTCTGAGCAGAAAGAACAACTGTCCCCCCAGGAAGGGGCCAAGTGACTCAGCCAAGGGGAGCCCATGTCTTCCTACGAAAGTCTCCTCCACTCCTGCCCTCCGGAGGTTCTTGCTGACACAGAGTGCAAAATTTGGGTCATCTGATTCATGTGTCATCTGAAGCCATTGGTTATAGGATCTGGTTCACCTTGGTTTCACCCTCCCCCCCACCCCCACCCCACCCCACCCCGGCCTGAATAGGCTCCTTAGATGGAGAAAGGCCTGAAGAGGCTCTTTTGAGTGCAGGATGTTATCTGCTCCTGTCATTCCAAGGACCTTTCAGCTGCTTTTGACACTACTGATCCACAGCATCCTCCTGACCTGAATCTCCTAATTCCCTGTTCTTAACTTGAATATGTATTAAAAGTTCTGGGCTGTATATTGTCCCTCATGATTGTAAGCCACCTTGGGTCCTTTTCCAAGGAGAAAAGTGGTGTAAAAATATTCAAAATAAATAAAAATAAATACATTTATATTTTTCTTTACTTGATAGTGATTTTATAACCTCACTGTTTTTAAACTCTATTTCACCTAGGTTTTTGATCTTGCCATGATGTATAAACAATTGTGTATGCTGTCAAGTCAAGTTTATTTATGTATATTTACTTTTAATTCTTGTGATGGGGAGCAAGAATCAGAATGCCAGCAGTAATCTGGCAGCATTTTTTTTTTAAAAAATTAACATTTAGTAACATTTTAATAATAGAAACTGAGAACAAAGACAACAAATGTAACTTTCAACTGAAAAAAAAACCTACTAGTTGTCCATAGGGGTGTACAACGTATGTGTGTGTGTGTGTGTTAACGATTAGACCAAATAGTATACAGTATGAGTATACAGTTGCAAGCTGGTTTTCCTTTATCAGGGCTATTAATCAAATTAACCACTCAGATTACACTGGCCAGTGATTTACATGCAGGACTTCCTCCTCGGGCAGAGCCCCAAATAGTGGTGGTCTCTCTCCATCATGGCAAGAAGCACTTCTATGTGCTAATATTGATTGATGGCTTAACCTCATCACAGTTTCTGAAGAGGAAAGTCTCTCCCCCCCCCCAACAAAAAAGCCCTCCAGAAGAGACCAGAGGTGGAGCAATCAATGCCAAGGCAATGTTGTAAATTCGCAGGAAGGAGAGGCCACCCTGGGGAAAGAAGAGGAGCCAACAGTTCACGTGAAGGAAGCAGCGTCCAGCCACCTCCGGGCAAACCCCAGGGACCCACCAGCCAAATGGGAAGGGCCAGCCCGGGACCCCTGGGTTTCCTGGAGCCCCCCCCCCAGGCCAGGGGAGCGGACCCTGGGCAGCAACAGCAGGCTCACGCTGACCAGAAAAGGCCAGGCCAGCCCGGAGCCGGTCACAGTCCCTCCCCCCTCCTCCCCCCCCCACGCCGCCATCCCTGGTTGTGGCTTTTCTTGGAAGTTCCCCTTTTCACGCAGTTTCCTGCATCCACTGAAAGCACCACTGTCATGGCATGATAGGCACCAGAAAGGTCTCAGAAGCAGCCCCCCCTGCCCCCCTCCCACCCACCCCCAAGCTGGAGGAGGTGGGCATCATCGACCATAAGGTGGAAGGTGGCCATTGGAAGGGCTCGGAGAAGGACGGCGCCCTCCTTGTCCCCGTTTCCCAGCTCGGTCCAGCTGGAAACACCGGCCCCACTGGCCGTGGACGGGCCGGCAAAAAGAGCCCGGCGGGGGGAAGGGAATTCCTTCGAAAGGCGGCGCCGGGGGGGGGAGAGCTTTTCGGAGCCGCATTCGGAGGATGCCCGAAAGTGAGCGGGGGGAACCGGAGGAGGGGAGGGTCCTCTGGGAAAGGCCGCAAAGGGGGGGGAGGAGCAGGCGGCAGGAAAAGAGGAGGGGTACTGAACGAAGGAGACCCCCCCCCGAACCCACAGGCTTCTTCCTCCGGCACGAGCTGGGGTGGGGGTGGGGGGTGGGGGAGAAGAGGGTCGCGGCCATCGAAGGAGGGCCACCACTGGGCAGCCAACCCCAGCCAGCACAGGCCCCCTCCCTTCCTCCCTCCCTCCCCGGCTACCCCGGGCGAGCCCCCCGAAGACCACGAAGCGGGCGCGGTCTCTGCCCCGAGGGGGCGGCCCATCCGACCGGGGGGCTGTGTGTGGGGGAGTCGGGTTAGGCCGCCGCCTCCCCCCCTCCGGGGAGCAGGAGCGTTTCCTCCCCCCCCCTCCCCATCCTGGCGCAGGAGGCAGGGACGTGGTGGGGCTTGGAGCGCCGCCCGCGCCGGAGGGGGGTCCCGACCAGGCGGCGCTCGGACGGACGGCGAGGCGGCGCTTCCCGTGTCCGGAGGAGGAGGAGGAGGAGGAGCCCCAGTGGCCATCGCAGGAGCAGCAGCAGCAGCGGCGGCGGCGGCGGAGGAGGAGGGCCGGCCGGGCAGCCGGAGAGCAAGCGACCCCCACCCCGCCGCCGGCCCCGTCCAGCCCCGCCGCCTCCGCCTCCGGACTCCCCGTCGGCCGGCCGGCGTCGTCGTCGTCGTCTCGTCTCCGCGGGAGCGGGCCGGGGAGAGGGGGAGGGGGAGGGAGGGGGGGGCGTCCGGAGCCGAATCGCCTGCCCGCCTCCCCCCCCTCCCTGGACGCCGTGGGCTGAAGGCCGCCGCCACCCTCCTCCTCCCCGGGTAACGAGAGAGAGAGAGCGGTTCCTCTGGGCACGTGCAAAGCGTGCCTTTCCCGGCGGTCGGTCGGTCAGTCGGTCGGGGCGGGGCTTACGAGGCGAGAGGGTCCTTTGCAGGCGCCCCCCCCCAAAAGAGACCCCCGCCCGTCCGCCCGCCCGCCCTCCCGCCCTTGTCCCCGGGACTCTGCAGCAGGTCCGCTCCAGCGGCCACCGGGCAAGGCGACCCCGGGATCCCGGCGCAGAGACGGGCGGGGGCGCCTATTCCCACGAGCTGCGTGTCTGCGTTTGGGGGAGGGGGGGGGCTGGCTCCACCTTGTTTGCTTGCCACGGAATAGAAAAATGGCTCCGCTGGCCATGCCCGGGAGAAGGGACGAGCGCAGGGCCGGCGCCCTCGGTGGCCACGCCTGGCTCAGGATCGGGAGCGACGCTGGCCTTGGTGGCCGCCTTCCTTCCTTCCTTCCAGAGGGCGGTGGGCTCTTCCCAGGCACAGGCCAGGCGCCCCTTTTAGAGGGGGTTCCCCCCCAACCTTTCAGCCCTTCCCTAATAACACGGGGTTGGGGTGGGAACACGTTTACATTCTGGGCCACAGACTTAGTGGGAGCTGAAAGGGAGCCAGGCTGGATTCAGCTCCAAAAGGATCCTTCCAAAGGGCTGAGCCCCACAGACTGCCTCCCAAGGAGGTTGGGGGGGGGCGTCAGAGGGCTTCATTTCTGGTGGGGCCCAGGCTAGTAGCTGTGGTTAGCCCCCCCTCCGCCCACATGCGTTGATGTAGACGTCCATTAAATAGATACATTTCCATACCCACCCTATAGGGCAGTGTTGGCGAACCTTTGGCACAGGTGCCAAAGGTGGCCCTTGGAGCCCTTTCTGTGGGCACCTGACATGGCCCCTTCACAGCCGCCTGGATTCAGGCTAAATTGCTGTATTGGCCCTTTGCGAAAAAATTGTAGGTTTTGAATTGCAGTTTCGGCACTCGGTCTCTAAAAGGTTTGCCATCGCTGCCATAGGGCTTAAAGCTCTTTCTGGGTGGTTTGCAATTTAAGCGTTCAGGCTCCATAGCATTCTTTCCTGCAGCCCTTGTTCTCTGCTCCCTCTTTTTCCTTTTCACGGGCTTGCTTTTCTCGCCCCCCCTGTGTGTCCTGGAGAACCTTCCTTTTCTCCACAGGCTTCCTCCTCCTCGGTGACCGTTCTTGGCCACTCCTTTAAGCGGGTGCTGCCTTCCCTGACCTGCAGGAGAGGCCTTCCAGCAGAGAGCACCCTTTCAGCAGCTTTTCTTTCATCCGACTCCCTACCTTTTAGGAAAGGATTTCAAGTGGGGCTGAAGGGGTCGGCCGAGGTCACTGCCACAGCCCCCAGCAGCCCTGAGATTCCACTGCCAGTTGGGAGGTGGGGGTGGGGGTGGCACTGTCCAGGTGTGTTCAGGTGGCGATTTGCCTGCCGGCCTGCAGCAGGGCAGGGCATACTAGGCCACCGAGAGCGAGTGAGCCTTGGGGAGCCCACTTGAAAAGCACCTCTTTCCTTGGCAGGATCCTCACCCCCACCCCCACCCCCACCTGTGCTCTGATGGCGTCTCACATCCTGCACCGCCTGAGACACGTCTTGACCGGAGAAAGTGACCGGGGTGGACTGGCCGGCTGCAGCTCAGAAGCGGAGGAATTTCCAGAAAGTTCTGAGCTGGAAGATGACACAGAGGGCCTCTCCACGCGCCTCAGTGGCACCCTGAGCTTTACCAGCAATGACCAGGAAGAGGAGGAGGAGGAGGAGGAGGAGGAGGAGGAGGCCGGTGAGGACACACAGGAGTGGCCCCTGAACCCAGACAGGCTTGGGGCTGCTGCTGCTGCTGCTGCTGAACGGAGGTAGGGAGATGTGGAGCAGGGGGGTTGCGGGAGAGAAAGAGAGGGGCAGGGAGATGCCGCTGCCGCCGCCACCCACATGGACGCAGGCCAGGTGCCTGCCTTCTGCCTGGGCCTTCATAACTTGCTGGGGGCATCCGATCTCACATGGCAAGAAAATGCAAGCTGCTCCTTAGCAACAAGATGAAAGATCACAAACATTGCATGGTGGTGGACACTTAATTGTGGGACCCTATTGACCCAAAAGGACACACCTTAGCAAATAAGATATCTCATTAGAAACCCATTCAGGGTTTCTAATTTTGGTTGTATGAACACGGGGGCATGTTCAGCCGCACCACCCACAGAACATGAGAGCAGGAAGGAGTCTTGTGGAATAGTTGTTGTGAGTTTTTCGGGCTGCTTGGCCGTGTTCTGTGGGGCCTTGAAGGCAAACGCCTTTTATTTTTTTATGGGCAATGCCACCGAGAGAGGCCTCCTGCAACATTTCCCCCAAAGCATAACCCTGTCTCCCCCTCCCCTCCCGAAGCCATTTGCCATGGCCAGGCCCTTTCAGGGACCGTTAAATGTGGGTGACACACCTGTCCTAGCAAATCTGTCCCATTTCCCCCATGGCAGCTGTTGTGAGACAGACCTCTCCACGTATCTTAGCATGTTTGACATAAGCAGATAAAGCTAATGGACCGGTGGGTTCACGAGCGCTGTTGAAGTGGCTGCCCCCTTCGGTTTCTCGTCTCCCTTGGTTCCTGCTTCTCTCTCCCAAGCTTTTAGACAGCTGATAGAAACCCGTGGCCTAAGTAATTTCCTCTCCCCCCCCCCATTTCTGAGGGAGGAATTGCATGCATCCTAAACCACAAAAGCCCTCCAGACTAAGCTGGAAAGAATAATAATCCCATCAGTTCCATGCCATTTTTCAGTGAACCCTAAAACAGAGAAGCAGAGGTGGCCCTGCTGTGGTCACAAGTACGCTCACCCTATCTAGCGGGCAGGAAAGGGGCTGCCTTTCTCCCAAGCATGGCATGCAATCCAGGAGGGGTACCTGGAGCCCTCTTCCCCCAGGCACTGGTTTTCTCGTGGGAAGGCGTGGTGGGGTCAGGGAACTCCCAAGTTGGTGTCCCAGGTTTCAAGGGCTTTGGCTGCTCGTAGGCTGGTGGTCTCCCCACTGGAGAGGGCTTGGCTGTACAGCAGAGGGAGGTGGCAGGCAGATGGGCTTTTCTGGCAGCCAGCTTCTGACACCACCACCCCGGGGTGCTCTCTTCCCACCTCCTTCCTTGGTTGCAGAGCACAGTCCTCCTGGGACTGAGCGCCAGGGCAGTAACCTGCTCACACGGCAGCTGCAGGAGCTCTGGCGGAAATCACGGGGCACCCTTCTCCCCCAGCGCCTCCTCTTCGAAGTCACCAGCGCCAACGTGGTCAGCGAACACAACTCCAAGTACGTGGTGAGTGATGCCGGAGGTGGGGGAGGGGAAGGAGGGCCCCCAGGCTGGGAGAGAGGGAAGGAACTGGGCCTTGAGTCCACACAAAGGGGGCAGCAGGGATTGGGCTGATGTCTCGGTGGTGGTGGGGCTGTGGAGAAAAGTGGGGAGAAGCAGGGGCTCTCCTGGCCCTTCCTTCCCACTTGGCTTGGCCCAGCCCGATTCTGCAGGCAGGCATCCTGTAGCCTCGCGTGACACGCAGGGTGGCCTGGTTTGGCCTCCTTTCCTGCCTGCCCTCAGTGGTTCCCTTCCTGCAGTGCCTTCTCCCTCCCTCCCCTCCCTCCCCCACCTGCCTCTGGAGGTGCGGCGCCAACTGTTCTGTCTCTCTTCCCTTGCGCTGCGGTGTGGGCTCAGAAGAGTCTCAGGTAACTCTCCCGGGTCAGTTTCTGTGCCACGGCCTCGGCTTCTGTGCTCCTGCCCGCCTGTGGAATGGGAGGAGGCCTCTGGGTGTGCATGCCAGGGAATGGGTGCTGCATCCTCAACTGGCTGGCTGCTCTGGGGCTTTGCTGCGCGCATGCACATGGGTGTGCGCATGGGGGACAGCACTGGTGGCGGCGGCGGCGGCTAGGGGCAGCCCAGCTCACTCGTCTGATCTGGCCACAGCTCTACACCATCTACCTGATCCGGACGGGGCAGTTTGACAAGGCTCCCGCCACCATCACCCGGCGCTACTCAGACTTTGAGCGGCTGAACCGGCACTTGCGCTGCCAGTTTGGCGCAGACATGGCGGGCATCTCCTTCCCACGCAAGCGCCTGAGGCGTAACTTTGCCGCCGAGACCATCGCCAAGCGGAGCCGGGCCTTCGAGCAGTTCCTCGCCCACCTGCACTCCCTGCCGGAGATCCGCCGCTCGGCCACCTTCCTGGAGTTCTTCTTCCTGGGCGACCTGCGGGAGGCCCAGCGGGCAACCTGCAGTGGCCTGTACCGCCCGGCCCTGGCTGCCTGGACCAATGCCCAGCGGCTGCAGGACAAGCTGGGCGCCTGCCGCTCGGGCCACTTCCTGGTGACGCTGGCCGGGCTGGCCGTCTGCCAGCAGGAGCTGGAGCAGTTTGGCGAGGCCCGCGCCTCCTGCGAGCGAGCCCTGCAGCTCCTGGAGGGCCAGGACAGCCACCCGATGGCCGCCCCCTTTTTGCAGGCCTACATCCACTTGTCCTGGATGCTGGGCAGGGACAAGCAGTGGGCAGAGACCCGGCTGCAGGGCTTGCAGGATGCTGGCGGTGGCAGACTGCCGCCCCCACCCTGAAGGAGCTGCTGATCAAACAGCCGTTGCCCTGAAGGAGGGGGCAGTGCTGGAGAGGTGAATCAAGCGTCCAGCTCAGCCTTGGGACACAGTGTAGAGCGGAGAGAAAGAAGGGGCAGAGGAGCCGAGTGCAAAGAGCCTTCCATCTGTCTGGAACAGGCACTGCTCCTTCATGGGAACCTCTCTGTCTCCAGCGCCCAGGCTGCTGTTATAGAATTTTGTCCGGGATATGTCCAGTTTAGCAGAGGACCCAGGGCATTACATCAGGACTTAAAAAGGGGAAGCCATGCCCCCTGCCCCCCAGAATGGACACTCACAGGCAGGATCCCCTGCGGGGTGGGGGTCCAGTGGCCCACTCCCTCCTCAGAGAAGGGCCACTAAGGCCGGCCAGTGCTGCTCAAGGGAGGATGAGTGAGGGGGCGGCGCTGGATTACTTCTTTCCCTCGCAGCTTGAGGGAAGATGGGCTCAAGCTCCTTGGGGCTCCCCCCTCCCCCGGGAACACTACCAGAGGCCACCACCTGGGAGGAGCGTCCGTCACTTTATTCAAGAAAGGGTGAGCGACAGGCCACGCTGTAACCCAAATGCGCAATAAATGCAGCTCTGTTAAGTGCTTCTTGTCTGTGAGTCTCTGTCCACCTTCTGCCCGGGGATTCCAGTGCCAGCACCAGAGGTCAAAGGTCGTGGCCCAGCAGGAACCGCAGGCGGGAAGAAGGGCCGCTCGCCTACAGCTTGCTCGTGCCGGAAGGCTCCTTCACTCGGATGACTCCCTCCTGGGCACAGCTGACCGCCAACACGCCATCCCTGCGCCACAGCCGTCCGTGCACCAGCCCCCGGCAGCCGCCTGGTGGGGAGGACAGGGCGTGGGTGTGTCTCATACACAGCTTCTCTCATACAGATCTCTCTCCCACCTGGGGGGGGGGGCGGGGGGAGAGACACGTACCTGCCCAGGGGCTCTCGCACTCATAGAGCATCCAGTGGTCAGCCCGGAAGGGGGCGTGGAACCACATGGAGTGGTCCAAGGAGACCATGAAGCTGACTCGATAGTGCTGGTGGGGCAGCAGGGCTGTATTCAGGAAGGCGTAGTCAGAGATGTACGCAGCCACGCAGCAGTGCAGCTTCATGCCCCCTTCACCTGCAAGGCAGATCAGTCCCCCTGAGGACCCCCCCCCCACTCACAACGTTGGCAGGAGAAAACAGGCCACCTTTGGGGGGGGGGAATGAGACACCGCTCGGCGGGCAAAGCCAAGGCAGCGTTTCCCGTTGACGCTCGCTGCAAGCAGGCAGAGCCTAAAGGAGCTGCAAAGCCAGCTGCCTGCCTGCAGGGTTACTGGAACAGGAAAGAGGCCCTCTGTTTACCAGCAGCAGGATGCCCCCCCCCGTTCTCTCACTCCATTCCCTCTTCCCCAGTTGAAATGGGGCTTTGGTGAAAAAGGTCTGCAGGAGGAAGGGAATGCCAGCTCAAAGGAAAGGAGCCACAAAGGCAAATGCCCTGCCCTGGGCCTCAGCCGGGCCACTCTTGCAGGTCCCTGGCTCTTCTGGGTTTCACGGAGCCTTCCTTCCCACCCCTGGTCTTCTCCCATTCAGTACCTGCCAGGCCAGACCCTGCTCGGTTTCTGAGATCAAGGAAGAAAGTGTCAGGCACAAGCAAGGTCAGGCCTTGTTCTCAGCCCCCGACTTCAGCTCCCTCCCAGGGCAGAGGTTGTTGTGACCCGTCCCGAGGGCATTCCGGGAGAACAAGCCTCAGCCAGCCCTTTTACCGATGTGGCCTTTGGCCCGCACCCAGAAGAGTTGTTTGGGCTCCTGCGGGCTCTGATGGTAGAAGTCAGGCGGGTTCACAGGCTTCATCTCAATAGGAACTTCTTGTGCCAGCATCTTGTTGAGCCCCCGGCGGTACCTCTCCAGGAGGTTGGGGTCCCTTTGGAAAAAGAAAGAGAAGGAGGAGGCGGCGTCTGGCAGAGCTGCCCCATGTGGCTCTTCCCAGCTGCTTCGCTGCATCTCTCATCATCCCTGAGCCGATGACTTTGCAGGTGAGGGCCTCAAAGGTAGGAAATCAATCCAAGAATAATCAGACAGCTTCCCAACTTTTTTGGGGGGGGGAGGGTGACCATGGGACTTCCTCAGACCACAGAGCTGAAGCTGGCAGAAATCCTCCCTGCACTGCTGGGTAGAGCTCCGGCCATTTGGAAGACCACTTGCTTACAAGCATCACTGAACAACAGATGAGTCTGGACCTGGGAGCCGAGTCTCATCTGCTGCACACGTCACTTTCCAGAGTTTCTTGGTCCTTCAGGAACATCCAGAAGGCCTCCTCACCATCCCCACCTCCTCCTCGGAGAGGCTACACAATCCTTTCTGTGGAGGATCCCTGGCTAGCCTGGATCAACAGCTTGCGCCCAAGCTATCTCAAGGACTGCATCTCCCTCTATGAGCCTGCCAGGGTATTATCAGGAGATAACTTTCTCTCAGTATACTTGGTGGGGAGATGGGAGAGGGCCTTCTCTGTGGCTGCTCCCAGAGACTGGAACTCCCTCCCACTGGAAGCCAGGCTGGCCTCATCTTTGCTGCCCTTCCACAAGCAGACAAGAGCCTGTCTCCAGGCAGGATGTTCCTGTTTGAATGGATTGTTGTACTATGTTTTAAGTATGGATTGTAATTATTATTTTATATTTATTTATTTATTTATTTTTGCCATTCCTTCTTAAAGGAATCAAATGTGGCTTACCTTATTAACATATTTATTACATTCGTTTTAAATATTTGTATACTTGCTGTTCTTAGCACTTAAATACTGTGTTTTTAAATGATAAAAGCCGCCTTGGGCCCTTTTAAGGAAGAATGCAGCCCTGGCCCACCCCCAGTGAAAAGCTTTGGCCAGGCTCTCTGCTGCCAGTGGCCATCCGTGCGTGGTCTCCCCTGGAGGGGGCCCAGGCCCAGCTCTGCCTTGCCACTCACTGTAGGTACTTGTGGATGAGCTCCTCCATGGTCAGCAGTTCCTCCGGGAGGGGCACGTCCGGCATGTGGAACTGGTGCTCCACGGGGCTGGCCTGCGCCTGCTGGAAGGAGGCCTGGCAGATGAGGATGGGCTTCCCATGCTGGATGGCCTTGACCGACCGCACTGAGAAGCTCCGGCCAGTGCGGGTTCGCTCCACCTGGTAGAGAACGGGCACCGTGGGGTCCCCTGGAAGCAGGAAGGATGTGCGGGTGAACAACACACTTGCTGCCCCTGCCAGGGAAGCTCAGCAGGCAGAGGAGAGTCCTAACCGTACTGCGCAGGCAGCCCTCACTCTTGCTGCTTCTCCCAATGATGGGCACCTGAGAGAGAGGACTAGAGTCCACGGAAGCATATATGCCAAATGCCACTGGCAAGTCACAAAAGTGCCACAAGGCTCCTTGTAGTTTCTGCTGCATATCCTTTCCCACACCAAGCTCAGGCATCCAACCCAGCAGTCGGAGGGGCGCCCATTCTCCTTGGTGGGGCTAGCCCAGGGACAGCATCTGAGGGGTGGTGGTGGGAGGACAGAAGCCTTGCCTGAGACCTGCAGGGGCCAAGGAGGGGACACACGCCAAGCTGGCATCCCCCGGCAAAATATTTAGGGCGGAGAACGGGCAAAGGAAATCTGCTAGGAAAACGCAGAAACCATGAGTGCGAGGGTGCCAAGAGTGAGGCCAACATGGGTGGGCGGGTGGGCAGAACGCGTGGCAGGACCACTGCTGGTCACCCCGACGACCAGGAGAAAGGGGGTGCCCGCTGCTGTGGCCACCGGCAGCCCCCTTGGCTTGCCTGCTTCTCCGTGGGCTTCCCGTGGCTTCGGGTGGCCCTGGCGGGCTGAAGGCTGGGAGAGGGGTCGCCTCTGCCTCCTGGGCGTGTGTGTGTGTGTGTGTGTGTGTGTGTGTGTGTGTGTGTGTGTGTGTGTGTGTGTGTGTGTGTGTGTGTGTGTGTGTGTGTGTGTGTGTGTGTGTGTGTGTGTGTCCTCCTCCTCCTCCTCACCTGCCCGGACGAAGTAGCAGTGCAAGGAGTGGACCTGGGCCTCCTCGCTGACGGCCTTGGCGGCCGCCACCAACGCCTGGCCTACGATCTGGCCGCCGAAGAGCCGCTGCGTGACCGGCACCCAGTAGTGCCTCCCGCTGCAGGGAAGAGACGGAGGGAAGGAGGAAGAAACGGGGAGGTCAACGTCCAGGGCTCACGTCCACCCCCATCACCCCACCCCCATCACCCCCCACCCCCACCCCCACCCTGGCCCAGCCCGGAGGGAGGAAGCCGCGGGAGCCCCTCCTGGCCGGCGGAAAGGCAACCGGCTGCCCCCGGGAAGGCTTTGGGGCGGAGGGGGAGAGACCCCGGCCTCTGCTGCACCTGCCGGACTCCGGCCTGCCTCGCCCCCGCGCGCGCCCCTCCCCCCTCCCCCCGCCCCCCGGCTGCTGCTGCTGCTGCTCTTGCTGACCGGAAGAGGTCCAAGTCGAGGGGCTCCAGGTTGAGGACGCTGGTGACCAGGACGCTGCGCAGGTCCCCTTCCGGCTCCTCCCCGGCGCCCTCCCTGGGGGCAGCCATCTTGCGCCGGTCACGTGAGCGGGGGGGCTGCGGACGCGGGAGGGGACTGGCGAGAGGGCGGGGCGGGGCGGGGCGGGGCGGGGCGGGGCGGGGCGGGGCGGGGCGGGAAAGGAAAAGGAAAGGACGCGCCGGCTCCCCTTCCGCTCCCAGCCGGCGGAGGAGGAGGAGGAGGAAGGGGGCGGGTCCCTGGCGCGCCATTGGGCCGCCGCCCCGCCAGTCTCGCCTCGCCTCGCCTCGCCATTGGCCGGGCGGCGGCTTCTCCCGCGCCGTGGGTTCTGATTGGCCGCGGTGAGGGTGGGAGGGGCGGAGTCTCCTCCTCCTCCTCCTCCTCCTCCTCCTCCTTAGAGGCGGGCGGAGGGGGCGGCCGGTGTGTCTGGAGGAGGAAGAGGAGGAAGAGGAAGGAGGGCCTCCCCCCCCCCTCCCCCTCCTCCCCGTCCTGAGGCGAGGCTTGGCGCCTCCCGGGACCCGAAAGGACCCCGAGGTCCCTCCTCCCCCCCTCCCCCTCCCTCCCCCAAGGAAGGAGCCCCCCCTTTTCCGCTCGCGGCTTCCCCTTCCCCCCCCCCTTCCTCCCTTCCCGGGGCAGGAGGGGGGGCGTTGGTGGGGGGGGTCCCCTAGCGGGGGTTTGGGGGCGCGGGGGGGCGTCGGGGGCGGCGGCCATGGAGCGGGGCTCCTGCTTCAAGAACTACGAGGACTTCCGCGAGAGCTTCAGCGCCTACAAGAAGGAGAACCGGCTCCGCTACCGCCTCCAGAGCGGCCTCTCCGTCCGCTTCTACAACCGCAAGCACGGCGCCAGCGTCCGCGAGGACGTCACGTAAGGAAGGGAGGGAGGGAGGGAGGGAGACCGACCGACCCCGGGGACCTTTAACCCCCACCCCCACCCCCCCCCCCCCCCACCCCTCCCCCCACCCCCACCCCCCCACCCCCGACGGGAAACCTCACCCCCCCACCCCCCACCCCCCGTCCGCTCCCTCTGGGCCAACTTGGGGTGGCCGCTGGGAAGGAGGAAAGTGGAGGAGGAGGAGGAGAGCGGCCTTTGCATGATGGGCTGGGGCTCCAGAATGGGAAGGCAGCCTCACCCTGAGAGGCCAACGGGGCCTTGATAGTCGTGGTGGAGGCGTAAGGAAAAAGGACCTCCATTGGTGCATCAGCCACAGGAGGGTCAGCCCATGGCTACCCAAACCAAGCCTGTGACTTGATACAATGACTGTAGGCTTATCTCTTGGCTGTTCTGTCGGCAGAACCCCAGGCAGGGTGCCCTTGAGAGGGAGGGGTGGGCAGCCTTCTGACCCGATCCAAGCCTGCTTAGGTTTTGCCAAATGGCCCCGTTTAGGACCTTGAGACCATGGGCCATCATTGCTCAGACTGCAGACTGTCCTTGTGCCTCTAATTTAGTGCATGTGGTGTCACGGAGGCCGTTGGACCAGATGGCCCTTGAGGTCTTTTCCAACTCTGTGATTCTGTGAGTTACAACAAGAGCTCACCCAGGTGGGCAGTGTTCGTCATAGGCTGGTGAGGATGCCTGGCTCATGGATTCTCGTTTTCTCTTCCTCTCTCAGGTTCATGCAGGCAAGGTTTGGCTGTGTCCGATTACGAGAATACTGCAAGAAAAAGCCACGGTCGAATTTGTGTCCGGCCTACTTAGTCCTGGAATATAACAAGGACTTGGACCGACTGGTGGTCTGTGAGGTGAACAGCCACCATGTCCACGCAGAGTCCAAGCCTTCCTCAGTCAGCTATCGTCCTCCACCCTTGCCCAGAGTAGCTGCCCCAGTGGCCTGCTCCAAAGACCGTGACACTCCTCCGCTCAAGCTCCGCAAAGAGGAACCCGCAAAAGAACAATCCTTTGGAATGGGCCACCTGTATGCCAATACGGAAGTGGGTAGCAAGACAAGCGTGAAGGCCGAAACGGATTCTGAGGAGCCCTTTCTTCGGCCTCCTTCTCCGGAAAAGGAACCAGAAGTCCCTCGGGCAGAGAAAGACAAGCCGCAGCAGCAGCAGCAAGCAGCAACAACAACAACGCTGCTGCTCTGGTCCAAGTGGCCGAAGTGATGAAAGGCATTCTGCGAGTGGACACGGGTTCTCTGGCCTCCACCGGCGTGGGCAGCAACCAGGAGCTGGAGAGGCTTGAATTTCCAGACCAGCAAAATGAAGAGCTTGTTTGTTAAGTTCCCCGAGAGCCTCCTGCTGCACCAGGTGCCGAGCCAGAGGGGCCACGTGCTCTATGCTTTCCTGGTGGAAAGCAAGGACCGGGTGGGGAAACTGGTCCACTTTGCTACCCTGAAGGAAGACACCGAGGAGAACGTGCACAAGATGCTCTCTGTCTTCAAGGAATTCAATCCAGAGTGGCCGAAGGTCAAGGTGGTCTTTGTCGACCTCTCCTTCCGCCACCAGCCTGTCTTGCAGAAGCTCTTCCCCTCAGCCCAGATCCTGCTCTCGGTCTACCATATTGTGCAGCTGCTGGAGAAGAAGCTGAAGGAGTCGCGCGCCTCTTTTTCCTTCCGAACTAACTTAAAGTTGGCTCTGAAGGAAGCCATTTTTTCCACTTCCAGCAGAAACCTGGAAACTCTGTCTGGATTGGTCAAGCGTCTAGTCGACCAAGAACTGTATGAGCATCTTCAGACGAACTGGTTCTCCTGCGAGATGCTGTGGTACATGCATGCTAAGAAAGGCCTCCATTGCTGCAGCGCATACATAGACAGCGTGGATCTTATCACTCAGAGAGTTTCCAGCCTCTTCAGCAGCCAGTCGTCCCTGGAGGCGAGCGTCCTTCGCGTGGTTGAATATGCAGACTGCTTCAACACCAAAGGCCTCGGGAACCTGAACCAGGGCTTGTCGGTCCTGGAGCAAAGCAGCCGCAGTGGCCTCATGGAGGAGCCAAAAAGACAGACCTGTGCCTCTGTGAAGCGCAGTTCTACCACCACCACCACCACCACCTCTCTGCAGTCTGCACTCACAACCGTCACAAAGCCTCCCAGGCCATTTCTCAAGCACAGCACCGCCAAGCCAGTGGCCACCATGCTGGCTGCCCTGCAGGAGACCTGCACTGACCTGGCTTACCAGTTGTGCCTGAATGAGTGGGATGTGGTGCAGAAATCTACACAGCTCTTCAGCACCACCAAGAACAAGACCGACGTTCAGCTGCTGGAGGACACTCACCAGGTTCACGACAGCGGCAAGGGCTGCAGTTGCTACTTCTATGGTCGCTACCAGCTGCCCTGCCGGCACATCTTGTCTATGCTTCTGGCTAACCGGCAGGTGGTAGAAGAAAGCATGGTTGGCAGGCGCTGGCAGAAGAAATACCAACACCTCCCAGTCTTACGGGAGAACTCGCTTGGGCATCCTTGCCACTCCAACAGCAGCCTGGAGGCCACGGCAGCAACCGAGGAACGCTGGGACAAAGTCCAGTCCCTCAGCAAGGAACTGGGCAACCTCTTGCTGCAGAGCGAGGGGGAGGAACTGGAGGAGCGTAGCGCTACCCTGAGGATGATTGCAAACATCTGGGCTCAGTGTTGTGAGTTGCAGGAGGAGGAGGAGGAGGAGGAGGGCGCAGGGAAGCCCCGTAATATCCGAAATGTAGGGGACCTCCCTTTCCTGTGGGTGAAAAAGGAAGAGGTGGAAGACATTGAAATTACTTCTGTAACTTCTGGCCCAACTAAAGAAGAAAACCACAATTCATCGGCATTGAAAACCACCTGAGCCCTCTCAGGTGCGGATGGTGATAGCTGCTCAGGCTCAAAGCAACCCAGGTGTATTTTAGCAATAAAACAGGTTCTTTCTCCTCTTGTGATCAGCAGACAGCCGCCTTTGGGAAGAAGTGGAAGAGGCAGCATGGTTCCTTCCTGGCCTGTATGCAGGAGAGGCCTGCGTAGGTTGACTGGGACGTGGACAGGCAGGACAGGGCAATACCACGGGCAGTGCTGGGGGCCCTCCCGGTGCTCTAGTGTACAGTAGAGCTGCAGGCACGACAATCAGGATTTTGTGCATGGTGGTGTTTGTTCCAGGAGCTGTAATTCCATGTGCTATTTGCCTAACCTTTTCAGTTGATCTTGAGCTGGTGGTTGTTTGTTCTCCAGAGGCCACATTAAACGACCCTACCTGAAGTGTTGGTGTTTTGTTGCACTGTGTAGGAATAGCTGCTGAGCCATGCTATCTTGAGCTCTTCTTCCAGTTCCACTTGTACCATAACATTCCTCTGGGCCTCTGGCTGATGGTACAGGGAGGAGAAGCTGGGGGGGGGGGCAGCTCTGTGTGGCACAGTGGTTAAATGCCTGTACTGCAGGTAAAACTGTGCTCACGATTTGGGGGTTCAATCCCAGGTAGTTGGCTCAAGGTTCACTCAGCCTTCCATGTTTCCTAGGTCAGTAAAATGAGTACCCAGCTTGCTGGGGGGCAATGTGTAGCCTGCACACTGTAATTAAAATTGTAAACTGCCCAGAGACTATTTGTAGTGGTATGGGGCAGTATATAAGCAGAACACTTTTTCCTTCCTCTGAAGCCTCTGCAAGCAGGGGCAGTTTTTATGCTGTTTATATAGAGCAAATTAACTTGAAAATTCAGATTTGAATCTGCTGCTTTGACACTGAACTCATTTTCCAGTTTTCTTTGTCTTCCAGGTTCTTTGCAAAAACCCAATAATAGGCTTATGAGCTAGATTCCTTCGCTCCCCCCATCCCTCCACCCATGCACGGCGCCTTAAAGACATAACTTCTGTACAGTGGTCCCCCGCCCTTTTGCGGTTCATACACTGCAGTCCCACTATATCGCAGGACCACAGTGCAGTGGTACCCCAAAAGGGCTTGAGGGATGAAAAAAAGGTTTTAAAAGCCTGTGCTTTTTAAACCTCCCCCCCTTCCCCAAGCCCCGGGCTCCAGCTGATTGGTGCTAGGGTGGGGAAATAAAGGTTTTTCTCCCCCCCCCACCCTGGCGCCAATCAGCTGGAGCCCGGGGCTTGCCTCCATGGAGGCATCGCGGGCCACTGCCCCGCGCCCCGGGCGTAGGGTTGGGAGATGGAGCGTGCAATGTTTAAAATGTCTTTAAGCAACAAAGACAAGCACTTGATTACATTGCTTAAAGACATTCTAAACATTGTGCACCCTCCCCCCCGACCTACATCCGCATAACATGGATTTTCAGTGAACACGGGTCGGGTCGGGTCCCTAACCCATGCGATAGAGGGGGGGGGTTACTGTACTTTGATGTGAGTTTTTGTGGACAAGTCCACTTCCTCAGAAACAAGACTGGGACTACACGGCACATATTTAGACATCAAGGTCTAAAAAACAAAAGACTGTTTATTTCCTTGGCACAAGTTGTTGATAGAGTAGCATTTCACACCTGGTATGACCTGGAAGACTCTTGATGATCTCCAGTCCGCCTCCCAGGAAGCATAATTCTGTAAAATGCCTGTGAAGACTCTCAGTCATCCAGGTGAGTTTATCTGGAAGTTATCTGGACTTCTTTTCTTGAGAGATCGAAACATTTCACTATTCAGCCAAGCAGCTTCGTCATTCTGACTTTGTCAATCTTGCCATGACTCAACTTCGAGACATAATTCTGTAAACAAGAACTGGTGGCCAAAGTAATCCTGGGCTCTAGATAACACGAAGGAACAGCACGATAATCAATGTGTTTAATCCCCAATGGGCTTGTGAGATGGCATGGGTTAGTTAGGAAGGAAAGATGGCTGGGAATTACAGCTTGTTCATTACAAAATTTTACGTTTGATAATGGCCTGAGAAACGTTGGTTTATGTCATGTTTAGGTTTTAAACATATTTTATCTCACCTGTCTCTGGATTCATGTCCTGTGGTTTCTTTTCTCCAGAATGGCCGCTTTCATATTATGTGCAGAATGTCCAGGAAGATTAAAATTAGAAACATGTTTCTGTGTATTTCCATTCCTGATGGCCAATTTATGTCCTTTGATTCTTTTGCACAGAGAGTATGCAGAGGCATAGATAACACTGGTGGAGGAACAGGTAGAATTATTTGTTTTTTTAAAATATTTTTACCTCACCTTTCTTAAAAAGAATCCAAGATGACTTATGTGATTTAAAAAATGTATTTAAAGCTAAAGTCACTAAATATGCAAATAAGGGGAAGGGTCAACAAAAGTGACACCAAAATGCATTCAGAGCAGAAAGGCACAACTATCCATTTAAAACCTCACTTAGGCAGCCGGTCACTCAGGGAAAGCTTGCCTGAAGAGGAAGGTCATTGCCCACTTGCAGAAGGACAGCAAAGATGGGGCCAGCCTGGCCTCCTGTGGGAGGGGGTCCCGGAGATTGGGAGCAGCCACTGAGAAGTCCCCGTCCTGTGTTCCTACCAACCAAGCACATCTGTGAGGGTGGTGGGACCAAGAGATAGGCCCCTCCTGGTGGCCTTAACACTGAAGCAAGCTCATAGAGGGAGACGTGCAGCTTGAAATGGGGGTTCCTGCATGGCAGGGGGTTGGGCTGGATGGCCCTGGAGGTATCTGCCAACTCTAGGAGTCTATGAAATAGTATGGACCCAATTTAGGACTTAAAAGTAGCTGTGATGTATGTGACCTTGTTAGGTCCTGTAACTGTGTTGCCGGAATGAATGAGGGGGCAGAGCTGGCATCTAGGTTTGTGGCAGGACTGAGTTCCTGTCTCCATGTCAGCATGGTTGAGTTCATTGTGTGTCAGTAGTAGTTGCTTAAGAGTGGTGGTGTTGGTGCATGGGGGGCTTTCTGTAAGCAAGTAGGGGCCTGCCACAAGGACTTTGGGAGAATGAAGTTTTCTTGTCAAGAATGAGATGGAGATCACTTACGATGCCTGCGGGGGTGGTGGGGTCCTCCGTGCTGGACTGAAAGTGACAGCTCGCAGGGTTCAGCTGTTTTTCTCTTCTGGGCCTGCCATGCAGCAGGATGCTTCTGGGTATTTGTCTTGCCTGGTTCATTTGCCTTTAAACTACATTGCACAAGTGTCGTGTATGAATGTATTTTGTAGATTCTTGAGTTTGGAGTCCTGTCTTGTGGGTCTGAGCAGGTGCAATTGTATCAAAGGGATGGGCTGTAAACAATATATTTTGTTGTCCATTCAGGATAGAAACTATTGTGTGGAAGTAGGTATATCAGTTGGCTGCTTTTCAATAGAGCTTGGTGCTAAGTTGTAGTAAGCTCACAGTGGTGTCCAGAAAACGTACCTGTTTTGCAGATTGCACCAGGGTGCAGTTAATGTTTGGGATGAAAGTTATTGAAATCCCAGTGGAATTTCTCTAGGGCAGTGATGGCGAACCTTTTAAAGTCCGAGTGCGGAAACTGCCATTCAAAACCCACTAATCTTTTGCAAAGTGTCAATACAGCCATTTAACCTGAATACAGGTGGCTGTGAAGGGGCGATGGCGGGTGCCCACAGAAAGGGCTCCGAGTGGCTGGCTGCGATTGCTTGCTTGCTTTGATTCTAAAACACCTGGGTGCGGCTCAGCATCTTTCAGATCTAATTAATTCATTACATCAACCTGCTGCACCCAATAATTCTTTCACGATACCAACTTTGTAAAATACAAACTCCAACAGCCCCTCCTTATTTTACAAAAGGCTTGCTTTCACAATATACATACATTTATACATTCATACCCAACTGCTCCACAAACTTTTCATGCTTCTTTATAGAAAGTGGTTTGGTAAGTATATCTACAAGTTTTCTGTTTCACAATAATTTAGTACTATTTTGATTTATATCATCCTTCACACGATGTTACCTTATTATATATACACTTAGTTCTGTTACTGTTTTTCTGCTTCTGCTAATTTAATGCATGATTTATTATCTTCAGATATATTGATTGGTTTCTTTAGTTCCAAATTCAAATCATTCATTAATTGTCTAAGCCAGGGGTGGCGAACACGAGGCTCTCGAGCCGCATGTGGCTCCCGGCCAAAATGAATGCGGCTCTTTGCCTCTTATCATTATTTTGTATACTGTGGCTCTTTGCCAAGTTTGGATTTTGTTATGCTGCTTCTGAGGAGGGATCTCCGAGCGCGTAGTCCCGCCCCCAGGCTGCATCATCACGTCTCCCATCCCCTGGAAACAACTGCACGGGCCAGAGAGCGGGGGGACCCATGTGTCACATGTTGTGTCACATCTTGCCGTTAGTTCTTAGTGTGGAGGACGCAGCACACCCTCACCATCACTGCAGGATTTTTACCCTCACTCAAAATGGCAAAATGCAAAGCTAAACGAAAATATGAAGATGAACACAGCACATTTTTGGAAGAATGGGAAGATGCTTTCTTCTTTATTGAACAGAATGGGAAAGCGCTGTGTTTAATATCCAATACTATGATATCACATTTCAAGGCTTCAAATCTTCAGCGTCATTTTAGAACTCTCCATGCTAATATTGACAAGGAATTACCCAAAGGTACTGAACTACGCAAGCAAAAATTGAGCACCTTGAAAAGCCAGGTAAAAAGACAGTCTCAAATGTTTCAGCAATTAACCAAGCATGGAGAAACTGTGACCCTTGCATCCTATAAAGTGGCGTGGAACATTGCCCGTGCTAAAAAAAACCATACAATGAGGGGGAGTTTCTAAAACAGTGTTTTGCGGATGTAATTGAAACCTTGGCTCCAGACAATAAAAAACTCAAAGATTCCATCAATGATCTCCAGCTGTCACAGCACACAGTTGAAACCAGAATAGCAGACATAAATAATGTGATTGAGTCAGATCTACATGCAGACTTGAACGCATGTGCTTATTTTAGTGTTGCATTAGACGAGTCATGCGACATACAAGACATGCCACAGTTGGCAATATTTGCGCGAATGGTTTCTGAGGACTGCGTGATTAAAGAAGAGCTTCTCGACATTGTTGCATTAAAAGACAGAACTCACGGTACTGACATAAAAGAGGCAATGACTGCCGTTTTTAAGAAAGCGAATATGTATTTTGAAAAACTCGCCGCAATAGTCACGGATGGAGCACCGTCGATGATTGGCTCAGTAAATGGACTTGTGGGTCTTTGTAAAGGTGATGACGCCTTTCCTGAATTTTGGAACTTCCACTGCATCATCCATCGTGAGCAACTTGTGTCCAAAACACTGAATTTAGACCACGTTATGAAGCCTGTGATGGAGATTGTGAACTACATCTGTACGCACGCCCTTAATCACCGGCAATTCAAGAACCTCATTGCAGAACTTGACGCAGACTTGCCCGGTGACCTGCCACTGCACAGCGCAGTGAGATGGCTCTCAAGATGCAAAGTAGTTTCGTGCTTTTTTGAGCTTTTGGAAACAGTAAAATTGTTTATGGCAGAGAAGAACAAAACGTATCCTCTGCTTTCAGACCCCGAGTGGCTTATGGATTTGGCATTTTTAGTGGACATGCTTTCACACTTGGATAAACTAAACGTGGACCTGCAGGGGAAATTAAAAACTCTTCCTGAGCTGACACAAAGTGTATTCTCCTTTGTAAACAAGTTGAAGCTTTTTAAAGCACACATTCAAAACAGCAATCTATCCCATTTTCCTTCTTTGCACAGCACCCTGCAGAAGACCGGTGTTAAAACAGATATAGCTGGATACGTGAAACAACTTACACAACTGCAAGAGAAGTTTACTTTCCGGTTTGAGGACTTGGACCAAAAAAGACCACAGATCACTTTTCTCATCGACCCGTTTAATGCTGACACCGACTGCCTGAAAACCCCACTTGTTACTGATGAGGCAGCAAGTGAACTAGAAATGATTGAGCTACGCGAGGGATAGACTGAAATCTCTTTTGAAGGAAGGCCATGTTACGTTTTGGAGAGCTGTGCCAACTGAAAAATACCCGTGTGTAAAAAGAGCCGCTCTCAAGCTGCTGTCTATGTTCTCGTCAACATACATCTGTGAGAAGCTGTTTTCTACTTTGAAACACGTGAAATCAAAGCACCGGTCCATTCTGACTGAAACTCATGTAAAGGAACTGCTCCGAGTGGCTACAACTGAATACAAACCTGATTTGCAGAAGATTACTGAAAACAAAAGATGCCAGAAATCCCACTGAGATTATCATCCCATCACTCCAACAAGGTAACAAAAAACACCTGACTGAGCATGTTATATTATGTGTTTAATATATTATTGTTAAAATTATATGCTTTTGTGTGAGTGTTTGTCTGTTTTGGCAGGTCACTGCATGGTGTGGCTCTCTGACTCTCACAGTTTAAAATTTTTGCTCTTTTTGTCGAACTTGTTCGCCACCCCTGGTCTAAGCCATATAATTCAATTACAGCCTGTTGACAAGCTTATGTATTCTTCCTCAGTACTTGGGATTGCAACTATACTTTGTCTTTTACATTTACAATCGATTAATGAATTTTTACACATTCAACTTTTCTGCTCAGTATAGTTACAGCATTGCTAATGTCTGGTCTTGTAAGCTTCCAATTGCACTTCTATAGTTTCTCTGTTCTAATCATTCACTTTCCACACTTCTTTGAAAGTCACATATCATTGGTGTTTTTACAGGTTTACTTTCTAACTAGAGATATAAAATTTCCGGAAATTTTGAAGCTTGGGAAAAAAAAACCATTTTTTTCCAGGGGAAAAAAAAAGAAAATTGAAAAAAATGCTACATTAGCTTTCCCCACTCCCTTTTACAGCTTGAAAGTCATTCTGTTACTTGAAGAACATAAAATTTGACTAAGGACAGCTTGACATGGCATAAAATTACCACAACTAACATATTAAAACATAGTGTATCCAAACAATCATTACAAACAAAATTTATTTTTAAATAATATTTATTTGTAATTGTAAGTAACAAAACTGTTTACTAGTTTATGTGGAACAAAAAACCTCTACAAAAATAATATTTAAAAATCCAGAATTAACAGTTCATAATTCCTCTCCTCTGTATTAAATAAAAATAAAACAAAAACCTCTTTCAGGTAAAAAGAATCGAAGAGGGAGAAAATGTATAGAAGGAAGTGGGACTAAGTTTCAATGAATGGGCATGAAATTTATTTTCTTCCAGTGCTTTGAGACCTAGTGAAGAGGACAGAATAGAAGCAAACATACCCACCCACATGCAAAAACAAAAGTGAAACCTTTGTCTTTTTCTTATGACAATAGCAGCACCTCCCAAAGGAAGAAATGCACCTTGTTCTTGCGTTGGAGAGTTCAGTTTATAACTTAGGGCAGGGGTGCCCAAACTTTTTGTAAGGAAGCCAGATTTGGTGGCTGAGAATGTGTCAGGGGCCAGTTGCTCCCCAACCCTGCCCCCCCACTGCAAGCCCCACCCACTTTCTTTAAAAAAAACGGGGTGAAGGAGGGGGAGGGAGGGGTGGGCCAGCCAGCTGCGGGCCACTCAGAATAGCCTGACGGGCCGGATTTGGCCCCCGGGCCGGACTTTGGGCAGGCCTGACCTAGGGCTTGCTTGTCCTCAGTCCGCAGAAATTAGAGTAATCTGATACTATGCATAATTTTAAAGAAATGATTTGGGAAAATATTAGAATGCCCTGTTTTAAGATTTTAATTCATGTTAAAATAAATCATTCCATAATTTAAAAAAATCAATTTTTCCAATTTTTCAGGGAAAAACCCAAAAGTCTTCTGGAAAAAAAATTGGGTTTTGTTCTGAATTTTTCTGGTTCTTCACATCTCTGTAACGTGTAACATGTAATGTTTGGTCAATCTTTGCATTCCAACACCTTGAACTTTTTTTTAAGCTGATAGATTTACTTAGCTTGCAAACTAAGTTTGGATTTTTAACAAAACCAGGAGGCTGTTCCATATGCAATGTTTGCTCTAGGTCACCATATAGAAAATCAGTTTTAACATCATAATGTAACACCTGTAGTCCTTCTACTGTTGCTAGTTTAAGCAATAATCTGATGGTTTCATGTTTCACTACAGGATCAAATGCACCATCATAATATTTCCCATAATTTTGGTTATAACCTTTTGCTACTAACCTTGCTCTGTACCTTTCAGTGTCTCCCAAAGCATTTATTTTGATCTTATAAACCCATGTACAGCCTGTTGCTTTTCTTCTTGGTGGTAAAGTTGTTAAGGTTCAGGTTGAAGTCTCATGCATACAATCTATTTCTTCCTGCATTACCTTTTTCCAGTTCTTTGCAATGTTTGGTGGTAATTTAGCTATATCAGCATACATTTCAGGTTCTAGTTCTATGCAGGAAGCTTTTATATTACTAGCTTTCTGGTACCTTCCTGGAGCTTTACCAATATTTAACCTTTTTGATTTTTTTTAATGTTACCTGTGATTGACCTAGTTCTGATTCTACTTTTACTTCTCCTAGTTCTTCACGTTCATCATCACTTCCTTCTTCTGACTAGCTCTCAATAGATGTTTCTTGTTTAATTTCCACCTGCTGGTGGTCTGTTCAATTACTCTGTTTTGGTGTTTCTGAGCTACTCATTCCTGTGTCAAGGTATAGATTTGTGAATTTTTCACATGACTTCCTATTTTGTTCATTAATCTTAATGCTTCTACTAATTGCTATTCTATTCTCTTTAGGCAATCACATCTTATAACTGGAGTTTTCAACTCCTAATAGTATGTCTTTCTTACTTCTTGCACTTAAATTTCCCCTCCTTTGTTCTCTAGGAATATGTAACCAAAATTCAGACACCAAATGCCTTAATGTGTCCAATTTCAGGTTTGCAGCCATGAAACTTCAAATGGTATTATACCAATTGCTCTCAAATAAATCCTATTTTGTATGTAATTTGTATGTGTAATGTATTCTCCCCAAATCTTTCTAGGTAGGGATGAAACATTTAGCATTTTTCTTACCATATCCTGCAAATATCTATTTTTTCCTTTTAGCTATGCCCTTCTGCTGAGCAGAATAAGGCGCTGTTAATTTATGCTTTATTCCTTTGTTGTCCTGAAGTCTTTCTAAAGAAGTAGATGTAAAATCTCCTCCTCTATCTGATATTTCAGCTATTTTGGTATTATATTTTGTTTCCACCCAATTCACAAAATTTCTAATTGTTCTTTCACTTTCCCCTTTGTTTTTCAATAGGTGTATAAAGCCAAATCTTAAGTAATCATCCACAATTACTAAATAATATCTTGATCCTCCTAAGGAACTATGAAATGGACCTGCTAAATCCAAGTACTAGTGTAACTCTAGCTTTCCTTTCTGCAAAGCCATACCAAGGAGGTTCAGCAGGTGAGACATTAACCACAGGTTCCCAGATACCATTTTTCCTGAGCAGCATTTCCATTTTTACACTCCAACTTGGCGTAATTCCTCTTATTCAGCCTTTCCAGTGGCATGCTGGAGCTCAGAAACATCACCATAGTTGGATTCTTATTTCTACTTCCTCTCCTGAATTATTACTTTCCTCTTTCTACTTTTTCAAGACAAGAATTTTAATTTTGGCTCTGGGCCCATAACCCTCTTGGGGATTTGTGTTTAAAACAGAGCCGCAACACCCTTAATTGGCTTCAAACTTCTCTTCTGGTCAGCACAAGGAGTCATCCATTCAGGCAGTCCATCCGGCAGGGCCAAGCAGAGCTTCTTGCTGGATGCTGCTGCTTGCTTGCTTTTATTCTAAAACAGCTGGCGAGGCTCAGCGTCTTTCAGATCTCATTACTTCATTACATGCTGCACCCAGTAACTCTTTTGCTACATCAACTTTGTAAATTATTTATTTATTTATTTATTTGTTGCATTTTTATCCCGCCCATCTTCCAGAAGGAACTCTGGGCGGCTTATTAATATCTGTGAGGGAAAAAAAACAGTAACATATTTAAAATACCTTTTTTCCATCACAAAAAAACCTCCAAGATACAGTAAAACTACGAGACGTCAGTATCTATTAAGAGCAGATGTTACCGATTTGCCCCCTGGGAACGGTGGGGAGTGCTATACCGCCAAACTGATGTGCTTGAAATGCCACACCACCGAACTGGTGTGCTTGAAAATACAAACTCCAACAGAAATTGACCTGGAAACTTCACCAAGTATAGAATGCAGCAGCCAGACAGGTGTTGAATGTGAATACATTTGAGCACAGTGCTGGTTATGACCTAGAAGGCCCTATACACATTTGGAACTCAAGCTATCTGAAGGATGTGTTCACCCCATAAGAGCCTTCTCAGCTTTCGCAGCCTTCTGGGGAGGCCCTTCCGTCCGTTCCACCCATTTCCCAAGCTTGTTGGGTGAGGACGCAGGAGTGGGCCTTCACAGTGGCTGCTCCTAGGCTTTGGGAGGGACAGCCAGAATAATTGCAGTCAATTTTGTATTGCCGAAGACAAAGACAGCATATTTGATGGACAGCTTTTCTTGGTGAATCGTGTCCTGAGTGATGAGGCCATTGCTTTCTCTTAAAAAAATATGAAGAGAAGCCCGGTTGCTCCCTTCCCTCCTGGCCTTCCATGGCCAGGCAAAGACCTTCCTTTTCAGACAGGCCTTTAAGCAGCCTGTTGTCTTCAGTAGATCACTGCTGTTGAACCTAGACATGTTCAAATGTTTTTAAATTGTTTTAAACTTGTTTATTAATATGTATGTAATTGTTTTTTAAATTGATGTTTACATGATGTTTTTAAATCTGTTGTTTTGTCTGCTATGAGCTGCCTTAGTTCCCCTATGGGGAGAAAGAAGGAAATTAATTAATTAATAGCCTTGGCTCCAGGAACACTGGTTGCTTGTGTTGTGCCTGGCAGGTTCAAGGTACTGGTACTTTCTTATAAATCCCTTCATAGTTTGGGACCTCAATACTTGACATAATGTCTCTTCCTAAGAGCGGCCTGGTCTTCACTCAAGTAGTTCAATAGGAAGTCCCTTTCAACGCTGGCCCAGGCACTTGTAATCTCAAAAACAGACTAGCTCAAAGCTAACTGCAAAGGACTGGCCTTGAAGCTAGGCTGGAAGCTGCAACAAGTGCAGAATGCAGCAGCCAGGTTGGTCTCTGGGGCATTGTGATACAACAATCTATCCCCTGTCCTGGCTTGGCGGCACTGGCTTCCTATGAGCTTCTGGCCAAGTTCGAGGTGTTAATGTTAATATGTAAAGCCCTTAATTATAGGTTGGGACCTGGTTACCCATCTGAGTGCTTCAACCTGTCCTACCCGCACATTTCATTTGGGGATGGTTGGAGTAGCCACTTCCAAGGAGGCCCGGAAATCTGTCGCCCGAGACCAGGCCTTCTCTATGGTGGCTGCAACTCTATGGAATTCTTTCCCCTTAAAGGTGCACCTGCTCTCTTCCCTCCTGGTTTCAGAAGCAAATTAAGATCTGGTGGTTCTTGCAAGCCTTTTCATAGTCTCTCCCAGATTAAATAATTTTAATTGCATACTTCTCTCAGCCTGGCCGCCTGTTACTCATTTTATGGTCTTCAGGGGTGCATTTTCAGGGATTATGCTTATCATAATTTCCTTTTGGATCTTGCCTGACCTCCCCCTCCACCTTTTATTTATTGTCATTTAATTGGTATTTTTTTAAACTTGGATCTCACTTTGTTGGCAGCCCAGAGCAGTGGCTCTGCTACTTGTTGGGCAGGATAAAAATGCAAGAACGCAAGTAACGATCTGCCTGTGCCGTCTGGTTCTGCCAGGCTCTGCTCCTTTGAGTTGTTGCTGCTGCATTGAGGCCAGGAGGCCTCCTCAGTGGTGGCCTCTGCCCTTTTGGCTTTGGCTTCCTGCTGGAGCTGCACCTGGCCTCGTCCCTCGCCGTTTGTAAGAGGATGCCCCCCAAAACAAGGCTGTTCACTGAAGCCTTTGAGAGCGTCCTCTCTTGAGTGTTTATGCTGACTGAGCCTCACAACCTTGCTTGCTTGCTTTCAGTTGGTGTCTGCGATTTATTCGTTGGGAGTTGTCTCGTTTATATGGTGCTGGTATTTAATATACTATTTAAGTTTTATGTTATGTTTTATTCCTTTTGGATGTAAACTGCCCAGAGTAATTAGTACCACTAATCGGAGTAGAATACAGTTCAAACAAGCAAATAAATTTTATTGTCAAAGGTGGGATGATTGTATGTGTGTGAGCAGTGGTGTTTTTCTGGGTTTCTTCCCAGTTTTTCATGACATTTGTGATATCTTCTATGTAGGATGTTAGTGCAGGCTGGTCCTTCATCCATCATGATTCGGGTGATGATGTCAGGGAGGTAATCTGCGGGATCAAGTTTCCTTATAAAATCTGTGGGGTGCCTTATGTAGCTAGGTGTGTTGGAGATCTATGGATGGTGTCCATGTATCAAGATGCCCCAACCATGATGGTGCTGATGCTAGAGACAATGGGTCTACCAGGGTTTCTTGGTCTTGGTATTTTAGGTAGAAGGTGGCTGGTTTTGCTTCTGGTTGTGTGCTGGTCAGGATTTGTTCATACATATTTTAGTTGTTATTTTTCATGAGATTCAGTAATTCCTTTTGAGATTTGGAGCTGGGTCTGGGGTTGGAAGCTGGTAAAACTTGGAGAGTTATTCCAGCTTTTTGTGAGTAGCTTTTCCGTGACAACCACAGCACTGCCCTTATCTGCCTCTTTGATGATTATTATATGTACACCAAGATTGACTTAATTGGATGGGAAAAAAACAGCTGGGGATTGATGGAAGAAAATTGTGGGTCATCACTGCCAAACCAATCATCCTCTGCAGCTTTTTCTAACCAGTATTATAAGTTTTGAGATTCCCATTGTGGTATAACAGCTTTTTTTTTTTTAGCCTGGTGTGTTGAACCAGGCAGACCTACTCCTGAGAGAGCAAAAGAGAAAGAACAGCACTGGTAAGTTTCTGGGTCAGAGCAGTTCAACTAGGGCTGTTTTACCTTTGCCTCTGCTAACTTTAACTGTTCATTTAAATACAAAGAGCCATTAATCAGTCAAACAAAGGAAGTGGCCAGGAAGCAGGGAGTGGTGCCAGACTAAGCCTTCCCCTGAGCTTGGGGGTGGAGTTACACTTAGTGTGTTTCCCCTGAAGAAGCTTAGCCTCAGCATTTGAGCCTGGTGTGTACTAGATTATTATTTCTAGATTAGTAGCTAGTAAAACTAAAAATTTTCAAGGCCCAGAATACTGCACTCATTAGAATGGCGTCTGAGGGAGCAGCTGTAGTTACCTATAACACTTGTGCCATGTTTGTCATCTTGACAAAACGCACAGAGAACTACACTTGCTGCAATTGTAAGCTGGTTGCACTATTGAAAGAGGAGGTCCAGCAGCTAGAGGCCCGCATATCGGACCAGCAACATATTAAGGATCTTGAGCTGTTCTTGGAGCTGGTCCTCAGCCTCACCAAAGCCGCCGCTGCTGCCGGAGGAGAAGGGCCGGGAACTCGGGGCTGGCCTCGCTGGTTAGACAGTCTGCTCAGTCTTGTAAAAAATCTGGCTGCAGAAGACATGGAAGCATTTTAGTTGGGGAGCTGTAAAGTTGTGGGATTCTAATGGTAAGCATAGAGTTGTTCAGAACTTGGAACGTCAGGTTAAAAATCAGTAAAACTTAAAAGTTAGACATTGTTGCTATGAACATTAAAAAGTGGAGGCATATAACTCGTGGACTATAATTCCACTGCCTCCTCCTCTCTTTGAAGAGACATTTCATTTACATCCCCAGAAGGAATCTCCTATCCCAGTAAAATTTGTGTTAAATTCCTGTTTTCGGGGGTCTTTTTCATCATCTGGAACGGATTAATCCGCTTTCCCATTACTTTCTATGGGAAATGTTCATTTGACTTAAGTCATGTTTGACTTAAGTCTAGACCACTGGAACGGATTAATGACGTAAGTCAAGGTTCCACTGTATTAGCACTGGGAGAATAATGGAATGTGATGGTTTGTCTACTGAAAATAATAGCTGTGGGGGGGGAAGAACAAAGCAGCAGCTGTTGTTGCGGGACCCACTGTACAGGTGCTTCTACGCCAATGCTCGAAGCCTCCGAGCAAAGATGGGAGAACTTGAACATTTGGCAGCTAGGGATAACATTGATATAATAGCCATAACAGAAACCTGGTGGAATGTGGAAAACCAGTGGGATACAGCAATCCCAGGCTATAAACTCTATAGAAGGGATAGAGAGGGGCGGGTTGGAGGAGGAGTGGCCATCTATGTCAAAGAAGGGGTAAAATCCAGCAGAATGGAGATGGACAGAGGGTCTGACTCCACCATAGAATCACTGTAGGTTAAACTACCAGGTCCAAGGAGTGATGTGATAGTGGGAGTATTCTATCGTCCACCAGATGAAAAACTTGAGGGGGACCATGAAATGAGGAGAGAAATCATGGAGGTGGCTAAGAGGGATAGGGTAGTAATCATGGGGGACTTCAATTATCCCCACATTGACTGGGCCAATGTGAGCTCTGGGCAAGAAAGAGAAACTGGGTTTCTCGACTTGCTGAATGATTGCGCCTTAGAGCAACTTGTCATGGAGCCCACCCGAGAACAGGCAATTCTGGATTTAATATTGTGTGATACTCAGGACCTGGTCAGGGATGTGAATGTCACTGAGCCTCTGGGGAACAGTGACCATGCTGCATTTTCCTTTGCCATGCATGTTGGAGGAAGAGTGTCAACCAAATCAGACATAAAAACCCTTGATTTCCGAAGGGCAAACTTCCCTCAGATGAGGAAACTAGTTAGAGAGAAATTGAAGGGGAGGGTTAGAAGAATCCAATCTCTTCAGAGTGCATGGAGCCTGTTTAAAACAACAATAATAGAGGCCCAGCACAAGTGCATACCACAAAGAAAGAAGAGCTCATTTAAGTCCAAGAGGACACCGGCATGGTTAACGAGCGGAGTTAGAGAGGCTCTAAAGCGCAAGGAGAGGTCTTTTTGTAAATGGAAATCCTCCCCAAATGAGGAAAATAAAAAGGAACACAAACTCTGGCAAAAGAAATGTAAGAAGATGATAAGAGAGGCAAAGAAAGATTTTGAGGAACGCATGGCTAGCAATATAAAGGGTAATAATAAAAGCTTCTTTAAATATGTTAGAAGTAGAAAACCTGCCAGAGAACCAGTTGGCCCTCTGGGTGGTGAGAGAGGAAAAGGGGAGATTAAGGAGGACTTGGAAATTGCAGAGAAATTAAATGAGTTCTTTGCATCTGTCATCATGACAGAAGACCTCGAGCAGATTCTGCTGCCTGAACCGCCCCTCTTGACTAAACAATTAAATCAAATACAGGTTAAAAGAGAGGATGTTTTAGGACTAATTGATAAATTGAAGATTAATACGTCACTGGGCCCAGATGGCATCCACCCAAGGGTTATTAGGGAACTGAGAAATGAAATTGCAGATCTCTTAACGGTAATATGCAACTTGTCTCTTCAAACGGCCACAGTGCCGGAGGACTGGAGGATAGCAGATGTCACACCAATTTTTTAAAAAGGAAGGAGGGGGGACCCAGGAAACTACAGGCCAGTTAGCCTTACATCTGTCCCAGGGAAGATGGTGAAAAGCCTCATCCAAGAAAAAAATCTTAAAACATATAGAAGAACAAACCTTGCTGAGAGAAAATCAGCATGGCGTCTGTAAGGGTAAATCTTGTCTGACAAATATTTTAGAATTTTTTGAAAAGGTCAACAGGCATGTGGATTTGGGTGAACCAGTGGATATAGTCTATCTGGATTTTCAAAAGGCTTTTGACACAGTCCCTCACCAAAGGCTGCTGAGAAAACTGGGCAGTCAAGGGATAAGAGGGCAGGTCCTCTTATGGATTGAGAACTGGTTGAGATCCCGGAAACAAAGAGTAGGTGTCAATGGGAAATTTTCACAATGGAGAGAAGTGAAAAGCGGTGTGTCCCAGGGCTCGGTCCTGGGACCAGTGCTTTTCAATCTGTTCATAAATGACCTGGAGACATGGATGAACAGTGAGGTGGCCAAGTTTGCAGATGACACAAAACTTTTCCGTGTGGTAAAAACCAGAGAAGATTGTGAAGAGCTCCAGAAGGATCTCTCCAAACTGGGGGAATGGGCTATGAAATGGCAAATGCGTTTTAATGTAGCCAAATGTAAAGTAAAACATTTTGGGGCAAAAAAAATCCAAACTTTATCTATCAACTCATGAGCTCTGAGCTATCCGTGACGGATCAGGAAAGAGATCTTGGTGTGTTGGTGGACAGCTCCATGAAGGTGTCTCCCCAATGTGTGGCAGCAGTGAAGAAGGCCAATTCCATGCTAGGGATTATCAAAAAGAGGATTGAAAATAAAACAGCCAACATTATAATGCCATTATACAAAACAATAGTAAGGCCCCACCTGGAGTATTGTGTACAATTCTGGTCTCTGCATCTCAAGAAAGACATAGTGGAACTGGAAAAGGTGCAGAAGAGAGCGAGTAAAATGATTACTGGGCTGGGGCACCTCCCTTATGAGGAAAGGCTAAAACATTTGGGGCTCTTTAGTCTGGAAAAAAGGCGCCTGAGGGGGGATGTGATTCAGACATACAAAATAATGCAGGGCATGAGTAAAGTGAATAGAGGGAAGCTCTTCTCCCTCTTCCAAAATACCAGAACTAGGGGACATACACTCAAATTGAGGGCTGGGAGAGTAAGAACTGAGAAAAGAAAATATTTTTTCACCCAGCGCATTGTTAGTCTATGGAACTCCCTGCCACAGAATGTGGTGATGGCATCTGGCCTGGATGCCTTCCAAAGGGGATTGGACAGATTCCTGGAGGAAAAGTCCATCACAGGCTACAAACCATGATGGAGATGTGTAATCTCCAGGTTTAAAACCAGGGTACTTCAAGGGCCAGATGCAGGGGAGTAGTATCAGGAGACAGATATCTAGTCTCATGTGCTCCCAAATGCATCTGGTTGGGCCGCTGTGAGATCCAGGAAGCTGGACTCGATGGGCTTTTGGCCTGATCCAGCATGGCTCTTCTTATGTTCTTATGTTCTCTGGAGACCAGAGTGTGAAGCTAGTGGAGACCAGCTGTTTGCACTGAGTGCCATATATATTATTTGCCATTTGGGATAGGAGTCATGAGGATAGCAGATGTCACACCAATTTTTAAAAAAGGAAGGAGGAGGGGCAGGAAACCACAGGCCGGTTAGCCTTAGGTCTGTCCCAGGGAAGATGGTGGAAAGCCTCATCTAAGAGAAAAATCTTAAAACACATAGAAGAACAAAGCTTGCTAAGGGAAAATCAGCATGAATTCTGTAAGGGTCTTGCCTGACAAACCTTTTAGAATTCTTGAAAAGGTCAACAGACATGTGGACTTGGGTGAACTGGGGTATATTGTCTATCTGGATTTTCAGAAGGCTTTTGACATAGTCCGTCATCAAAGGCTGCTAAGAAGATTGCACAGTCAGGGGATAAGAGGGCAGGTCTTCTTATGGACTGAGAACTGGTTGAGATCCAGAAAAACAAAGAGTAGGTGTCAATGGGAAATTTTCACAATGCAGAGAGGTGAAAAGTGGTGTGCCCCAGGGATCTGCCTGGGACTGGTGCTTTTCAATCTGTTCATAATCTGTTCATAAATGACTTGGAGACAGGGATAAGCAGTGAGGTGGCTAAGTTTGCAGATGACACCAAACTTTTCCGTGTGGTGAAAACCAGAGAAGATTGTGAAGAGCTCCAGAAGGATCCCTCCAAACTGGGGGAATGGGCTGAGAAATGGCAAATGCGTTTTAATGTAGCCAAATGTAAAGTAATGCATACTGGGGCGAAAAATCAAAACTTTATCTATCAACTCATGGGCTCTGAGTTATCCGTGACGGATCAGGAAAGAGATCTTGGTGTGTTGGTGGACAGCTCCACGAAGGTGTCTCCCCAATGTGTGGCAGCAAGGAAGAAGGCCAATTCCATGCTAGGGATCATCAAAAAGGGAATTGAAAATAAAACAGCCAACATTATAACGCCATTCTACAAAACAATATTAAGGCTGCACCTGGAGTATTGTGTACAATTCTGGTCACCGCATCTCAAGAAAGACATAGTGGAACTGGAAAAGGTGCAGAAGAGAGCGACTAAAATGATTCCTGGGCTGGGGCACCTCCCTTACGAAGAAAGGCTAAAACATTTGGGGCTCTTTAGTCTGGAAAAAAGGCGCCTGAGGGGGGATATTATTGAGACATACAAAATTTATGCAGGGCATGAGTAAAGTGGATAGAGGGAAGCTCTTCTCCCTCTCACAAAATAACAGAACTAGGTTGGGAGAGGGAGAACAGACAAAAGAAAATATTTTTTCACCCAGTGCGTTGTTAGTCTGTGAAACTCCCTGCCACAGGAGGTGGTGATGGCATCTGGCCTGGATGCCTTCAAAAGGGGATTGGACTGATTCCTGGAGGAAAAGTCCATCCCAGGTTACAAACCATGATGGAGATGTGTCATCTCCAGGCTTAAAACCAGGGTACTTCAAGGGCCAGATGCAGAGGAGTGGGATCAGGAGACAGATATCTAGCCTCGTGTGCTCCCAAACGTGTTTGGTGGGGCCACAATGTGAGATACAGGAAGCTGGACTAGATGGGCCTTTGGCCTGATCCAACAGGATGACTCTTCTTGGGTTCTTATGGGAATACATAAACCATCCCATTTTCCAGATCTACCTCCCTCAGATCCACTTGAGTCCCACTCTCCTGATTCCCGCTCTTTTCCTCCTTTATGTCACCCCACTCCTCTGTAACCGGAAACCCTCCTCTTTCTGTGCCCCTCTCGGCTTTCTTCTCCAAGGCTCCCATCTCTCTCTTCTTTTTTTTTCCTCTCCTCTCCTTCATCCCAACCACAAGGGTGCATACATGGCTCTCTTTGGTGTTGTGAGGAGTAGACAGCTCACTTAGGCACCAACCACCTGATCTTAGTGTCTTGCATCCCATTGCCACAAGCCAAGAATATGACTGAACTTGCTCATTATGTTGTGATTTCCAGGGGCCAAACTGACATGTGAATGAACTTCTCATTTGCAAATGTTTGAGGAGTGAAACCAAAGAACCAGTGTGATTTTGTTGAGACCACAGCAAGCTAATCCTGCTGCAAGCTGTTGGATTTCACAAGACCCAATAAAAAAATCCAACACAGAGAGATCCAGGCAATATTACCAGTTTATTAGGCCTAATAAAGATGGTAAGGCGAACACGAATCACCCAAGGCAGTAGTGAGACAGTTCGCCACCCAAGACAAAGGGACTCCAAACTTTATTTCCTCCCTTCCCGCCCCACAGAGTGGCACCTCCTCCAGGGTTGGGCTAGGGGTGGTGTTGTGGGGATCACCAATGAGGTGAGTCCATGAGTCTCTTGGGGGAAGGTCCTGGGCGTTCCACAGTCCATGGCCCGGACCCCTGCTTGGGTGGATTAGGCAAGAATTAATCCCTTAATGTGTGTCCAAGGGATTGACAATGAAAGGGGAGAAGCCAGTATTGTCCAAATGCCTGGGTAATCACAAAACAATTAACAGGTAGATGGGGAGACAGAACAATCACAATGGGGGGGGCGAGGAAGTCACAATGGAGGTGGAAAGCTGATCAGGAAAGTCCTTTGCTGCCAGCCGGTGCTTTGGATGGATGTGGAAATGAAAACAATGGTGCGCTTCAGGCTGTGATGGTATCTCTGGCACATCTGCTGGGCGTACGTGCCTGTGTCGCTTGAGGAAAATGGAATTTTGCTAGATGATCATCTCCTTCAGCCATGCTGGTGCTCCTTTATTGCCCCAAAGGTGACTTAGGTCCAGAAAGCAGAGGAATACAAGGACATGGCTTCAAGCATCTAGCCTTTAGTGAGACGGGGTGCAGAGGAATAGGAAAAAGCCAGGAGGAGATGGGGCAAAGGGGAAGGCAAGGGAAGAAGAAGAAGAGAGAGAGAGAGACGGGGAAGGGGGGGTAAAGGGTTAAGAAGGGAAAACATGGTGAGGTGAGAGGTAAGGGGGGGGGGGTGACCTAGCTTGAGGTGGCGGAATAGAGGAAGATAGGAGAAAGAGAGGGGGTGGTGGGTCAGCAAGCAACATCAATGTGTGAATGATGAGTCATCCATGATAAGAAATGGGGTGGGTATTGTCTTGAGGTAGAATAATGGCAGACCTTCCCATGGTCCAGAGGCAGATGAAGGGATTTGATGATGTCCAGGTGCTTGAGCTGGAAGCTGGAGGGCTAAGCAGGAAAAAAGGTGCCCCATAGAGCCCATTGTCTCTGTGAAGGAAGGAGAAGATTCCTTCTGGCAAAATCCATTCAGAGGAATCAAGCAGTTTGAACTGGTTCTTCCATGTGGCGGGGTGGCCCTTGCATGGAGGCAACGTGTACCTTTGTCCAGGCCTTGAGATACGTGAAGGAAGAAGGAATTGGGAAAATGGAGGGGTCGGGGATGTTACTGGAAGCCCGGGGGGGGCACAGAGGGGATAGGTGGAGGAACCTTTATTTTGGGGAAGAGAGAGAGAGAGAGAGGAGGAGGAGGAGAAGGGAAAGAGAAAATACTTCTTGGTGCCCTTTTGGCTGTGCAGGGAAGGATGCAGTGTGGAAAAGGGGGTTAATATGAGATGATCCCCCACCCACCCCCAAGTGTGCCAAGGTCTGGTCTACTGAGGAGTAAGGGGTTGCCCCATTCCCCCTACTTTCTTGAGGCTCGGGGGGGGGCACATGTCCAGGGAAACAAACTATCAAACCCACTGTCAATCACCCCTAACCTTTGTTACCAAGCCTGTTCGCTTGTAGGGAAAGAAACCGGGGCTTCTCAGCCATATCTTTTTGGGGGACGGCTGGGCCAATATGGACCAGGTTTCTTTGCATTGTGCTTGTGACGATATCAAGGGTTGCAGCCGGATGCGGGGGTCTAATTTTGTCCTTGCCTAATTGACGTGTGCTCGTAGGAGCGGGTGCGGGCCTGCCTCCACAGACACGTGTCTGCTCCCAATTCACACACACAGTTTTTTTTTGTGTCCTCTACAATTTCTGTCTCTCTGCAAACCACTCCTAATAGGAAGATGTTTGGTTTGTGGCCCATCTTGAAACACGCTTCAAAGGAAATGAAGGAAATGAGATATGATCACCTTCTGGTTGAAACAGTATGATGTTGGGAAGACCAGTATTTGTGCCGGAAGACTGAAACTTTTTTTTTTTGTAGGGTTGGAGACATTTCTAGGCATTATCATACCCTTTGGCTTAACAGAGTCTGTTTTGTGATCTTTGGTGGAAAGCAATGAACGGTGCAGTTGTCTCCTAGAGAAAAAGCAATGTTGTTGGTACATGTAAAATCCTACCTGGTTAAGTGAGAGTGGAAGCAAGCATCTGTATGGCGTGATCTGGTGATTAAAGTTATTTATTTGGATTTCATGTTAATGAAGTTTTTTTAATCAGTTCCTTACCAGACGGGTAAGAAGATAAAAACCCCTCCTAACAGCACAGGATGAAGAAAGGACTCAGGCAGTTCAGTTCCCCCCCCCCCCAACCCGCCTCTTCGTACCAGTGGTTCCTAATAATGTTCCGGGCCGTGACGTGGCCCCTCCTTTTGTCTTGCTCCTGATTACCCCCCCCCCACACACACGCCTTGTATCGAGTGGGTGTCAAAGGCGGGGGGGGGGCTCTTGTTATCCACTCTATGAAATGAAATCAGGGAACGGACCCCCCCCCCCACTGGCTGGCACCTTCCAGAAGGACACCTTCTAGCCTAGCGGGGGCCGGGCGTGCGCGAGGCGTGGCCTGCTGGCCGCTTTATCTGCCCAACCTTAGGGCGGGGGGCAGGGGCGGGGGGGGGGGGAGGACGGACGACGGTGGCAGGCACGCCTTGCCCGGCTTCCCATCCCCGAGAGAGGAGGCAGGCAGGCAGGCAGGGAGGCGGGCAGGGGGTGGGGTGGGGCTCTTCCCCCCCCCCCAAAGGACACCCCGAGGCCAAGAGGGAGGGAGGGAGGGAAGGGCTCGCTGGCCCTGAAGGAGGAGGGCGGCCGGGCCGGGAGGGGGCCTTCCTGGGAAGTGTGTGTGTGTGTGGGGGGGTAACCAAGCAAGGGCCCCCCCGCCCGCCCGCCCCCCCCCCCCCTCCCCCCCCTCCCTTGGGTCTTCCGGGGCTGCTGCTGCTGCTGAAGAGGCTCCTCCCGGAAGCGGAAGTGGCCGTTTCCCACGGGGGGGCCAGCCAGCAGGCGGTCACCAGGGCGACGGGGTGGCGCTCCCGCTCCTTCGCGCGGGGAGGGGGTTTTCCCAATTCTGATTGGCTGTGCGTTCCGTGCGTGGGCCCACGTGCTCGAGGCGGCCGCCGGCGATTGGTGCGTCCGGGGAGCGCGGCGGCGGGGGAGGCGGGCGCGATTGGGAGGAGCAGAAGCGGCGGCGGCGGCGGCGGCGGCGGCGGGTGAGAGGCCTGGGCCGTCAAGAAAGCCGGGAAAGGGGGGGGACCCTTCGCGGGGCTGGAAGGGAGGGGAAGGAGGCTCCGTTGGGGGGGGGCGGGCACTCCCCACCCCCACCCCCAACAGGGAGGGAAAGGGGCGGGCGGGGGGGCCGGCTGAGCCGGGAGAGGGGTTGTTGGGGGAGGGGGGGGGTCCCTCTTTCCCGCCTCCGGTGGGTCTCCCGCTCTCCCCACCCCCACCCCCTCCCGCCAAGGGCTCCTCGGCCCTCTGGGTGCCGCTCTCGGGAAAGGAGGCCCCGAGACCGGTCCGCCCTTGGGAAAGTCCAGAGACCCCGGGGAACACTTTCTGTGGTGCCTTGGCGTTTCGGGAGGGGGGGTGGGCGAGGGGGGGGCGGGCGGGCAGGGCTCCCGTCTCCGACGCCACCACCGCCGCCACCCAAGGTGCCCACCCTCCTTGCAGGCGGAGGGGCTCCTTCCCGATGGCAGCGGTGGGACGCAGCTCTCGCAAATGGGAATACCTGGTTAGGAAATAAAAGAACTCGTCCTCTGGCACAGGGTGCAAAAGAGGGCCACTTGGTTCTGGTTCGGCGGCCATCCGCCCCTCTCTGGCTTCGGGAGCGGACAAAGCACAACCCCCACCCCACCCACCCACCCCGCCCCCGGGGCAGTTCACGGACCCTCGGCTGGACCCTCCTCTTCGGCCAAACACCCACGCTCACCAAACGTGGCTTCTTATGTAGGCAACAACTCTCCCTTGCAGCATTTAACCCCCACCAGTATTTTCACTTTGACTTCATTTCTGGTTTTGATTTTATTCTTCACATTTCCCATAGTTTGGAGACCTCGGAGAATTCTATACCCACCAGGTGTGCTCACCGTATAGGGCGCACAATAGCAGAAGCTCTCAGATATTAGAGAGGAAAAAACATTTTGTATGAGACGGAAGAGGTTTCTCTACAGGTGTTTTGCATGTATATTTAATTGATTTGTAAAATGGAGCCCACTATGTAATACTGAGTCATTATAAACCCAGGTGCACAGAATAGACATGATGAGTGAAGCTGATGCAAGATAGGTGCAACAGCATGATGTAACCAGTTCCCTGATTGGTTCTCATAATTATAAAAGGGCTTTGGAACTTTGCTGAGAAGTACTCATATTGCCATGCTCTGTGTATATTCTGTTGATATGCTCTCTCCGTGAGGTTGAGATGTTGCTGAAATTCTGTTATATTTGTATATATGCAATACAGCTGTTTTTAAGAAACTCTTCCTGTTGAATTTTGTCGCCCTGAGTTTAGCTTCCACTTGCAGAATAAATTGCCAAAACTCTGTCAGAGACCTCTCTAAACAATCTTTGTATAAACTGTTGTTTTTTTTTCTTTCCCACTAGGGCCTTCACTGTAATACAAAGCATAAATCTGATAGCAGAAACATAAATTCTGTCTTTGGCTGGTACCACTAGGGAAACCCTGATAGGAACAAAAAAAAAACCCTGCACAAATCGTACTGGAGTCTTTGTGAGGGATGGCCCTTGATGCTGTGAAGGAACTGCTGAGCTTTGACTGTGGCTCTCTAGTAGCCTACCAACTGGACAAAAATTCCCAGCTAGACTCTATCAGCTTCCAGACCTTGTTGATGAGAGATGTCTTTTTAAATCACCCGGAGGTGGTGCTGATACATCGAACCCACAATACGTGGGGCAAGGCCCTCTACATGTTTATGGTGGACAAGCCTTTCTTGAGGATGGAGGGAGAGATGGCCAGAGTGATCCATTTTGCAGTCCCAGCCAAGGAATCGGCGGAGGGTCTGGCTCGCATGTACCGCACCTTCAAGGCTTTCAACCCGGAGTGGAAGCAGATCAAGACTTTCCTGGTGGATCCGCGCTTCCGCTTGCTGCCCACGCTGGAAGCAGCGTTCCCCTCAGCCGAGGTCACGCTATCTGTCTTCCATATATGCAAGCACCTGCAGCACAAGATCCATCAGGTCGCCCTGGAATTCCACACAGAAAGGCTGATCCTGAGCGCCCTACGGAATGCCATGTGTGCTCCCAGTGAGGGTAACCTGAGGAAGATGCACCTTATCTTGACTAATTTTGTGAAGCCAAACCTGCTGCCGCAGCCACACAAGGACTGCCTGCTCAGTGAGAAGATTTGGTCTTTCCACCGCTGGCGCACCTGGAAAGAGTGCAGCCAGTATTTCAAGGACTTGGAGATGGCCACGCACAGCTTAAGCCAGGGCTTTTGTGCCAGAGCCTCTCTGGAGACCTGCATGACCAGCATTGCCAGGCATTATCAGAGGAGTGTTTCAAAGGGCAGCCCGTCCTCCCCAGTCCCTTTGCTCAGTCAGAAGAGCTCGTCCTTTCACAACATGATCGTTCTCAGCTCATCCCCTTCAGGTGCTCGGAGGCCTCTGCTGCCTCAGGACCCTCTGCCGGCAGCCCTTCCGGCCACCTTGGAGCCAAGGGAAGAGGTGGCCAAAGAGGCTACCCGAGAGCAGGAGGCAGAGGTTACCACCCAAGAGGCCGAAAGGCTCATCTGCCAGTCCTTGGCCGATCTCTGCACAGAGCCGGCCGCCAGGCTGTGCCTGAATGAGCTGGCCGTGGTCCAGAGGTCTGTGCACCTGATGGGAACCAATGAGCACACGGTCCACATCCAGCTGCTGGAGGACACCCAGACTGTGCGCCTGAGAGGCCCCAGCAGCTGCACGTGCTACTTCAGCCAGATGTTCCAGCTGCCCTGCAGGCACCTCCTCGCTGTGCTGAACTCAGAAGGGAAGGACGTGGAGCCCGAGAGGATCCCCGTGCAGTGGCACAAAGGCGGTGGCCCCTCTCCGCCAGGGCAGGCAAGCACCGACGGCCTGTTAGAGGTTCTGAGGAGCTCCTGGGACGAGTTGCTGGATAAATACCTGGCTGTGTCGTTTCTCACTGCGGAGATCAGCCGGCTGCTGTGTCAGTGCAGCCAAGAAGAGTTTGATCGTAGGTACAGCACTCTCCGGGAACTGGCGGATAGCTGGATTGGGCCTTATGTGCAGCTGAAGCTGTAGTTGAGGCACAAGATTTCTGGCCTGTGAGAGCATGTGAACATTTCCTGTCGTGCATCCCAGACTTTCTGCGGCTGTGCTTAGAAATGCCGACAATGGCCCGTTAGGTGACTGTGCGGCCTCTGTGTCTCTGGATCTCCTGTTCTCTGAGGCTTGTGGGGGCACAGGGACCAAGGAATGCCTGGCAGGTACTACAGGTCACAGGCTCTGGCCCCATGAAGCCTGACCCCCTTCAACTTTCCCCACTGTTGTTCCCACACAATGAGGGCAGTTGAGGCCTCTAACTACTTGTGTGTCCATGTGGCCCGGTTTTTCATCTTGTCCACCCTAGTCATGGTTGTTGTTATTTTTAGCACCGTTGCTCCAGTATCCTTTGAAAGCAGTTTAATTGGTTGTAATAAATACCCTTTCCTGTTTATCATTTCTCCATAAGGCAGCCTCACTGATTATTCAGAGGCCTCGTGGGCAAGAGGGCAAGGCCTCTGCAGATGTGGAGGAGAGCGGTCTAGCAGGCTTCAGCTTGCCCTCCCTGGGCCACCAGTCGACGCCATGGTCAGCAGAAGCCCTCCGCTGCTGGGGTGGCATCAGGTGGGCAAGGAAGTGTCAAAGTGAAGCAATTTAGGCAACACCCAGGGAATCGAGCGCTCCAGCTCAAGCTGAGGAAGGGCTGCACTTTTGGCCAGGCTGAGCTGCTCCCACCCAATAATCCCTCAAGAGCCTGGCTGCTTGGCATTCTCATTTCTTGGGAGGAGGCAGTGACGGGTGGTCTGGCCAGTGAACCAGTCGCAGAAACCTCATTTTAGCAAACCTTTTTATCTAGGTCGCTTGCTTGCTACAGAGTCTCACTGCTCCTCCCCTGCCTTACTTTTCTAGCGGTGTAAGGAACGGAGGCAGGAGGCTCCTGCTGGCTGCCCTTTTCCGCTGCCTGTCCCTCTTGCAGGAGGGTTCCGAGTGCTGCACGGCAGCCCATCTTCTCCTCGGCCCACCGTCCACTCCTCTGGGCTCCAGGTTCCCTGCCACGAAACAGTGGGCAGCACGAATCATGTCTTCCTCCCGAATGCCAGGCACAGGGACCGTCGGGATGCCCGCAATCATCATAGCCAGGGTCAGGATGCAAACCTTGGAAGGCAGGTGCAAGACTGGGGGAGCCCCTCGGCCTCGGCTCAGCCTTTCAGACCTGGAGAAGATGCCACCGGGCAGGGATCCCCACTGCGCCAGGGGAAAGTCTCTGCCGGAGCTGCCCACTTCCTTTGGCTGCTGGCTCAGAGGAAGGGGCAGGAGAGAGGAAGGGCCCAGCCATTGGTGGCCCGTCTGCCCTGCCGGCTGCTCCTGGGGCAGAGCCGTGGCATACGGACCTCTGGGGGGCTCCCACCTGGTAGGCCTCCCGTTCCCTGCCGGTGGGCTGGGCGACCGCCACGCTCCCCCACCAGGAGTCGCCTGAGGATCCGGCTCCTGCAGCTGCTGCGGGCCCCTCAGCCAGAGAGCGCCTGCCTGGTTGGCCTGCAGTTTCCACTGGCAGAGGCCGACGGCGGAAGGGATCCGCACTGGAGGGGGGAGCCCCGTGGGCATTCCTGGCCCGAGGCTCGGCAGGCGGCCAGGTGCCGATGGGGTCCCTCTGCTGCTGGGCTCGCCTGTGTAGAGAGGAAGAAGGTGGAGAGGCTCACTGCCCAGGGCAATGGCAGGTGGCAAAGACGAGGTTGGGCAGGATAGGATGGCATTGTGGCATGGAAAATGAGGAAGGAAGTGGATGGGGGCGCTGCTTTGTGGACTGGGTGAAGAATGGGTGGGGGAGGGGAGGGTCCCATATGTCCCATGCCCTTGGCGATCCGATCGGTAATCAGCCCACACACTCCCCTGTGACCTCATGCTGAGGTAATGGATTTCCCAAGTGGAGCTGTTGGGAGGAGCAGGCTGCAATTTTCATTCCAAATGATGCCATGCCAGCCACCCCACCCTGGGAGCTCCCAGGTGGCGTAGGAGGGGTTGCAGGAGGAGGCAGCTGCCAAGGAGCAGCAGCAGCAGCACTTGTGGGCTGGGCCCTCCCCAGATGTCCTGCAGCTGGGCTGCGGCCTGTTTGTGTGTGGAAGGGGGGACTTGTCCCACTCCAAACAGCCACAGGAGGCTCCTGGGGGAGAGTGTTACTGGGGGAGTGGACAGGTGAGAAAGCACAGGTGGAACCAGAGCAGGGATATCTCCAGGGGAGTTTCTGCTCCAGGTGAACTCTGGCTTGTGCCAAACAGGCAAGGTGTGAGTGGGATGTCTGAGGTGGCAACACGGCAGTTTCCCGACGGGTGTGGTAGCCCTCAGGCAAGGCCGTGGGAGGGGAATCCTGTCCCCATGTGGGCGCAGAGCGAGGCAGGAGGGACCGCAGCACAGTGTTCTCCCTGGTAGCTGGCAGCCCTGTCTCTGGCCCTTGTGGCCCGCCTGAGGACCTGATGATCCCTCGTGGGCATAGCGCCCAGTGGGTGAAAGGGGGAGCAGCAGTAGCTGATCTGAGCGTGCGCACATGGTGCAGAACGTCTTTGGGCGGGGAAAGAAAGCCTCCCCCCCCCTCCAGTTACCTTGATGGGAAGGTGGGGAGAGCCTGGCTGGAGCCTTCCCCATCCCTTAGTCAGTCATGGGGTCACCAGGGGTGGCCTGGCCTTGGCGGCTGCTCTGGCTACCTCCTCCTGCTGCTGCGGCTACTGCTGTGGAGTCCTGACCCCCCACACACCTCACCCATTCTAGAACCAGCATCACAGGACCTGTAGGTCACACTCAGCAGCTGGGCCCCTCCTGGCCAAGGCACCTTCTCGCTTGTGAGGCTCCCCTGAGCCCCAGGAGGTGGGCTGGGGCGGGAAGGCAGCCTTGTCCCTTCCAGCGCCAGGCTCAGGTTAGCCTCGGGGTCCTACGTGGCAGCACCCTTCTAGTGTCTCCCTGCCTGGTCCTGCACCCATCCCTCGTGTCATGTCTTTTGGTGGGGGAGGGCAGTTTGGGAAGGTGGACAGAGCCTCGGCAAGGTCGTCACCATTCATGGGAGCCCTTCGCTCGAGGCTGTTTTTATTGAGCTGACATATCTACAGGGTATGCCTTGCCGCCCCCTGCCCTCCAAAAGGAGCTGCTGTCTTTAAGTGGGTGCAAAGGGTCTATTTACCCAGCGCTTCTGATGGAGGTTTCCAGCGGGATGCTGCTTGCTACGAAACTACTCAGAGATCCTGCCCCCTGGCAACCCAGTCCGCCTCCTGGGCTCAGGACTCTCCGGCCACCTCCACCTCTCCTGGGGGTGGGGGTGGGGGTGGGGCAGCAGCATGGGCTCAGTGCAGGACGCCTCTTGCCTCGTTGAGGGCTGCCCCGATGGTCAGCCGGGAGCGAGGTCTTCCCCTTCTTTCCGCGTGTTCTGTGGAGCCAGGAGGTCTTGGGCTGCTGATGATGGAGGGCGAGGAGGGGCCGCGTGGCCCTTCACTCATACTTGCAGAGGTTCTTGAGCGGTAGTGGGAGGTTGAGCCCATCGATAGCCAACCGGTGGACAATGTGCTTCTGGACAGCCATGCGGCAGAGGGTCTGCAGGGAAGGAACTGGGAGGAAAGGGTGGGGGGAGAGAGCGAGAGAGCAAGGGGTTACGCCAGGCATGTCAGACCAAGGGCGCTTCCCTCCTGGGCGTGGAATGGATCCCTCTCTGCCACTGCCAAGAATCTCAGCTTAAAGAAGAGCCAGACCCCCCCCCCCTGCCACTGATGCTCCAGCAACCAACAAAAAAGAGGCCCTTGTCCCCCTCCCCTTGGCAGCCCCTTGAGTGGGGCCTGGAGGAGGTGCCCCCTGGAAGCAGGGGCCATTGGCCAGAACCCTTTCCTTCCTGGAAGGAGAAGAACAGGGTGGCAGTGTGTGTGTGGGGGCACCCTCGCTGCCTCCCAGCTGCGGGCAGGGAAGGTGGTCCCTTGTGCCTGGGCGGCAGGCAGCCTTTCCCTACTTACTGGGAAAGGGGATCCTTTAGCCTGGCAGCGCCTGGTCTGACCTCCAGGCACCCTCTTTGCCCCAGCCCTCCCATTTGCCCACCCGAGGGGGGGTGACTGAAAGGGGGATGGAAGCCCCACCCGCCCGCCTGCCTGCCCGCCTCCACCAGCCTCTTTCCCAGTGTTTCTGCCTAGGTGTTCACAGTCAGCTGTCCTCTGCCTCCTTCCCTGGCCCCTGGGCCCAGACGGACTCATCGCAGCAGAAGTCTCCTCTCTTTTGGGGAGGGTCTCAGCCAGTCTCCACCGATCCGCAGGTGAAGATGGGCACTGGCCCTCCCTGGCCAAGAGGCCAGCTGAAGAGCAAAGGCTCTGCCTGCCTGCCTGCCCCGCCTGAGGAAGATCTGGCTGGGGCGGTGGCAGAACCTGCTCCAGTGGAAGCCGCCCGGTGGCTTCGGAACTCCCTTGCTCTCCCTCTGAGCTGCAAGAGGAGGGCGGCGAGGCAGGAGACCCGTGGGCAGGAAGGCCTTGCCCACCTCTTGGGGGCGCTCTCTTTGCGGACGGCCTGGTGCCGGAAGGAGGGAGGGAGGGGGAGAGAAGTGCCAAGGGACCTCCTCCCCCCCAGCCCTTCTCACAGCAGAAAGGAGAGAGTTCCTCTGAGCCGTCAGCGGCCTTCCGCTTGGTTGGTTCTGCAAACGGGTTCTTGGAAAATTAGGCAGAAGCAGGGTTTGGAAAAGCAGCCAGGTTTTGGAGGGAGCCTTTGGGGTTCTTGTTCGGCACTGGCACCTCCCCACCTGTTTCTTGGGCATCCAAGGAGGGGGCATGTTCAGGTTGGCTCCCTTGCCACAGGGATCACCAGGCAGACCCTCAGCGGCTGGCTGGCTTCTCTGGAAGACTGGCTGCCCTTGGCTCCTCTGGCGCAAAGGCCCCTTCTGCTCCAGGGGGATGTCAGAGGTGTGCCCCCAGAAGAGGGTAGCACGGTGCCCTCTGTGCCATCCTCGGGAGGAGCTGAAGGCCTGCTCCACCCCCTCCCCTGTTTTGTCTGCGGTTGCAGATGACATTCCATTAACCAGAGAAGATTGGGGAGCTCTCTCTTTGGTCCCCCAAATTTCCTCCATAAGGTGCTCATCTTGCAGAGGTGGCCCCCTCCCCCACACCCCTTGGATCATGTCCTCACTCGTGTCCATTGACCCGCTCTGTGCCTTGCCCTTCTCTTCCCAGGTGTCTGTGGCGGGGCCCTCCCGCTCAGCCACTCCAAAACTCTGGGCCATTATAAACCATGCTCCTCGCTGTGGCCTGGGTGGCCGCCGCTTCCTCCTCCTCCTCCTCCTCCTCCTCTCACCCTTGCCAGGAAGCCGGGGGCAGGGGCAGGGGCGACTGAACACAGCCATCTCCTCTCGTCCTTTTCTCTTATGTTCACCTGTTTCTTGGGCATCCAAGCCTGGGATGGCAGATCTGCCTGGCTGGAAGACTGGCTGCCCTGATGCTTGGCTCAGTTCTGTAATAAATAAGCCATTGTGGACCTTGGTTGTCTGGGGTTCATTCCTTACCCTGGGGGTGCTGCTCATCTTGCAGAGGTAAATACTGCCATGGCAGTTGTTTTTCATCCCAGGTGTCTGTAAAGGATAAGACACCAAAACTCTGGGCCATTATAAAATTTCCCTGTGGCCTGGGTCCCCATTTGCCTCCTCCTCCTCCTCCTCCTCTCACCCTTGCCAGGAAATGAAAACACAGCCATCTCCTCTCGTCCTTTTCTCTCCCACAGCCTAGAAGCCTGTCTGTGATCTGCCTCTGGCAGAACCCCTGATGCTTGGCTCAGTTCTGTAATAAATAAGCCATTGTGGACCTTGGTTGTGCTATACAAGTAAATACTGCCATGGCAGTTGTTTTTCATTGTAAAGGATAAGACACCAACGTACCAGTAGAATTTCCCGTCTCCCCCATTTGCCTAGTTCTTGTCAATAGGCAAGTTGCTGTTGAGCCAGAAAAGCCTGTTGTTCTCTGCACGGCTCAGCCTCAACAGCAGCAAAGCCCTCATCTCCTACCCCAGCTGCTCCTGGGAGCCCTGAAGCAATATTTTCAGAACCTTTGTGACTAATGTGTGTGCTGCTTGGGGCTTGTGGGTTGGGGGCAAGTAAAGGGTTAAAACACATGAATGGGGTATGTGCTTCTTGTAAACAATGCTGGCAGCTGGTGGGGTGCTTGAGGAGAGGACTTACCAGGGATTGGTGGAGCACCTCTTTACCATGGTCCATCGTTTGGGCTGCGAATACCACACCATGAATACAAGCACCACCATTGTGTTCACACTACAGCTGAAGAGCCTTCTGCACGGGCTCCTTTGAAGGCCTGCTCGCCAGATTTTGTCCTGACACCGTGTCTGCACTACAGGCCAAATTGGCTTTGCTGAGATATGGTTCATAGCGTCTCTTGGGGTTGGATTTGCAGTCAGGGACCACACAGGGGTTGCAGATTGTTTAGTGTTCACACTTGATCCCTCCCTTTGGTCCCACCTCTGCTGGTCCTTTTGTGGTTCACTGTCAAGCTGCTTTGCTTCAAAAGGTTTGTAAAGTGTCTTAGAAAAAATGTTTACTGACTCGTTACACAGAGACCAGCAGAGGAATACAACTGAAGACAGATCCCTGGTAGTGAGCAGCAGCCAGGAATTGGAGGTGGGAATAATAGTAAGGAAAAGGGTCTTGTGGAGGAAGAGATAAAAGAGAAGGGGGACCAAGGAGACAAAAGCAGAAAGTTCTAGGCAGTATTAGTGGATTTTTCCCCAGCCTCCTTCAAGGCAGGGAAGACAAAGCAAAGGTCACTTGCAGACAAGCAGAAAAAGAAAGCACAGGGATAACATCATGAAGGGAAGGGACATGGTGGTGGTGGCGGCGGTGGTGGTGGTGGTGGTGGTGACCCACAAAGCATGTGCACTGTTTGTCTTGGTGCCAGAGAACAACGCAGCACCCAGAGGCAGGAAGTGCAAAGTGGCAGCATTGTTGGAAGAGAAAGGGAGAGGACCGGAGGAGTGAGTGGCCAGGGGTAAGGTGAGAAGATGGACCATGAGGATGGGCAGAATTCCTGAGCAGTGGCCCCCAAGAGAGGCCCTGGAGGTGGAAGAAGAGCCAGCCAAAGCGGGCCAGGAGGAGGGGAAGGCCCGGCCGAGGAGAGAACCAACCATGTCGCAGAGGAGCTCTTCTCTGGTTTTGTGGGCGATGGTCCTGGGGAAAGTAACCCTCCCTTTCCTGCCCTCATGCAGTTTCATGCCTGCCCTTCTCTTGAAATTGGTAAGTGCCAAGAAATGTGCACAACGGTACCAGGGAAGTTGCCTACAAAACAGTCGGGGCTCCACTGCCGCCAACTCCAGCCAGTGGGCAAATGGGTTTGACTGGCAAGTCCAAACGGTGGATTTGGAGGCCCAGGAATCTGCACAGGGGTGAAGGGGCAAATGGGTCTGTGAGTCTTTTGCTACCTCTTGCGAGAGAGAGAGAGAGAGAGAGAGAGAGAGGCCCTACCTCTGAGCCTCAAGTGGGTGAGATGTAAAAGGGTTTTTTTTTTTTTTTGTAGAAGAGCACCCTGAAATGTTCCTCTGACAAGTTCATTCCTCTCCAGAAGAGGCAGCTCAGGAGCCATGTGAGGAGGGCAAGAAGGGTGTGTGGCCACAACCAGTGACAAGATGCCCCCCTCCCCCCAACAAAAAAATTAGTTCCGGCCAGAGGCTGCCAAACCCGGAGGCAGATCGTGTGTGCCTGTGAGGTTCTCAGTAGACATAAGAGAAGAGCAGCTTGCCCGGGGCTGGGAAGCCTCCTCTTTGGAGGAAGGAGAGGAGGTTTCTTAGCAGAGGGTGGGCGACCCTCTGGCAAGGGATGTGTTGCCTGCGAAATCCATTGGCGGTGCCCACAGACCTTGAGGTCCCTTCCTGCTGGTGTTCCGTAGGGACCCCAGGGCATTTTGAGGAAACGGGAGGACGCGAGGAGAGAGTTGCGTTGAGGCAGAACAGCCTTTTGCAACCTACGCCCCAGGAGTCGTTTCCCCAGCAGGCACGGGGAGCCACTCTTTCAGCCACCCTCTTTTTTCTCTGCAGAGTTGGCGCGCCAGATCTCCACTGAAAGGCGGAAGGCAGAGAATGCCCACTGGTGGGAGAAAGCATTTCACCAGTGACCCCAAAAAGCCCCAGAAGCTCCTCAAGCTATTCCTTTTTAGGAGAAAGCCTGTTACATAAAGAGATGAGAAGGCAAATTCTGCTAGCGGAGTGGAAGAGACTCTCGGGGCCTCAGGGAGAGTTGTGTTCAGTCCCAGATGCAGAAAAGGCAAGCGGACGAGAGGCTGATCCACAGCATGTGTGCCCGACAGAAGCTTCACCTCCTCCTCTTCTTCAGATTTATCCCTCTCGTGGCTCTGCTTCCCCTGAATTTGAAGCACGGAAGTCACTGGCTGGCCAAATCCCCAGGGGAGCTCTTTATTGACCTTGAAAAAATCCCAGAAGAAGGCTATCCTTGCTGCCCAGACACCCCCCTCCCGGGGAGCCCTCCGTCTCCCTCTTCCTCCCTGGCCCTTCTGGAGGCCCCTCCAGCAGGGTGCTTTTTTAACAGGCCAAGGGGTGGCCCAGTCTGCAGGCTTTAACTGGCTGGTAGCCACCTTGGCTTATGCCTCCAGCCACTCTTGGTCAAGGTTGCTCTTCCTAAATCTGGAGCCCTTCCTTCTCTTTTGAATGTGGACTGGTGCGCTCTGGAGGGACCGATGGCTTCCCTGCCACAAGCTGAACACTCCTGACTTGCACCTAACAACTGAACGTCACAGGGGGAGAAGGCGCAAGAAAGTAGGCTCGCACGCACGCACGCGCTGGCGGCGGGCCCTTTTCAGGCCTTAGGCTCCGGGCACAATGTTTGGGGGGAAACACAGCTTTATGTTATTTGCTCCCCTTCTCTTTGCCAAGAACACACACACACACACACACACACACACACACACACACACACACACACACACACACACACACACACACACACACACACACACACACACACACACACACACACACACACTACTGCTCGATGCCTGCTTCCAACTCTGCAGTGTCCCTGGTAGTGGTAATCCTTTGCAGCTGTATTGTCACTTTCTGGACACAGTATGGCAGAAAAACTACCTGCTTACAATATTTACAACAACCTTGTCAGATCCATCCGTATTATTATCCTGTCAAGGCATGTGGCTGTTGTTGGCTTTTTTTTTGGGGGGGGGGCGAGTGCCTCAGGCTGCCTGGCACGGGTGAGAACCAAACTGGGAGGTCTCCCTGGTGAGCAACACCTCCCCCCCCCACTTGGCCACACCACCCTGGTAGTGCCGGGCTCCTTGTTAGCACATATAAGTTGGCCATCGTTAGCCCTCCATCTTCCACCGAACCCCATTTCCCTGGTGGGCACCCTTCTCCCCCCCCCTTGGCAGTGATGCCAGTTTAAGGGCCACTGGAGGAGTATCTCCCTTTTCTCGTGCGCCACTGGCACCAAATACATCTGGGCTGGTTCTGGGCATGGCTTGGCTCTCCCACCTGGCCACCCCCCCCCTCCCAGCAAGCCTCTCCTAAAGCCACAGGCTCCCTGACTTGGCGGCGCCAGCGTACGTACGGCCGTATTCCAGCTGGATGATCCGTACGCTCTTGGTGGAGGCAAAGACGTCGACCACGGCATAGAGGGGGCGGGTGGCGGGCAGGCCCCTGGCGCTGGGGCCCATGTCCTCCCCATTGATGACGATGTGCATGTCCGCCGTCCCGTCCGGCTGCCGTGCGTGGAGCACCCCAATCCGGCTTTTCCGGGCCGTTGCAGGGAGCACGTTCGTTTTGTACAGCTCATCCAGGAGGTGGCTGTAGCGCCCCGGCCGGCTCCGGCCCACCAGTCTGTCCCGGGGGATCCGGACTTGTTCTATGCGCAAATAGGGGTCAGAGAGGAAGCTGCGGGCTCCGGCAGAGGACCCCTGCTCCCCTTCTCCTGTGACCCGGTTGTGGTTGCGGGTGATGGCAAACACCCAGGTGTCTCCCAGGTCGGCCAGGCCTGGCAGCGAGTACTCGGGCACGGCCTCCAAGTTTCCAGGGTCGTGGGCCGTCAGTCCCACCCGGAGGTGGCCACACCAGCCCAGCTCCTTCTCCTCAATCTCCACCAGGAAGATCTGCCCCGGGGCCAGTGGCTGGTGGCTGAAGCACAGCCCGTGGGCAAAGCTGTCCACCCTGGTGGCCCGGGTGCCTGAGGGGTCGAGGCAGATGTTGGCCCCATGGATGCGATGGAACCGAGTGGGGGGGTGGCCCTCCCCGGCCATCATTGCAGCACCACCAGCACCAGGCAGCAGGTTGAGGCTATTTTTAGGAGGGGCTCTCAGAGCAGGGACCAAATATAGGGGCTGCTGGACAGACTGGGGTGCCAGCACTGGGTCCTAGTGCCCTCCTCCTCCTCCTCCTCCTCCCACTGGGGGCAGGACCTCTGGAATCCTAGGAGAGTGCACCTGGAAGGGACCCCACTCCATGTCTGGGCAGGACACAGAAGGACCTCTGGCGCCCACCGGCTGCAGGCCAGCTGCCCATCCTTCATGGGACTTAAGAGGACCAACTTTTTCTGCCCCCCCCCACATTCCTCCCTCCCCCCCAGCTGTTGTGGGCCCAGAGGCTCAGCCAGGATGTGAAGCCAAGGCGGAGGGTGGCAGGCCCTACCAACAACGGTACCCCCCCTCCTCTTCCTCCTCCTCCCTTCCTCCCCGCTGAGGCCAAGTAAACAATAAGGAGAGCCACACCTGAGATATTGCACATGCATGGCAGCAACAGGCAGGGCCCCCTGAATTGTTGCCTCCTGTCCAGTGCCATACCTTCTGTGGGCCACTGAGGAACGACTCGGTTTCCCCCCTCTTGCAAAAATCCCTGGGAGCCACATGTAAACTGCCCAGGCTGCAAACTTTTCCCTGGCTGTCCTATACCGAGAAGAAGAGGATCAGAAGGTGCTTGCAGGTGTATCTTCTTAGAAATGTCTTTATGGAAGTCATTGCAATAAGCTTCTTACCAAGTCTTTATGGAGCGCCAAGCCCTTATTTGCGGCGGCGGCTGCCCCATTGCTCTGGTTTCTTCCCGCAGGCGGCCGGCCTACCCGAAGGGTGACTCTCGGCCCCCTCCCTGAAGCTGGGAGAGAGGGAGAAGCAGGCCCACAGCTCACTGGGGAGGGGGGGGAGACACCCAGGGCTCTCCAGCCCCCCCCTCCCTGCAAGAGATGCCAGGAGCCCCAGTCCCAGGAGCCACGGCCAGGATTCTGGGGACCCTTCATTCAGGGGGCCTTGGGGCTGTCCTGGAAGCGGCCTCCTCCTGCTCCAAGGGGAGGGCATCCGGGATATGGGCACGGGGCTTGAAACCGGGGGGGGGGGCTTTCCCTGAATGATGATGGCCTGCCTATTTTTACACTCTGGAACTCCCTCCCTCTCACTGGAGGCCAGGACTGCCTCCTCTTTGTTGTCCTTCCAGAAACAGGCAAAGGCCTTTCTCTTCAGGCAAGCTTTCCCTGAAGGATGGACTACCATCATGGGTCTTTTATAGGAATCTATGGGTTCACATAGACTTATAACCTTGCGTGATTGCACTGACACTACTGTGTTTTCCATGTTAGTTTCCATCCCTCATAACTTTACATGGAATTTTACTGCCTTTTTCACTGCTTGCATTCTCTTGTAGCTTAATGTAATGTCTTTTAATTCTGTAAGATTAAATTCCCTGTTCTCAATACTTGATCATGTAATGAATTGTACTGGACTCCCATATTGTCCCTCATGACTGTAAACCACCTTCTTGGGTTAACTCCAAAATAAATAATAAACTTACTCTAAAACAAACAAACAAAGTAAATAAGGGGGAGACACCTATGATGACTCGGGGCCTCCCTTCGATTTTCTCCCTCTGGGGCAGGAGTGGGACCAGTTGGGGGGGGGGGAGGCTCAGCCCGGCCTGGATCTTGGGGTCCCATCGCGACAGGGCTGGGGAGGGGGGGGCAGACGAGGAAGGGCCAGGATTTCACGGGGGGTGGGGGGCGGGGGGGCTTCCTGCCCCAGGGAGGTGCGCTCGGGCTTTCGAGGGGCTTAGGGGAGGGAGGGAGGGAGAGAGGGGGGGGCGCCGTCTTCCCTGCCGTGGCCCTGGGGGTGGGGCGGCGGGGGGGGCGACCTGTGTGCGGGGGGGGGGAAGGCTGCTGCTGCTGCTGGAGGGGGCCGAGTCCGAAGAGACGCCGGCGGGGTGTGTGATTGGGGGTGGGGGGGGGAGGGGGAGGCAACGAGGGAGACCGCCGTCCCTCCGCCTCGCCCCCCCCAGCCCCCACTGCGACCCTTTCTTCCCCCCCCTTCCCCCCCCTCCCAACGGGAAGGGCCCGGCGGGGGCTCCGCGCCGACTCCGTTCAGCGGGCAACCGTCGGGGGGGTGGGGCGGGGGGGGGAGAGCCAGGCGGGGAGGGCCGGGGGGGGGAATCCGCTGCGCTTCCAGGCAGCGGGGAGGGCGGGGGCGGGCGGGGGCCGAGGGGGCGGGGCAAGGGGGGCCGGGCGGGGAAGGTCGTCCCCGGCGGTGGGGGCGCCCCTGGCCCGGCCCGGCCCGGCCCCCCCCGCCCCCCCGCCCCGCCGTCAAATGACCAGGCCCGGCGGCGGCGGCGGCGGCGGCCGAAGAAGGAGAAGGAAAGAGAAAGAGAAGGAAGGAAGGAGGAGGAGGAGAAGCAGAAGCAGCAGCAGCAGCAGCAGCAGCGGCGGAGGAGGAGGAGGAGGAGGAGCCCCCGGGAGGTGCCTTGCCGCCCCCTCCCCCGTTCCGTCACGTGCACCCCCTACCCTCCCCCCCCACACACACACACACACTGTCCGGGGTCCGAAGGAGAGCGAGAGCCAGGTATTAGGGGAGGGCAGGATGGGTTGTCCCCCCCCCGGGAAAAAGAAGAAGAAGAAGACCGGGAAGGGAGGGGCCGGCGGGGGTGGTGGGTTGGGGTGGTTGGCGTGGTTGGGGGGTCCGATGCGAGTGATTTCTCTCTCTCTCTCTCTCCCCCCCTCCCTCCCTCCCTCCAGTTCAGATGACGGCGCCTCCTCCTCCTCCTCCTCCTCCTCCTCCTTCCCGGGGGGGGCCGCCGGTGCCGGCATTTCTGCTGCTGCTGCTGTCCTGGCCGTGGCCTGGCCGTGGTCCGGTCCCGGGGGGTTCCTGCCGCTCCCCCTCCTCCCGCTCTTCCTCCCGGGGGCCTCCGCCGCCCCCGCCGGGCACGAGGTCGCCTACCTGCCGGGCCTCCCCAAGCAGCCGGCCTTCAAGCACTTCTCGGGCTACCTGGACGCCGAGAAGGACAAGCACCTCCACTACTGGTGCGGGAGACACGCGCGCCGGGGCCCGCACACACGCATGCACACGCACACGCACACCCGGGAGGGGGGGGGGGGGAATCCCTCCTGGCCCTTGGCCGCCACCACCCCCCCCCACCCCACCCCCCCTCCGCGCCTGTGGCTCCCGTGGTGGGTGGGGGGTGGAAGGGAGGGGGAGGACCTCATCACGCCCCCCCCAACCCCACCCCTACCCCTACCCCTGGGCAGGGGTCGCCTCTTGACCACCTCCTCTCCTCCTCCTTCCCCCCACCCCCTCCTTGCAGGTTCGTGGAGGCTCAGGGTCCCAACGCCGCCGAGAAGCCCCTGATCCTCTGGTTGAACGGGGGGCCCGGATGCAGTTCCGTCACGGGGCTCCTCACCGAGCACGGGCCCTTCACGGTCAGCCCCGTCCCGTCCCGTCCCGTCCCCTTCCTCTTCCTCCCCCCCTCCACCCACCCCCAGCCAGGCAGAGCAAGGCACTCACAACAGCCCCTAACCCTAACCCCCCACCCACCCACCCCCCACCCACCCATACACGGAGTCCTGGCCAAGGGTGCCTGCTGGTGGGAACTGCTGGCCAAGACAGGGAACCACCTTCACTCTAAATCTCTCTGACCCTCTGCCCTTCCCTAAAAGGACAGTATTCCCCAGGCAGCTAAAAAATTACTGGAGTTGTAGTCCATCCTTTCGACCAGCCCCATGGTAGATGGATGCTGGTTCCCATGGGTGTGGGGGTGTGGGGGTGTGGGTGCGTGTGTATCTGGCAGGGGGTGTTTGCTGCTTTCTAGGGTGGCAAAAGAGCCCTCTGCCTGTCAGAGCACCGGGCGTGCTGGTCCAGCATGGGTGGTGCCAGGAGGGTCTCAAGGATCGAGGCCAATCATCCACTGAGGGCCCCTGTGTTTGCCCAGAGGCCAAGGCATTGCTTGAGATCTGCCCTGGAAGATTCTTCCGGCATCAGTCACGGACTGGCTCATTCCTCCCCGGTGAGGAAACCGAGGCCTCCTCGGGTGGAGGCTGATCAGAAACGGATGGGGGCGGATTGACTCATCCTGGGCCCTCATCCTGCCCCCTCTTCCTGTTACAGGTTCAGCCCGACGGAGCCACCCTGAAGTACAATGACTACGCCTGGAATAAGGTGAGCCCTCCGCCCCCACAGGCGCTGGTTCCCTGCAGGAGGATGGAGGGACACCCCCGGAAGGGGCTCCTTCTGCCTCCTCCGAGGGTTCAGGGGGCCACAGGGGACGTGGGTCCATGGGAGAGGCTGCCCCTTTCCAGGGGGGCTTGCTTGCCCGTCTGCCCAGCCGGCCTGCCAAGGGCCGAGCGGGGGCCAAGAGGGCCAGCCCTGGGGGTGAACGAGCGCTTTCCCTGCAGCTGGGCCATATCCTGTACCTGGAATCCCCGGTCGGTGTCGGCTATTCCTACTCCGACAGCCAGGACTACCGGACAAACGATACGGAGGTGCGTTGGATGCCGGGGGACGGGGAGGCAGGGGGCTCTGAGGGAGCCCTTCTCCTGCCGCGGTGGCCCACCCGCCCCTCTTTCTTATCCTGGCCCCGGCAGGTGGCTCGTGTGAACTTCCTGGCCCTGAAGGAGTTCCTGCGCCTCTACCCAGAGCACTGCCACCGGGACCTCTACCTCACTGGGGAGAGCTATGGCGGCATCTATGTCCCCACCCTGGCCCAGTGGGTCATGCAGGACCCCAGCCTCAACCTGAAGGTGCGTGGGCAGGCGGCGGAGGCCCCTCTTTGGTGCCGGAGGGAAGAGGAGGAGAAGCCCCCCCACCCCGGTGAGGGAGACATTTATATTGGCAGGGAGGCTGTGACAGCGGCGCCACCCGATCGTCCACGTGGGAAAGTGGGCTGCTGTTCTTAGTCTGCTTCTCGCATAGGGAGCCTAGCCTTAACCGTAACCCTCCGCACCCCCACCCAACGGGGACGGAAGCCCCTCTATTGCTGCCTTGCTGAAGCACCCTTGGACTTCCACAGCCACGGTGGCTACAGCTGACTGGGAGTGGAAAGGAGGGAGGGTCCATTCAGCAGACACACACACACACACACACACAGAGTGACGCGCCTGCCTTGTGCCCTGCCTTCCAGGGGATTGCGGTGGGCAACGGCCTGTCCAGCTACGAGACCAACGACAACTCCCTGGTGTACTTTGCCTACTACCACGGCCTCCTGGGCAGCAGGTGAGGAAGCACAGAGGGCTGTCTTTGTCATAATATGTAGAATTGACAAAAATGTATGTAATGTATATTTAACAGATTGAACAGAGAATTTGTAAAATGGAGTCAGTCAAAAATGCAGTGTCATGATGTTAGCCACAAGTGCAAGGGGTTAGTTCACAGAGGTGATTTAGCACAGGTGGAATAGTTTATTGACATCATGGTGTGTCAGGATGAGATTGCTTAAAATCATGTCTGATGAGTTCTAAATGTGTATAAAGGATCTGGCTGGTATAATGTTAAATTGGGACTGTTTATGGTGAGAAAACAGTACCCCACACTCTGTTGTATATTTTGCTTTGTATATATGTTATGATTGGTGTTGTGCTGCTGTTATGCTTATCTACTGTATATCTACTGTATATATTCAATATAAGAGTTTTATTCTAAGTCATGTTCTTTGTCTCTATGTCTCTCAGTTCAAATAACACTTATTGCAATTATCTACACTTTATATACATGCTGCTGCTAAGCCAATTTTTTTCTGCTATACACATAAACATGTGTATTTGTGTATTTCTTTCATAATCCCCTTATAATGTTGACAGTCTTCCCAGTTCTTGCCCAGGCAGTTGGCTGTAGCCACTGGGCATGCACCATAGCAAGCCCCCCCTCCCCCGGGAGAGGAGGGGGGTGGCAGTGCACTCCATTACAACGCAAAGCCTCCCCCCACCAGGCTGGTCTCGATCTCCCCCCTGCAGGCTCTGGACAGATTTGCAGACCTCCTGCTGCTCTGACGGGAAATGTAACTTCCACGACAACCCCAGCGTGAACTGTACCCTTGCGGTGAGTGGAGGAGAGCCTGCCCTGGGACCCCCGGAGCCCATCTCTGGGACCGTCACCCCAACACCTGGACGATTTGGGGCTGGGAAGGGGGACTTGGAGGGGTTCAGCTTCAGACTCTGAGCAATCTCTCGTGGCTCATTGCAGATGGCAGAACTGATCCGCATCGTGGACGAGTCGGGCCTCAACATCTACAACCTGTATGCCCCGTGTGCAGGGGGAGTGCCGGGCAGCTACAGGTACACCCGGCCACCTCTGTGGTCTGGCTGGGGAGGTCGGGGCGGGGGGGGGGAGAGATCCCCTCATCCAGTGTGCCCTGGGAGCCAAACTCCTTTCCTAGGCCAGGGGTGTGTGTGGGGGGGAGGGCAGTGGCATCAGCTGCAGCCCATGTGCCACGTGGGGGCCTTTTCTGACCTCCAGGTACCACGACGGGGTCCTCGTCACTCACGACCTGGGCAACACTTTCCTCCGGCAGCCGCTTCGGTCCTTGTGGAGGCAGGTGAGAGACTCTCCCTGGAAGGCAGCCCCTCCCCAATTTCTGAGGAGGGGGGTGGTTGCCCTGGGTGCAACCCCAGCCCTCCCGTCTCCCACTGCCAGAGGTCTGGTCAAGTTCGCTGGGGCAAGCTTTGCTCTGGAGCGGACCCAGATGAGCCCAAATGAGCCTCTGGGCTGCATTGGATCCCCTTAACCCCAGGAGAGCACCCCACACCCACACGTCCATGTGCACGGCCTCTTGGAGACGCCTGGAAGTGCTGCGGATCTGGGCCTGGATTGGCCTGCCATGCGGAAGGGGGGGGGGCTTCTGTGCCCTTTCCCCTTGCTCTGCCTGCCCCTGTTGGCTGTGCCATCACGGGTGGTCTGCCCCCAACCCTCTGGGGGAAGGAGCTTTGCAGCCTTGCGGAAGGAAGCGCCAGGGACCTGCCAGCTGAGCCGTGAAGCGTCTTTGCACCTTAGTTTGGCCGTCTCACACCTTGCAAAGTCAGTCTCACAAAAGCGGGCCCTGGGGGGGGGGTCAGAGAAGCCCTTGGGATCCCTTAAGGGTGGCAGCCGGATCAAGAAAAAGTGACGAGCGGTGGGCAAACATTTGCCTCCCCAGAACATGCTCAGGTGGTCAGCCGGCAAGCAGAAGGTGCGGCTGGACCCTCCCTGCGTCAACACCAGCGCCCCTTCCGCCTACATGAACGACCCCCGGGTGCGCAAGGCCCTGCACATTGTGAACGACGCCCCCGAGTGGGAAATGTGCAGGTGAGAGTTGGGAGGGGGCAGGAGCTGAGGGACGGGCCCCCCACCCTCATCCTCCATTACCATCAAGGTAATGGGGGTGAGGTGAGACGGAGGGCAGACCGAACTGCCCTGAGGAGAAATTTGGGATGGGGGCATGGGGGCAGGCAAAGGAGTGCCTAATATCTGATCTGGGGCGACATGTTGGGCCTCCGTGACCTTTGCGGGCCTCTCTTCTTCCCTGCAGCTTTGCCGTCAGCCGAGGCTACAAGCGCCTCTACCAGAAGATGAACGACCAGTACCTGAAGCTGCTTGGCGCCACGGTGAGCCTGGGCTGGGGGTGGGGGGGGCGTGTGGGCAAGGCAGGCAGGCGGGGGTGGGTGGGCTGCTCTCTGGGGCCAGGCTGGCCTTGCCTCATGCCCCCCCCCACTCACGCTGGCCCCTCTGGTTGCAGAAGTACCGCATCTTGGTTTACAACGGGGACGTGGACATGGCCTGCAACTTCCTGGGGGATGAGTGGTTCGTAGACTCCCTGCGCCAGAAGGTGAGCTCAGCGCAGGAACCGCGGGGGGGGGCTCTTGGGCACCTGTGCCCCCCCCCGCCCGTGCGCCCTCCCCAGCAGTGCTTTGAAGGTGGTGTGATCCTCCTGGAGCTGGGGAGGGCAAGGAGGAAGGGGGAGGAAACCCCTCTAGCTTCCAGGGGCCCCACAGACAGCCTCATGTGTGGTGGTGGGGGGGGGGTCAAGGCTCTCCCTGGGCTCCCCACCCAAAGGGCTCTTGGTCTCGGCCGGCAGGTGGAGGTGGCTCGACGGCCCTGGATTTATACCGACGAGAACGGGCAGGACCAGATCGGTGGCTTTGTGAAGGAGTTCACCAACATTGCCTTCCTCACCATCAAGGTAATTGGGGGACGGGGGGACGGTGAGGTGGGGCAGAGGGCAGACCAGACTCCTCTGAGGAGGCATTTGTGGGGGGTGGGGTGGGGGAGGGCGGGCAAAGGAGTGCCTAATATCCCAGAACCCGCTGTGAGCCTCTCCCCCTCCTCTCCGCAGGGAGCCGGCCATATGGTGCCCTCAGACCAGCCCAGAGCCGCCTTCAACATGTTTCAGCGCTTCATCACCCGCCAGCCCTTCTAGCCGAGGCCCACCTCTCCTGCCGCCAAGCAGAGGGCCACGCTCTCGTTCTTCCGGGGGGGGGGCAGTGGCTTATGCCTCCCGGGGCGACCCTGCTCTCCCTCGGACTCCCTCCGGCTGTGCCACTTTCCCGGGTGTGGGTGTGGTGACTCCTGCCTGCCTCACTGACCCTCTTGCACTTCGGGGGGGGGGACTGGTTTCTGCCTGGCTCTCGTGATTTGGAGACCCCCCTGCAAGGAGACCCCCCCCTTCATAGCACCTCCCGTCTTCCTTGCCCCTCTCCCCTCCCAATCTGCACATTTGCACTGACCTCTGGGTGGGTGGAGGCGCCCACTTCTCAGTCCCTGGAGGGACCACTTCTTCTCAGCCTTAGTTCTCAGCCTTGGAGAAGGAATGGGACTCACTGGAGGAGGCAGGGAGGGGGAAGAGACAGAAGCCCCTCCTGCCTGAGGTTGTCCCAGCCTCCCTCTTCAGCCAAGGACAGCTATTAAAACTATTTTTCTAAAGGAAGCGACGATCCTGTGCTCTCTTTCAGCCCTTTCTAGGTTCCTCCAAGACAGGGAGCCTCGTGGCGCAGTGGTTAAAATGCCTGCACTGCAGCTGAAACTGTGCTCACGACCTGGGGTTCAGTCCCCGGTAGCTGGTTCATGGTTGACTCAACTTTCCAACCTTCCAAGGTACCCAGCTTGCGGGGGGGGGGCACAATGTGTAGCCTGCATAACTAAACTGTAAACTGTCCAGAGAGTGCTTGAAGCGTTATGGGGCAGTATATAAAGCAGAACACTTTGCTGCCTCCAAGACAGGGAGGTTGCTCAGACGCTGGAATAGAGCTGACCCTCCCCCCCCCCCCAATTTTCCTCCCTTTGCTCCAGCATGCTGTGTGTTTAGCCAGTGGCTCAGCAAAGAAACCAGGTTGGAGTCCCTCCCGTCTCCTTGGGACCTTGCTTTTTCCCCCGAGTTGGCTGTGTCCAGGCAGCCAAGGAGGGGAAGGTTGCTCGGGCATGGCCTTTTGTGCCCCAAACCAGCAGGGCTCCTTCCTCCCGATTCCCTTGGCAAGCTCTCCGGCTGCCACCTGTCTCTTCCTGGAAAGGGGGTGAAGTTGCAAGCCCTTGGAAGTGCTCAGCACCCGTGCAGAGTGCAAGGATCTGCTGCCAGCAGTTGGCTGCTTGCACGTCCCCCCCCCTTCCGCCCGCTGCCACCCAGTCCTGGGAACGCACAGAGGGACAGAGATGGTTGCTGCCAGCATCTCCGGCGGCGGCGGCGGCGGCTGCTTCTCTGAAGGGGCCCCTGGGATGCCTTGGGGGCCGATGCCACTTGGGGCCAAAGCAGCTGCTTTGCATCCTCACCTCCCACCCCGACCCCACACACCCCAAGACTGCTGGAAAGAGCCGGTCCTGCCTAAAAGCAACTGGGCCCTGAGGTGGGGCACAGGCGCTCCTTGCATGTCCCTCTGGCGTCCTCCTTGAGTGCTTTATTTCCAGGCTGGGGAGGGGGAGAGCTCTTGGAGAAGCCCCGCCCACGTGGAACAGTGTGGGTGGCAGTTGAGCTTTGTGGGGCTGTGGCTAAACTGCACACCTTGCAGCCCAAACGGGGCTCGTGACCTGGGGTTCAACCCCAGTTAGCCGTCCAGAGGCTGATTCAGCCTCCTTCCAAGGTTGATAATGAGCACCCAGCAGGGAGCAGCAGGGATTAATTCAATTGCAAGCCACCTGGAGGGTGCTCCAAGTGCTATTGGGGGTGGGGGGGGGGGAGAGGCATATAAGCAGCAGGTTTAGCTTGGCTTGGGTTTGGGCTCCTGAAGGTGTGGATGGAATGAACAGGGAAGGCTCTGCAGGCCCTCCAGCCAGGCTGTGTGGTCTGGGAAGGTGTTTATTAGCCCAGTGCCCCCCTCCTCCGAGCAGCACCCTGTGCAGTCTTTACAAAGCCCCCAGCTTCCTGGATGGAGCAGGAGGGGGCAGGGAGGGAGGCGGGCGCTGCCTTTCCCAGGGTGGGAGTCATCGGGGAGTGTCAAGAGTCTGGCGGAGCCCGTCAGGCGGCCGTGGGGGTGGGTGACGGCCCAGGCACCGTGCGGTACTTCTCAATCACCTCCTTCAGCCCTTTGGAGAAGTGGAGGTCAGCCCCAATGGTGAGGTACCCCTGGAGAGGGAGGAGGAGAGAGAAAGGGGCGGTTGAGGAGGGAGGCAGGGTCCGTCCCCACCCCACCCACCCTGGTCCCCCTGGCACGGAGGGGGTCCCGGGCTCTGGGGCAGGAGAGGGCTGAACGCCTCCACTAAAGGAGGCGCGCTGGGGGTCCTGCCCTGGCAGGAAGGGGCCCGCTTACCATGTGGTTGGTGACCACCTCCCTCATGAAGTCCATGCCTTCCGGGAGTGGGATCTGGACCCCCTTCTTGGTCATCTCTGCAAGCGAGGGAAAGGGCTTGAGCCGAGCGCCAGGGCCCAGCAAGGGCCTCCGCCACGGCTGCCCCTGCCCCCGCCAGCCAGGTGGCCTGCCCTTGCGAGGGGGGGGGCGGGCGCTGGGGCTTCCCCCTGCAGGCAGGGGCGGCTGGTTGGACCCCCCACCCAGACGTCCTTCCGACCCCTGAGCAGGCTCTTACCATTAATGAAGGGCATAATGCTCAGCTGAAGGAGGGTCTTCAGGGGGCCTTGCAGTGGGATCAGCTGCAGGAGGAAGGGGGGGGGGAGATAACAGGTGAGCGGGGGTGGGGGAGAGGAACCAAGCCCATGAAGCATCTTCTGGAGCCCACCGCTGAAGACACACCCCACTCAGGGTGCAGGATTCAGGATCTCGGGCAGAGAGATTGTTCTGGGGTGGAAATACAGGAGGCTGACCTCGGGGGTGGGGGGCTCCTAAGCAGCGACAACCCCTTCCCCCCTGTAGACGTCTGCACAGGGTTTCCAGAGGCTTCTTGTGTGGGGGGGAGGGATGTTTCCTCCAGAGGCCTCTGGTCTTGATCCCTGCAGCCGCAGTGGGGTGGGGGTGGGGGGAAGGGGTCCTCAGAACCCACCCCGCCCACCCCACTTTCCCTTTTTGCGGTACCGCCAACACTTACCGCCAGAGATTCGAGGGCAGACTGGTTGGAGTAAATCCGGAACCTGAACAGAGAAGGGGGGCGGGGGGGGATTAGTGAATGGCTCTCCTCTCCCCTCCTCTGAGCAGCACCAGCCAGCCCCCCCCCACCCCCAACCTGTGGGTACCTTCTCAAGTCCAGGTGCATCTGCAGGGCTTTCTGGCGCAGCATCACCTTCGCACTCAGCCGTGCTTCCTGACCGGAGGCCAAAGGTCGGGGTCAGGGTCAGGAGGACACCAGGGCCTTCCCCTTGGCTGTCCCTCTGGAAGGGAGTGCCCTGCCCCCCACCCACCCACCCACCACCCCCCGCAGCACCCATCCCGTCTCTCACCCGGAGCAGCCTTGGTACCCCTCCCTCCCTCCCCACCACACCAGCCGAGGAGAAAAGAACTGCAGGGCATCCAGCTGTGTGTCGTTCCCCCCCCCCGCTGCCGCGCCCCATGGCCGGCTGGTCTGCCCTCCATCCCACCCCATGCCTAATCGACTGCCTGGCCCTTGGCTGCTGTGGGAGGGGAAAGGGCAGGCGTTGGGGCTGTGTGTGTGTGTGTGTGTGTGTGTGTGTGTGTGTGTGATTTATCCCTGCTCGGCTCACCATAGTCATGCTGGAGAGCAGGATGACGGGTTGCTGTGGGGGGGCCAAGAAGATGTCCAGGAGGGCCGTGACCAAGACGAAGGTGCCGGATGTTTTGATGCTGCAGCGCGGAGGGGCCGAGACCTGGAGCTTGAGCATCAGGGGCGCATCCATGGCAGATGGGCTCTGGGGGGCAAAAGGGTGCGGAGCGCATGAGGAATGAGAGAGAGAGAGAAGGCTCCCACCAGCCCAGCGGGACAAGGAAGCAGCCCGGGGGGGGGGTTATTCTGTGCTTCTCCAACTGATTTCACCTGAGGGGGGAGGGACTCCTGGGCTTTGGAAAGAGTTGAGGGATTTGATGCCAGCAGACCGAAGGAAGAGGGGAGCGAGTTTGCTTCTGGCATTTCTTCGCAGCCCTTCACTCAGGGGCTGTTTTTGAGCCATGGGGGGGGGGCAATGGCAGACCAATGTTGTTTCCGGCCGGGAATGGCTCCCCTCCAAATGCCAGTGTCCACTGGGAGGACAGGCAGGAGGGTGGCTGACCCCTCCACCCACTCTGGGGCAGGGCTGCGGACAAGGCTAAATCCATTCACCGTGCACGCACGAAGCAAGCTGTGACGGCCAAGATGCGGCACGTCCTCTTTTTGAGAGCAAGCAGGCCTTTTGGGTCAGGGTTTTTGCTCCCTGCAGCAAAACTCCGACGGCCCGGCCTGCGAACACAATGCCCCTCCTCTTTGGAGGGCCCCACCAGCTTCACCCAGCCTGGTTCCTGCCTGGATTCTCTGGCCACTGTGGTGGGGCTGCAACCCCCACCGTCCCATGAGGAATGCTGGGAGCTGGAGTCAGGCGGCCTCTGGAGGACCCCCACCCCTCCGCCCTTGCCCAGCCTTGGCGCAGGACCCGCAGTGCAGCAGGCCTCCCTGATGGGGACAGGAGGACTCGGGGGGGGGAGCAGGGATTTGCCCCAGGGCATGCATCGGATCCCGCACATTTGGGGGATGGGTGGGGGAGGCTCAGTTGTGGCTCGCTGCACCCAACACCTCTCCAGGCCCAAGATTTTGGGGTGAGAAACCCTCCCCAGGCAAGACTCCCCTCCCCCGCAGCCCCCCCACCACCACACCACCTTACCATCATGACGATGCTCCCGAAGAAAGAGGCTCTCAGCAGAACCTCCAGGTCCTTGGGCACCTGGAAGGAAGAGGAGCCTTCAGTCTAGAGAGGCGTGTGGCTCCCGGGGTGGGGTGGGGGAGGGAGGGGGTGCCAGGCCCTGCTCTGGCCCAGCAGCCCCAGGCCCAAAGCGAAGGCCTGGTCCGAACCCACCTCGGCGCCAGCAATCTCCATGCTCAGCACGCCAGCCCGGTAGTAGGCGAAGAGGGCCGTGTCAAAGAAGTATTCGGAGACTGCCATGTACACCATGCGCTCCGTCTCCTTGATGAGGGGCTCAGGCGCCTCGTTGGGCAGCGTCACGTTCTCACCCCGCAGTGGGAAGAACATACCCTGGGGGCGGGGGTGGGGAGAGAAGCCCCCGTCAAACCCAGTGGCCAAGTCCCTGCTCCAGTCTCCCCAACCTTGCCCCGCCACAAACACATGCTGCCGAGAAGTGCCTCTCGTGGGCCACAAGCAAAAGGGATGATGGACCCCCCCACACACACACCTTCTGCCCGGATTCTGCGCCTCCATCCGGGGCACACCATGTGGGAACCAAGGAGATGAGACCTCCTCCTCCCCCCCTTGCCCCCTGGGCTGAGGCTGATGCTCCAGGGTGCAGGTGGCAAGGAGGTGTCCCCTGAGCCAAAAGAGCAGGGAGTGCTGGGGGGGTGAGGGGTGGAGAGACGGGTGGGAGGGAAGCTCCCTCTTCCACCTCTGCTTGTTTCCAGGGTGGGATGCCCCTCCTGGCATCAAGGCTGGGCCCACCTGCCTGCCAGGCTGGCCGGGGAAGTGGGCAGGGGTTTTGCTGGCGCTCCTCTGCGCTTGGCCTGCAGCTCAAGGGGGCCTTAGTAGGGTCTCCAGGGCAGGTGGGATGCTTTTTGCATTCTGCTGGCCACACTGGGTGGTGGGTGGTGGTTGAATCCAGGTCTCCTGAGCCCCAGCCCAACCCTTGACCTGCTCACGGCCCACCCCCACCCCCGCCCCTCGTGGCAAGTACCTTGAAGTCCAGGTCCAGGGTGTCCGGACTGACCACGGGGTCCCTCAGCAGGGAGTAGTCGATCCCAATGTGGTCATCGACGGGGTTGTGGACTGCAAAGGACACCATGGGTGACCGGCAGGAAAGAGAGGCAAAGGGGAGGGGGTCATCCTGCTGGAGCAGCTGAGGCTGTGGGCTCCCCCCAGCCCCACTCCCGGGTGACGGTCCCCACTCACCCCTGCAGCCGGGAGGTGCAGGGAGCCCTGGTGGGGAGGGCTCTTGCCAAAGGCCCTCCCTCCCTCCCTGCCTCCCTCCCTGGAGGTGGTGCTGGGGAGCCACCCCAAGCCCCTCACCTGGCACCGTGTCCAGCACCGAGTTCAGCAACACCAGCCCAGCGTGGTTCAGCACCGGGCAGATCTGGAAGCGAAGAAAGGGGGTGGGGGAGGGGCAGAAGAGGACCTTATTGACCCCCCCCTCTCCCCCCCCATCCCATGCTTGATCCACAAAGAAAGAGCTGCTGGGTGGGGGGGGGCGGAGAGGATTCCCAAAATCTTCCTCCAGAGGCCCGAGGGGGGGGGGAAGCCCTGCCCCTGCCTCAGCCCCTCCCGGGAGGCCTGCTGGTGGAGAGGTCTTTGCCACCCACCTTCCCTGCCTGGCCCTCAGAAACCCCCCAGGGCCAAAGGGGCTCCCCGGAACACCCCCTTCTTTCCATTCCCCTGCTAAAGGAAAAAGGCCATCCAGCAGGCAGATAAAGAGCAGCCAAGGGAGATGGGGGGGGGAGGGCACCAGGAAAAACAATCACACACACACACACACACACACACACACACACACACACACACACACACAGAGAGAGAGAGAGAGAGAGAGAGACCTGTTTCCCAACAGGTTGTACGGCCGATAAGGAAGATGGATTTGCTGGGGAGGGTCGCTTGTCCTTCTGCTTGGCCTCTCTGGGGGAGGATCTAGGCAGGGGGCTCCAGTTCCTTTAGTTCTTGAGATACAGGGGGTTGGGGGTGGAAGTTGCTCTCCTCTCCCCCCCCCCCGTGGGCACCCTTGGGCCTCACCTGTTGGTTGAGGAGGAAGCGCATCCCAGTGGTGATCAAAGTGGCCATGAATTGGTACACCTTTCTGGGAAACAGAGCGAGAGCAGGAGAGCGTAAAACGGTGCCCTAGAGGCACTTATGCCCCCCCTCCTTCAAGGATGAGCCAAGAAAGTGCACCTGCCTCCCGTCCTCCCCAGCCCCACACCCAGCCGGGGGGGGGGCGGGTTACCTGAGGGTTCCACTGAACCCCACGTGCATGCGGGCAATGGAGGCATTGCAGGTGGTGTTGGAGATCTTGAGCCGCCCGCTGCTGTCCCGAGAGAGCTCCAGCGCGGTGTGGATGTGCACACCTTCTGCTGAGGTGTTGATGGAGCCCACATCATAGCTGGTGGGGAGGGGAAGAGTTTTTTTTTTGGGGGGGGGAGGATTGGGTTAGGGGAAGGCAGGCAGGAGAGCCCCAGGTAGCCCCATCGCGAAAGGTGCTGCAATGCTGCTGGGGAGGAGCCAGAGGCAGGACCAGGGAAGAGTCTCCAGCCCCCCCACCACCACCACCACCACCAACAGACTGGGACTGGCCGATGGAGCTTGGGGAGGAGGCAGGGGGCCCGGGTGGGGAGGGGGCTGAGCAACCACCACCAGCAGCTCCAGGCACAGCTGGGACAGGCTGCTTTTTGGTGCCCTAGAGACCCCCCCCAAGCCTGGCCAGGGTCCAGCCTGCTGGGAGGCAGCTCCCGAGATGGGGTCAGTCTCGGAAAAGGAGGCCAGGGTGCAATGGCCCAGGAAGTGCCGGGGGGCACCACGTAAGAACATAAGAACATAAGAAGAGCCATGCTGGATCAGGCCAAAGGCCCATCTAGTCCAGCTTCCTGTATCTCAGGATGGGGGAGCGCATGAGACTAGATATCTGTCTCCTGATACCACTCCCCTGCATCTGGCCCTTGAACTACCCTGGTTTAAAGCCTAGAGGTTACATATCTCCATCATGGTTTGTAACCCGTGATGGACTTTTCCTCCAGGAATCTGTCCAATCCCCTTTTGAAGGCATCCAGGCCAGATGCCATCACCACATCCTGTGGCAGGGAGTTCCATAGACTTACAACGCGCTGGGTGAAAAAATATTTTCTTTTGTCAGTTCTTACTCTCCCAGCACTCAATTTGAGTGTATGACCCCTAGTTATGGTATTTTGAGAGAGGGAGAAGAGCTTCCCTCTATCCACTTTACTCATACCCTGCATTATTTTCTATGTCTCAATCATATCCCCCCTCAAGCGCCTTTTTTCCAGACTAAAGAGGCCCAATTGTTTTAGCCTTTCTTCATAAGGGAGGTGCCCCAGCCCAGTAATCACGGGAGCTCCCAGCCCTGCGAGGGAGGGAGGGAGGGAGGGGGCCATGGGTTCCGTTGCCCTTTGGGGGCAGCCACTCCCCTGCTGCTCCCTCGGGGGCTCCTGCGGCTGCAGAGTCAGTGTCTGGCAGGTCCCTGGGAGGAGGGCAGGGGAGGCCACGCCAGGCCACGGCACTCACAAGAACCAATAGAGGAGCTGGCGGCGGAAGCGCAAGGTGATGGAGCCGTTCTGGATGCTCAAAGCCAGGTGCTGCTTGGGCTGGAAGCGCAGGTCAGAGGTCGCCAGGTGCAGGTGGGTCACCTTCACACTGTGGATCGAAAGCAAGTGGTGGGTGGGTGGGGAGGGGAGGAGGGGAGAAAAGGGGTCTGCGGCTGCCTGCTTTGCTCCTTCGCCCCCCCCCAGGTCCCCACTGGACCCCCAGGGAGAGGCTGGGCCTGCGCACCTCTTGCCTTCCAGGTGATCCCTCCTCCCCTTTCAGCTCCAGCCCCCTGCCCAGCCCCATGCCAGGACCTTTGGGAGCAGCCAGGGGCTCTCTTGAGCTCTCCTGTGGGGCAGGCCACTGCCCTTCCCCCTCAAGAGCAACTGGGGAGGGGGGAGAGCCAGCTGTTCCAGTCAGTCCTTTTCATCCTCCCCCCCCCGAGCCAATTGCTCCTCATGCATCCTAGCAGTGCCTGCCCCAAGTCTGGCAGGGGAGAGGAGGCCACCCCCTGCCTCTCCAGAGCCCCCCCCTCCAGGGCCTGCTCCCCACGCCACCCACCCACCCACAGACAGCCCCCCAGCCCCAATCCTCAGAGCACCTCCATGGGGCCCGCCCTGCCTTTCAGCGGCACAGGGAATCAGATGGCGGTGGCGGCGGCAGCAGGGGGAGGCAGGGGAGGGCCACAGTCAGCAGCCTTTGGACCCTCTCTTTCTCCAACTACTCACGGATCCTATTCCAGAGGTGGGAAGCATCCATCTGACGGACTGGGGGACTTTTTTCCTGCCCTCAATTGCCCAACATAAGAAGCAAGAGAATACAATTTTGTTCCCCGCTGTCCTTTAGATGTTTAGGGCAACACAGCTCTGGGGGACCCCCTTGTGGCCAAAAAGGCCTCCTGCCCCGTCCAGCGATTGGGAGGGGGGGCTTGAAATCTGCCTTTTTTCTTAGGAGGGGCCTCAGCTGGCACTTGTGGGGTCCTCCTGCCCCAGCGCAAAAAGCTCCCCCACACACACACACACACACAAGTGCCCAACCTGGCCTGTGCCTCTGGGCACGCAGGGTGGCTGCCCGTCCGGTCCTCACCCAGCATGGCACTCTGCACGGGCGAGGCCTGTTTGCATCCAGGAGGCAGCCACGGCCACGGGGCCACGTGGCCCAGCAGCCTCGCCGTGGGGGTGGGGTGTGGACTCACTTGCTGATGTTGTAGTGGAACTGGCCTTCCTTCCCGTGCAGGTCGGCGATGGTGATCTGCTCCAGCTCCTCCTCCACAAAGCGCAAGCCCTCCTGCTTCACTGCGAGACCCAGAGTGGGTGGCCTCAGCCCACAGCACACCCACCCTCCCACCTGCCCACCCACCCAGGCCCTCTGGCAGCCAGGCAGCCGGGGCAACAGGCGGGGACACCCAACCACCCAGCTAGCACCTCTTCCCCCTCTCCTTCAACAGGGAGGGGGGACATGGCTCTCCCCACCCCACCCCGCCCATCTGCCCCACAGCAGGTGGTGCCTCTCCCCCTCCGGTTCCTCACCCAGTTCCAGTCCCTTAGCCGTGATACGGATCTTGCAGCCTGGTGTGATGGGGGAGGCGGCTGCTGGTGTAGCCAGGCAGGAGGGGAGGAAGAGGAGGAGGAGGAAGCAGCAGCAGCAGCAGCAGCAGCTGTAAGGAGCCATGGCCAGTGGGGGTCCTGCAACAGGAGGGCAGCAGCAGACATTCAGAGCCAAAATCTTCTAGAGCAGTGGTTCTCCACCTGTGGGCTCCCCAGATGTTCCTGGACTGCAACTCCCAGAAATCTTGGCTAGCTCAGCGAGTGATGATGAAGACTTCTGGGAGTTGCAGTCCAGGAACATCTGGGGACCCACAGGTGGAGAACTACTGTTCTAGAGGGAGACAGGATCAAGCGGGAGGACCACCAGGGCTGCTTCCCGTTCTCCCTCTAGCACGTGATTCTCAAAACTGGTTCTCTTGTTTGGAGTCAAAAGGTTGTTGTTATTCCTCGAGTTGTTCCTCTGGCCCCGGCACAAGTCCTGGCGCTCTTCCCAGGGCCAGGAGGTCCAAAGAGTCCCCCCCCCGCGGAAAAGGAGCGCCGTCCCCGTCCGCGCCCCCCACTCCACCTCCACCCCGAGCGGTGGGAGTCGAGCCCCGCGGCCCCCCTGGGTGGGTCCCCCCCTCCCCTCCTTCCTGGCCGAAGCCCCCACCCCCCCCCGGACGGCAGGGCAGGGCTCCGGTTCAGGGACGGAGCGGTCCCGACCGTCTTGCCTCGGGAAAGGCTCCCGCTTATTACTCCACGCCCCGGAGGACCCGCGGGCCTTGGTCGGCGCAGCAGCCCAGCCGGGGCCCGGGCCGCGAGCCGGCTCTCCCGAGCGAGACCGCGCAACGGGTACCAGGCAGGGCAGCCCCCTCCCCGCCCCGGACGCGCGGAAAGGAAGCGCTCGCTACCCCCCCTCGCCCCCCACCCACACCCACACCCACACGGCGGCCATTCATCCCTGGCTGTGCGGATCGGAACGAGCTGGCCCCGCTCCCTCCTCGGTCGTCGGGCCTGGGGGGTGGGGGGGGTGGTGGGGGTGGCGGTGGGGGGGGGGAGACGAAGGGGCCACCTCGCCGCCGGGTCTCCCGCGACGGACCGGGGAGATCGCCTCCCTCCTCTTCCTGATCCGAGAAAGGAGAGGCGAGCAGCCGGGCCGCCTTCCCGCGACGGCGTGTGCTGCCCACTTTTCCCCGGGGCTCCCTCGCTCGCTCGCTCGCTCGCTCTCTCCCGGTGGGGTGCCGGCCGGAGGAGCCCTGTGCGCCCAGCATCCCGGGACAATCCGCTCCCTCCCCCCCACCCCGCCCCCCCTCTGTGGCTTTTGGGGAGGGGACGACCTCAGTGGCCCTTTCCCCATCCATCTCCTGGCCCCCGGATCTGCCTGACGGTCCGCTCGCTGGCCGGAACCCTGGCAAGCGAAAGCGGTCAGTCGGTCGCCGGCGAAATGGAAGGGGCGGGCGGGCGGGCGGGGGAGAGAAGAGCCGGGGCGGGGTGGGGGGACAGGCTGTGGAGGCGGGGGGAACGGAAGGGTAGGCAAGGAAGCAGGCGCCCCCATCCCTTACAAGCTCCAGGTGTCCACTGGAGATGCTGCCCCCTCCTCCCTCTCCCCCCCCCCCAGCCAGCCCCCTCCGTTCGACCTCGGTCCCCCTGCCCCCGGCACTTGCCGGCGCTTCGACGGCGTTTTGTCCGGCGGCTTCTCCTCGCCCGGCGCCCCTGCCCGCCTCCTTTATACTCCCCCCACCCCCACGCCCACCCCACCCCCGCCCGGCGCCCGCCTCAGCAGAGGAGGGGACTCCTGCGAGCGGGCCGGGCGCTCTGGCGGCGTCTCTGGGCGTCGGGCTCCGCAGCAGTTCAAGGAGAAGAACCGGGTGTGTGGGGTGGGTGGGCAGAGGGGGGTGCCCGTCCCGTCGGGATGTGCTCCAGGAGCCTCATTCTGCGGGCAAGGGGCTGGGAGGCGCCCTCCGCCGCCGCCACAGGAAGCTGGGGGGGGGGCTCCCTCCCACTCCAGTCGGTTGGCGGGCGGCCCTCGAGCGGCAGAGAGGCTGCGGGGCTGATCGGGCCGGGGTGCGCCGCCACGGAGCCCCTCCGGCCCGCTCTTGCTCTCGCACGTCATCCCACCCCCGCCGCAGCAGCCCGGGCCGGCCCGAGAGCCCAGGAGCCGCGCGGGGCGGGGGGGGGGGGCAGGAAGCGGGCAGGGGAGCCGGTGGGGGGGGCGCCTCCCAGCACTCTCCCTCGGCTGACCTCGCCAGACAGAGAGCCGAGCGTGTCCAAGGGGGTCCAGGAAGAGCGCGGGTGGTGGGGGGGGGGGAAGGAACTTTCTGCTCCCGAGTTGCATCTCCCCCCCGCCCCAACCCTTGGCTCTGGGGCACCCAGACTGTCCTTGGCAGGTCGCTTCTGCACAAAAGGAGGTGCAGCCTTCCCCCTCCCGAGGCCGGCGCTGCTTTACGGCCAGAGGACACCCACCCACCCACCCCCGGGCAGGAACCCTATAAGCGACCCCCAAGTCACAGGACAGCAACGGCGCGGCGGGCCTCCAGGCAGATACCGCGATGGCCAGAGAGGGCCTCCCGCTGCTCCGGGTGGCCTCGGATGCGCTGGCAGGGCACTGGATGGGGCCCTCGTGGGGAAAGGAGAAGCAGCTGTAGACAGATGTTCCCCCGCTGCGCGCGTGCGCATTTCATGCTGCCATCCCCTCAAAAATGCTTGGGTGGGACTGGATGGCCCTTGGAGAGCCCGTCTGGTTCCATGGCTCTCCCGGACCCTCCTCTTCCTCTAACGCCCCCGGGGACCGTTAATCCATCCAGGGGCCAGGGGCCATGCTCTCCCGCTAAGGGCCTTTCTCTCTTCCTCCCACTGTTCTCTCCCTCTGGTTGCAGAGCCAGCCTCTTGACCTCCTGCCCTGCTTCTTTTGCTTCACTCATAAGATGTTTCTGGCTAGCTCTGGGGACCAGGTTCCCTTGAGGACAGGCGAGATGGGGAGGAGGCTCCGTTTTTCTGCATAATTTGCACACAATTAGTTTTCCTTTTCATGCTTGGTTTTAAAAACCATTTTAAAACCTGCAGATTGAAAAAGAAAAAGGAAAACTCTCATGCCAGTTGATTGCCTCTTGAGGAGAGAGTTGGGGAATTTCATCCTGCCTGGGTGGGTCAGACCACAAAACATGTCCCCGCAGGAAGAATACCACTCCCTGCCCCCACCCTACTACCATCTGGCTGGCTGGCTGGCTGGCAGGCAGGCAGGCAGGCAGGCAGGCAGGCAGGCAGGCAGGCAGGCAGGCAGGCAAGAAAGAAAGAAAGAAAGAAAGAAAGAAAGAAAGAAAGAAAGAAAGAAAGAAAGAAAGAAAGAAAGAAAGAAAGAAAGAAAGAAAGAAAGAAAGAAAGAAAGAAAGAAAGAAAGAAAGAAAGAAAGAAAACACAGGCATTGCTCTCTGGCTTGCAATGAGGCCTGCACTGTAACAGCAGCCATGTGTCGTGTGTCATCCCAGCTCTAGCCGATGCCCCAGGCGGCTGTGGCCATTTTCCTACCATCTGCTCCTCTGAGGTTGTAGTGATGACACTACTGCCATGAACCAGGCAAACGTCCGGCTCCTTGGAGGCACATGGAATGGGGCCCGGGCCGAGGCCAGAAGGGAAAGCCATAGGGATCGCCCGAGTGACCTCCGGGTTCAAAGGCAAAGCAGTGACTTTGCCTGGCCGTGACTCTGGGTGGGAAATGGTCCTTTTGTCTGGGGGAAGCCCTTGCTGAGCTGGGGAGATTCCCGCCCCGTTTTGCAGGGACCTGGCCTTTGCTCCGGCCTCAGTCCTGCCGGCCTCCCAGCTGGGAGGAGGAGCAAGCAATGTGCGCCCGGTGGCTTCTGTCTCTCCGGACATCCTGACCGGTTCGTCTGAAAGTGTGCATCCCTTCAGGTGAATGCGTGGCACAGCTCTGAAAAGGAGGTTGGGCGGTGAGGGCAACCTGTGCCCCCACAGTGGCTGTTTCAACCTCCGCTCCCTGTTTGCTTCCCCACTTTTCTCCAGGGAACACCACACACCCCATTTTATCCCCACAGCGACCCTGTCCTGTAGGCTGGAGAAAAACAGTGGCTGACCCAAGCTCACCCAGAGGGCTCCATGGTCCATGGCCACAGCCACATTGCCCCCGGGGTCTCTCCAGTCTGCCCCTGTGGCCATGTGCCCATTTCTTGGGTTATTCACTGCTGCTGCTGCTGCTGCTGCTGCCCTCTGGGCCGGCCAGGGTCTCCTCTCTGTTTGGGAGGAGGGAGCAGCTGGCTGAGTGCCTGGGGTTCCAGAAGAAGTGGGGGCATCCAGCACATGGGCAGGAGCCATTGTGCCCCACAGGGTATGTGGAATGTCTTGGCATTTTGGGGGTCTGGGGAATCTCCTTCTCCTCCATTGCACCCCACAAGGTCACCAGCCCCTCCCCTGGAGTTAAATCTCCTGAATCATAGAATCATAAGAGTTTGAAGAGACCTCAAGGGCATCCAGTCCAACCCCTGGCCCTGCAGGAACCCCCATCAAAGGATCCTCCCAGCAGATGGCCATCCAGCCTCTGCTTAAAAACCTCCAAGGAAAGAGACTCACACCACCCTCCTTTGTGGCAGCATCTTCCACTTATGCCAAACTGCTCTAACCGTCATGAACACCCCAGCAAGGCGGTGAGGATGACTTTGAGCTATTGGGGCAGCCACTCAGTGCTCCAAACAACCATGAGCAGCCACACCAGCTCAAAACAAAACAAAACAAAACAAAAAAACCCAAAATAAACAAAGACCACATGTTGCGTTCTGCCTGACATGGGTCTTCACAAGGGAGGTTGCCCCTTCTTGGCCTCCCACATCCCCTTTCCTTCCCGGCTTGCATGCCCGATGCCAGCAGGCCCGCCCGCCTCACCCTGGCCCCAGGTTTTGTGTTAGGAAGAGGCAGGGACAGAAAGCACGGCAGCCGCCCTGCACCCCCTACTGCGCCTGTTCTGCTCCCGCTTTGATGAAGGACCTGGGCGGGGATGTGTTTACTGGGCAGGCCGAGAGGTCTTCTCCTCCGGAGGAAACTCTATTGAAACTGCTTAAGAACTCTGCTTCCTCCAGGAAGCCTTTTCATGTTGCCTTTTGGGGAAATAAGCGGTTTTTCTGCACGTCTCCACGAAATGACCCAGCCGGCTCCTTCTGGAGTGCTCTGGAGGTGCACACAGGGAGACGGTGTGATTGGCCTGCCGAGGAGGCAGTTCTAACCCAGGCAGGTAGAGAAAGAAGCAGCGGAGGCAAAAGTCCTGCCTCTACTGGCTCCCAGGAAATCTCTGCCAGGGAGAAAGAGCGGGAAGCAGAGACCTTGGAGTTGAAAGGAGATCTGCTTCAGGCACAGGCAGGCCGGGCAGAACCCGTGTGCTGCTTCTCTTCCACTTGGAAGAAGGGCACCTTTTCGGTGCTTGGCCAGGCATCATCCAGGGGAAATTCCCTGGCACAAAGACAGGCAGGAAGCTGCAACACAGCCTTGGCCAATGGCATTAGATGTCACCTGACACAAACACGTGCCTAAGCCAGAGGGACCCGGAGGATGCGTAGCTCCCAACCCCCACGGGAGTCTCACCAGGCCGAGTGAGGGCTTCGTTTTTGAGTCACTTCCCATTCTCTTGCTCACAAACCTCCTTTTCTTCAGTGCCAGTACGTTGCCGGCTTGCACGTGTCACCCTCTGACCAATTCTTAATGCCCTGTTTCCCCTTCTTACCGGAGAAGGCTTCCCTGCACCTCTCCGGGTTCTGATGACCCAGCAGGAGGGGCCACCAGGGAGCTCCGTGTGCCTGTGACATCTTTCCACCCTGTGCCTTCTGTGCCCATAACTGCCTCTGAAATGGCCCCAGATCCACCCAGCCTCCCACCACGACCGCTGTGTGACACGGCATCGAAAGAGAAGCCAATCTTTCTTGTGGCATCACAAATCGACAGGTGAGGCCTGTGCAAATGGTGTGTGTGTGCTTGACTGCAGCAAGGAGGAAGGCATGACCCAAGAGGTCGCCTCCGCTCACTTGTGTGTGCAGCCAGGAACAGGATTGTGTGATGGCCTCCTGGATCCACAGGCTTCTCCCAGGAGGGCACCACGATCCCTGTTTAAGGCAGCTGGCATGACTCCCTCCCCCCAAGTGACAGCTGGCAAAGAGAGAAAGAAAACAGTGCCAGGAGGCCTGGCCATTGGTTGACACTTTCCTACCTATTCTTCCCTTTATGTGCCCCCCCCTTCCACCCAGCCTCTCCTGAAATGGGGGTGGGTGGGAGGAGGTGCGCTGGAAGGACAGAGGAGCTACGGAGGAGCTACAGAGGAGCCATGGGTGGCAGCAGGGAAGCTCTCCCCCCCCACCACCCCGAAGGGGTTTTTGGGTTTCCTAAGCCACTGCCTGCCTCCCACCAACCAATCAACACCTCCTCTGCAATTATGCAGTAATAAGTCAGGATTGGGCGCCATTAATCCCTAAGCTTTTACAAAGCAACCATGGAATGTGTTGCATTGCGGTTTATTATTATGAAACTTGATGGCCCTGGAATGTCCACATAAAATTGTTGCCTTCTTTCCTGAGTTTGAGGGGGGAAGTTGTACCCCTCCGGCACCAAGGGTGGGGTGGGGGCACATATTTTGCCTTCCAGCTGCTGGGAGCGCATTGGTGGTGGGGAGGCCACAGTGGGCTAGCAGACCCACCCGCCTGGCTCGGAAGAAGGTCTTTTCTTTCTCGGTCCCAGCGCTCCTACTTCTCTTGGCCCTTTGCCTGGCACCGCGAGGGGGAGGGGGCAGGAGGGGAGGGGAGGGGAGGGGAGGAATGAAGGGATTTTAAACGCTTCCTGACAGACAACAGATGCTGCCTGCAGACGAGACTGGCACATCCTCGCCCTTCCAGGAAGGAAGGACGTCCGATGCCCCATTTCCCCTCTCAGCACGTGTTCCCTCCTCCTGCTGGCAGACCAAAACTTTCTTTTTCTAGGTCAGGGTTGCATAAACTCCGCATTCTGAGATCTTTTCAACAACGTTGCCCCCCCAAAAAAAAAACAGGGCCTGCCATTTCCCTCCTGCCTTCTGTCCTCCGTGCAGCTGTTGTTCTGTCCTCCCCCCTTTATGGAGTGGTGGAAGTGCATAAGAACATAAGAACATAAGAAGAGCCATGCTGGATCAGGCCAAAGGCCCATCTAGTCCAGCTTCCTGTATCTCACAGCGGCCCCACCAGATGCGTTTGGGAGCGCACGAGACTAGATCTCTGTCTCCTGATACCACTCTCCTGCATCTGGCCCTTGAAGGACCCTGGTTTTAAGCCTGGAGATGACACATCTCCATCATGATTTGTAACCCGTGATGGACTTTTCCTCTAGGAATCTGTCCAATCCCCTTTTGAAGGCATCCAGGCCAGATGCCATCACCACATCCTGTGGCAGGGAGTTCCATAGACTTACAACGCGCTGGGTGAAAAAATATTTTCTTTTGTCAGTTCTTACTCTCCCAGCCCTCAATTTGAGTGTATGTCCCCTAGTTCTGCTATTTTGGGAGAGGGAGAAGAGCTTCCCTCTATCCACTTTACTCATGCCCTGCATTATTTTGTATGTCTCAATCATATCCCCCCTCAAGCGCCTTTTTTCCAGACTAAAGAGGCCCAATTGTTTTAGCCTTTCTTCATAAGGGAGGTGCCCCAGCCCAGTAATCATTTTAGTCGCTCTCTTCTGCACCTTTTCCAGTTCCACTATGTCTTTTTTGAGGGGCGGAGACCAGAATTGTACACAATACTCCAGGTGGGGCCTTACTATTGTTTTGTATAACGGCATTATAACAATAGTAAGGCCCCACCTGGAGTATTGTGTACAATTCTGGTCACCGCATCTCAAGAAAGACATAGTGGAACTGGGAAAGGTGCAGAAGTGGGGCTTATCTGTCAACCCCATGCAGGAAAGCTCACTCTTTCCCACTTCATCGGTCCTTGGAGAATTTCCAGCATCAAATGCCAGGGAGACCCAACACTGGAGTCTCCTGGGAAACACAGACGACAATCTTGAAACAAGGGCAACCCGGGTGGGCTGGCCCTGCCGTCAGGATCTCATGGAATCCTATAATGATGGTCTGGGAAGGAGCCAATAAGACCCCTAAATGTGAAGAATTGAATGTGGCTTAAAATGGCTCTAATTAATTATGCAGTGCTTTAAAATACAGCTGCGGACCAACAGAGCAGCTAGGCTTAAAGTCTCCCTCAGCAGACCACCGTGTATTTGGTTAGTTTACCTCAACTGGCACTTACTGTCTCATTCATTCACTCAGAGACTCAGGTAATGAGAAAGAATAAAATGTCCCAGTTTATTTAAAGTACTTCACAGACTTTAAAAAAAACCAAATATCATACAGTATTGCACAAAAATGTCATCTTGTTACATCACTGAACATAATTGGTTCATTACTGCCTAGCTTCATTACTGCCAGCCAAATAATGACTGGCAGAAGACTTAACTCTGCGGTCCACTTTTGACAGACTCCATTGCTAACCCTGAAACAACCTTAACTGGAAGAAAGCAGGAAAAGAGAGAACAATTGGCTGCTCCTAGATTGACTGGCATTTCCAGAAAAGCTCCTCCCAGCCAAAACCTCTTAAAGGCATCCATACGCAGGCGGCAGTATATCCGTCAGTATCCCCCATCTTGTGTGTTTTCACCCCCAGGTGTAGATCTTTGCATTGATCCCTGTTGAATTTATTTCTGAAGCCATCAAGATAATTTTAATTCCACCCCCTGTCTTGTAGGGTATTAGCCATTAGTCAACATGGGTTCTTTGGGGAATAAATAAATAAATAAATAAATAAATAAATAAATAAATAAATAAATAAATAAACATTCTACCCAATTTTGTGCCATCTGCACATTTGATTAGTATTCCTTGCACCCCTGAACTGAGTCATTAATTAAAATGTTGAAGAGCCCTGGGCCCAAGACTGAACCTTGAGGTACCTCCACTTGATTCCTCCTGCCAGTCTGAGGGGCCCTTGGTGAACCCTCTCCGAGTACAACACTGATGCCAAAACACATCGGATGACTCCCTCCCAAAACATATACTTTCTTTGGCGAGGTTGCCTGCAGGCCTTTGGTTGATAAATAAAATAATTCATGAATACAGCTTGGGTGGAATTTAATCTTGACCATCTCAATTAATAAGTTCTTACTGAAAATCCAAGTGCCGGTGAGATGCTGACAAACGAGGGGCTATATCTGAGTTTGAAATAGAAAAGAATGAAGGATGCAGAGCAAGAGAGAGAGAGAGAGAGATTGAAGTGGAAACTACAGTGGTACCTTGTATAAAGGAATTAATTTGTTCCAAATGAAACTATGTTAAGCAAAATTTCCTTTATACAAATTCCCATAGGAATGCATTGAAAATGGAGTAATCCCATTTTTATGTTGTACAGATTTTCCCCATAGGCAATTATGTGAAGCAAATTTCCCCTATCTCCGGAATTTTTTTATGTTGTACAGATTTTATGTTATACAAGCTGTTTGTTATACAAGGACCCACTGTATATGCCAGTTCTTGTTTTAATCTAATAAAGGGTGGCTCTGAATCAGAGGGATGGCCTTCTTTGAGAAGGACGAATGACTCTCTTGCTGGCTGGCAAGGCTCCTAAAAGAGAGTTGTGGCAGGGACTCGTCAGCATTGCTCATGCTGGGACACGGAGCCCTCCAGGACACACACACCGGGGGTTGTCGGCGCCTCGGCCCCCCTTTCGCTAGCTGGGATCCTGCCACCCCCCACTTCTCCTTCTGCCTTTTGCCTGTCTCCTGTTTGTGCCTAGAGCCAATAACCGAGGCCAGGTGTTATCACCCCTGGGCAGCACGGCCTCAATCCATCCCTGCAGCACAACACCCCCCCCTTGCACCCAGTCCAATGATGGCTGGGCAAGAAGTGGAAAGGGGGGGGACGATGGGTCGGCAGGGCGCTGTTCTGGGCAGGGGACCCCCTTGGCTGGAGCTTGGGCCTTCCCGTTCCCCTTCACTCGATGGACCCGGTCCCTCAAGGAAGGCGCCGGATGGAGCTGGGCAGGGATGCTGCGGGGGGGGGGCTGCAGGAGGGGGGGGTCCCATTCCAAGGGCCGCCAGAAGTCGGATGTCATTGGACTTACAGCAACAGCAACAGCAGCAATAAATAGGCACACACCTTCCCCTCCCTTTAGCAACAACGATGATAAAGCCATGGACTCACCGGGCTTTTCCCTGAAGGAACATGAAAGGGAAATCCTGAGAAAGGAATTGTAAAGGGACACCTTGGGAATGAAAGATCAAAAGAAGACCAATTTGATGTAACTTTTCTGCCTCTTTAGGTGTGTCTTCTAAATATGTATGCTGTGTTGCCTCAGATTTTTCCTTAGATGCATTTGTTGTGGTGCATGTCTTTTTTTTTTTTAGTCTCAGCTAGCTAGCCAAACACTTTCCTTGGGTCTTTTTGAGGAGAAAAGCAGGACAGAATTATTAAAAACAAAAACAAAAAGAAACCTTGCATTACACGTCTTTGGGGTTTTTAATGAGAAAAGGTCTCTGGTGCAAAGTATTCTAATCCTTGTAAAGTCACCTGATTTCCACATCTGGACTTTGGTGATTTTTTTTCCTAAAAAGAAACCGCTGTGCTGAAAATAGCTTTGGCAAAGATGCCGGGGGAGGGGAGAGTGTTGGATGGACACGGCTGTCTTGGGCTGGGCCTCACCCTGCGTGCACAGGCTACAATTACTTCTCTGTAGGTTTTCCTGTGATGTTTCACTTCACTTTGCCTTTTTTTAAAAAAATGTGAAGCTTTTGTAACCTGCATAAGAACCAGTCCATAACTACTAGGTTTCTCTGGGTGCTATGTACAATAAGGAGCCAAATAAAATCCAAATACAACAGAGTGGACTCTTCTGCATATCTTTGTAAACACTTCTGTAGCGAACGCAATTAGCTAAACATTGACCACAAATGGTGAGTTCTCCAAAACAGAAGTCATGTGATTTGTCAGAAATTATTGTCAGCATCCATATGTGAAGAGCCACACAGATAAACACAATTAATCCAACTTAGCCAGTGGAGCCAACAAACTTCCTGGGCGGCCACACGAATAAGCCCCACAGAGGTCCCCTCAGCCCAGCCCTGGGATGACACGGTCCATTCTGACGCATGGCCATTCCATGCAGGGCAATGGCCACGCAGGGACATCGTCCCCTCTGGTGAGGTCCTGGCAGAAGACCAGCGGGGTCCCGGGGGGCTGGAATTCCCTGGCCAGCATCCACGGACAGCCCTGGGAAGTGGAGGAGCCCTTCCTGGCCGGCCGGCTGGCCAGCCAGAACTTCAGCTGCAGGGCTCCTGGTGGGTGTGCAGACTGCCCACCTCCTGCCCGTAGGTGCCAGACTCCTTCTGTGCAGGTGCTTCCTGGGGAGAAGCTACCAGGAACTCTCACCGGGGGTGGGGGCTTGCTTTTTTGTCAGACCCTCCCTCTCAGCCGGTGAAGGGGGCGTCCTGTGCCTGCAGGTGGCAGAGAGAAGGAAGCGGCTGGAGCAATGGAGGAGAGCTTCTCCACTCTTACTTCAGCCCCTTCGCAACGTGGGAGGAGAAGGAGGGTGTCCTGGTGCTGGTCATAGAGCAGACCCAAACATTCCCCTTTCCAGTCACTGCATGTCATCAGCCACCCTTTTCTTAATATCACACACACACACACACACACACACACACACACACACACACACACACACACACACACACACACACACACACACACACACATTTCAGTTCAGGTATTAGGGGGCGGGAGGCCAGGGGGCAGGAGGCTGGAGTCGCTTTAAAAACCTCTCCCTGCAAACCCTGCTGGCAGCACCGCATGGCCAGTGTCCCCTTCGGAGCCCGAACTGCCAGGTACCCCAAGCCCCTTCCTGTCCTCCCGCAGGCCAGGGCTTGTTGAGCCCCATCCTATTCCTCCCGGGTGTTGCCAAGCATCCCAACAGGGCAGCAGCCACAGGAGCCAGGCTGGGTGGCTGAAGAGGAGCACGGTTGCTGGGAGTGGCCCCTTGGAGGGACCCTTTCCATGGAGCAGGTCTCCCACCCTTCCCCCTGGAGTAACTGCCCCAAGGGCAGCAAGCCCGCCCCCTCCCCCTGGCTTCCAGCCGGCCAGGGGCCAGCTCTGCCTTGCTCCCATGCTTTGGCTGGGTAAGGGGCAGTGCTTCCGGAAGCCCAGGCAAGCCTTGATCTTTGGGACTGCCAGCAACCCCCCTCCCCCAAGGCTTTTCCCTGACCGGGGCCCAGGCATGGTGCCGGGGGAACAGCTGGATCTCGGCAAGGCAGAGACCGGCAACAGCTGGAGGACCCAAGGAGAGGCTCTGGGAACCGAACCAGCTGCAGGCGGTGGCGCTTGTGAAAGGACTGCCTGGAAGGGGGGGGGGTTCCCTGGACCTCACGAGGAACATAGGGGAGGGGAGCCGTTAAACAAGAAACAACCCAGGGAGCCCAGAAGGGGTGATGGTGGTGTGCAGAGAGTGTGAGAGAGAAACAGGGGGAACTTCTTCCATCTGTCGGGTGCGCCATGGGGCCAGGGTGTGTGGAGGGCAGGCAGGCCTCTTTGGCCTCATCCCACTCTCTCCCGGTGGCTCCTGGCAGGCCCTCTGATCTGCCTGGAGCTCCGCCCTGAGCCCCATCTCTGAAGAAGGGATGGCCGGGGTCCATGGCAGGAGCTGGGCAACTGCCCCCCCGAGCAGTGCTGGTTCGCTGGGGAGGAACATGCCCTCCTGGTGGCAGGAGGGCACCTTTAATAGAGGCACGCAAGCTTAGATGCTGCTGGCAGTGACCGTGAGACTGCACCCCTCCCGTTGTGAGCCCAGAGGCATCCCCACCCTGGTGCAGCTGCTTTGCAGCTGGTGGCCATGAGGACTGTCGGGCCCCTGCTGCCACCCTCCCAACTGGGCTGGCCCCCTCCCCCCCCCGTGGCCCCCAGCCAGCCTCTTCTGCTTCCCTCTGTGGCCTCTGCACCCACGGTGGGAGGACCCCTTGGGAGCTTTGTTGTTATGACGTCCCATCAAGTCACTTCTGAGTGATGGGCTCCCTATGGAGGAGGAAGAAGATCACCGACAGATCCTGTCCTCAAATGCCCTGCTGGGCCCTGGGGCTTCCTTTAAGAAGTCAGTCCATCTCACATTCGGCCTTCCTCGTCTCCTGATGCCTTCCCACCTTGCCCAGCCTCTAGGTGTGACTGGAGAGGGCTGCTGAAGGGGGAGAGCCCGGGAGCAAGCCCTCCCCCCTCAAGCCACCACTGGGGGCGGGGGGGGGAGGGAGGGAGGGGGGAGCGTTACTGCCAGCAATGCCAGTGAGGGCGACAGAGGAAAGGGGAGGGATCCAGAGAAAGAAAGAGGGGGCAAGAAAGCACCAGCCTCTGGGGGACAGAGAAAAGTGATCAGGCGGGGGGGGGGTAGAAGAGGCGAGGGAGCCGGGGGGGGGGAGTCCAGGTGGCTGTGAGGAATCAGCCGAGGAGGAGGATGAAAAGAGGAGGAGTGCGCCGTCTGAGCAGGAAGGAGAAAGAAACAAGGAGGATGGAGTTGAATATAAAGTTATAGAAAGAGTTCCAGGGAGTGACTTAGGAAGGGAGCAAAGACTTGGTAGAGGAGGCATTCTGGGTGGAAGAGAGTGAAGATAAAGGAGGGAGTGCACCAGTAGAGAGAGAGAGTTACGCACCAGGAAGGGAGAGCGCGCAGGGAGAAGGAGATTCACGAGGAGGGATCCGATGAAGCTGTTTGGATGAACAGGAAGTCCAGTAGCCAAGATAAACTCACCTGGATGACTGAGAATCTTCACAGACAGGAGGAGGGAGTTCGTGAGGGGGGGCGGAGATAGTTAACACGGGACGTTGGGACAGAAACGGATGAGAGGCGAGAGAAGGAGGAAGCATACGAAGGGAGAGCTGGAGAGCATTGCACTTGGTCTATAGATGTCAGACCTGTCCGATGGCCGGGCAATATCGAGAGGCTGAGGGGGAGAGGCAGACCTCTGGCAAGGGAGAATCCGGTAGCAGCCAATGTTACGGCCGGGGATCTCATCATTAAAAGAAATAGAAGTTGAAGAACCGAAACCACCTAGTTTAAGCCTTGTTGCTAACCCTTTTATGTTAGATGTAACTGTTGAAAGTACTGAACCAGAAGTGAACATAACCAGGAGTTGAAAATGTTTTGAAGTTGTAAATAAAACTTTATTTGAAAACATCACAACTGGAATGGACAATCTTGATTTCATCTCGGAACCCAGAATCTAGATCAGTGGTTCTCAACCTGTGGGTCCCCAGATGTTCCTGGACTGCAACTCCCAGAGGCCTCCTCCACTTGCTGTGCTGGAAAGGGGTTTCTGGGAGTTGCAGTCCAGGAACATCTGGGGACCCACAGGTTGAGAACCAATGATTTTTAGACGAACCCTCACAGTGGCACCGCCGGGATACACACATGCTTGCTAGTCGTGTCCAACTCTAGGGGGCAGTGCTGATCTATCTGTTTCCAAGCCAAAGAGCCAGTGTGGTGCAAGCCCCTGGTCATGTGGCTGGCAAGGGAACACTGTTTACCTTCCCGCTTTTTTAGGGTGGTACCTATTTATCTTCTTGCACTTACAAGGTTTACTGCTTTTGAATTGCTAGGTTGGCAGGAGGAGCTGGGGTTAACAGCGGGAGGGGCACCCAGGATTTGAACAGCCGCAGTTTTCAGCGCTCTAGCCCGCTGAGCCACCACGTCTGCCTGTGTGCCCCAAAGGGGCCCAGGAGAAAGAAGGGTCAGGGGACAGAGCCAACCCCCCACCCCCACCCCCACCCCGTGGCCCGTTGGAAAGAGAGGCGGGATGGAGAAGGACAAGAGCAAAAACAAATGCCACGCAAGGCAAGGCAAGGCAATCAGCCAGCGAGCGAACGAGCGAACGAGCAAGGATGAGACCGGGAGCAGCGAAGCCGCAAGACATCCCCAGCTGTGGGGCGCGGCGCTTCGGGGGTGGGGGGTGCAACAGCCCCTCAGGCGTCCGACGGATTGCGAGCTGGGACTTCTGCACCCCCAACCCCACCGCCGTTCGTTTCCTCCGCCAGCACCGCCTCCGGGCCGGGTCCACCTGCTCCCTTCCTCCTCCTCCTCCTCCTCCTCCTCCTCCTCCGTTGGGCGTTCGCATCCCGACCGAGGGGGGGCTCGAGGGTGTCCCAAAACCCCACCCCCACCCCAGGCAAAGGGGCCACGCCAGCAGAAGGGAGGGAGACAGACAGACAGACAGACAGACGGGGGGGGGCGGGAGATCCGGCGGCCACGGAGGCAAGCCGAGAGGGTTTCCCGCGGGCAACAAGGGCAGGGAGGCGCCTGCTGCTCATTGCACCGAGGAGGGCGAGACTGTCCTTACCCCGGGAGGATGATGGCGTGAAGGAGGAGGATATTGCACCAGCCACGCCCCCTCCCGGTTAACGGCAAGGAGGTCCACACAGGAGAAGGAGGACAAAGGCGAAGAGCTTCCCCCGCCGCCGCACCTGCGGAACGCCCTGCCACGGGAGGGGGGAAGGGAACGGGATGCATTATGCAAAATAACTGCCCCCCCCTCCGCAAAGAAATCACGGCACAGCTAACAAGGGTGCGTGTGACCAAGCAGGCTGGCTGGAGATCCTGGGGCTGGCCCCGCCGGTCCCTTCCTGCTCTACTCTTTGGCTGGCGGCGATGAGTCCGAATAAGCACAACCGGGCGCCCTCCGTTTCCCCCACGCGGGATTCGAACTGGCGGCTCCCGCCACCCGCCTGGAGCACAAGGAAGTCGCGCAGCCCAGCGCAATCGGCCGGACGGATTCCGCGCCTGCGCGTTGCGCTGCTTAGAGAGCTCCGCCGGCGCTTCTCCCTCAGGGGTGCGGCGGCAGAGGCGAAGTGCGCGTGCGCCACCGGAGCGGGGCAGCAGCGTGCGCCGGCGCAGAACGCGGGGGCGGGGCGTGCCCGGCGCCTGCGCACCGGCCGCCGCGCGTCCCGAATACAAGATGGCGGCGGCAGCTGCCAGGGCGAGGCGGCAGCGGAATGGCGGCGGGAAGCGGAGCGGCCTCTGGAGCAACCTCAGCCCGGCCGCAGGTGGGGGCGCGCCGCGCAGAAACAGCCCCCCCTCCTCCCAGCCAGCCAGCCAGGGAGGGAGGGAAGGAGGGAGGGCGGGCTGAGGAGGCGGTGGCCGGGGCGGGAGCGGGAGCGGCGGGAATAGCGACGGCGGCGGCGGCGGCGAGGACCCTGCGGTCGCCATCTTGGGGCGCGCTCCCGCCCTCGGCGCCGCGCGCGCCTCCGCCGCCGCCCCCGCCCCCCCGCCACTCGGACCCGGACGCCCGCCCGCCCGCCCTCGCCTCCCCCCCCCCGCCGCCCTCCCGGGCCAGGAAGGAGGAGGAGGAGGAGGAGATGCGCCCCCCCCGCTCGCCCGCCCGCGGCTCTCTCTTTTTCTCCCCCCCGCCGCCGCCTCCCGTCCCTCCCGTGGCCCCTGCCCTGCCCTGCCCTGCCTGGGGGGGTTGGGGGGGCTCCTCCTTCCTTCCTTCCTGGCTGGCTGGCTGGTCCGCCGGCGGGTCTGGGCGGCCCCCCCCCCCCTCCTCCCTTGGCGCCTCCGGGGGGGCGGCGGAGGGGGGTCTTTTCTGGGGGGGAGGGGCCCGCCTCCTCCTCCTCCCCCCCCCCCTCTCTCTCTCTCTCTCTCTCTCTCTGACGCGGGGCTTTTCCCTCCCTCCGCTCCCTTGCAGGGCTAGTGGCACCGCGCTCGCCAGCATCCTCCTCCTCCTCCTCATCCTCATCATCATCCTCATCATGAGGAGGCTCCTCCTCCTCCTCCTCCTCCTCCTCCGGCCCGGTAGCCGAGTCGCGGAGCCCGGCCGGAGCCTCCAGCACCACCAGCAGCACCACCAGCAGCAGCAGCCCCCTGAGGAAGAAGAGCCGCCTCCTTCCTCCGCCTTCCTCCTCCTCTTCCTCCTCCTCCTGCGGCTCCTCCTGTTCCCGCCGCCACCGCCGCCCGCTGGGCCGCCCCAGGAAGCCTCGCCGCCGCCGCCGCCGCCGCCGCCTCCTCCTGTGCCACAGGATCCGCCCGGACCCCTCCCCCTCCCCTCCTCCTCCCCCCCCCCCGTGGGTACCTCCTCCTCCTCCTCCTCTTTCTCCTCTTTCTCCTTGTCCTGCAGTGGCCGCTGGCCCACAAGGCCACCCGTCTGGCGGGCAGAGGAGGGACCCTTCCTTCCTTCTGCCCTCCGTGCACCGTCGCCTCCCTGCGCCCGTGGAGGTGGTGGGCGACACTGGCCTGCTCTGTCGGACTGCCCCCCCCTCCCCACCCCCCACCCCACCCATTAAACGGGGCTCTGCTGCTCCCACACCCCAGAAGGTTCTCCTTTGTCTGCGTTTCCATCCCTCTCCCCCAGAGACAGAGCCCAAGCCCCCCCCCACTCCTCAGGCACACACACACACACACCCCGTCCGGTGGGCTCACCCAGAGCCCCCCCCCCCTGTTCAAGGGCCCAGGAGCCACCAGGGATGCACCAGCCCTGCCTGGCCCCAGCTAGCCTCCCTGGAGGCGCTGGCCGATGCCCCTGGGCTCTGCTGCAACGCTCCACGCGCCCCCGAGCACCACCACCACCACCACCAGAGAGGGGCAGGCAGCTGGCGGCTCTGGTTCCCCAAGGAGGCTCCTCCCCTGCCCAAGGGTTATTTTCACACCTCGCCTCATTTCTGAAGAAAGGTAGACATCTCCTGGCCAAGGAAGGCCAGCTGACGCCATGGTGGTGCCAGCTGGTAGGCCTTGGGCTGCCTGTTTCTGACCTGCCCCCCCCGTCCTGGTGTCAAGAGCAGGCAATCCGCTGCATGTGAATGACCTGTTCCCTGTGCTCCTCCATCCCCACGCGACTCTTCAGGCCAGGCCATGTGCGGGTGGGGGAAAGCTGAACGGCCCTGGGCCACTTTGGGTCCCACATGGTCCAGGTGCCCCAAGGTTAGCCACCGTCCTTCCCACAAAGGCCTTGCATGGGTCTGGTTTAAACTGAGGCACCCCCCCCCAAAAAAAAACACATACACACCATGGGCCCAATAAGGGGAGGCTGCCAGTGCCACTGGGGGAGAGGCATCCTGGCCATCACTGAATTGAGCCACCTGACGGGCATGTTGGCACCTGAGAGCCATCTCACCTGGAGGCCACACTAGCCCCCTTTCCCTCGGGGGCGGGGGGCCTCTGTGGCGGATGTGTCCAGTGCCCTCCTCCTCTGGGACCTGCCTCCCCATCCAGGCTGGGCTGTTGCTCTTGATTCCTGGCCAAGGAGGAAGGGCTTGCTTCCACAAGAGGGGAGAAGCTCCGGTGGAGAGAGGCCGTGTGTATGGGGCTCCGGTGCTGTCCAGGCAGAGACGCCTTTGGGGGCAAGTGGCCACCTGTGCCTTCCCCACCGACAGGTCTGGGTTAGCGGGTCTCGGATGGGGAGGCCAGGCAGGCGCTCTCCTCCCATTGGCCACCTTGGAGGGGGTGCCGAGGGTCTGCTCCACCTTGGACGCGTGCCTCAATTGAGTTCTTAGGAGGAGGGTTCCTTCCCCCAGGGACAGGTGCCTTTTGAGATCTCTTCCGATGGTGCCACAAGGAGTGTGTTACGACCCTAGGTGACAAGGCTGACAAGCGGGGCGAAGGTGCGGCTCTTGTTGGGGTGTGTGTTTGGGGGGGGTCCAACGGTCTCCTCCTGTCTCCCCCAGGTCCGATGCTGCGCCATGGCCAACGAGAACCACAGCGGCTCCCAGGAGGAAGCGGCTCTCATGAGCCACTCTCCGGGCACCTCCCACCAAGGCCAGCCCAGCTCCCCCAAACCCCTCCGGCTGGTGCAGGACCTGCCAGGTAGGAAAGAGCCCCCCCTTCCCGGCGGCTGGGGGAGGGGGAGGGGAGGCTTCTTGGGCAGCAGGGGAAGGGGCGGGGGCGGGTATCACTCCCCCCCACCCCCCACCCCGCCGGGCCCTCCCCTCCCCTAGCCAGGCTCTTGTGGCCCCTGCTGGCTCACGTGCTCTCCCTCAGATGAGTTGGTGCAGGCCGGCTGGGAGAAGTGCTGGAGCAAGCGCGAGAACCGGCCCTACTACTTCAACCGCTTCACCAACCAGTCGCTCTGGGAGATGCCCCTCCTGGGCCAGCACGATGTCATTGTGAGTTGGGGGCCCGGAAGCGGCTCTTGGCCACCCGGGGGCAGGGGGGGGACCCAGGCCAGCAGGGACCTCTCTCCCCCCTCCTTCACATCTTGACATCACCGGATCTTCCTTCCTTCCCTCCCTGCCTCCTTCCTTCCTCACCTCCTTCCATCTACCCTCAGTTCCTCCCTCCCTCCCTCCCTCCCTCGCTGCCCGTCGTGTTTTCCTGGCCAGACCATTGGGGGTGGGGTGTGGGGGGGTGGGGGCTTAACTGGCTGTGTCTTGGCAGAGGGGGGTGATGGAGCCAGTGGCCTAACTGTCCTCTTCCTGGGCCTCCTAGTCGGACCCGCTGGGCCTGAACGCGTCCCCTGTGCCTGCCGAAGGTGGAGTCGGAGAGGCTGCAACAGCCGAGAGCAAACTACGGAAACGGAGCCTTTCTGAGGAGGCCGTGCCCGGCGCCAACAGCAGCGTGAAGAAGCCCAAGGTAGGTCCTGGGGGTGGGGTGGGTGGGGGGTGGGATGGGGTTCCTGTTCCAGCAACCCCGCAGCGCTTCCAGCCCTATGGGTCCTCAGGGCAGCCGCAGAGCGAACGGGCTTTCAAGCAGCCTCATCCATCCGGGGGGTGGGGGGTGGGGGGCGGAGAGACCGACAATTGACGGACTAGTCAGCTCCTCTGCCGAAGGCCTTAGCCAGGGGTGGTGTGTCTGTCTGTCTGTCTGTGTGGGGTGGGGGTGGGGGCCGGCTCTCCCTAGTGTGAATGCCAGGGCAGCCTCAGTCACCTGGAGGGTGGGAGGTGCTTCACTTTTTGTCTGCAGCCACTATATTTTCTTTAGAGTTGGAAGGATGGAAATTGCTCTAGAGTTGGGTTCTGCTTCCCCTCTGCCCTGCAGCCGTCTGCTAGCTGCAGACCTTGGGGCGAGAGTGTGGTTCGTGGCCTCCCTGGGGCACAAGCAGGCACACGAACCGTGGCACTGCTGCATTTTCCCAGGTGATCTGGCTTTCCTCACTTTCAGGTGGAGGCGCCAGTCACCCCCACAACTCCACTGGCCCCCAACGCTTCCAGTGGCCCTGGAACTCAGTTGCTGAAGATGTGGGGCGTCTGTGCAGAAGACAAGCAGGCTGCGCTCTTGCGACCCACTGAGTGAGTCTGAGTCCTTGGCGGGGGGGGGGGCTCTGGGAAGGGCTAGGGTGGCCTTGGACCCACTCCCCCCCCCGCTTGCCTCTCGGCCTTGTGGGCTCCTCTACTACCGGGGTCTCCTCCCCTCTCTCTCTCTGTGTGTCTGTCTGTCTTGGGGACAGGGTCTACTGGGACCTGGACATCCAGACGAATGCCGTGATCAAGCAGCGGCCCCCCTCCGAGGTGCTGAGCCCCCACCCGGAGGTGGAGCTCTTGCGGTCCCACCTGATGCTGAAGCTGCGCCAGCATTACCGGGAGCTCTGCCAGCAGCGAGAAGGTGAGTCCTCGCCCTGGCGTGCCCGTGCCACGGCCCACCCGTGGCTGAGGTGACCACTGAGCGCCCACGCCCGGCTTTTCCCTCTCAGGGATCGACCCTCCGCGGGAGTCCTTCAACCGGTGGATGCTGGAGCGGAAGGTGGTCGACAAAGGGACGGACCCGCTGCTGCCCAGCAACTGTGAGCCGGTGGTGTCCCCTTCCATGTTCAGAGAAATCATGAACGACATTCCCATCAGGTAGGGGCGGGGGAGGGAGGGGGGTGGCGCTGGGGAAGGAGGGGGCGGCGGTGGCGGCTGCAGCTCCAGCAGGCTTGGACCTCGACCCCTTCCCCGCCGTCCCGTGTCTCTGTGGCTGCAGGCTGTCCCGAATCAAGGTGCGGGAAGAAGCCAAGCGCCTGCTCTTCAAGTACGCCGAGGCTGCGAAGAGGCTCATTGAGTCCAGGTGGGAACCTCCGCCCCAGGAGCTGCAGGTGGGAGGAAAGGGAAGCAGGGGTGGGGGGTGGGGGGGCAGGGATCGGAGGAGGCCAGCCACGCCCATGGAGAGGGAGGTGGGGCTGGGGGTGTCACAGGAGCCATCTCAAGACGAGCCTGTGAGGGACATTCCTCCAGTGTTCTCACCCACCTTGCAAGGTCCCCCTCACCCACCTCTGCTCTCTCTCTCTCTCTCTCTCTCTCGCTCTCGCTCTCTGTGTGTGTCTCTCTCTCTTGTGAAGCCCAGCCTGCAGCTGAGGGCTTCCCAAGAGGGCTGCATGGGTGGTGCTCTGAGCTGGGGGACTTCCCAGCCAGAGTTGGGCCAAGGAACACCACTGGCCTCCTTCACCTGCTTCCGCTTTGCATGTCCTACAAGTTGCCCAGCACTCACGTCTCCTTGGGGTGCCTCTCCCTGCAGGAGTGCTTCTCCAGACAGCAGGAAGGTGGTGAAGTGGAACGTGGAGGACACGTTCTCGTGGCTACGACGGGACCACTCGGCCTCCAAGGAGGACTACATGGTCAGTGGGCTTTACCAGTGTGCACAACGCAAGGAGAAACTCGCAGCAACTGTGCATCTCTTAGCGGATGGGAGGAGCACTTGATGCTGCACTTGTAAGCGTCATGTCAGTTTCCTCAGCGGAGGGGAATCCGAGTCCTCCCTGTAGGGTCCCTGATAGACAGGCCTCCTACCAGAAAATTACAGCAGAACACTTTTCAGATTTGTGTCCTTTGCACATCTGGCCAGAAATGTAGTTATGATCTCAGAAAATAACAGTGCCTTGTTATATTTAGGCTTCATTCCTGGATCCTCTTTATTGTTTTGTCTTAAAAGTTCAAATACAGTGGTACCTTGATTAACAAATTTAATTCATTCTCCAAAGCAATGCGTTATCTGAAAAAAATCATTATCCTAAATGCAGTTTCTCATTGAAATGAATGGGAAACCGATTAATCTGTTCCAGAGGTCCGTAAAAAGGTTTAAAAGACTTTTTTCAGACCTCTTTATAAAGTGCACTTTAAAGACACGCAGTGCTGGAACACCCCCCTGCAGTGCAATGCAAACACAGAGAAATGAAACCAGCAAACCTAGACCAGTGCAAAGGGGGGGAAATCCAAACAGAGAAACATTAGCAGCAAGTAAAATCCAGCCCATTTTTGCTGCCAGAGCAATGGAGAAAGCTTGCAAACAGAGAAAATGAAACCAGCAAGCCTAGCCCAGCCTTTTCCCGCACAATGTGCAAACCAAAGCAGCGCAAAGGTTAATAAAAGCTCGCTTCCTACCTTTCCAAGTCCAAATCCCTCAGCAAATAATGTCTAGAATGGCTCCAAAACACAATGAAAAAAATGTTCTAACTCCTCCCTCCCCTCCACAAACTACAGGGGCTGCAATTCATCCTGGATACACTTTTTTGCCAAGGCATTTTGAAACATTCGTTATCTGAGGCAGCCCATACCCAGAAATTTCCATTCATTATCCGAAAAATATGTTATTGGGGCATTCGTTATCCGAGGTATTACACCATCAGTCCTTTTTTCCTTTAGAAGATTTACTAGCAAAAGCCAAAAGCCAAAAAAAAAAAAAAACCCCTAACCCCATCATGTTTAAAGTCTTCTCTGGGTGGTTTACAGTTTAATTATCCAGGCTACACATTGCCCACCCCACCCCAACCAGGTGGGTACTGATCTTACCGACTTTGGAAGGATGGAAGGCTGAGTGAACCTTGAGCCGGCTACCTGGGATTGAACCCCAGGTCGTGAGCACAGTTCTAGCTGCAGGACAGCCGTTTTAACCCCTGTACCAGGAGGCTCAAGCAAGTAAACATATAAAAGCCAGAACTATGAAATATTATTTGGAATATATGGGGTATTTTAGTATTGAGTTTTCTAATACAGATATGTAGGTGGCATTTATTCCATATAAAGCCTTGGTTCTTCTAAAGTAGAATGTTCTGATTTTCTAATATGAACTTCATTAGAGCATTTCAAAAAGTTACAGGAAAAATTATTTCTCCTTTGCGAAAAGCTGCTTCTTTAACCATACTCTCATTCAGATTACACTCTCATATAGTTGCTTAAAACTGTCTGTGGCAAGACACAAAAGTTCTCAAAGCAGTTCTTAGCAAAGCAGAAGCACAAATATGTTAAATGAGTCCCATCGCGGGGAACTGATCTCACCCAGTTATTTTCCCAGCAGAGGTGTCTCCCCTGTTTGCAAGACCCAGGTGGCTGTATGCCTCAGGGAATGTTCTCCTAAACACGATAGAAGTCTTTGTTTTTATACATTGAATTAATAAAAACAGTGTGATGCAAAAGTTTGGCTTCCCCCGGGAGAAGCAGTGCCCTGACTGAGCGGCCTCATGAAGTTGCCCCCCACTTTTGGAGTGACTTCCCTCACACCACATCGTTTGGGCCACAACATCCATTAAAGGGCCAGCTTCCTGTTAGACTTGGGTTTTCCCTGCCCTATTTTCTTTTCAAAACCCGCAGTTGACCCTAGTTCACCTGTTAAGGCAAGCAAGTCCCTGCCTGGTTGGAGGAGGAGGAGGTCCATTTCTGTAGCCCATAACCCCCCCGTATCCCGCACATGTCCCTCTGATCCTCCCTGCTGGTTTCTCCCGGCTCCCAGGTGGTGTCTCAAGTGTCATCCTTGTGGTTTTCTTTCCCCTGAGAGCAGGACGTCCCATGGCGTCCTCTGAGTGACTTTTGAATGATGGGCCTGTTTCGCAGAGCCTACTTGAGTGGCCACTGCTGGGAACCCGGCTCAGGGCAGAGGCTTCCTTGCATGTGGATTGTCTGCTGCCTCCTTTCAGAGGAATAAACCCACCTCGGGCACCCACGAGCGGCTTGGTCTTATTTTTGGCATGGTCAGGCTTGGTCCCCCTCCGGAAGATGCTCCGTGTAGGCCTGCTGACCCCTGCTCCCTGTTCCACGGGTGGCTGTGCCCCGGGTGGGACCCTGCTGAGTGGGCGGCCGAGCAGGGGGTGAGAGCTCTTCTCCCTGGCCCCACAGGACCGCCTGGAGCACCTGCGCAAGCAGTGCGGGCCCCACGTGTCTGCGGCCGCCAAGGACTCCGTGGAAGGCATCTGCAGCAAGATCTACCACATCTCCCTGGAGTACGTCAAGCGCATCCGGGAGAAGCACCTGGCCCTCCTGAAGGAGCACAGCATCCCCAGTAGGTGGGAGGGAGGGAGGGAGGAGACCGCCGGAGGGGGGGGGTCGGGTGGTGGTGGTGTCCAAGCACGTTTGCTGTGGGCGAGCGGGTCCCCGCTGGTGAGGGGGTTGCTGGTGGGCATGGGGTTTCTGCCAAGGGGTGCCCGTGGTGCCTTGGGGGCTGATTTTTCTCTCCCCACCCCCACCCCCACCCTCCCCGATGCAGCGGAGGCAGAACCTTCAGAGGTGCAGGATCGTCTCGTCTACTGCTACCCCGTCCGGTTGGCCGTCCCCTCCCCCCCTTTGCCCAGCGTGGAGATGCACATTGAGAACAGCGTGGTCTGCCTGCGGTACAAAGGCGAGGTGGTGAAAGTCAGCCGCAACTACTTCAGCAAGCTGGTAGGAGGACCCCGGGTGGCTGGGTGGGTGGGGAATAACAGGGGGCTTGTATTTCCTGGGACTGTGTGTGTGTGTGACCGGAGGAAATCCTGCTTTCAGCTGTGGGTCAGAGGAGATTGTGTGTGTGTGTGTGTGTGTGTGTGTGTGTGTGGGGGGAGAGACAACACCGGCCAGGCCCTCCTGCTCCCTCCAGCCGTGGCGGCGGCCCCTCTGCAGCCATCTCGTTCCTCTTGCAGTGCCTGCTTTATCGGTACAGTTGCATTGATGACTCTGGCCAGGAGCGCTTCTTGCCAAGGGTTTGGTGCCTTCTGCGCAGATACCAGGTACCGTGTCTGTGTGTGTGTGTGTGTGTGTGTGTGTGTGTGTGTGTGTGTGTGTGTGTGTGTGTGTGTGTGTGTGTGTTGGCCGTCTGAGTGCTAATAGGGGGGATGGGAGGAGAGTCAAAAGTAGAGTTGGTGAATTGTAAGGGGACTCCCCCCCCCTCCCCCCAGGGATGCTGAGGCCGACCCCTGCTGCAAGCCGACCGACCGACGGCAGAGGGAATGAGGCCTTCCTGATGGCCTGGGGTGGGTGGGGAGCCCCTCGGCCTCCAGGACAGGGCCCTCCAGGGAGCAAGTGGCGCTGCCCAGCTTGGCGGGCGGGCGGGCGGGCGGGAGCCACTCAGGGGGCCTTTCTTCAGCTCCTGCCCCCTCCTGGCAGATGATGTTTGGTGTCGGGCTCTACGAAGGGACCGGCCTGCAGGGGGCGCTGCCCGTGCACATCTTCGAGGCCCTCCACAGGCTCTTTGGAGTGACCTTCGAGTGCTTTGCCTCCCCCCTCAACTGTTACTTCAAGCAGTATTGCTCGGCCTTCCTCGACACCGACGGCTACTTCGGATCAAGGGGGTGAGCGCCAGAGAAGGAGGGGGGGGCTGGTGGTAGTGGTGGCAGAGGGTGGGAGGGAGGGAGGGAGGGAGGAGGACGCAGGCAGGTGGAGAAGGTTCTGCCCGCCTGCCGGGGGTTGGGGTGGGGAGGGCTCTGGGGAAGAGCCCCTGTGTATGTGTGTGCGCGCAGAGTCCGGCTGGCCCCACGGCTGCCCCCTCCGGATCTCACCGGCCTCCGCCGCCACCTTCTCCTTCCCTCCTGTCTCCTTCAGCCCCTGCCTGGACTTCTTTCCCGTCAGTGGCTCCTTTGAGGCCAACCCTCCCTTCTGCGAGGAGCTGATGGATGCCATGGTCTCCCACTTTGAGGTAGGCTGCCGCCCCCGCCCCCCCAGGGAGGCTGCGCGCTCCCTTGCCCGGCCTGGCCTTGCGCGCCCTCGGGCCGCTGGGCTCCAGGTGGTGGGTGAACCGGTTGGCCCTTCTTTGTTCCCCCCCAGAAGCTGCTGGAGAGTTCCAACAAGCCCCTCTCCTTCATCGTCTTTATCCCGGAGTGGCGGGACCCCCCGCCCCCCGCCCTGACGCGCTTGGAGCAGAGCCGGTTTAAGAGGCACCAGCTTATCCTGCAGGCCTTTGACCACGAGTATCGCAGCGGCTCCCAGCACGTCTGCAAAAAGTAAGCCGAGGAGACCAAGAGGGCCCCCCTTGAGTGGAGCCGGCCGGGCCCCCTCTTCCTGGGAGTGGGGGCGTCTACAGGCCTTGAGCGTCCCACTCTCCCACCCGAGACACCATTCATCTGCCAGCAGGCCCAGCACCCAATCTCTCTCTCTCTCTCTCTCTCTCTCTCTCTCTCAAGCCCTGGACCTGGAGGGAGTTTCCCTCTGGCTGCCAACTCCCTCTGCAAAGCCCTTCAGCAGGCTCTACCTGCGGGCAGCTCGGCAACAGCAGCTGACAGGCTGTGTCCCCCCATCCCATACCCCCACCCTGGTCTGAGACAGGGCATCATCCCCCTGCTTGCGTCTGAGCTTCCCTGGGCACCACCCCATGGGGTCCTCCAGTGGGGCTGTGCCTACACCGACCCTTCTCCGTCCCCTCCTTGCAGCCACGTCAGACGTGGAGGCCAGTGGATGTGGGAGGGGGGGGTGCGCGCGGGCATGTGAGCAAGAGCCCCTGCCTTTCCTTGCAGAGAGGAGATGTACTACAAAGCCGTGCACAACACTGCCGTCCTCTTCCTGCAAAACGACGCTGGCTTGGCCAAGTGGGAGCCTACCCCTGAACGGCTGCAGGAACTGGTCACAGCCTACAAGCACTCGGGGAGGGCCGCCGCCGCCGCCGCTGCTGCTGCCGCCACCTCTTCTTCTTCCTCCTCCTCCTCCTCCTCCTCCTCAGCCTCAGACAAGGAGCAAGAGTTGGCACGGGAGCAGAGCACCAGTCGCGAGACAACCCCTAATTAACCGGCTGTGGACTGGCTGATTGGACGGGCAGCCCCGGGGGAGAGGTCAGCTCTCCCGTGGGGCAGGAGCAGGGGAGAGCTGGCCCCCTCATGTGCCGGGGGGTGGGGTGGGGGGCTGGTGGTGGAGGGGAGGGCCCTTGGGGTGTTGCATTTTCCTCCCCTCCCTCCTCCGGCCCCGCGGGCCCTTACTGAGGGACGATGTTGTCCTGGACAGATGGCTGGACCCTGGAGAGGCAGGGCCTCCTGCCCTGGGGGCTGGAACGGACCCCACGGGGGGAAGGCCCCAAATCGGGACAGTGCTGGCCAGCCCAGAAACAGGGCCCTCTTCCGAAAGGGAGAAAGTGCAGGAAGGAAGCAGGCCGTTGGACCACGCTGGGGCACCGCCGTCCTTGTCCAGCCGTGGATCTGTCTTGTAAATAGATGCTGACGTGGCAGCAACTCTGCTGCACCTTGACAGCTCTTCTCTCGCCGCCTCCTGCCTCTTCCCATGATGTACCTGTTGCGTGTGTTCACGAAGCTGTTTAGTGTAAAATGCAAAGCCAAGGGGTTCCTCTGCCCATGTACGGAGGTCTTGGCCGCCATTTTGTAGTCGTCACAGTTTCTATCCGAAACTCCAGGCTTTCTTGGAGGGGTTTTGTTTTTTTAAAAGGATTTAATTTAACAGCGCTAACCATTTTATTACTTTTATCAAAAGAGCAAAGGAAAATCTATTTTTGATTTTGTTTCCTTGTTCTTAGGAACATTAAAAACCAGCATTATGGTGCCCCTGGCCCTTGGTGCGTTTCCTGTGTCAGGTCGACCTCTGGGCCACTGGTGCTCCGGATGAGGGCCCCCCCCCCGAAGATGCTTGGCTGTGGAGCGTTGGGGCCCCCGACAGCCCAGAGCGGAAAGGGAGGGCCACCGTGGCAAGGCTGAGGGGGGGAAGGAGGTGGTGGACCCCAGGCTCGTGCGCTCTCTCTCTCTCTCTATTCACCAGAAGCCTCACGGTCCCTCAAAATGTGAAAAAAACATAAAAGGAAAAGGCGACCTCAACGGTTTGGAATGGCCCATTTTGTTTTATTTGGATGGTTCTTGGGAGGTTGAGAGGGCTGATCCATGATACAGCAAAATTTCTTCTGCTACCAAAAATACCCATTTCCCCCCATTATTATTATACATTTATACCCGGCCCAGCGGCATTCCAGGGAGGGCAGCCGGAAGACGGTGAAGCCATGGCTGGAGCAAGGCCTTGTTCCACAGAACCACTGGTGGACAAAGCCACTGTAGAGCCCCCCCCGTGTGGGTTGGGGGAGGAGTTGGTCATCTGCCCGTGTCCTTCAAAACCCTCCACCAAGGGTTCTTCCGTGGCAGCCGTTTCTGGTGGAAGCCGTGGGCTGCCACTTCTGCCAAGGGAAAGCCCCCCCCCCACTGCAGCTGGAGCAACTGGTGGCGGTTCCTTCGGCTGCTGCTGCGGGGGGGGGGTGGGGTGGGGGCTTTGTCATTCTCTTCGTCCAGATGATAGAATCATAAGAGTTGGGAAAAGAGACCCAACCCCATGCAATGCAGGAACCCCCCCCCCCCCCCCAATCACATGAGTGCTCCCCACCGGTGGCCACCCAGCCTCTGCTTAAAAACCTCCCAAGAAGGGACCTACCTGTTGGGGGAGGGGGGGCGTGCGATGCCTGCCTGCCTTGCCTTGGGAACGCCAGCTGGGAAGCCTGACGGGTCTCCCCCCACCCCGCCCCCCACCCCAAGTCGCTGAACAGGGTGAATGAACGGGCCAGTCGAAGGAGGGTCCCCCCCCTCCCCACCCCGTGTGTGTGCGCGCGCTCTGTGCTGGGGCTGGTCTCTTGAAGTGGGGGGGGTGGGCTCTCAGTGGGTATCTGTGCCCCCACCTGATGGAAGCGCCCTCGCCTGCCTGTGCCGCCAAAGCCCCCCCCCCTCCCGTCTCCCTTCCCTGCCTGTGAGCGGATCGGGGCGGGGGGGGGCGGTTTTGGCGGAGCCTCTGCCGGCATCCTCGGTCGCTGTTCGGCCTGGCGTTGCCCGGGCAACGGGGAGGCGGTGTCCGGGCGGGGGCTGTGGCGGGGAGGGAGGGGGGCACGCGGGGGGGGGCTGCTGCTGCTGCTGCTGCTGCTGTTGCAGGCCCAACAGGAGCCGGCCTTCTCGGCGGCGGCGGCTCCCCCCGGGCATCCTCGGGGAGTCCCCGGACCTCGCCCGGCTCTCTGCAAGGTAGGAGGGCTGCGGGGGGAAGGGGGGTTCTTGCGAGCAGGGCGGGGGGAGGAAGGGAGCCCGGGGTGGTGGGGTGGTGGTGGGGGTCGGTTTTCCTAAGCGGGGGCGTCTCCTTCGGGGCAGCTTTACGGGTTTATCCCCGGGACCCCGAGTCCCTGCGGAGCCCCCGGTGTGTGGGGGGGGGCGACGCAGGCCGGGCCTGGGCTGCCTCCCTTGCTGGGACGGGGGCCTCGCCACGGAAGGATTTCGGGGGAGAGAGAGAGAGAGGCCGGGGTCGGGGGAAGCCCGTCCGGCACAGCGCCTGGCACGTGGCGGGCACCGGGGGTGGCGACGCCCGGGCACGGCCACCTCCTCCTCCTCCTCCTCCTCCGAGGGAGCCCCCCCCGCAGGCCGGGGGGGGGGTTGCGAACAGGAGAGGAGGAAGGCTCCGGAGAGACGCGCGGCGGCGGCGACGGGCTTGCCTGCTTTCGCCGGTGGTCCAAGCGGACTCTCTCGGGGGAGACCTGCAAAGCGCAGCTCCGGGCAGGCAAGACCCCCCCCCGGCGGCGGCGGCGGCGGCGGGTGGACCCCTCCTTCTCCTCCATCTCTCTCTCTCTCTCTCTCTCTCTCTTTTTCTCTGCCTCTCTCTGTTCCGACAGGCTTGCCCCCCGCCGGGCCCCAGGGGGGCGACGGAGGAGGATGATGAGCCCGGCCGGCCTGTCCGTGGCCAAGGCGCCCGAGTGCCAGATCTGCTACGAGGCCTTCGACGGCCGGGCGCGGCGGCCCCATCGGCTGCCCTGCCGGCACCGGGTCTGCGCCCGCTGCCTGCGCGGGATGGCGGCGGCGGCCGAGGCGCCCGGGGGCTCCCTCCGATGCCCCTTCTGCCGCCGCCAGGCGCCGATGCCCGGCCAGGACGACGACGCGGAGGCGGAGGCGGAGGCGCTGCTGCTGGGCCGCCGGCTCCCGGGACCTGCGGAGGAGGAGGTGCTGCTGCTCTGCCCCGGGTCCATCCCGGAGTCCCTGGCCACCGCCTCGCCCTCGCCCTCGCCCTCGGACTGCCTGGTCGTCACCCTGCTGGAGGTGCCCGGCGAAGAGGCGGCGTCGGCGTCGGCGCCGGGCGGCCTGCTGGAGCTGCTGCGGCTCTACCGCCGGGCCAGCCTGGCCTCGGTGCGCTGCTCCAGCCCGCCGGGGAAGCGCGGGCGGCGGCCGTCGGGGGCGGCGGCGGCGGCGGCGGGGGGGCCTGGCGGTCCCTCCCGGGGCTCCTGCTGGCCCTCCTGGCGCTGCTCTCCTTCACCTCGCTGCCGCTGGGCCTCTACCTGCTGCTGGTGGGGCGCCTCGGGCCGGGCGCCGTCCTGGCCAGCCTGGTGCCCTCCGGCCTCCTCCTCGGCCTGGCCGCCAGCCTCTGCCGGTGCCTGTGGCACGACGCCCGGCGCCCGCCTTCCAGGGTCGCCGCCGCAGCAGCAACAGCAGGAGCATCAGCAGGAGGAGGAAGGACGCCCCCTCCCGCCCGCAGCTCCCCCCCCCGCTCGCCCGCCTTCAGGATCTGCCGCCGCCGCCGCCGGCTTTGCGGAGCCCCTCCCAGGAGCCGGAGGGAGGCCCGGAGAGTCCCGGGACCCCTCGAGCCTCCTCCGGACTCGGCCCCCCCGGTGTGAGCTTGTGTGAAGCCCAATCCTGACGGCTGGGTCTCCGCCTGCGGGCCAAGAAGGGCAGAGGGGCCGCTTGCCGGGGGGGTAGGGAGCGGTGGTAAGCGAGGAGGCGGGGGGGCGAGACCGGGCCCGTCTGCCCTCACCCCGGACTAGCAGCACTGTTGGTTGCGGGTCGTCCGGTGAGCCCTGCGTACCCGAGGGCGGGCGCCACTTGCCGGCTCGCGGCTTCTGCGCCCATCTGCCTTCGAAGCAGCCTCTCCCGACTGGCGACCCCGCCCGGTGGGGGAGTTCCAGGCCCCGCAGGCCAAACGGTGCTCTGTGTGTGTGTGTGTGTCTGTCTGTCTGTCTGTCTGGGCAGGACCACCTCATCGCCGATGTGACCCCCCCCCCAATCCCTTGCCGCGTCCGTCCCCCCCCGCGTGCCACCCTTGGCGGCAGAGAGGAGGAGGAGGAGGAGGAGGAGGAGGAGGAGGAGGAGGAGGAGGAGGAGGAGGAGGAGGAAGCCGAGAGCGCGCGCGGGGGGGGGAGGCGCGCCTGGAAGGGGAGCGAGGAGGAGCCGGTCCTCGCGGGGCTCCCCCAGCAAGGACGGCCGCCGCCGCCGCCGCCCACGGGTTGCGCCTCTGCCTGGCCCAGCGCCCTGCCCGGGGGGAACCGGGGGGGGGGGGGGAGGGGGAGGGGGGGGGGCGCGCCGTGTCCTTGCTAGGAAGGGCTGTGGCCAGGAGGAGAGGAGCGTGGTTCGCCCGCTGGTGACCGCCAGCCCCCCCCCCATCATCAGGAGGCTCCCAAAAGAGGCAGGCCAGCCTTATGTCCAGGGAAAGAGGTTTGGGTGACGGTCACGGGTGGGCGAAGGGAACCCCCCCCAACAGACTCTTGGAAAGGGGGCATTCCATCTGGCCTGCTTCCTGATCTTCCTCCATCATTTCCCTTTCCCCCTTGTTTGAATGCTGAAATAAAGTGTCCTGAAACCGGTTTCTCTGTGTTGCCTCCTCCCGAGGTCCACGTTTTTGTCCACGTGTGGGGTGGGTGGGTGGGTGGTTGAATGCCCTGCTTGCCCTGGGTGGGAAGCCGGCCTGCGTGGGCCAAGGAGGCCACCGAGCCTGGTAGCAGATGAACTGGCACTCCGGCCTCTGATGTTGTGGATGCCAGGGCTTGGGGGGTGGGGAGGGAAGGGAAGGGAAGGGAAGGGAAGGGAAGGGAAGGGAAGGGGGGCTGGCACAGTGGCGCTGCCAGGGCGGATGTGGGGACAGGGCTGGCTTCTGCGTCCCTATGGCAGTCTGGTTCTTGCCTCTGCCTGTGTGTCATGCAGCCTGTGGTGGGTCTCTGTAGGGGTCTAGGATGAGGGGCAGGGTGCTGCTGCCTGGAAGGGGGGGTGGTAGGCAGGTGGGGGTGGGGCCCTCGATTGAGGAGCACCTCGGGACGTCCTGCAGGTGGCTTTCCGCCTTGGGAGCCAGTCTGACTGGGAGGCTGCGCTTCTGGGCACCTGCCTGGCCCTTTGGCTTCCCTCTGATGTGAGTGGAGGCAGGCCTGCTCTAACCCAGTCCCCCCCCCCCGCAGAGCTGGCCTCCCTCCCTCCCTGCTGCTGCAGCCTCTCAGTTTTGACCAGAGTCTTGCCAAAGCCCAGAGCCCACGGCGGGGGAGGGTCAGCAAAATGGATCAGTGAAGGCAGACCCCCCCCCGGACCTCCTTTGCCAGGCATTTCCTTTGGCGGTAAGGACATATTTGCCATCTGTGTCTGTGGACATACACACACTCTTCTTTTCTTCCGTTCCTTTTTCCAGGATGGGACTTACACCCCCCCACACACACACACACCTGCAGTGGACCATGCATGGTGTGCCTCCTGAGTACTCCCTGCTTCCTCTTTGGGAGCCCTGAGTTCTTCGTCGGGGGTGGGGGCTGGGGGGGGGGGGGGTGGGGGTGGGGGGTGGTATTCTTGCCCAGGCCCTGGCAGTGAAGGGGCAGAGGGTCCAGGCATGTCTGCGCAGGTCTCCTCTAGAGGCCTGCCCAGTGGCATGGGGGTGAGGGGGGGGCTCCTGTGGGAGGATGATGGAGAGCCCTCTGGCCCCAGCACCCGCCCACCCATTGCCACCCACCCTCTGGCACGGTGTAAAGCAAAGGACAGGACCCAAGTCCCACTTCAGAAGAGAGGGTTTAATAATGGAAGGTGGACACCCCCACCCCCCACCCCCTCGGCCCTTCCCCTCCCAGCAGGCCCCCCCTTTCTTCTGCCTCCATGCCTTTCATGCCAGTTGTCCTCTGTTGGGTCACTTGGAGCTTTTGCACGGCTGGTCAAAGTGATGCCGCTGCCCCACCCCCACCCCCTGCATCTGTCCACATGGACAGGGAGGAAAGGGTGGCAAGCCCAGAGTCCCCGTCCCCCCCCCCGATTCCGGCCAGCACCCACAACTCTCCCGCCCATCCTCAGGGTGTTTCCTCCGTGGTGATCACCAGTCCCTCTTCTCCTGTCCTGGAAGCCAGGCAGGCCAAGGGCTTCTCCGGGATCCGTTCAGGCTCCTCCAACAACCCATCTGTGGCTCAGTGCTCTCCTGCAGCTCTTCACAGGGCCGCCCCCCCAGACTGGGGGCCAGTGGCCAGCTCTGCCACGCTCCAGATCTTGGGCTTGGGCAGCCGGGGCTCAGCCCCCTCCTTCCCATGGCTTGTGGCCTCCGGGGGCGGCCCCCGGGCCCCCTGCTCGGCCTTTCCCCTGGGGGCGGCAGCCAGGCTGTCCCCTTGTGGGCCCTGGAGTGGCCTGGCTTTTGGCCAAGTGGCACTGGGGGCTTCCCTCCCCCCCAGGGCTTCTTCTTCTTCTTCGCTGCCTTCCTCCTCCTCCTCCTCCTCCTCTTCCTGCTCGTCCCCGACAGCCTTGGGGGGCCGGGGGCTCCAGCATGCCCGGTTTTCCTTCTTGAGGCGCCGGCGGGCATTTGCAAACCAGGTGGAGACCTGGGTGAGGCTCATCCTGCTCACCAGGGCTAGCAGGACCTTCTCCCCTTTGCTGGGGTAGGGGTTCTTCAGGTGCTGGCCCAGCCACGCCTTGAGGGCCGCCGTGCTCTCCCGCGAGGGGCCCGCCTTGGCCCGCCAGGGATCTTCTTCCGCTGCGCCCGGCTGCAGGAGGGGCGAGTAGAGGAGCGGGCCAGACCACAGCAGCGGGTGGCCACTGGGCAGCTCACAGGGGGCTGGAGCCTGCAACACAGAAGGACAGAGGAGCTGCAGAGGGTGACGGCTGCAGCAGCAGCAGCAGGAGGTGCTGGTGGTTGAGCTTCTCTTCTGCCTCTTCGGGAAGTGCCTGGCTGGGTCAGGTGAGTCAAGGGTGAGGTTTAGGGGCAGGGTTGCCCAGGCTGAGCCCAGGCGCTGGCTCAGGGGGGCTACTGCTGCTGCAAGGAACACAACACCCCCACCCCCCACCCCCCCAGCAGCTGCCCTGAAGGCAACCAGCTGAAACAGCCAAAGACCTGGCAGGAACTGTTGCTTCAAGGGAGGGGGTGGCAGGGAGCATGCGCCCACCGCAGAGAGCTGGGAGGTTACCAGTGTCAGCCCTCAGCCCGGCCTTTATTAGAAAGGGTCCTGGTGGGAAGACCTGTCGGGACGGGGAGAGATAATTGCGGGAGCCCCCTCCGACAGGATGCCTTCAAGCAGAAGGCAGGCGTTCACTTTTCAGACACAAAGGTTTGGGCTCCATGGCCCCCCAGAGGGCCCTCCGGCTCTGCCATTCTAAGGCACCAGCACAAGAGGCAAAGGGTTGTCCGTAAGAGAAACGCCAGCGGGATCAGGCACCGTCCGAGGCTCCAAGAACCCCTGGCTGGGTGGTCACCATGGGCCAGAAACCCATGCAGTGCAGTGGGTGGGGGGGGGTGGGGGTGGGTGGCCAATGCCAGGGGCACTGCATTTCCCCCTAACGGGGAAGGTGAGGAAGGACTGGGGACGCTGCCTTTTGCTTTGCTGACTCCCCACCCTGGCAAGTTCTCCTGGAGGATGCGGCAGGGGAGAAGGGCTGGTCTGGGTTTCACCCGCTGCCCCACCCCATATCCAAGCACCCCCCATTCCCACCCCCACCCCTTGTTCCTTGCAAAGCATGCTGACTGGGGGGAGCAGCATCTTCTGAGCAGGACCAGCCCCAATCAGGCTTGGCACGCAGGGAGGGCTGGAAGAGCCGCAGGCAGTTTCCCTGGCTGGACAGGACCTCCACTTCGATGTGCCCTTGCCATTTGACGGTTAGGTTCACCCTGCGGACCACGTATGGGAACACCACCGCTCCTGCCCCTCCGTGACCACCGTCTCTCCCTGTGCTGCTGCTGCCGCCGCTGCCTGTCCCCAGAGACCCAGAGGGAGGCCTTCCCCGTGGCCTGGCCCTTCTCAGCTGCTCACCCTGCCGGTCGCCTGGACAGAAGCAGCATCTGCTCGGGAGGGCCCAGATTTTTTATTATTATTATTATTATTATTATTATTATTATTATTATTATTATTATTATTATTATTATTATTATTATTATTATTATTATTATCATTATTATTATCATCATTATTATTATTATTATTATTATTATATACCGCCCCATCTTCCAAGACGGAACTCGGGGCAGTGTACAATAAAAAAGGATAAAACAACAACAAACAGTCATAAAAATCAGAGGCACCGGTAAAATAAAATAGGGGGGTTCAATACCCTCCGCACAGAATGGCATGGGCGGCACAGGAAGGGGGGGGAGGAAAAATTAAACAAAAAGGTTGCCATATGCCTCCTTGAACAGATGGCTTTTCAAGGCTTTTTTAAGGCGGGCAGGGACACTGCAAGGCGCAGCTCACTAGGTAGTTGGTTCCACAGTGTAGGGCCCATTACAGAGAAGGCGCGGTTATGCGTAAGTGACTTCCGCGCCTCTCTGCATGTGGCCACCCTCAGTGAGCGTGCCTGCGCCATTCTCGTGGGTCTCATTCCAGTCGACCTCTGAGTGATACGCTCCAACAGGTACTCTGGTCCCAAGCCGTGGAGGGCTTTGAAAGTCAAAACCAGGACCTTGAACGTTTATCCGGTGGACAACCGGTAGCTAATGCAAGGCGAGCCAGGACTGGGGTGATGTGCTCGAATCTACAGTCTGGCCCCCGCATTCTGCACCCGTTGGAGCCTCCGGACAAGGGTCAAGGGCAACCCCAGGTAGAGGGCATTGCAATAGTCGATCCTCGAAATCATGAGGGCCTGCATGACTGTCCTCAGGGAGGACTCATCGAGGTACGGGTGGATCTGGGTGATCCTGCAGAGGTGGATAAAAGCGGCCCTGAAGACAGCCGTCACCTGGGGGCAGCTTCCAGATGTCCCTTCCTCAGCCCCCCCCCAGCTGCACCATCCACCCCCACTGCTCTCTGCCCCTGGAAAGCCTCTTAAATGCAGGGCATCCTCCAAGGAGAAGAGAGGCCGTGTTACCTGAAGTATCTCTCCCCTCCCCTCCAGCCCTGCTTCCCGCCAGCAGCCTCTCCTGCAGAAATGGGGGGGGGAGCAAAGAAATTCCCCTCTCTCCTTCTGAGCTGTTGCCGGCCAACCCAAGGCTCCCTAGGCGACCTGGCTCAGCTCCGGGCGGCACCACTGGGGAAAGGGCAGGCGGGAGCTTCCTGGGCACCATTGGTCCCCGCCAGGTTCCACGCCTGGGCATCCAGCCGATGCTTCTGTAGCAAGAAGATACCCGCCACCCTCCCCACAGCCACCACCGCTGAGTCTCACGGCTGGGCCAGGCACGGAATCTCCTCCCGTGCTGGCTCAGGTGCCTCCGGTTGTCCCTGCAGGCAAGGGTCCCCCCCCAACTTGCCCCTTGGCCTGGCATCCAATGCCCGGGATGGACGAAGGGCAACCCCCGGGATTCTCTCTTCTGCCTGTTCCAAGGATGATGCCACGGCCAAGCTTAGAGTGAATCCTGGCAGTGAAGAGACATTTAAAAAGAACCCCACAACTGAGCAGGGGGACTCCCTGCCTCCAGAGGCGGCCGGTGCAGCGCGCGCGCACGCACACACACGCACACACGCGTACACACACACACACACACACACACACACACACACACACACACACACACACACACACACACACACCCCGTATTCAGGACAATCAGTTGCCTCAGACCAGGGCTAACGGCCCAGTGCCAGGAGGAGCCCTTTGCCCCTTGGGGAGCACTGGGAAAGGGGGGGCAGGGGCAGAAAGGCTGGGCTACCTTTTCGGCCCTTTTCTGCCTTCTGCGCTTAGGCTTCATCATCCTTCCCCTTGCAGATATTGCGTGTCCGTGTCTGGACCAGGAGCCTTCATCGCCTGCACCCTCTCCCCTGCTCTGAGCCCCCCGCACCCCCACAACCCGGTGTATAAATGCCCTCCGGCCACTGCCCACCACCACTTGCTCCCTATTAGCTTACCTGCTGGGCAAGGAGGCGGAAGGGTGGGGGGTGCAGCAAGCTGTAACATGGGACCGCTGGATAGGACCATCGGAAGGGGGCGAAGTGCTGGACCGGCTGCCCCCTCAGCAGCCCCCCAAATCTCTCCAAGGGCTCGTGCCCTCTGCTAGGAGACTTGTGGGCCGGTGCTGAGGATGCCATGCTCCCGAGAGAAAGAGCCATGGGCTTGAGGGTGGCAGACAGACTCCCCGGGGCACGGAGCTTTATAGAGGAGCCGAGGGGGTGATTGACAGGTGATTAGGGGCAGCAGCAGCAGCAGCAGCACCCGGCTCAGTGGGCTTTAAAGGGGCCGTGCCAACCTTGCACAAGACGGGCAGCCGCCTCCCCCCCCATGAGCTTCATCTGCCCCCTCCCACCTCCATCCCAGTGGCCTTGGGATGTCTGCATCTTGGGTGTGTGTGTGCAGCAGCCGTGGAGCTATTTGGGGGGTAGGTGGGGGGAACCTCCCCCCACCTAGCATCAGAGGCTGTCCAAGGAGCTTTGGAGGTCCTGCGGTCCAGCAGCCAAATGTTTTGGGTGGGTGGGTGCGTGGGCGGGCAGGTGGGGGAGCCTCCCCTGGCAACTCCTGGGCCTGCTTTCCCAGAGGGCAGGCTGCTTCTCTGCTGGAGGCAGTGCTGGGCTCCAAGCTCACACCCGAGAGGGAGCCGCACATGCAAGGGCTAACAACACAAACCCCTTTTAAATCTCCAGAACCTTTTGGAAGGTCAGCCAGGGGTTTGAGAACAGGCCACCCTGCCTCTGACCCTGGGCCCTGAGCCCCAAGGGCCAGCGGGGACGGGGACTGCTCCAAGCCCCAAAGGGTCTCGAGGCCAAAAGAGCACTTGGCGCAGGCTCTGCAGTGCAGACAGAGGGCTGGCGGAGAAAGCCCCACCCCCACCCCACGGCGGGATGGCTGGGATGGTGCTATGGACGTGGGGAGCCACACGGCTGCCACCAGGGCCTCCAAATGCACTGGGGGTGGCAGGGGGGTGGGCACTTCCCTGGGCAGCCCCCTTTTGACCCATCCAGGCCAGCCCTGGGGAGAGTGACGGGCAGCAGAGGGGCTTCTCCTGGGTCTCTAGCCGGGTTCTCTCTGGTCCCACCTGGCAATGGACCCCCCCCCTTACACACACATACACCAGGACCTTTGGCAGGCACCGTGGGGTGGGAGCCCTTCGGCTGGATGGTGGTCTGTCCCTGGGCAGGGAAAGTGCAGTGGGGATGGCTGCAAACACAGCCTGCACGACACTGGAGGGCCAGAGGGCCTGGGGTGGGGCGGGAGGCGAAGGTGGCTTCCTGCCACAAAAGGGCCACGGCGGCTGCTGCTGCTGCTGCCAACTGGAACAGCCTTCGAGCCGGCCAGGGAGGGGCCTGTGGCCTTTGCCTGAGGCACCGCATGGAACCTCGGGGGAAGCAGGAAGAGCAGGAGGTGGCCCAAATTCTCCTCCTGGGGGAACAAGGGGCAAGTGTGGGACTTGAGGCAGGAAACCTTTAAACCAGGCTTGGCTTCCCGGGACCTCCGGGCACAGCGAGGAAGGAGCAATAGGCCGCCTTTCCCCAGGCAGCGCAGGACACCAGTGGGGGGAGAAGCCCCCCCCCCAGAAAAATGCCCCCAGAAGAGAAGGGGAGACCGCTGGCAAACACAAGGCACTTTTATTGCCCCACCACTAGTGGAGAACGAGAGAGAGAGAGAGAGAGAGAGACTGGGGGGGTTATGGAGAAGCCCCCAAGTCAGGCAGGCTGTGGGACCGAAAGTAGACCCATTGGGGCTGAGTGACCCCTCTTTCTCCCCCAGCAGAGAAAAGACGAACTCCCCGAGGGAGTTGGGGGCATTGCGTTGGCTGACCGGCTAGCTAGCGGGAGAACTTGCGCACGGGCCGGTAGGAGGGGGGCAGGCTCATGGGGGTGGGGGGCTTCCCCTGCTGTGGCGGTGGGGGCGGCTGCCCCTGGGTGGCCGGCTTCTCCTCCTCTGCCGCCGCCGCCGCCAGGTCGCTGGCCGAGCCCCAGCGCCTCCGCCCTTGGCTGCCTCTCTTGGGCAGGAGGAGGCCGGCCAGCTTCCGGTTCCGAGTCCGCTCCCCACGGATGGGGCCCAGCTCTGTCAGAGAGAAGAAGGGACAGCCCAGGGATCAGAACCAGAACAAGACACACACACACACACACACACACACACACACACACACAAACACACCAGGGCCACACTTGGCCTAGGGACCCTTGCAGCTGACCCTGAACACGGGGCCACCCTGGGAGCCTCAGGGGGGTGTTGGGATGGAGGGGGTGGGGGTGGGGGTGGTCTCCCCCTTCCCTGGGCCTCCCCCATCCCCTCCCACCTTCTGCAGAGAACCTGACCCCCTCCCCCTACCCCCTCCCCTGCGGACAGGTGGCGTGGTGGGCTCTTACGGGGTGTGGCCGGAGGGGCACCGCCAGAGGGCTGGGGGTGGAGGTAGTGCCTGGCTAGATGCCCGCTGTAATCCCGAATGTTCTGCCCGGCTCCTGAGGGAGAGAGAAAGTCAGGCAAACTAGGAAGGGGGAACAGTGAGCCAGGAAGGGGGGGAGAAAGAGAGAGCACATGCTTTGCTCACCGTGGGTCCAGATGAGCAGCTCCATCAGATGCTGGTGGCCGTGGAGAGCAGCGATATGGAGGGGGGTGTAACCCTACGCATCGGGTGGTGGGAGGGGGAGAACACATGCTGAGGAGTTTGATCCCCCTTGGTCCTCTCACCCCTCCCCCTCCTGAACAGGAGGTCCTTGAGCCCTGCCCCTTCCCCCCCCCATCGCAAAGGGCCCCTTGTCTTGGGGTCTCCCCTCTTCCCCAAAGAACAGGGCCACACGTCCCTTGCGGCGTCCCGGAGTGTCCAGCAGTCTTGGATACTTACACCCTGGTTGGCGGTGGGGTGGGGGAGGGGGAAAAAAAAGGAAACTCATCAGCAACAGGAAGGAGGAGGCTTCCAGCCCTGCCTTGGCCTCTCCCCATCCCCCACCCCACACCCCACACCCCATTTCAGGGGCAAAGGAGCCCCCCTCCCCCGAGCGGCCACCCACACAAGGGAGAGAGCTGGCTGGTGCCCTCCAGGATGGACCGGCCACCAGGGGGCAGCAGGCAGGGTCCTCTACTTACTACTTACATGCTTCCCGGGGGGGGCAGAAGTGTTGGCATGGGAGGGGCAGGGCGGGCAGGGGTGGGTGGGTGGGGAGGAGGAGGAGGAGAAAGAAAGAAAGCCAGTTAGAAGCAGCACCCCCAAACCAGGTGGGGAGCACCTCACCCCACCCCACCCCACCCCACCGACAGCCCCTGTGCCATCACTCACCGCGCGGGCATTCACGTTGGCCCCCGCCTCCAGCAGGAGCCCCACCATCTCTTCCTGGCCATGTTTGGCTGCCCAGTGCAAAGCCGTCTGTGGGGGAAAAGGCCGGTGGCCAGAGTTACAGCCCCCCTTTCTCTTAACCCCCTCCCCAGATGACAGGCCTGAGCTGGGCTCGGGGCCTCTCCAGCCCACTTAGCATCCCCTCCAGCCCCCCAGCCCCACTCCCATAGGGCCAGAGAGGACAGCCACGGGGGCCAGCATCACAGCTGCCATCTGGGCCCCACAGGAGAGGGGCAGCCTGCACAAGGAGGGAGGGGGGGTTATGGGGAAGGGCAGGAAGGAGCTTACAGTACTTACAAACTGTTCCGTGCCAGGCAGGAACCGGAGCCGGTCAGCAAGGCAAGGAGAAAAGTGGGCATCGTACATTAAGAAAGCAGCCAAAGGGCCGCCTGAGCCCTCTGGGAGCTCAGGCTGGCTCTTACTCTCAGGAAGGCCCCCTCCTCTGGCAGAGAAAAGGGCCAGGGGGGGTCCCCCGGCAGCCCTAAGGGAGACAGGTGCTGCTCTGGTGGGGGAGAGCGGCCGTGGGGAGCCAGGCATGGCCCCCAAACCCTAGCAGGTGTGTGTGTGTGTGTGTGTGTGGTTTCTATTGGGTGCCTGGTAGAGTCAGGAGGGTGTGGATAAGACACTGAGACCCCACCACACCCCACGGTCAACTTACCCCCTAAGCCAGTAGATGAGTTGAATTCCCCAAGCAGCAGGAAATAAGGACAGCAGAAGAAAAATGAAAAGGGAGAAAAGGGGAGGGGGGAGGGTCACAGGGTCACAGCATGTCTTGTGAACACACACCTGGCAGTCAGCACTACCACCACCCCCCCCTACATATAACCCACTGGAAGAGATGGCAAGATTCCCCAGGAACAGGCTAGGTACCTGAGCATTTGCACACACACACACACACACACACACACAGAGAGAGAGAGAGAGAGAGAGAGAGAGAGAGAGAGAGAGAGAGAGAGAGAGAACAAAGAGGAACAGCAGAAGATGGCCCTGCAACCCCCATGTCAACAAAGGCCCAAATGGAAGGAGAGGAGAGGAAACACAGCAAAATCAACCCAGCTGTTTGCAAAATGTTCTCAGCTGCAGAGGCCCTGAACCCTGTGCTCAGGCCCAGGGCAGACGCCTTCGACCAGGTGTTGAATTCTGCTGAGGGCACCACTTGTGCCAATGCTGGGGTGGGAGGAAAGGCAGCCAGGGAGAGGGGGCTGAGAAGGAGAGCCCCCCACCCCCCGGCCCAGAGGGGCCCACTCTGTCCGCCATGCCTTGAGTGCCCCCCAGGCCTCTGTATCCTGGCGTGGTCAGAGAGCTATGACAGACCGTCAGGCGAACAAGCAAGGGGGGGAGAGAGAGAGAGACCCCCCCTCGGCTGCTGAATTCTGCTCCAATAATACATATCATGAGTGTCGAGTCCTAACAGCTGTGGGGTCACTTACGGAGGTGAAGTCCTGGGCGCAGTGGCATCACGGTTGTTCCCCCAGCACCCAGGAGAGAAAAGAGGCTCTCATCAGCACCGGGAAGGGAGGCAAGGGAGAGGGCAATGCGGGGGGGGGGGAACCCCAGCAAGAGGCACAAGGGTCCTTCCTTGCCCCCCTCCCTTGGCAGGGGAAGAGAAGTGCCCCAAGAAGGGCACCCCGAGAGCAGCCGGTGGCTGGAGCGCCACATGGGCCCTGAGCCCTCTCACCTTCCTGGTGGCCAGGGTGGCATCCTGCCGCAAGAGATGCTTCAGAGTGGCCACGTGGCCCCGGGCTGCCCCCTGTAGCCACTCCTTCTCCAGAGGCTCCAGCTGGGGAGAGAGGCAGCCGGGGACTCAGAAGGGCCTGAGGAACCACTGGGACCCCAAAACTGGTCCTAGTGGTCGCCAGGCTGTTCCACTGGGACCCCACCCCACCCCCACCCCCGCCCCCTGCTCCATGCCCACCCCTCTGCGCAGCCATTCGGCCAAGCCCCATATTAGTCCTTGCATCCCCACCACCACCACCCACGGTGCCCCACCAGCTGCAAGGCGCTGCCCCTCACTCCACCGCAGGCCACGTCATGACTCACTGCCACTGCGCTGGGACCCAGGCTGCTGCCTCCGTCATCCAAGGCTGATCGCTCGGGCTCTAGCTGTGGACAAAGGAAGCCCATAAAAATGAGGAGCCAAGCCCCCACCCCTGAACCCTCTACACACACACACACACACACACACACACACACACACACACACACACACACACACACACACACACACACACACACACACACACACACACGAGGGCCCCCAGGGAGTCCCTTGCTTGCCTTGGCCAGGCAGGGCCCCCAGGAACAGCCAGAGGCAGGCAGGTGGGCAGTGTGTGTGTGTGTGGGGGGGCTTCCATTCCAGGCATGGGGAACAGGCTCCCCAGACCTGTGGTGGTGCCATCAGCAGCAGGGGGAGGCTTCCCCCTCCTCCCCCCTCTCCTGTACTCCAGCACAGGCAGGGCCTTGGGGTTGGGGCCCAGGAGAAGAGAGCTGGGCTGGTGCTCGGTCCCTGACTCCCTGCCTGCTCCCCCTCCCTTGCCTGCCGAGAGGGACCCCCACCCTCTCTTCTCCAGATGGGGAAGGAAGGCCAGGCAGGTGGGCAGCCCAACATCTGCTGCCCTCCATGACCTTGGCTTTGCCCGCCAGCTGCTGCTCCCTCGCCAACCCCTGCCGCTCTCGGGCAGAACTGGGCCAGCGAGAGGAGGGTCTCCTTTGGATGGGACGCTCTCAAGGGCAGGCGGGCGGGGGAGGGGGAGGGGGAGAGGGAGAGAGCGCTCCCGTGTGCGGCAGCTTCCCAGGGGAGCTGAAACCAGAGGCGCTTGATGGGAACGGCCCCTGCTCAAGAGACCCATCGCGTGTGTCCTCAACGTGCATGGCTGCCGGAGGATGGAGAGCCAGAGGGGAAGCCTCCCTTCTGAAACCACCACAGGCGGACGCCCAGTTCTCCACCTGCCCTCCAAGTGTGTGGGTGGGGAGTGTGGTTTGGGTGGGAGGGGGGGTGCTTTCCTCACTGATGCCCTGCCAACTCTTCTTGGCCAGGGACAGCTAGAATCTCCCTAGTGACAACAGAGGACTGTGGGGGACAAGGCCCAGGTGGGTTCCATCCTGCCCAGAAAGACATGCCATCGCCACAAGGACGGTGCCACCAGATTCCTCCTCGGGAAGAAGGGATGCCTCTGCTCTTTTTTTGGGGGGGGGGGCAGGCCTGCCGAGAGGCAAGGTTTCACCCACGGGACGGCAGGCCTGGGGTTCTGGATTCTCTCTTGCTCTGGAGGAGGAGTGGCCCAGTTGAGGATCAACCTCGTGCAGTGATGCCCCCCTGCCCCCACCCCTTGGCCAGCCAACGGGCAAGAGGGGCTCCTGGGCATCAAGGGGGAAACCCAGGAAGATGTGGCACAGAGGAGCCCCGTGCCGGAAAGCTGCCCACCCTCCTCACTGGCCAGGGAGGCGCTGCCGTTGGCGGCAAGAGGCCAGCCCTACTGCTGGCAACGAGGACTTCCCCAGCCAATGACACCCCACCCACCCCCCGCCCCCACCTGCCACCCCCTCCTGGGCCATGGGTTCCTCTTGGTATTCTGCAGCAGAGCACCCAGGAGCCTCCTGGCGCAGGGCTCAAACTGCTGCACAGCAGCCAAATGGCGCTCGCTCACCGCCCAGGGTTCAGTCCCAGGCAGCTGCCTGGCTTGAGGTTGACCCGGCCTTCGTTGGGAGGCCGGCAGAAGGAGGAGTGCCCGGCAGCTCATGTGTAGCCTGCGTGCTTAAACTGTAGGCCACCGAGAGACTGTTTTATGTGCTGTCCGGCATTGGTATAAGCAGCACTCTTGTGCTTGTAATGTATTCTTGAAGGCTTTCACTGCGGGCAGGCATGTCCAAACGTTGGCCCTCCAGATGTTTTGGACAGCAACTCCCACAGTCCTTTGCCAGTGGCAATCAAAGCTTAGAATTCTGGGAGTTGTGGTCCAAAACATCAGGAAGGCCAAAGTTTGGCCATGCCTGACGGCAGGGACCTGATCGTATTCTGATCTTCCAGAATAGGCCAAACAGCCTGAAAAACTCACAACAACTATCTTGTGCTTTTGCTTCTGAGAACAGAAAGGCCGGCAAGGGCCAAGTCATCTCCCGGCCAGATCCTGACCCTGCGCAACCTTCTGCAAGCCAAAGCTTCACCCAAAAGAGGCTGCCCCTCCTCCTCCCTGAGTGACGCCCAGGGGTTGCTAATGGGCACTTCAGGTCGATGGGGGTTAAAGGCGCACAAGCCCCCTTTTAGTCCACTCCAGAAGGACCTGCTCTTGGCCTCCGAGGAGATTCCCTCCAGAGACTAGCATTCTCTCCCCCCCCTTTGGAAGAACTCTTACTCCTGGGAGTGGCAGCCTCCCCCACACACACACACACGCTCAGGGGAGTTGGGCCACGAGGGAGCAGGAAACGGGGGAGGTCCCGGGGCTGCTGCTGGCGAGCCATCCTGGCGCCCAGGCAGGCGGCCTCCCAGGACCTACCGGCGTCCCCTCCGGGCAGGGGGCGGCGGTGACCACGATCTGCGGAGCGCTCATGGCGGTCGCGGCCGTGGGCTACCTCGGTGGTCGTGGTGGCGTTGGCGGCGGCGGCGGCGGCGTTGCGGATCGGGCCCCGGGGCGGCCTCCTTCACGCCGGGCGGAAGGCGCGCACGGCCCCCTCCCTCCCTCCCTGGGAAGCAGCAGAACCGCGGGCTTAGGATGATGAGTGCGCCCTGCCCGGGCGGCCCGCGGAGAAACCTCGCCGCCAGAGCCGTCCATCAGCCACCCGGGGGGGCGGGCGGTGGGGTGGGGTGGGGGGGCAGCGGAGGCGCTGGAGGAGGGACCAGTGACACAACCCGGGCTGGGTTTTTTTGCCTCTTCCCCCGTCCATCCCCGGCGACGCCCCGCGCCTTCCGCAGCCCCTGGAAGCCCCCCCCCCCGCGGGTGTCCTCCGGGATCCCTCGCCCTCGCCCCCCCCCACCGCAGGCCACCCGTTCCCGGAGAAGGTCGCCAAAGCCTGCACGTGGGAAGGAGCTGCAGCGCAACCCCGCGAGCCACAGCCGTGGCCGGGGGGGGGAGCCCCCCGGGGGGGCAGGAGCCCAGGCGTTCCTCCTCCGCCCCCCCCCGGCTTCCTCTCCCGGCCGGCCGCCCGCCCTCCAGGAACCTCCGGGAAGCGCCCACGCCGGGCCTGCCGCCTTCCAGACCTCCGCCCCGCTCAGAGAAGCCCGATGGCTCGGGAGGCACCGGCGCGCCCCGTGCGCTTCTCCGCCGGAGCCGCTCCGACCCGAAGGCGGCCGCCGGAGGAACCTCCCGCCCCCGCCCGCCCGCCCGCCCGCCCCGCTTCGGGGCCCCGGGAGCGCGCGCGGAAAGGCAGCCCGGACGGGGCGGACCCCGCCGGACCAAAGCGAGCCGAGGGCGGGGACGCGCGGGGCGGCGGCGGGGGGGCGGCGGGGCGCCTGGTCCTCTTGCCGCGCCTGCTCTTCTTGCCGCCCCCCTTCCCGTCCCTCCTTCCTGCGACGAGGCGGCCTTGGTCTCCGCGCCCTGGTGGGCCCGTCGGGGTTCCTCCGCGCGCGGGGGAGGGCTCAGTGGGAAGAAGAGGTCCGCCCGCCCGCCCGCCCCCCCCGGTAGTGGGTCCCTCCTCCTTCCTGCGACCAGGCGGCCGGGGCTTCTTTCAGCCGGTCTCCGCGCCCCATGGCCCTGGGCCCGGCCGGGGTTCCTGCTCGGCAGGCCGGAGTCGCCGGTGCGGTGGGGGAGGAGGGCTCAGTGGGAAGAAGAGGTCCGCACGCCCCCCCCTCCTTTGCAACCCCCAGGGAGGCATTCAGGCGGCAGCTGGGTCGGGAGGCGCTGGTGGGCCAGACGCCGTCCGCCTCCTCCTCCACATCTGGCGGCGCGACCTTGTCCCCGGGGGACACCAGGCGGGCAGCGATCCGGCTTTACTGGATGACGGCCTGTAATCTTCGCAAGCCCCCCCCCGCCACAGCTCGGCCTTTGCCCTCATGCTGGCAGCCCCCCAGCACCGCTGGTCACGCTCCGGCAGGCGCACAGCTGGAGCCGCTGGGCCACCAGGAGGGGGGGGGCTGCCGCTGGACTGCCTTACATTCAGGCCCAGTGCCCAAGGGGGCCTGCCCTCTATCCACGGAGTGGGGCGGGGGGGGGGGAGCTTGGTGGCTACCCAAAAGGCCAACAGGCAACTCCCCTCCTGTCTAGGAGGATGCTAACCCCCCCCCTCACTATGAGGCGGAAGGGAAGGCACCCCCACCTTTTCCTCTGGGGACTCATAGATTTCACAGAATAATCGATTTGGAAGAGACCCCAATCCACCCCCTGCCATCCAGTCCAGCCCCCTGCCACGCAGGAACCCCCATCACAGGACCCCCCCCCCGACAGATGGGCCATCCAGCCTCTGCTTAAAAGCCTCCAAAGGAGGAGACGCCACCACCTTCCTTCCTGGCAGCATCTTCCACTTATGCCGAACAGCTCTAACTGTCATGAAGTTCTTCCTCATGTTCAAATGGAATGGAAGGTTATGAAGATAACCTTCCTGTGGGGAGGGGGCCCCGCGACAGCTGCCTGGCCCCTCCCTGACTTGCAGGACAGCTCATGCTTTCCACCCCATTAGAGATAATCAGCCAGATGCCAAGAGCTCCGGTTAAATTCCCAGATTAGCTGTTGTTATAAGCCCATGTAAACATTGCTGCCAAGCCATCAGCTCAGGGAGGCAGCGGTTGTACGGGAGGGAGTTACACCGGATTTTGCCTGTTCACCAGTTGATTAATCCCAGGGGGTGGGTGGGTTGGGGGCGCGCGCGAGGGATGCTCCCTCCCCTGCCACAGTCAAGGTCACCTGAGCAGGTGGCAGAACCGAGGGCACACAGAAAGGACACGGCAGGCGGCCCTGGAAGGGGTGGGTCTGTTAAGAGTGCTCTGCTTTTATTGGGAGGCCCACTCAAGGCCCACAAAGGGCTCCCCCCCCCCCGCCGGCCCAGCCGCGGAGGCTTTCCATGTGGAGTACGTGTCCAAGCGTCTGCCTCTTCTCGTGGGCACCTTGGCCCTGGCAGGCGGAGCAGGGCCAGCCCCATCCCTTCCGTCCACACCATGCAACGCCGCAGCTCCTTGCCAGGAGGCAGGTCCCGCCCTGGGGGCCACCCCTCCTGTTCTCTGGCACCGCCAGGCGATATGGACGGGGCCCTGGGAAGGAAGAGCCCGGCTACTCGGCCAGGGTGATGATGTCGTAGTGGAGGCCCGGTTGCAGCTGATGGATCTGGTCCACGGTCGGGTTGGTGCAGAAGGGGCCCTGCGCTTGGGCCATGGCCGCATCAGCCACTGCTGTCAGAGGAGGAAGGGAGAAAGGGGTGAGAAGCTGGGCCCACCTGGGCTGGGGCCCCCCCCGGCTGAGGGGATTCCACAAGGAGGTCGTGCCGGGCCACACCACGGGGGGCGGGGGGGCCTCCCTTTTCTGGATGCAGGGGCTGACGGACCCAGAGTCGAGGAGGGTTTTGGGGGTGGGGGTGAGCAGAGTCCCTCCTTTCCCCATTCCCGACAGCCCTGTTCGCTCTCCTCCCTGGCGTGTTTGGCAGTGGGTCTGTAGTTTGGAGGGGGTGAGGTGGGGTTTTAACTACAGGTGAGCAAAGGGCCACATTCACCTGCTGCAGGTGAGGCCGTGGTTGGGCAGAGGGAGATGCTGCCCCACAGAGGCTCGGCCATGACGAGAGGCAGTGGGGACCCTCTGCTGGATTGGGCAAGGCCTAGCCTGATCTCTCAGGTGTTCACAGGGAGCAGTGGTGTGTGTGTGTGGGGGGTAGCCCCACATCTGCTGAATGGTCCTTCCCTCCTTTCCACTCCCAGTCAGAGAGAGAGAGAGAGAGAGAGACAGAGAGAGAGGCTCCAAGGCTTAGGCCCAGCCCCCTCCTTTTCTTTGCCAAAGAAGCTGACCCCGAAAGGCCTGGGAGTGGCAGTTCAGCCTTCAAACTGATTTCTGCTCCTCCCCACCCTTCCACCCCACTGCCTCTGACCCAACACCAATGGGGAGCGGAAGGCGAGCCCTCCGGAAGGCCACAGTCCGCCCTGCGGGAGGTCACCTGGGTGCCTTGGCCCACACGGCCTCTTCCTGCCCGCTGTGCCCTTTGACTGGGGAAAAACGGGAGTGGGGCAGGCCAAGAAAGGATGCTGGGGCCACGGGGGGCGGGGGGGGGAGAAGGATCTGGGAGTGGCAGTGCCCGTCCTTCTTGGGAGGGAAAAGCCTGCCTGAGCGTGAGCGGAGGAGAGAGGGACCCTCCCAGAGTCCACCCAGGGAGGCTGATGCTTTTCCAGGCAAGGGAGGGAAGGAAGGAAGGAAGGAAGGAAGGAAGGAGTCCCTCTCCAGGTCCGGTTCCCCCACCTGTCACTGCCGAGTGGGCGGCTGCCTCCAGCTGTGCCTGCGTGACCAGCTGCTGCCCTGGGGACACTGGGACGTACTGGATCTGGAGGAACACAAAACAGGGCCATTCCACCAGGCACTCCCCTCTGGCTCTCCTGCCTGCTCAGCCCCAGCAAGGCAGGCACCAGCGGGCACCCCCACCCCCACCCCACCCCCCGGGGCTCCCCAATCCCAGCCGTCCTGCCTCAAGGGAACCCCTGCCGCTGGGTGGAGAAGGTGGCCCTTCCCACCCCAAGGCCATTTGCCCCCAGCCTGGCCCTTACCTGGGGCTCCTGCACCAGCTGCCCACCCTCTTCATATTGGATGTGGGTGATCTGCCCATCCTGCACCTGGGGGAGAAAGAAGGTCCATGAGAGGCTGGGGGGTGGGGGTGGGGTGGGGTGGGGAGGGGAGCCCCAGCCCCTGCCGGCACAATGGCCTCCACTCCCTCAGCACCTCACCTGAAGGTGGTGGCCCTCGGGCAGAACCACGTACTCGTGCGGCAACAGAGGCTGGACGCCGTCCTGGGTGATGATGTACTGGACCTAGGCCCGGGGGACGAACGACGTGTAAGCCCCAGACAAGCTGTGCTTCTTGTGCCCCCTCCCTCCTTGGTCCTCTGCCCACTTGCACCCGGATCCCAGCATAGCCCCCACACACACACACACCTGGTTCTCTGCCGTCACCAGATGCTGCACCATCTGTCCATCAGCTGTCGTCATGATCTCCTGAATGTAGGTGGCCTCCTCCTGCCGAAGGAGGGATAGACTTGGACTTCTGGGCCCCCAACACCACTGCCGTCTGCTTGCCCCACTCCTTCCCCCTCCCCAGGTCCCAAAACGGGACGGTCAAGACTGGGGGCTTCCTTGCACTGCCTCCCATGAGGCCCTAGAGGAGCCAAGAGCCGCTGAGAGAGCACCAAGGGCTGGGGGGTGCACGGAGCCTTCCCTGTCCCTGCTACGTTGGACCGAGCAGGGTCGCCTCCTCTCCCTTCCCAGCCCCAGGCCCAGAGGAAGAAGGCGCCAAGGAGAGGAGCCCCCAGGCTGGATCCGACCCGGCCGGGGTGGGGGCACCCAGTCCAGTGTCCTGCCCTAACCGCCTTCCCTGGAAGCAGATGGTGGCAGGTGCGCAGCACAGCCTCTGATGTTGCAAGCAGCCGAGAGGCACTGGGGGGGGGGGCAGCGCCACCAGCCCCCATGGCTCTCAGGAGTTGTGCAATTCAATGGAATTGGTTGTTCTTCATCCACTCTGGACCTCCGACCCTCCCGTTTCACTGGGTGGCCTTGGTGGGGGTGAAGGGCAGAAGAAATCCACCTCCTTGGGCAGCCGAGGGGCCGTGCTGCAGACCCGGGCTGGACTCTTCCTTCCGTCCAGGGCACCAGGGCCCGTGTGGCCGGCAGGGCGGCAGGACTGAGCAGCAGGGCTGTCCTGCCTGGAGGGAGGGAGGGAGGTGGCAGAGCGTGTGGGCCTGCAGGACAGGCCTTGGGCCTGGAGGGCTTCGTCCTGTGGGGCCCGGGGCACCTGGCTGCTGCGGCTGTGCTCACCTGGCCCGGGACGACGCTCTGCTCCTGGGTCATGATGAGGTGCTCCTGGTCCATGGCCGGCTGGAGCTGCTCCGGGGCCAGAATGGCCTGCCCGGCCTGCAGGGCAGCTGCAGTGGGCAGAAGGGGCCCAGAGAGAGTGAGCGAGTGTCTGTGTGTGTGTCTGTGTGTGTGTGCAAGGGGCTGGAGGGGGTGCATGGCACGTATGCCTTGAGCTCTGCCCCACCACCCAGGGATTCAGAAGGGAAGACCGGGACGCCAACTCCCATGCCCGACTGGGGGGTTTGGAGGGAGCCCACCCCCACCCTGCCCCAGGGCTCACTTTGCAGGGTAGCCAACGCCTCCTCGTCGCTGTTCAGGATGATGGTCTGGGAGGTGGGGGGGGCCGTCTCAGGCTGCCCCTTCCCTTCCGTGTTGTGCAGGCGCTGCAGGTGGAACTTGAGGTGCCCGTTGCGGTTGAACCTGAAGAGAGAAGAGACACCCCCCCCACACACACACTTTTTATTTATCTATTTTTATGCTTATTAACCGCCTGATTTTCCCGCAGGAACTCAGGGCAGTGTACAACACGTTGCAAAAACAAAAAAACAACTGCCCAAATCTACAAACCCCCAACATCCCCAATCAAAGTACAAATAATAAAGAAAATAATAATAATAAAGATAAAAGTGATAACAATAGGACACACACACACACACACACATGTCCAGAAGGCTGCAGGCCAGGCCCCTCAGGCGGAACGAGAGGGGCCAGAGTCAGGGCAGGGGGAACGCCTCCACTTTGGCTCCCCCCCCCGGAACCCGTCACGGTGGTCAGGGCACTTCACCCCTCCTTCCCACCCCCAGGAGAGAGGGGGACCCCCTCCGTCTCAGTCCAGCCCCATCTGGCCGGCCTTGCCCACCTCTGCCCGCAGACGTGGCAGGCGAAGGGCTTCTCGTTGGTGTGGGTGAGCACGTGGCGGCGCAAATCCTTCTTGTTCTTGGAGGCAAAGCTGCAGTGCTGGCACTTGTGGGGACGGAGGCCTGCGTGCTCCTCCCTGTGGCTCTGGAGTGGAAGGGGGCAAGGGAGGGAGGGAGGCGGTGGCTCAGGCATCCACCTTCCTTGCCCCAAAAACTCATCCGGGTTGTTTGGGGGGGGGGAGCCCCTCCACCTGCCCCTCCCTGCTCAATCCCAGGCAGGAGGCCTCCCCAAAGGATGCAAGCCCCCTGGCCAGAAGGCAGGGCCGCTCGGGAAGGCCCCAGTCAACCCCCCCCCACTGAAAAAAGCAGCTTCTCTCCTTGGCCAGGAACACACCCCCACCCCCGACCCCCACCCTCCTGGCGTGCTCCTCCTGGCCAGGCCAGCCCCTTGCCCTGGAGAGCCTGGGGGCAAGATCCCTCACCCGGACATCTGGCCAGGTGGCCGCCGTGAAGGGGCAGTCGGGGCACTTGAAGGTGCTGGGCCCCACGTGGGCCCGCTTGTGGGTCTCCATCTCTGCCCGGCCGGCAAAAGTTTCCAAGCAGACCTTGCAGGAGAACGTCTTGGGGGCCGGTGCCTTGCCCGGAGGCCGCTTGGGAGTGTCGGCCCCACACAAGGCTTGCCTGGCTGCGGCCAGCCGCTCGGGGGTCCTGGCCTTGCCGAGGGCTAGCTGCAGGTCCTGGGGGGGCAGCTCCACGGCCCGGTGGGTCTCCCAAGTCAAGCACTGCACCACGGGCCACCGGGCACTCTCCTGAGGCTGCTCCCCACTCAGCTCCTGGGGGGGGGGAGAGAGAGAGCTGGGGTTAGGCGGCTGGTCCAGGCAGTGTCGTCCCCCCCCCTGCGGCCTCCCCCCCTCCCCCCGCCCCCCCCTCACCTTGGCAGAAGGTGGTGGCTGCTGAGCCTCTGGGGCACTGCCAGGACTCACGGTGGCGTCGCTCAGAGAATCCCTGGCCACAGCCTGCACCGCCCCCGATGGGCTCCCTTCCTCTCTGCCAGGAGGAAAGGCCAGCGAGTGAGGCTGGGCAGCACACGCCCCCTCTGACTTCCTGCCCCTGCCACCCCCACCCCCAGTGCCAAAGGGACCCCCCCCCGAAGCACCCGGCTCTTTCCCAAGGCATCCCGCCACCTCTTGGGGAAAGCTGCCCAGGGAGTGGCCTTGGCTCTCTGTTTCCCAACACCAACTGCGGCAGCATCCACAGCCCCTGCTCTCTCTCTCCCTCACCCCCCCCCGGCAACAATGCAATGTCCAGAGGTTGAGGACCTGCCATGGAAAGAGAGGGCCTTCCCTCCCCCCCTCCCTCCCTCCTTGCCTGCTGGGCAGACCCTCACCCACAGAGCGTGTGGCCGGCTGCTTCTCCACAGGGAGCCACGATGCTGAATTCAGCTGTGCTGCCGAGGTTGACCTGCTGAAGGGAGGAGGAGGAGGAGGAGGAGGAGGACGAGGAGGAGGAGGAGGAGGGAGGGGAGGCGGAGGAGGGAGGGCCCCCTGGCAGCGCCGGATCCTGGAAGGCTTCCTGCCCCAGGGCCTCCTCGCTATGCTCCACCACGTGCAGCGTCAGCACCTTGCCCGGGGGGGCCTCCGAGGCGTCGGGCAGGCCGTCTGCCTTCACCACGGCCACCTGCAGGGACAAGACACACCCTGTCCTTGGGGAGACCGGGCAGGCCTGGCGAGAGGGGCGTGGGCAGTGGAGGTGGTGTGTGTGTGTGTGTGTGCCTATATTGGGGTGGGGGTGGGGGACAACTGGCTGGCGAGCCTCACCTCCAGGGCGCTGCCCCCAGGCGGCTCTCGCTGGCAGCTCATGTTCAGCAAGAGGTCCAGCGCTGTCCGAGTGGCCAGTTCAGCCGAGCCCTCCACGTCTGGCCAGGAGAGGGGGAGGGAGAGAGAGAGGGAGAGAGAGAGAGAGAGAGAGAGAGGGCACCCATCAGGCACAGTGCCCCCTGCGCCCCCTCCCAATTCCCCCTCCAGTTGACAGACAGGGAAGGGCACCACTGCTTGGGGGGGGGGCTGGGCCACACAGGGGGAGACGCCCACACCTCTGACGCCCCAACCCGGAAGCAGAAAGCCAGAGACCGGAGGAAGCAGGGAAAGGGTTCTAGAGGGAGGGGGGACTCTGGTGAGGGAGACAAAGGGTGTGTGTGCCTTCCCCACTGGATCCAGCGGGCAAAGGGGAGCGTCACAGAGTGCAGTCCCAGACGTGGGAGAGCATCGCCTGCTGACCAGCCGCCGTAAGATGTGGCAGGGGCCACGGCCAGAGCAGGATGGCTGCCCCCTCCCTCCCTCCCCCTCCAGCTCAAGGCTTCCCGTCCTCCCATTTCCCCCCTGCCCCCACCCACCTGGCTGATAGATGATGGTGGCTCCCTCCAGGGGCTCCTGAGGAAGGGCAGGGGGGGTCTCCAGAGGAGGTGGGCTCTTCCCAGGCCGGGCGGCAACCTGCTGGGAACAGCCGGGTGAAAACAGGGGGATAGCGGGGGAGGGGGGCGCAGAGGGGAGGGGGGGAGGCGGCAGGCGGGGGGGGCACACTCACCGAGGGGTGGGCCGTGTCCGTGGCAGCCTGGCTCCGGCCGTGCTGGTGCTTCAGCTCCTCTATCTGCTGCAGGGTGAAGAAAGGCCGGCGGCGGCAGGGGGGCTCCTCGGGGTGGCGCTGCCCCCACTCGTCAAAGCGGTCCGCGTGGCGGCACTGGACGTGGAGGCGCAGGTTCTTCTTGTGCTTGGTGGTGAAGTGGCAGAACTCGCAGGCAAACGGCTTCCCCCCTGCAGAGGCGCCCCGGGCATCACAGCTGCCCAACGGCCCGGATTCCCCCCTCCCTCTCCCCCACCCCCATTCGGCCCGGCCCGTGAACAAGTGTCCTGCAGGCACCTGCCTCCTCCAGGGCACTCGCACACACACACACACGTGCCCTGCCAGAAGAGGGGAACCCCTGCTGCCCCCACTGGTGGGCGGACAATGGGGCTGAGGGCCCAAGGGGGGAGGAAGAGGAGGAGGAGGAGGAGGCGTGGGCGCCACCAGGCAGAGCCACACCCGTGGAGCTGGTGCCCACCTCTCGTCCTGACTAGCGGGTGCTGACGGTCAAGGCTGCGTGGGCAGCACGGGCAACCTTTCCAGGCCGGCCCTGGGCAGTCGGCAGGGAGAGGCAGCCACCAAGGAAAGCCGGGAGGCAAGGCAACGCCTGAGCGCCTGCACCACAGAGGCGTCCCCGCCATTTTTACACCTCCTTGAGGCTGTCTTAGCGTTCTCCACACAGACCAGGCGGACCCTGCCTCTTGTCTCTGACACCCACCCAGACCAGGAGGCGTGGGCCCTGCCCATGGATCCCACAATCTTCGCATGGGCTGGGGGTCGGTGTTGCTATGGCGGCCACGGCCACCCCTGGGGACCCGGCTGGAGGCAAGGGTTTGCCACACAGGCAGCAGGGGCGGCCACAGAGCATCTGAGAGCTGCCAGGACTCAGTGCCAGGGTTATCCCTCGGCTCATCTCCAAACGCACGTCTTGAACCCGGGGCCCTCCTGCTCCAAGGACATCGGGGGGTACACCACAAAGAGTGGTGGTGGTGGCGGCAGTGGCACAGCTGCTGTTCTGCCTGGACTGGGATCAGCAAAGTTCCTGTGCCCCCCCTTTTTTTAGGCAATGGAGGGGCTGTGGAGCGAAAGGCAGGGGGTGCACCGCCTGCACTCCTCTGGGAGCATCCACCGCCACTACCACCACCACCACCACCACCACCACCACGGCCCCTGCCAGTCCCTAAACTCAGCCTGCCCCCCCACTACTTTCCCACTGGTTTGAAACAGGCCACCTCTTCAGCTCTTGCTCCCCTCCACCCCCCGCTGGGAGAAGGGAGCCCACAGTCCATTGCTGGCCTCACACGGAGCCACGCCCAGGATCTACTACGGAAAGCCCAGCAGGAGGAGGAGGAGGCTCCCCCCCGCCCCGCCGCCCTCATTGCTGGGAAGCCCCCCCAACACACCTCCCCCCCCCACACACACACCTGTGTGCTTGACGGCCACGTGGGAGAGGAGGAAGTCCTCCCGGGCGGTGGCGTAGGGGCAGAGGCTGCAGCGGAAGGGCTTGTCGTTGACGTGCAGGAGCTGGTGGTTGAGAAGCAGCTTCTTGTCCTCACAGACGTGGTCGCAGAACTCGCACTTGAACCTGCCCGGCAGGAGGGCCACATTTCAGCGGCTTTGTGGGGCCGCTCCCGGAACCTCACCCCCACCCCCACCCCCCAACGAGGCTTTCCCGTCCTCAGGTACCGGCGGTTGGCGACAGCCTGGATGTGGGTCAGCAGGTGCATCTTGAAGGTGTAGCGCTTCTTGAAGGACTTCCCGCACTGCAAGAGAGGGGGACGCCCACAGACGCTCACACGCCCGCTCGCCTCTGCCCAAGAGGCGCACCCCACCCACCACCCACCCAGGCCTTGCCCAGGCTCCCCCCACCCACCTTGTCACACATGTGGGGCTTCTCGCTGCTGTGGGTCTTCATGTGCTGGGTGAGCCGCTTCTGCATTGGGTAGACGCGGCCGCAGACGGGGCAAGGGAAGGAACTCTGCTTTGGGGGCTAGAGAGGGCCGGGAGGGGGGGCAGGGGGCGCCCAGGGGGGGAGGAGAGAGAGAGAGAGAGAGAGAGAGAGAGAGAGACTGTGACTGAGGGAGGGGTGCCAGCTACCCTCTTGTGCCATCAGGGCAGCACCACCACGAGAGGAGAAAAGCAGGCCATGGGGCCCTGCTGGGAGAGGGAGGGTTAAGGTCAATCTCCCCCCCCACACACACACACATGCACCACACTCCACTCCAGGAGTGTGGGGGGGCAAGGCTCCCGTTCCCTGACGCTCCTTCACCCCCGGGGCCACTGGGAGAGTAAACACGAGGGCACGAAGAAAGGTGGTTTGGGCCACCAGAAACGTCACGCATGGATTCAAGTGGAAGGGAGGAAAGAGGCCCACTCACCGGCTCAGCTCGCTTCTTCCTGAAAGGAGGGAGAGTTTGGGGGGGGGGAGAGACAACAGAGGGACTGGTGAGGCCACTGAAGCACCAGTGAGCTCCAAGCGTTGGGAGGGAGGCCCCCCCGGGGGGGAGGTCCCCCCAGAGTCCACACGGGGGTCTCCCAGGCGCTCGGGAATGCCTCTCTCCCCTCCCCCCACCATCCCCTGACCGGATGATGCTGCAGGTGGATGGAGGCCAGCCCTGCCCACCTGTCACAGCTGTGCACCACAGAATGCCGGATGACGTCCTTCTTGTACACACTGGTGTAGTCACACTCCTCGCACTTGTACGGCTTGCTCCCCACGTGGTTGAACATGTGTTCCTGCAACGGAGACCGAGGGGGGGTTGAGCCCCCAAGACCCCGGCCAGCCGGCCGCCGGCCAGAGGCCAAAGGGGAGAGAGAGGGCAGGAGGGCAGGACGCTCGCTCGCTCGCCTTCAGGGAGGACCAGCGCCGGGAGCGGTAGTTGCACTGCAGGCACCGGAAGAGCTGGGGGTCCCCCGCCTCGTGAGAGCTGACGTGGAAGCGCAGGTCGTCGTGGGTGAGGAAGCGGGAGCCGCAGATCCGGCAGAGGTAGGGGCGCATCAAGGGCTTGGCCGACTTGTAGCAGTACCTGCAAGAGACCCCCAAGGCTGCTCAGGCACCCAGAGCCCTGCTTCCGTTGCCCAGCGGTCGCAGCCCAAGGAGCCTGAAGCTAGACCGGGGTGGGGGGTGGGGGATATTTGCCCCACCTCCAGACACACACACCCGCAGCCACTTACCTCCGCCCCATGTACTTGCGGTATTTCTTCCCCAGGAAACGGTGGGAGGGCCGCCCTCGGCGCCGGGGAAGGACGTCCGGTTCCTCCTGGGAAGACGGGTCCCGGTTCTCCGAGTCCGACTGGCTGATGGTGGGCTCCGCCAGGCTGTGGCCTCCCGTGGGCCCCGGGTCTGAGGAGGTGGCAAGCTCAGGGCTGCCCAGCGGCGCCTGCTGCTGCTGCTGCTGCTGCACTCGCTGAGGGCCCCCCTGGGAGGAGACCACGGGCTCCTCTTCGCCACCTGTCCAAGGGAAACACTCGGGTTAGGGCAGGAGGGGTGGCACAAGAGGTCCTGGGGGTGGGTGATCAGGGGACAGAGCTAGCCCGCCCGTGAGAATATCAGCTCATCCCCATTTCTTTGTCCCCACCCCCCACCCCGGTCCCTGAGGAGGAGGCGCAACCACAACCCCAAGCCCCTGGGCACTCACCTTCCGGCCGAGGGACAGCCTCCAGGCGGGGAAATTTGCGGGGCCGTCCAGGGCGACGACGCAGCCGCTCCTCACTGGAGGTGGGACGCGGGGCGGCTCAGCTTGGCCAGGCGCCCTCGGGACCCGTCCTCGGCAGGGTTGTAATCGCTGTCCCCTGCAGCAAGGGAGGGGGGACAAGACAGGCTCGGGATGGCGGTGTCACTCGGAGGGAGGCGTGCGTGCCTGTGGCAGTCAGGCAGGCAGGGAGGAGGCTGTTGTGGAGGAGGGTCACGGTCAATTACCTTTGGGGTCATCAATAGCTCCAGCATCCACAATGTCATCCTCCTCTTCCTCTTCCTCTTCCTCCTCCTCTTCCTCCGCCTGCTGCTGCTGCTGCTGCTGCTGCTGCTCTCGGTTTCCCTTGATCGGTGGCCCCGGGGGCAAGAACCCTCTTGCGTGGGCGCCCCCTTTTTGGACCAGGGGCAGTGGCTGCAGCAAAAAAGACAACACCAGCACTGCTAATAGAGACGCTGGCCATGCAAACGAATGGGCGGGAAAGGGAATTGGAGCCACGTCCACCCACCACTGGCCACGCAGGACCCTTGACGGAAGCCAGGCTGCCACACTCGACACGGCCAGGCCATCATCTAAGGAGCCACATGCGCTCTCTCGCTCCTCTCCGACAAATGACCACCCAGACTCCCCAGGGGCACCCAGGGGCTCCTTAGGAGCCAGTGAGGGTGTGTGCATGTGCGCGCACGCAAAATCCAAAGCTTAGCCTCCCTCCTGGCAGAAGCTGCTTGTGCCTCAAGGAAAGGCAGCTCTCTCTCCCTCATCACATTCACTGTGTGGTGCCAGGAAGCTCTCATGGTGCCGTTTGGAGTCCAGGGGGTCAGGTTCAGCCCCCCCCTCCGGCCTTATGCCCCCCCTCCCCACCTGCCAGGCGCACCTGAGTGGAAGTGCCGCTCCCGCATGTGGTGGATGAGGGTCTGCTTGGAGGCGCTCCTGTAGTGGCACACCTTGCACTTGAACTGCTGCACCACCACCACCTCCATCAGCTCCTCCAGGCGGCCCAGGTCAGGCTCTCCCGAGGGGTCCGGTGGTGGCGGTGGCGGCGGCGGCAGCGGCTCCTCCACTGGTTCCAGGGCCACTGGAGGCTCTGCGCAGGTGGAGGTCGGGCCGTCTGCCGGGGACTCTGCAGCCAAGCTGTGGGCCAAGGCTGAACTTGCCACGCGGGACACGACAGAGGCTCCTGTGGGAGCGGGGGAGGGAATGACACCAATGGAAGGCTCTCAGGGCTAGGAAGGGACTCACCAGCCCTCCCCTGGAGACAGGCCAGGCTGGTTCCCCCCACACACACACAATTCCTGCATCTGTGAGGGCAGAAGGAGGGGCTCTCACAGCTCAAGCTTCCTTCCTCACCATCATCCGGCCCTTGCAGGATGAGGTACTGGGTTGTTTGTGCTCCTCCTTCCTCCTCGCTTGTCACAGCGATGCATCCTAAACCAGGAGAAGAAAACCCACCGTCAGTGGTTCTGTGCCTGCAGGCAGGGAGAGGGGGCCAGAAAACCACCGAAGGCCTTTGTGGAGACCTGTCGGGCAACAAAAGTCTCCTGAGGAGGATGAGGAGCACACCTACCCACCCACCCACCCCGAGCACTCACCCAGCCCCCTAGGCTGCCTGGCTGCAGCTCCTCACAACTCCCCACTGCCCTCAAGGGCCCGGGGGGGGGAGAGAGAGAGACCCTCCCACCACTCACTCTGGATGACGTCAGGCCCAATTGTGGACTCAATGATCTTATCGATGGCGGAGCCAAGATCTGAAGAGGTGGAGGCTGTCGAGTTGGACACGACCGGTGGCCCCTCGGCAAGGACACTGGAGTGGACCAGGCTCAGGGGGACTGGGAGACCAGGACTGACTGGCTGACAGTTGAGACGCTGGAGACCCCCGTGGACTGGGCCACAGAGGAGGAGTCTGGCAGGTAGACGCGAGGAAAGGTGTCCGCGCTGGAGCTGCTCTCCGGCACCTCTGCCTGCAAATTGGGGCGGAGAGGAGGGTCGGGTCTGGCATGGCTTCCCTGAGGTGGCCGTGGTCAAAATGCCAGCAGGGGAAAGGACTCCACGGCCCCCTCCAGCTGACCAAACCCCTCTGGCCTGGCCTGGCCCTGCCCGCACCCACTTCTGCCAGGGGCCAGCCAGGGCCCTCGCCACCTACCAAGGAGACCCCCCCTCTGCTGTCTGAGCTCTGCCCTACGCGCGAGTCGTCCGCTTCCGAGAGGGAGCCGGGCAGCAGGGCCGCGTCGCTGCTATCAGCCGAGACGGCCTCCGAGGTCTCCACGCCCAGGCCGCTCTCGGAGGGCTCCTCTTGCTGCCCCAACCGAGGGGCTGCGTCACTGCTGCTCTCCACTTCGCTTTCGGCTTCCATGACGGAGCTTGCTGGTGGGGAGAGAAGGGAAAAGGTGGCCGGTCTCCCCTTGAGCCAACTGGGACGCAGCACAAGACGACGCTTCCTGGCAAACGGCCGGAACACCGGGCCTCTCATGACTCCATTTTTACGGAGCTGGCATGAAAAAGGGAACTGCTCACATGGGAATGGATGTATTGCTCTTAAAAATAAACAAGTTGATTCTGAGTTACCACGCAGTGAACGCTGAGAAGTGCTTGAGGCCTTCCCTTCTTCTGGGGACACTCAAGGCTGGGCAGCTTTTCCCCAGGGCTGATTCTTCTGGGATTCTTTGGGTGGGAAATACAACTCCCAACCCTTTATCTCTGCAGATACAGACCTAAACCCACTTGAGCAGGGGTCCTCAACCTAAGGCCCTGGGGCCGGATGTGGCCCCCCAAGGTACTGAATCCGGCCCCTGGGACCAATTGCAACCCCCACCTACCCCGTTTTCTGAGCAAGCCAGCCTCCGCAGCTGCTTTTGGACTGTGATCCGGCCCCCCGTGGTGTCTGGGCGGTGGTGGACCGGCCCGCTGTTTGAAAACTTTGAGGACCCCTGCACTTGAGTGATCTAGCTGGCTGCTGGCTTTAAAGGTGCCATAATATTGTGGTGGCTTTGATTTTGAGCATGTGCGTGTGTACTCCTGGTGCTATTTTAGAAGAACAGCCCTCTGGGCAGGACAGATGATTACGACCCCCCCCAACAAGAAGAGGAGGTGTGTGTTGTGGTCTGTGTGTGGTTGCAGCAGAAGAAGAGAAATGGGAAGGGCACCCCCCGTCTGTCTGTCTGTCTGTCTGTCTGTCTGTCAGATCTGCTTTGGCTGAGTCTCCCTGCCTGGAGCCCCGGAGGTGGTGGGACGGGGCAGCGTTGTCGGGCCCCTTCCATGCCCCCCCCTTCTGTCCGCCTGGGGCCACCACCACCCCACACACACACACACACACACACAAGCTAGGCGCTGGGCTTCGGCCCTGGTTACCCTCCGGTCGTGTGGCTGGGATGGGATGGGAAGGGCAAGGCAGGACAGGGCACGGCTGATCTCTTTTGGGGGGGGGTGTATTCATGCTAGGGGAGGAAAGGGCCAGGCGGGCAGAGGGGTGCGTGGGGGGGGTCGGCCAAGAGGAGGTTCTCCCCCCCGGAGGATTCCTGGCGGGGACGGTGGGTGGGGGATGGGGGGGGGGAGGGGCAGCAGCCATGGCCACCCCCACCCCCACCCCGCACCCGCCCACCCTCTTCTGCACAAGGGCCAGGGAGCGGGGGGGGGCTGCCCCGGGCCAGGAGGGAGGGGGGAGGGAGGGGGAGGGAGGAGGGAGTTGGACCAGCCTCCTCCCCCTCCCTCCTCTTCTTCCTCCTCCCCGGCAGGGATTCTCTCCCCCCCCCCCGCCCCCGCCCTCACTCCCCCCCCAAACTCTCTCTCTCTCTCTCTCTCCCCCCTTTCTCTGCCCTCGGTCCTCCTGGCTCGCGCGCGCCCCCTGCCGCCGCCCCCCCCCCCCCACCCCCCCCCCCCATCCCCACCCTCGCGCTCCCCTCCCCTCCTCCCTCCTCCCTCCTCCCCCCCCGGCGGGGCCTCGGCCGACAAGGCGGGCTGCCCTTGGCGCTGCCTGAGCCCCCGCTCCTCCTCCTCCTCCTCCGACGAGGCCGCCGCCGCCGCCATCTTGCCCGCAGGACCCCGCCGCGACCGCCCCCCCCGCCCCGCCGCGCCTGCCCCCCCCGCCCCGCCCCCATCGCCGCCTCACCGGCCGCCGTGGGTCCCCCGGAGGGCCTCCCTTCCCGGCCCGACTCCGGCCGCTCCCTCCCGTCCGGCACCCGCGCGGCCGCCATCGCCCAGGCCCTCCCTCGGACCCCGCGCGGAAGGATCCCTCCTCCCGCGGACCCCGACGCTGACGCCCTGGCGGCGGAGGACGGGACTACTTCCCGCGGCGGCCCTAGCCCCGTCCCTTCCAGGCGGCCGGCCGGGGCGGGGGCGGGGCGGGGCGGGGGGCGGGGCCTCCCAGAGGACCGCCCCCTCTGGCCCCTGGCGCCCGCCGGGGAACGGCCTCCGGAAGGTCCTGCCGCGGCCGGCGGGGCTCCAGGGACTCCTTTTCCTCGGGAGGCGGAACGATCAGCGATGGCGCGATGATGGAGCTCTGCGGCACCAAGCCAAGGGGACCGGGCGGACGCCGGTCGCGGGCGCCTTCCGGGATCACGTGGGCGGGGCCGGTGGGCGGGGCCGGCGGGCAAGAGGGGGGGCGCTCTCTCTCTCTCTCTCGCTCTCTCTGGTCCCCTTCAGGTGCGGGGCTCCCTGGGAGGGGGAGGAGGAGGAGGAGGGGGCCGGGGGGGGGAAACACCGGGGGGTGGGTGGGTGGGAGGGCGAAGGTCTCGGGCGGGACCCCCTGCGGAGGAGGTCGAAGAGGGGGCGGGGGGGTGTCAACCCTAACCCTGCCCGGGGTGGGAGGGGGGGCGGGTGTCAAAGCTGCTGCCCCCTCCCTCCCTCCCTCCCTTTCCGTGCTCTATGAGCCTCCGGGGCACAAACCGAAGGGCGGCTGTGTTGCCCCCCCCAACACAACCCAATCGCCAAGTAGCCACCTGGAGGGGGGGGCGCGGAAGGGTCGTGGGATGGTTGTGTCCGCGTCCCCCTTCAGCTGTTGGCCCGGCGGAGGAGGGGGAGGGGGACCCCAGGCGTGGTTTGGCCCCAGGCCGCCGCCGCCCCCTGCTTCGGTCCCTCCGAGGCGCCCCCCCCTCTCTCTTTTGGGGGTGAAAAACCAGCCCTTCGCCCTCGCCTCTCTCTCGCCGCCCAAGGCCCACCAGGACGGCGCTTGAAGCCCTAGAGAGGGGGTGGGGGTGGGGGTAGGAGTGGGGGGGTTCCTGGCTGCCCCCTCCCTCCCTCCCTCCCTCCCTGAGGGCAACGAGGCAGAGGTGGGGGGGGAGGCAGCAGCTGTGGAGAAACGGGGTGGGGGTGGGAAGAGGAGACACCCCCCCCCCGAAATGCCTTCGGGCCACCTCTGGAGTCCGTGACAGCCAGAAGGCCCCGCAATTTGGTCTTCATTCCTTTAAAATAGCCATAGTCCACCTTTTCCCTTAAGGAGATCACAATGTGTAGCCCACATCACTGTAATTAAAAAAACCTGCAAACCGCCCAGACACTACTTGGAGTGGTTTGGGGTGGTATATAAGCAGACCACTTTGCTTTGCTTTGTATTTAAAAGGGTGCCCTTAAAACACAACCTTTAAAGCAGAAAGCAAGAAGTTTACAAATGCTCAAAGTTACCAAAGAGCCGGCAGAAGCATCCCTTTGGCAAACGCCACTCAGGGAGCCCATTAATAAGGGAAAGATGGCCTTAAGAGAAGGGGTCTTGGTCTGCCTGAGGAAGGGCAGTAACAAGAGTTTTAAAACATGGGCGTTTAAAACCAGTTTAAACACAAAATTAAGATGTCCAACACTTTAAAAGAATCAAATAAAACCACAGGAGGCATTCTGGAACTAAGATGAGTCCTTCTTGTTGCTCATCACCACAATTTATTATGTACAAGTGGGTGCTTATATTAAGCCTTCCTGTTTTTGCGGCAGATACTGGTGTGCTGACCTGGGCTGTGCTTTCAGGAGGAGGGCCAGACTCACTTCGTTGCTCAGGGAGGGAAAGTTGATTGGTGAAGGGGTGCCCTCTTACCAGATGCTTCCTTGCCACCCAGAGGCTCTCGGTGCATGACTCTCTCTTTGCTGCCAGGTTCTGCTGATGGGCTGTGATTAAGCAGCCAACAACTTGCTTTCAGGCCCTCCTAAATGATTTAGTATTGACCCAGCCAGGCCTGGAGACCAAACTATGCCCTGGGTGGGAGATCATAGAATCATAGAATCCTAGAGTTGGAAGAGACCTCCAGGGCCATCCAGTCCAACCCCCTGCCATGCAGGAACACCCATCACAGTATTTCTGACAGGTGGCCATCCAGCCTCTGCTTAAAAACCTCCAAAGAAGGAGACTCCACCACCCTCCTTTGTGTCAGCATACCCCACTTATGCCGAATAGCTCTAACTTTCATGAAGTTCTTCCTCATGTTCAAACGGAACCTCTTTTCTGTAGTTTGCCCCAAGTCCTAGTCTCTGAAGCCATGGAAAACAAACCAGTCCCCTCTTCAACATTACATCCTTTCAGATGTTTAAACATGGCTATCATACAGTATTCCCCTCTCAACCTTCTTTTTGTAAGTATAAACGTTCCCTGTTCTGGAGCATTCCAAAACAAAGCATGGTGCTTATATAACACCACATGGTGCTTAAAGTATTATTCCCTGGGCAATATGTCTGTGAAGATTCTCAGTCATCCAGGTGAGTTTATCTGGAAGTTGAGTCATGGCTACTGGTCTTCTTTTTCTTGAGAGATTGAAAGGTTTCACTGCTTATCCAAGCAGCCTCATCAGTCTGAAAAAAGCTAGTTGCGAGTCTTCCATTTTATAGTTCACTTTGACATCATGTCACCTGGGTCTGAAATAGGCTCATAAGATGGACAATGGCCTGAATAGGCTTGTTAGGTGGACAATAGTCTCAATAGGTTCATTTGGTGGACAGTGGCCTAAGTGATGAAACCCATAAAGTATGGGTTGTTAGCTATGGCCTTGGTGGTGGAGGTGTGAAGTATTTTTGATTTGTTGGGATTGTTGAAATAACTGAATTCTGATAAGTGGCAGATAGACTGTGCCTGAGGCCCCCACCTTTGTTGAGAGAGGGGTTTTCAATACATGAATGGCTTCCCTGAGCCCTCTCTCAAACCACCTCTCTTCTCTGTCTCAGGCACATTCTATCAGGCAGTGATTTCAACAAACCCAGACAAATCAAAAATACTTCACTCCTCCACCACTAAGGCTGTAGCTTTATGGCCTTGGCTTTCCGGCTTATGCCGGGCCGGAGAGGATAGGACAGGGGGGAGCGGTGCCTGCCAGTCCTTCTGGCAACATTGCATTGCATCCCATTGGCCTCTCGCTGGCGTGTGAGCATCTGTTGGGGTTGCTGCTGGTTCACTGCGCTTTGTGTGGGGGCACCTTGTCACCTCTGACCCCCCCCCCACACACACACACACTTGGACATTCATATGCTGTTGCAGTGCCTGAGCTGGCCTTCCCTTGCGCTTCCCTTGCAAGACCTCCAAACCTGCTCACCCTTCTTCTCAAAGAAGGTTTCTTAAATAATGATGATGGTGCAGCAACAGTTCCTCTGAGAGAAAAGTAAAGAGGCATCTTTTTAAAAAGGAGGGGGTTGCATCAGAACTTGCATTCAGATGATCCAATGAGAATTGCTCAGAGCTGCCCTGACTTGGCCTTTTCCCCACAAGGAAAAGAGGTCTGAACTGGGTGAGGGCCTGATTCAGAAATGCACGGAGGTGGCTCCAGCCCAAAATAATGAAAGAGAGTGATATGGAAAAGTCTCGCTGCTTCCGATCACCCAGTTTTTTAAAGGGACTTAGATCAGTATATAAGCAGCACACTTTTGGCTTTTAGAGGTAGGGTTGTTTTTAACTTCATGTTAAAAACAAGTTTCTTGTCTAGAAATCCAATAGATAAAAATGCTGCACAGCATCAATTTACCTGCAAGGAAGGCCTGCATTTGTGACAACTTGATTCGTCCGGCCCTCTCTAGCTGATTCCAGTTTTGTTTATACAGGTGACACATTGCACACCCACCCTTGAACTGGGGACTGATTTTATTGAACTCAGAAGGATGCAAGCCTGAGTAAACTCCAATTCAGAATTGAACCCGAATTGAACCTTCAACAGAGTTTTGACTGTAATGCTCCAGTTTAACCACTGGGCTCTAAGGCTCTTAAAACGCACACCATTTAAAGCGACCTTAATGTAGTCACAACACAATTTCAAAACAAACATGTGGGTACTTAGGGCTGGAAATGAATTCCTGCGGTGTCCCTCTTTGCATGCTTTATTCCACCGAGTCCTGTTGCTGACCTGTCGGGCCACATGGTATGGCCACTAGTAGGCGGTTCCCCTCCAAGCCATGGTGCTTGCCGCTGTTCCCAGCTGTGCTGGTGCTGAAGGTCCTTCTTGGTGGTGGGGGGGGACCCAGAGGGTCTGCCTGTCCTGCCCTTGGGCTGGGGGTGCAGCCCATCATGCCTCTTGTCCAGGGTCCTGGTCCACCAACTCCCTCTGGTGGGTTTGTACCATCTGCCACCTGTCCTCTGGGTCATTTAGCTAGCAGGGCTAGAAACGAGTGACGGACCCCTCCTCCTCCTCTTCCTCCTCCTCCTCAGCCTGAGCAAAGCCCAGTGAACATGCCGGGAAGCAAGATGGTAAACCTTCAAAGGCCCACGTGGGGACCACTGCTTTTTTAATGTAATCCTGAAGCCCCCCTGGTGCCTCCTTTGTCCCTGCAGGGAAGGGATGGTGTCCTGGGCCACGGTTGTTCAGCATCTTTGGGAAGGACTTGGATAAGTGCGTGGAGAAGACACTTATAAAACTTACAGATGACGTTCAACTGAGAGGGGTGGCTAAGGCGGAATCAGGATTCAAGACAACCAAAGTGGACTAGAAAACTAGCCCAAAACAAACATCATGAATTTCAAAGGTGGTGCTGGTGGTGGGAATGTGCAGTGCTCCATCAGGGCAGGAAAGTCCAAATGCGCAAGGGGAATGAGGAGGAGTGGCAGCTGCCTTGGCAGGAATACAGGTGAAAAGGACTTTAGTACTTTAGTATTCGGCAAGCTCATCAATGTGTGCTGCATTGGAAGACCAGAGAGAGAGAGAGATTCAGCCGGAGGCCGCAGCAGATCAAGGGAAGGAGTATCAGTGTTTATTTGATGGTGGTTTGGTTGGATCTCGCCTGGAATCCAGTTCCGAGAGCACGGCCATTGAAGGAAGATGCTGAGAAACTGCCTGAGGAGACAAAAGAGGCCCAGTTCCTGAGCAAAGGAAGAGGCTGGCCTGTGGCCCAAAGGCTTTTGAGCTCTGGGCGTCTTTCTTGGACAGGGCTTGGATGTCATCCCCTTGGGGGAAGGGGTCTCTTCCACCTGCCCTCAGGGTGCCTTTCCCATGGGGATCTGCAGGCAAAGCTGCCTGTCTGCTGCGTGGACACCACACACCCACTGGCATGGCTCAGGTGAACAGCAAGGGGCTCCAGAATCCTCTCCAGAGGGGCAAATAGGGACCTTCTTGCTTTGCGTCAAAAGCACCACCAAGCGGTTACAAAAAAGATGTCAGACAATTTTTGTCCATTCACGGCTGACATCAGGAGCATCCGAGGCAGGCAGAATGAGGAGCACGGAGTGGACCAGCCGAAGTGTATAACTTCCAGTTCTTCTCCCCACTCGCCAAGGACTGCGTTGGTGCAAACTCCCCGTTTCCTTTGCTTCGCTTTGGCTCTGCCAACTCCACTCCAAGTAACCCAGTTCTCTCTGTGTTTAGGGATAATCTCTCCCACCCCCACATTCCCTGCTGGTTTTTTTTAGGATTCAAAAAGACTTCTCCGTGATTTTAATTTGGGAGGGCAGGAAGGCAGCCAAGGGGCAGAGGCGGGTGGGATGCGTGCATTGCCTGAGCCTTTTCCTATTAGCGGCCACCTCCCTCCCTGGGTGCTGGGGTGCCGTGCCCGCCGGGTGGTTGATTCTATCAACAGGCATTGGCTCCAGGCATCCCCAAGTGATCCTGCAGTTTACGCTGAGGGCAGCATCTACCTGCTTTGCATGGGCTCAGCTGTGCCCCCCCCCGCGCGGGGGTGTGCCTGCCTGCAGAGTAGCTGAGGCTGCTGCTCTTTGGGCTTGGGGGGCGGGCATGTCTCCCAGTGGGTTCCCGATCACTTCAAAGGAAGTCATTCCCTGTGGAGACCTTCTGCTTCATGCTTGGGCAGTGCTTCATTTGGGGTGGTTGCACATGATCCAAGGTAACACCAAGATATGGGGGGGGACAGTGATCTAGTGGGCACCGTTTCATCTGAGACACCCCGTATGTTTCCTGGATGCCTTCTGCCTTCCTTCCTTCTTGAGATGGAAGGCACATATTTCAATCTTAGCAGCCTTGTGTTAACGATGTTTTTTCAGTAACAGGGACAGCTGAGGCACCTCGCTCCCAACCTCTGATGCATCTGTGTGACCATTGGGGGGGCAGGGTGTCCGGGCAGGTCTCCTTGGCCATAGACCCTATGATCTCCAGACCGCTGGTTCTGTGGCAGATGGGGGGAGGACACAGCCAAGTGGGATGCCTTGAGCCCCCTCATCCCACATGTCCAGAGGGGTGCTTCTTTCCTTTCTCTACCCCACCCCACCCCGCTGCCTCCCGTCCATGTTTGGGGCCCTATTGCCATCACTGGCCTGCCTGAGTTTGCCCTCCCCCGAGCTAGAGTGAAGTTTGAATGGCTGACCCCAGCTGTCCAAGAGCTCTCAGCCCACCCCCAAGGGTGGACCAGTGGAGGCCCCCTTGGCCCTGGCATGAGTCCCTCACTGGTGGAGTCTCTTTTGGGGCCAATGTGGGCCTCCTGGGCCATGCCTCGACTGGCCACCTGCGTAGCCATTGCATCATTCCTGTGGGGGCAAAGATGGGGGGTATCCTCTCTTTGCCCTCTCCCTGGGCAAGCTAGCACTCTCTCGTCCTAGGGTCCTGGAGGGGCAGGAGCTGTTTTTTTGTCAAGAGCGGAGAAGATGATGGGGGATCCTTCTAAAGCTAACCCTCAGGTGAGACCCTTTGATCCTGTTTCTAGCAAGAGTAACAAACGTCCCCCTCCTTTGAGTCTGGCACCCACCCTTCTGTCCCAGCCTTGGTCTCACCCTCAACTTCCTCCTGGCTCCCGGCTGTGGCCCCATCAGCATCTTCCCATCCTCTGGCAGCCCTGATGCTCCGCTTTCTGGGTATTCTGCTGCTGGGGAAGATGGGCATGGGGATGAGGGAGGGGACCCACAGGGGACGGCTGAAGCACTCCCTCGCAGCACCTGTTAGGAGATGCTCTGCCAATCCAAAGGTGGCCCCTGAGGAAGTGGTTGGTCCTTGGTGTGGACGATAAAGAAACGAGGAGCTAATATGTGGCCCTGGGGTCAGGCCACGTGTTTGAGTCTTCCACCCACTGGGTTGCCCTGGAACATTAATGGCAAACAGTTGCTATTGATAATCCATGTCTAAAACCAGCCGGACTGTCTTTGAAATTGCAATGAAGACAGGGTGACATCTCATGCAAACCAGCGGCCCCCTACTCAGATGGCTATCCAGGTGACCTCCCTCCAACACCCGTGGTTTCCAAAGGGGAGCAAGGTGACCTGGCCTCTGTATGCAGCCCATGCTGAGAGGCAGGGATACCAAGGAGATGCCACGGTGATCCTATCAGTTGTAGGATGATCCCCAGGGAACTGGCAGGAGCAAGTTTCATGAGTACAGAGGAGGGTGACCAGGATGGTTGAAGGTCTGGAGGAAATGTCTTACGAGGAACAGCTTAGGGAACTGGGAATGTTTAGCCTCTCAAAAAGAAGGCTGAGGGGGGATATGATAGCTATGTTTAAATATATGAAGGGCTGTCATATTGAAGAAGGGATTGGTTTGTTTTCCATGGCTTCAGAGACTAGGACTTGGGGCAATGGCTTTAAACTTCAGGAAAAGAGATTCCATTGGAACATTTATAGGAAGAACTTCCTGATGGTTAAAGCATCGATTTTTAGTGGAAGTGAAAGAAGGAGAAAGTGTCAAAGCCAAAGTGCAGGTGAACCAAAAGAAGGCCAAAACCATGACTAGAAAAGAATAGTGTTTTTATATATTTTTTCCAATCATCAACCCAAGTGGTGGCTGCAGCCAAGAGATCAGAAGATGACCAGGGTTCAAAAAGGCAGCAATGAAAGAATTCACATACCTTTGTGGATACCCTGTTTGGCCACAAAGGCAATCAAGTGGGTCTTAGAGCAAACCCCGCCTGAACTCTCTCTCGGGGGGAATGCTGAAACAGAGGCCGTGTTACTTTGGGTTCATCCAGAGAAGGCAGGATTCTCCGGAAGAGACAATAGTGCTCCTGGGAAAGGCAGAATGCAGCAGGAAAAGAGGAAGGCCAAGTATGGGGTGGACTGACTCCCTGAAGGAAGCCACAGGCTCACGTTGGCAAGAGCTGGGCAGGGCTGTTGAGGGGACAGGACACGCTGGAGGGGGTTCATTCATAGGCTCACCAGGGGTTGGAGGCAACCAGAAGTCATAGGACAACAGCAGCAGCAGCAGCAGCAGCAGGGTCTGCCCAGGGCCAGGAAAGGGAGGCGGGGGAGGCTTTCGGGCTTTCAGAAGGGGGCAAAGAAGGCAACAAGAAGGAAAAGCCGACTCCTAAGGAGGTGCAGTCCCCTGTCCCAGAAAGGAGGGGGGGTCCTGACATTGGAATGAAAAGCAGAGACACCAACCTCAGAAGGGACAAGAGGGGGCCCAGAGCAGGAGGGGAGGGGGAATCTCTTCACACCAGGAGGGCAGTGACACAGGGAGCTGCCTCCCTTCTTTCACAGAAGGCACCCAATCGGAGAGGTCCAGCAATTGGGGGCGCGAACAGGAATCAAGGGGCCAGGAGAATCAGGCTCCAGGTGGACTCTCCTCTGTTTCTATTAGTCTTTGTTCTGCTTACTGTCATGGTCCTTCAATGCCAGAGGCTGAAAAGGTGCGTTTAGGATTGCGGGTCCTATTTCTGTCGCCCTCTATTCTTGGCTGTTGTTGTTGTTTTCGTTAGCAGTTTTAAGGGCATCATCAAGTAATCTGCTGAAGCTTTGTTTTTCTTCCGAAACATTCCTTTTGCCTCCTTCCCTGAAAATATCTCTGGTTTCAGTCTTTTGGTTTGAGGTCAGATGAGTTTAGTAATGTAAATGTGTTCTTTATATGGACTTTAAATTCATTAGGAATGTTCTTTATTCTAATTTTTGATATTAGCAGTCTGTGGCGTCTTGCCCCGGCAGGGAGGATAAAGCGTGTGCATGTTTTTCTTCTGATTACATTGTCAAGTGTTTGATTTCTCTTTTGGTCATCTGGTGTTATCTGTGCCTTTGCCAGTCTCTTTGGCTGCCTGTTGCCTGCATTTGCGAGAAATACATGGACTTGCTGTCTCTTTGTAGAGAATGGCATCAAGGTGGTGGTGGTGGGGACTGGACACACCTGTGGGGCATATCTCTCAGCGGCTGTTCATCCCAAGTTTCTGGGCGCCATGGCTGTAAGTACCGCTTGTTGGGGAACAAGACAAGTGGGGCCGAGCTACTGGGCTGGGTTTCTCTCTCTGCGGACTTTTTAGAGGCGTCTGTCCAGCCGCCCTGGGTGCAGATGGGTGGGCTTGGGGGCCTTTGGCCCAGCTTCAGTCTTATCTGGGGTTCTGCCCCCCAAAGGGAGCCCTTGACAGCATGTGGGTCCCGCCGCAGAGCTCCCCCGCTTAGGCTCTGCTCTGGGCTAGGAAAGGGCTACGCTTCCAGCGCCCCTTGGCTGCTGACCATAGAATCTTATAGAATCCTAAAAGAGCTGGAAGAGACCTCAGTGAAGGCCATCCAGTCCAACCCCCTGCCATCCACGTACCTCCCACAGATGGCCGTCCAGCCTTTGCTTAAAAACCTCCAAAGAAGGAGACTCCACCCCAACCCCTCTCCTTTGGGGCAGCATCTTCCACTTATGCCAAACAGCTCTAACTGGCATCAGGAAGTTCTGTTCCTGATGTTCGAATGAGCCTTCCTTCCCTGCCACCTTCGTCCTTCCTGCACGTCGGAGCAACCTCCGTTTAAAGAGCCTGTAGAGGAAGGCCGAGCTCCCTCCCTCCCCGCCCCCCCCCGTGCAGACCGACGGACGGACGGACGGACGGATGGAGGGCTTGCTTGCATCAGCAGCAGCAGTGATGCTGTCAGATGTTGGGAAAGCAGCCACCGCTGCCCGCAACGGGCCTTATTACTTCACAGCTGTTGCTCCACGGGCGGCCTGGCCGCTTCCTCCGGGGCGGACGCCAGCGCTTGACTCAGCAAAGGGGGGGGGCTCCGACGATTCCCTCCGGCCGCGCTCCCTCCCTCCCTCCCTGGGGTTCTCTGGGGCTCCAGGGGTCGCTGCATGAGATGTCTTGGGCGCGGGGCGCGGAAGGGGAGACGCACGCGCACCTGCCGCTGCCCTCTTTGCCCCCAGGTGTGTGTGTGTGTGTGGGGGGGTGGTTCCTGGCCTCTCGTGGGAGGGGGAGGCAAAGGAGAGGACCCTCTTCCCCCAGGGAAGGAACCCCAGCGGGGGGCGGGGGGGGGGCTGGCGCAGGGGAGACGCTCCGGCTCAGAAGTCGGGAGGGGGGGGGGCAAGCTGGCAAGAGGAACAAACATCCCTCAGGCGCCTTGGTTTCCCGGCGGCGTTTCGGAGCAGGGGGAGAGGGGCAGCCACACGGAAGCGTCCCCGCCCGCGGGCAGGCAAGGGCCAGCCGGAGGTGCTACCCCTACCCCCCCCCACACACACACACTGCCCTCTCTGCCAGATCCAGGCCGCTGAAGACCCCCCCCCCTTCTACCAGCAGGAGTTGAGCACTGGAGGGACAGCAGCCTCAGTTTCCCCACGGGAGGCAGGCCCGCCGGGCCTGTGGTTCCCCGTGCCTCCAGGAAGAGGAGCAGTGGGGGAGCTGCAGGAGGGGCGCCCCCCCCAGGGCATTTCACCCCCTTTGTCTGAGGCTGAGCCAGTCCTCTCCCTGACACACACCCCAGGAGCAGAGTGGGAAGGACAGGCCTCTTCCATTCCCCCCCCTCCCCTGACTCTCCTTGCTTGGCCTTTTGCAGCCCCAGCAGATGAGGTTGCTGGCTTCCTGCCCCCCTGGGATTGGGGGGGGGGAGAGGTGTTGCTGATTCATCACCTCTCAGGTTCGTTTACCAAGTGAAGACAATCTGCACGGAGGGCAGGGGGAAAAAAACCAAGGCCAGTGGTGCAGCCCAGCTGGAGCCACGGAGGCTGGGCCCCAGGGAGACCAACAAGGGTCAGCCTGGGAGTAGTCCCACGTGAGCACCACCTGCGGCAGCAGGCACCCCCACCCCCCCCTCCCACACACCCAGTCGGGCTGCACGGGGTCTTTGTGTGTGGGGGGGGGTGCATGCCTGTGTGTGATCTGGCTGCTCCTGGGGGGGGGGTCGGGTCACAGTGTCCTGAAGGAGAGGATCCTGGAGGCATGGCTTGGGGAGTCCTGGCCCTGCTGCCCCCCCCCCGCTCTTCTATCCTTCTTGATCCCGAGTGTGCCCGCTGGTTGGCCACCCCACACCCCAACTGGGAAGGCTGCCGAGGGGTGGTGGGAGGAGGACACATGCCTTCCTCTTTGGGTGTGTGTGTGTGGAAGTGGTGGTGCCCACCTGGAGAATTCTGTCTCTCGTGCAGCAGCAGCAGCCAGGTTTCCTCTCCTGCGACCGGGAAGCGCAAGAGATTCGTTGTCCGAGGTCCCTCTCCTTCACCCTGGCCCGTGGGGAGTGTGTCAGGAGGGGCGTTTTGGGCTAACTGGAGGCCATGTGAGAGCTGCCATCAGTCGAGGACTCTGGAGATCAGTGTTCAACCTACCCCCAAACCGCAGCCACTCAGACGGAGGTGGGTGCAAGCAGTAAAGCATCCCTTCAGCATCTCCTTTGGCCTCCAAAGTCTCTCCCTGGAAAGAAACCTGATGGCAGCCATCTCAGCCACAGGGGCCTCCCCCCCCCGTCTCTCCTGGGCCCCTGGCAAGATCCCCTTTTGAAATGCTGGTGATGTTGGGGGAGGGCCATCTGCTTCCTCCGAAAAACCCCTCCTGCTTTGATCCTCTCCAGGGCAGTTCCTTCCGCTCAGGCCATCTGGTCAGCCCCTGCCGCCTTCACGGGATGCTCTCCTTCCTTGGTGGGCCTGGGGGGAAAAGTGACCAAACGCCCAGCCGCCAGCTCGCAGCTTGAGCGCTCACCACCAGGGCCTGGTAGGCTGACCCCCTCCCTCGCTCCTCTGGGCCTGGGGAGACTATTTCAGGTGGATGTGCTTTGTGCCCCGCCCCATGAGGGCAGTTGGAGACCCCATGAGGCTGTTGCCGATATCCGTATCTTGAACATTTGTGGCATGGCCCGTACCACTAGCTCCTCTTGGCTAATCTTCCTGACACCACGCAGAGACTCCCTCTGCTTGGGACCCCTCCCCTCCCCTCCCCTCAGTGCTGGCTGGGTTTGCCCCCGGGCACCATCCGGCCAACATCTTGGAGCTAACCAAGCCAGGTAGCTTGAATTGGTCAGGTCATGACTTGGGGGGGGCACAGAGGGGGGCACAGCTAATGACTGAAAGGTTGCAAGAAGAAACCAAAATAGAAGGAAAGTCTTCCAGGTAAAAGGCTGACCCAGACCTAGACCTGGATCCAAAAAAGAACCACCACCACCACCACTGCCCTGAACCTCCTCCTGGGATATCAAAAAGGTGCTGAGGCAAGTCAGGGGCAGCTCCTTGTGAGCCAACAGGGGCAGGTCCGGGCACCTTGGCAACAGCAGTTGAATTTGCTTTGCTGGAAGGTTTGAGGGTGGCTGCCTGAGATTCTGCTCCACTCGCACAGCAGTAAATAAACTCTCATTTGACAAAAGGTCCAAAGCATTCTCTCTCTCTTTCTCTCGTTTTGTGTTTGTGTGTCACATGCGCACCTTGGGGAAAGAAGTGGGGTGAGGTGTGGTAGATTCCTATCACATAATGGTAGTCCCTCAGTCAGGGAAAGCTTGCCTGAAGAGAAAGGTATTTGCCTGTTTCCAGAAAGACAGCAGAGACGGGGCAGTCCTGGCCTGTAGTGGGAAGAGTGTTCCAGAGTCTGGGCGCAGCAAAGGCCCTTTCATGGGTTCCCATGAGATGTACCTGTGAAGGTGGCAGGATGGAGAGAAGGGCCTCTCCTGATGACCTTAACACCCAACTCCATTCATACTGTGAGTTTTAATCTTTGAGGTAGCTAGGACCCAGGCTGTATAGTGTTTAGACTACCAAATAGCTGATTGGCAGCCAGTGGAGCTGCTTTAGAGGGGTGTCATGTAACTAGCTCCAGTCAGCAATCTGGCTGCTGAATTTTGAACTCGTTGAAGTTCCCTGAGGCTTTTTAGTGGGAGTTCCCGCATAGACTGTATTGTAGGAGTCCAGTTGGGACGTCACTCATGCACGAGTTACCGTGGCCAGAGCAGGTTTCTCAAGAAACGGGCGTAACTGGCATACTAGCTTTAATTGTGCAAATGCACTCCTGGCCACAGCCCTGACCTGGCATCCAGGCTCAACGATGAGTCCAGCAGCACCCCCCAAGCTGCACACACCTTTTTCAATTGGGAGGGTGACCCCATCCAGTACAGGTTGCATCCCTCTCCCTTGTTCTCCCTTTCGACCCACCAGCAGCACCTCCATCTCGTCTGGGTTTAATTTCATTTTGTTCATCCTCATCCAGTTCATTATTAAAGCTAAACAGCTGTGTAAGATCAAAATAGCAGTTCCCTTAGAATCCAGAGGTAATGAGAGGTAGAGTTGGGTATCATCGGCATACTGGTGGTGACACTTAACCCCAAAAGTCCCCTGTGGTTTTATATAGATGTTAAATAACATAGGGGACAGAACAGAACCCTGGGTTAGAGGTTGTGGTGTCGAACATGAATAACCTAACACTACTTTATGCATTATTTCCTGCAGGAAAAGGACTGGAGCCACTTTAATGCAGTGCCCCCAATTCCCATTTCAGAGGGACAAGCCAGGAGGATGCCGTGGTCTCTAGTGTCAAAGGCAGCTGAGAGGTCTAGTAAAACCAAAAGGGGCACAGGAGCCTTATCCATTTCTCTGTGTAGGTCATCTACCAGTGCAACCAATGCTGTCTCCTTCCCATAGCCAGGCTTGAAACCAGATTGAAATGGATCCAAGTAGTTTATCTCATCCAGAAACCTCTGGAGCTGCAAGGCCACAACCTGCTCTAGTACTTTGCCTAACAATGGAATATTCGATACAGGTTGGTAATATTGTTGGATCCAAGAAAACTCCATGGACATGGGGTCATGAAGAGTCGGTCACGACTGTAACGACACAACAGACAGACAGAAGGAGGGCTTTTAAAGCAGTGGTTTTACTATTGCCTCATTTCAGCACGCTGGAATCCTGCCCTGTTTTAAGGAGGCATTCACTACTCTTCCTAAACAGGCTGCCATACCTCCTCTGGCAGCTTTTATGATCCACAAGGAGCAAGGATCCAGCAGACATGTGGTGGCCCTCATCTCCCCAAGGGTCCTGACCACATCCTCCGGCTGTAGGAGATGAAAGTCATCCATTAATACAGGACAGTTGGGTGTGGGTGGGTGTCATTTTATTTACTGGCCCAAGCATCCCTCTTGCACCTGGAAGGCACCATCCTCATTCTGTGACGTCTTATAGAGGGCAGGCAGCAGAGACTCGGGGGCAAGACCCTGAACAGCCACGGATTCTGTCCAGGGGGGCGGGAGACACATGAGACCAGGGTGTGCGTGTGTGTATGGCTCAGGAGAGGGTGTCTGCCTGTATTCCTCTGCACCCCTCTGCACCCCTCGGCAGCCCAGAGGCCTCGACTGGGCCCAAATTCGACAGAGGGCAACTCCCTGACATTGTCCTCTGGCCTGCTGGCCGGCCTGCTTTATCCCTGTCACTTCAGTCCCAGGGGCATCAGGGAGTGGGGGCTATAACCCCCCTCCCCACTGGCCAGCCTTGGCAGGCAGTACTGGGCCACCTGCCCCAGTGGAACCCCCACCCCCACCACCACACTGACAAAAACTTCATTTCAAAACGACAGGACCCGGAGCCCCTTCTGAGAGGCCAGGGCACCTTCTTGGCGCAGGATAGCTGGCTTCTTTCTTGCCGATTCCGTGTCCTGCAGCATGAAAAGCGCCCCCACCCAGAGGCATAGCCAGGATTTGGAGCGCCTGGGGACAACGTTCATTTTTGCACCCTTCCTGCCCCCCATTGCACCCCCCCAGCAACGGGGGCCCTGTGGGTGCGGGTGGGTGCATGCATGCACATGTGCATGTGTGTGTGTGTGCATGTGTGTGCATGCAAGGAGGCGGGTGCTGCAGCCACCGGCACCCTCTTGGCATTCCTGGGGCAGGTGCAGAGAGAGCCTTGCCCTGGGAATGGGCTCCGTGGCCTGCAGCGCTGGAGGAAATGGCGATGGGGGGGCTTTGCTGCTGCTGCACTCCTTTTTTGCCAGGGGCTTCTTGCTGACCGGTGCTGGAGAGGGAGCCGAGCTCAGCCTTGGAGCGATGTCCTTCCCGATACCCAGCCCAGCTTTGATGTGCCCCCCTGAGCAGTGCTCTCCTTGGGCAGCCTGGCCTCACATCTGGAAGACGCTGGCCTCCCCTCGGCTTGGCTGGGGCCCAAGGCTTGCTGGCTGGGAATTAGGCCCCATGGCCTGCCAGGAAAGAGCCTCCCTGCGCCCCAGGGGCTTAGGGGGGGCTCTCCCTCCTCCCCCTCCTCCCTCCTTGGTGGGGGGGGCAGGGATGTTCCCTCCCCTGATTTTCCTTTCTGCTGCTACGAGAGGCACATGGGACCCATGGGACCACCCCCTTCCTCCTTCCCAGGGTCTCCCCATCCATCTCCCAGGCTTGCCTCAATCTCACCTTTCAGGAGGGGAGCCCCCCCCCAATTGAAGCAGATGACCTCCTGGAATATTTTGGAGGGTTCAGATGTTTAGCAGTGCAATAATCCAAAAACAAACAAAAACATTCTACAGGGTCCACACTTTTTGTGAAGTGGCTTTCAGTAATGAGGGATAATATACAGTCCAGTACAATTAAGACATGTTCAAGTATTGAGAACAAGGAATCGAGGGACATCTTACAGCATTAATAGACTACATTACATAAAAGCTACAAGGTTATAAGTAGCTATAAACACAAAGTCTATATGTGCACCTATAGATTCATATGAAAGTCACATGATAGGTAGTCCATCATTCATGGAAAGCTTGCCTGAAGAGAAAGGTTTTGCCTGTTTCCAGAAGGACAACAGAGATGAGGCAATCTTGGCCTCCAGTGGGAGGGAGTTCCAGAGTCTGGGCGCAGTAGCAACAGAGGAGGCCCTTCCATGGGTTCCCACAACAAGTGCCTGTGAGGGTGGCAGGATGGAGAGAAAGGCTTCCACAGATGACCTTAACACCAAAATCTTTTAAAGATATCAAGGGAGGCCTTTCTCTCCATCTTGCCACCTTCACGTGCATTTGGCTTCTCTGTCGCTGCCCCCTAAGCTGTGGAACTCCCTCCCACAGGAAATCAGCCTGCCCCCCTCTTTGTTGTCTTGCTGCTGGCAGGCAAAGACTTTTCAGGCAAGGTTCTTCTTTCGCTGTGACCGGCTGCGTAAGAGGTGTTTGTTCATTTCCCTTCCGGCTTTTGTATTGTTTGTCTGTAAGCCACCTTCAGTCCTCTAGAAGAGGAAGGCATGGAAAGAAAGAAAGAAAGAAAGAAAGAAAGAAAGAAAGAAAGAAAGAAAGAAAGAAAGAAAGAAAGAAAAAGAAAGGTGAATAAACATGCACATGCACACACACAAACACACACACACATATTGCATGTGGGGACTTTTTTGGCCTTGTAAATCAAGAGTTTCAGCGCCCACATATGATACTCAGTTTCTGCTTGAACCAAAGGGGTCAGCAATAATAATGTAGCAGCAAAAACACCCAACTAGCTTATGCTCAGCCAGAAAGGAAAGAGAACTGGGCAATGTGTTTTTAGAAAAGTAAACAAGAAAAAACCTTACTAAGTACAAACATCAAAATATGTACAATAATACATACCGGAACTCAAGGGAGAAAGGGCACAGTAAGTTAACACAAGGACACAGAGATAAAACATGGCTTAAGCTAGACTAGCAGAGTTGAAAAGAGGAAAGGAACAGGGAAAAATATATTTCCAAATCTGAAGAATGCCACTCTTCTGCAGAGCAAGCAAACAGGAGCTTCCCAGGCAAGCAGTAGCCAAGAGGAGGGACAGGGAAAGAGGGTACAGAGGGCCTGAGTTTAGTTTATTTAGGATTTTAGTTTACTTAGGATCCCTGGAGTGCCAGGTGGCGGCTGTCTCCAGGGCTGCCTTTGTCCAACCTAGGCTCCTCGCCCAGATTCGCCCATACCTTGACGGTGACCTCCTAAGGACGGTTGTGCAAGCGCTGGTTGTATCGAGGATAGATTACTGTAACACGCTCTACATGGGGCTTCCCTTTACCCTTATTCGGCGATTGCAGCGGGTGCAGAATGCAGCAGCCAGACTGGCATTTGGTGCGGGAAGATATGGCCGCATCACCCTCACTCTGGCTTGCCTGAATTGGCTACGAATTGCCTCCCGAATAAAGTTCAAGGTATTGGTTTTGATTTGCAAAACCCTCCATGGCTCGGGTCCAGAATATCTGGCGGAGCGTATCGTCCCATGACCAACACTCCATTGCGGGTGCCCGGTGTGTGGGGGGGTGGAGGGCGGGGTGGGATTCCCCCATGAGCACCTATGATGTGTCCGAGAGGGAGGCTGTGACTCAGGCGCTAGTGGGTGCTGAGCTTCACGGCTGCTTCCCCTTTCGGCCTCTGGGAACCTGCACACTCATGCGAGACCTAAGGGATGGGGGCTTTTTTGGGGGGGGAGGGGTGTCCAACAGAAGTGCCCGAAAAGGAATTATTCCCCATGGCACAGAATCCCATTAGTTTTGCGGGGGGGGGTCTTTCTGGGCACCCCTTTGTTTTCACACCACTGGCACTGGCGGTCTTGTGACAAAAGCCGGGGAAGGCAAACGGGGGAAGCCTCCCTGAGAACACTCGAGGGGGCTGCTGCCTGAAGGGTGAGGAGGTGGGGGTGGGGGTGCCAGGCAGATGGGGAGACCCACCTCCCCCTGATGGCAGGGATGATGGGACCTCTTTAACTCAGCTCCTCTCCTGAAGGCCCCTCTACATGAGGCCCAAGGGGCTCAAAGGGCGGGGGGTGGGGGGACAAGGCAACAGAAGGGACAAGGAGCTGGCTCAGTTACACGCCTGCCTGGGACACAGGGTGCCGAAACCAACTCCATGGGGCCATCACTGCTCACCGTGGTGGGAGACAACAGGCCAGCATGGAGACAGACCCATGATGTCTCCATGAATCCTGGCCGCCAGCTGTTACTCCCTGCGCCTGGGGTGCCCCTCCTGCAGACATACGGTGCCTGGGGGTCGGGTCACCCCCTGGAAACCACAGAGAATGGTCTCCACAGGTCTTGGCCCCAGCATGTGGGCAACTGGGGGACAAGGTAAAGAAACCAATCGGGATGCAGGAAACCTTTGTTTAGGGGGAGCGGTGTCAATGGGGGGGGGAGCCACTGGTCTCCAAAGAGAGGCTTCTCTCCTCTAAAATCCTGGCTCCTTTTCCCCTTCCAGGGTCTTCCCTTCTCACTCACCTGCCCTTCTCCAGACCACCCTCCCTCCCATCCCCACCCACCCATCTGGGGTCTAGGGGGAGGCTCTGCTGGGGCCATGCTCTTTGCCCCCCCACACTGGAGAAGGTGGCGATAATCGTGCAGCTGTCTTGTGGCAATCTGGCTGTTTCCATCGGACGTCTCGGCTCTCTTCCCCTTGGGAGCTTTTAGGGCTGCTGCCTCTAATAAGAGTGAGGGGCCACAGAGAACTTTTTAAGAGGTGCTAGAACATGTACGTGTTGTGAGTCACCCCAAGTGGCCCTGGCCGGCTGTCAGATGTGCAGTATAGAAATATGATCAATAAATAAACAATAAAGATGTAAACATACTTCAAGCGGTTGCTCATTTTATAGGCCTTGGTTTTGGTCACCACACATTTCATTTAAAGTTTTCATTTGGTTTGTTCGGGATTGTATTATTCCAACAGCTTTAGCAAAAGCGGCCTCAAATGTCGGCTTTGGATGGGAAAATTCCTGTGTGTAACAAGGGGTTTGATTCCAGCGAATGTGATTGCTCTCTTGCGGAATGCTCCACTGTTCTTCTGTTTTCTATTTGAAAAGGTTTCATCCTCTCCGCACTTACAAAAGGGCACTTTCTACTTTCAGGGTTAAAGTTCAATAATAAATGAATTGTATCTGGAAGGGGCTTTGTGTCATTCTGGGTCACCGCATCTCAAGAAAGACAGAAGGTGCAGAAAAGAGCGACTAAAATGATTACTGGGCTGGGGCACCTCCCTTATGAAGAAAGGCTAAAACATTTGGGGCTCTTTAGTCTGGAAAAAAGGCGCCTGAGGGGGGATATGATTGAGACGTACAAAATAATGCAGGGCATGATGAGTAAAGTGGATAGAGGGAAGCTCTTCTCTCTCTCCCAAAATACCAGAACTAGGGGACATACACTCAAATTGAAGGCTGGGAGAGTAAGAACTGACAAAAGAAAATATTTTTTCACCCAGCGCATTGTAAGTCTATGGAACTCCCTGCCACAGGATGTGGTGATGGCATCTGGCCTGGATGCCTTCAAAAGGGGATTGGACAGATTCCTAGAGGAAAAGTCCATCACGGGTTACAAACCATGATGGAGATGTGTAATCTCTAGGCTTTAAACCAGGGTACTTCAAGGGCCAGATGCAGGGGAGTGGTATCAGGAGACAGATATCTGGCCTCATACACTCCCAAACGCATCTGGTGGGGCCGCTGTGAGATACAGGAAGCTGGACTAGATGGGCCTTTGGCCTGATCCAGCGGGGCTCTTCTTATGTTCTTATGTTCTTATGGGTTACCCTCTCCCACCCGACCCACGGGGGTTCAAGGGACCCATGCTTTTCATAGAATCCTAGAATCCATAGAGTTGGAAAAGGAGACCTCAAAGGCCATCTAGTCCAACCCCCTGCCATTCAGGAACCCCCATCACAGAACTCCCGGCAGATGGCCATCCAGCCTCTGCTTAAAATCCTCCAAAGAAGGAGACTCCACCACCTTCCTTCGTGGCAGCATATTATTCCACTGCTGAACAGCTCTAACCGTCAAGGAGTTTTGCTGGGGAGCTGGCTGGCCCCAGCTCTCCTTGGCCAGGTGGGATTTGCAAGGGGCCTTCCTGTGGCCTTCACCAACAAGAATCTCCCCAGAAGGCCCCCTTCCTTTTGGGAGGGAAATTGGGGGTACACACTCAGTTGGTTGACATCCCTCTGCAAAGGTGCTGCCATTCCAGTGGCAGTCATACTTGGCAAGAGGGAGGGGGAGAGTCGCCCAGGTGTGTGCCTCTTTCCCTCTTCCTACCTGGGGATTTCCAGCAGTGGATTCTCAGACGGAGCCCTTGGGAAGAGCGACAAGCCCTGGCACAGCCAGGGGAACCCCCCATCTCCCCGCCTCCCTGGCTGTGTCTGGGCAGAGGGGAAGTCCAGCTCCCCTCCTCCCCAGGAAGGCCGGTCAGTCGGAGCTTGCTGCAGGGAGAGGGCGGGTAGAGGGGCGGAGGGATCCCACCATCCCGTCATGATGATGACCTCATACCTCACCTTGCATGGCAGGAGGGGGCCCACTTCTCTCCCCCTTCCCTGTCTCCATTTTCCTGCACCACCCGGTACAGACCTGGAGAACTGGGGGGAGACCCCAAGGCTCACTCGGGGCTGGTTCCGAGACCCTTGGCAGGAGCCTCTCCAGCCTCTGCCTGAAAACCTCGGGCAAAGGGGCCTCCAACACCACCACCTTCCCGGTTGGAAGGCGGCTCTGACCCTCCTCAGGATGGAAGTTCCTTCGGTTTGGTTTGGTTTGGTTTGGTTTGGTTTCCTTCTCTAAATCCTAGAATTTCATTGGGTTGGATTTTCATTCTGTCCCCTTCGGTCCTCTTTTCTGTGGCCCACAGCAGGCCTGTCTTCTGTGCCCACAGGTGATCCCCTCTCAAACAGCCAGAGGGGCTGACTGCCTTCTCACCTCTCAATCTCTCCACCCACCCACCCCACCAGCCAAATGCATCCAGATCTCACCACCACCCTTCCCGGGTCCTTTTCAGGCAAAGCCCTGCCCGCCTGGGGTTGCCCCTCCAGCCTTTGCCCCTCTGGCCAGGGTTAGGGCCACGGTGACCAGTGGCTGCCCACTGCTTGTTTACCAGACTCTACAGACTTGGACTCCAGGGGCTTCCTTTCTTTCTTTGGGACAGCCTGTCCTGGAGCTCTTGCAGGGGGACCTGGAGGGGTGGCCCAGTGGGCACAGGAAGGGCACAGAAGGAGTGGGGATCACCCAGCTCTGGTGCTGCAGATTTTGTGGACTATTGGGGGGGGGGAGACAGGACCCCAGGCTTTGGGTGTGTTACCAGCCCCACACCTCCCCAGAGCAGGACCAGGAAGTGTGCCGGGGTGGGCTGGGGTGCAGACTACTTTCTGTCTGTATGAACTGTCTCTGCCTCTAGGAGCCGTGGGAGGGCAAGGGGGCAAACAAGGACAGCAGCAGAGAGAGAGGGAGAGAGAGAAAGAGGGTGGGACAAGACCTTGGAGGCTCCTCAAGGGTAGAACTGTTCCTTGGTCTTGCTGGGGGAGGGGGTTGCGGGACATTGGTCTTCCTTCACATGCCAGAACCTTAAGAAATGTGGCACTTATTACTCAAACCAGACAAAATCCACAGAAGGTCCTCCATCCAATCTGGCCTGGCGACCCTCTCAGCTGTGCCGGGCTCAGGGCTTGGGTTCAGGAGGCCCCATCCATAGCCTCTGGATGGAGGAGAGGAGTGGGCCAGAGGCCAAAGAGGTCCAGCCCCACTCCCCTCTGCAATGGGGCCGAGGGGAGTTGAGCCGGGAGGGAGAGCTCTCTGGGTCTTGCCCACCCACCCACACCCCGGCCAAGGCGAGTCTACCTGGGCATAACATGGCAGGGCTTGCGTCCCTGAGCGCCTTTCACCTGCCCTGGTCCCTGCCCATCCTCCCTTGGATGCCCGTAGGAGGGCAACTGGCAGGGGCACCTGCCCAGCTTGAGCCAAGGGGGTGATCTGAAGGACGGGAGGCAAGAAGATGGAGGAAGAGGCCGGCTGCCAAAGGACCCCCTATTCCGGGGAGGGGGAGAAGCTGACACCCCCCCCCCAAGATCACCGAGGGGGGGTTGGTGATGAGGAGAGGAGGCTCGGCTGGCCCCCTCCCCCTCCCCCTCGCCAGGAGCAACCACAGTGCTGTTCCTTGCTGGATTTCACACTTCCTGTGACTCCGTAAACAAAGTGTTGAGACAGCGGCCCCAGGAAGTGGCCATTCCCTCCTTCCCTCCCCCTGCCTCCTCCCCAGGGCCAGGCACACACACACACACACACACACACACACACACACACACACACACACACACACACACACACACACACACACACACACCACTGGCTCACTGCATTTCTTCCCCTTGCCAGAAAAAGGGAGTGATTGGGTGGGCTGGAGGGATGACTCACCTGCTTCCTGCCCAGACGCCAGGCTATAAAAGGGCCGGGCAGGGGCTCCAGGTTCAGACACACCACGGCTGAGGTGCAGAGGCTGATCAAAGCCAGCATCGCCCTTCGAGAGCCACCCTCCAACCCTCCAGAAGAGCCATGGGACCCTCTGGAGCCCCCCTGGTCGCCCTTCTCTTTGGGCTGCTGTTCCTGCGCTGCCCGTGGGCTGCCCCTCTCCAGGACAATGGGCCCCTGGTCATCACCTTTCCAGGCGAGATGGTCAGCAAGCTGTCAGAGAAAGACTTGGCCAAGGTCAGTTTTCCTGGCGATGGGCTGACCGGGACCCCCTGCCACAGGCATGGCGGCATTTGGACCCCCAGGGCTCTGGGCTGGGGCACTGAGGGTGCCACTAGGGCTGCCAGCTTCCCAAGGAGCCTCCTGTGAGCCCTCCCTACTCCACCTGGGACTGAGAGAGAGGTGTGTGTGTGTGGGGGGTCTGGCCTTCTCTGGGCACCAGCAGCGTTGGAGGGGCAGGCGAGAGGAGCGAAAGCCCCTCCCAAGTTGCACCTGAAGGAGGGAGTGCGTCCAGCACACCCAGGCTCAGTTCTGGTGGGGTCTCTGGGGGAGGGGTCTTTGAAACCACACAGGTGCTGGTGTTTTTGCTTGAACAAATGGACCCAACTTCTCCTTTCACCAAAACCATTGCTGGCTTTTTGCTGGTAGCCCTACGGTCGGCACCCCTGCATTTGCATTTTCTCTCCGTTGCTCTTTCCCTGCCGGTCGGTCGGTTGTTCGGTGGGTCGGTTGAGAGCAGCATCCAACTCAGATACCGCTGGAAGTGTTGATGATTCCCCCCCCCCCATGGGTTGGGCTGCTCAGCCAGAAAGATGACTTGAAGGAGAACCTGGATCCCACCTTGTCCCCTCAGAGGGTTTGTGGGGAGGCAGGTGGCTCGGTTTCTCAAAGGGGGTGGGCGAGGCGGGGGGGGGTCAGCATGCAAGGGTTGCAGGGGAAGGCGAAGGGGAATCCGGCCCAGGGCAGTGACCTGCCTCTTCCTCTTTGGCCCTTCCATCTGGTCCTTGAATGTGTCTCCCACACGGCTTTGTGTCTTTTCTCTTCATTGGAGCCTCTGCTCTCCATCTCATAGACTGCAAAATGTCTGTGAAGATTCTCAGTCATCCAGGTGAGGTATCCGGAAGTTATGGCAACTGGACTTCTTTTCTTGAGAGATCAAAATGCTTCTCTGCTCATTCAAGCAGTTTCCTCAGTCTGTACTATTTCCAGAGGATCAGCCCCCCCCCACCCAGTGCCTGCTGGTGCAGACCTCAGCACCATGCAAGCCACAAACAGAGCAATCCATTTGCAGGTTCAGCTGCTCATTAACAGCACTCGTGTTCTAATTATGGTACACTAATTTAATATCCCCAGTGTGTGTCTTGCCAGGTGAGGGGCAGAATCTGTAGTGCCAATCAATTCCAAGTAGAGGAAAATCGAATTTCCTGTTAATTCTCATTCAGCGGGTTCTCCCCCCCCTCTCTCTCTTTCACACACACACACACCACCACCAGAGATGCTCTGTGTGCCTGGCAGGGGGAGTTCCGGAGGGTTCCTCCGCTGCCAACTGTCTGAAGGGTCACCAGGGCCATGGGTGTGTTGGCACACACTTAGCCTCCCGCTGGCCCAAGGGGGCCTTTCCCCCCCCCAACCCCCAGCCCACCAACCTGAAGGCGTTGCCCGTCCTTCTCTCCCCCCTGCAGCGCTACCTCCAACGTTTTGGGTACCTGGACGAAGATGGGCCGGTGGTTGGTCAAGTGACGCTGGACTCAGCTCTCCGGAAGATGCAGCAGCGCCTGGGCCTGCCGGAGACGGGGGAGCTGGACGCCCCCACCCTCCAGGCCATCCGGGCTCCCCGCTGCGGAGTCCCAGACCTCGGCACCTTCCAGACTTTCCAAGGGGACCTCAAGTGGGACCACAATGACCTCACCTACCGGTGGGTGCAGCAGCCAACTGTGCCCGTGGCAGGATTCGGGTCTCCCCTCCCCCAGCGACACAAGGGGGCCCTTGGCGCAACAGTGGGTCAGGAGGATGGCTGTTCATCACCCCCCTCCGCCAGAAGCGGCATACAGCCCCACCTGTTGGGTGGGGTGGGGTGCCAGTTTTGGCTTCCGGTTGGCCAGGGCAGGGCTGAGGGGTGGCGGGGGTGGCAGGTGGGGCCCAGCATCCTCCGGTTGGGCTGGCCCACCACCCAGGGCTCTGCTGAGGCTCCCCCCCCCTCTCTCTGCTAATAGAGTGGTGAATACCTCCCCCGACCTGGACGCCGGCATCATTGAGGACGCATTTGCCAGGGCCTTCCAGGTGTGGAGCGATGTGACCCCCCTGACCTTCACACGCAAGGAGAGCGGCGACGTGGACATCCTGATCCTCTTTGGCACGGGAGGTGAGCGGGGGGGGCACCCGGGCCAGCCGGGGTGGGGGGTGGGCGCTCCTCCTTGGTTGCAGGGCAGGAGGCGGGGAGCCACGCGCACTGGCTCTGGAGGGCCAGAGGGCGCTGGGCCAAGGGGGGGAGCGGCGGGGGGCTCTTCCCCATGGGCGGGGGGTCTCTTGAATGCTGGACCCGAAGACTTGTGCCACTCAGCAGCTGGCCTGCCTCTCCACACCCCCCCCCGCGCACCCCCCCCCAGAACATGGTGACGGCTACCCCTTTGATGGGAAGGATGGTCTGCTGGCACACGCCTTCCCGCCCGGCAAGGACGTCTTCAGTGGCGACGCCCACTTTGACGATGACGAGTTCTGGACCCTGGGCACCGGCATCGGTGAGTGGCTCTGTCCCGGGGTGGGGGTGGGGGAAGAGGTTGCCCTTTGCCCCTGAAGGCCCCTTACCAACCCCCGGCCTCTGAATTGGGACCCCGCCTTCTGAGAGCCCCCCCTCCTCCGTCTCTCCCCTTTTCCTGGGCAGTGGTGAAGACCTACTACGGGAATGCCAACGGAGCCTCCTGCCACTTCCCCTTCACCTTTGAGGGGCGCTCCTACTCCACCTGCACCACGGAGGGCAGGGAAGACCAGCTGCCCTGGTGCGCCACCACCCCCAACTTCGACCAGGACAAGATGTACGGCTTCTGCCCCAGCGAACGTGAGTGGCAAGCACCGGGGGGGGGGCGACGACACTGGGGGAGGAGGGGGCCCTCCCTAGGAGGAAAGGGGGCAGCAACACCAATAGTGGCAGCCCCCCCCACTCCCTTTTGTCATGGGCAGCCTCCAGAGGCCACAGCTGCTTTTGCGGATGGAGCGAGTGTGGCTTCTCTCTTTTTTTCTACATGGCAGCTCCACGCTCTTCCTTCTTTTCTTCCTCTTTCTTTCTTTCTTTCTTTCTCCCTCCCTCCCTTCCCTCAGCTTCTCTCCCACCCATGTAGTAGAAAGCCACTACTCTGGGCAGCTTACAAACAAAATAAAAATCCATGCAACATAACATTCAGCAACAAACATAACTTTAAAAAAACCAAACAAAAATGAGACTCTCCCTAAATGCAATTATAGACAAAAACTAACACAAAGGACGGTAGCAAGATCAGTATCAATTAAAACAAAAACTTCAGGTTATCAGTGATTAAACGTAATTAAGATTAAGGAACGTTAACACTTTTGAAGGTGCGGTTAAAACTTTATATCTTCACATGGATTCTGAAGCCGACACAAGTGGATGTCTGGTGCACCTTCACCCTGTAGTAGAGAATTGCACAGGAAGCTCTCCAAGGCAGTGAGGTCCCCAGCTGCTGGGGGCTTTCTTTCTCAACATCATCCCCCCCACCCGCTTGGACTTGGGCCCGGCGCATATACTGGCAGCCAGGGGAAAGGAGCCAGGACAGACACGGCCCTATCCCAGTCTCCCCAGTACAAACCTGGCCCCTGTGTTTTGCACCTGCTGCCACTTCCGAACCACCTGCAAGGGCAGCCCCCATAGACAGCACTGCAACAGTCAATATTCAAGATTGCCTGCACTGTTGAGCCAGTACTATTAGGGGCCTCACTAGTGATTTGAGGGGAGAGGGGAGCTGGCTGGGGAATGCCCCATGGCCTGTCGCCATGGGAGGCTCAAGAGAAGCCTGCTGGAAGGCCACAGGCCAGGGGGAACTGGAGCTGCTCCCTTTGCTGTGCATGGCCCCCTTCCCGGATCCATCCCCAGGCAGGGAAGCCCGGGGGGTCCGTACCAAGGGGCGCTGCAGTTCCACAGAGCCTCACGTGGGGAAGGGTGGGGGTGTCCTTCCTGTCCTCCCCACCACTGGCCCTCCCCTGATGCTTGGGGGCTGCACTAGGGCCCAACCCATGACTCACCTCCTTCCTCTCCCCCCCCCCAGTGCTCTTCACCTACGGCGGGAACGGTGGGGGCAAGAAGTGTGTCTTCCCCTTCGTCTTTGACGGCAAGTCCTACGACGGCTGCACCACGGACGGGAGGGACGATGGCTACCGGTGGTGTGCCACCACCGCCAACTTTGACCAAGACAAGAAGTATGGATTCTGCCCCAACAGAGGTAGGGGGGCACTTCCTCGAGCCATTTGGGGGTGAAAGGGGGGCTGAGGGGAGCAGGTGGGCCCTGCATGGATGGGGAGGGCAGTGGGGTTGGAGGGGTGGTGCCCCATCGGACTGCTCTCCCCCCTCTCCAGGGGGCCTGTGGGGGTCCAGGGGGTGGGCAGGCCGAGTGCTGAGTGTTTCCACCCAAACTTCCCCGCAGACACGGCCGTGATTGGAGGGAACTCCCAGGGCGAGCCCTGCGTCTTCCCCTTCACCTTCCTGGGAAAGACCTACAGCGCCTGCACCTCTGACGGGCGGGGGGACGGGAGGCTCTGGTGCGCCACCACCAGCAACTATGACACAGACAAGAAATGGGGGCTCTGCCCTGATAAAGGTACTGCCGGGGTTGTCGGGATGCGGGCAAGGAAACAGGAGCACCTCTGGAGAGGGGAGGTGGGTGGGGGGGCTGCTGCAGACATACCCCCCTGCCTGCAGACCCCCCCGCCTTGCCCACTTCCCACCACAGCACATCTCTGGCCAGGACTGCCCTGCTTCACCTCTGGGTGTGCCTCCGAGAGCATGCAGGGCAGGCGCTGACATGGGTCCGGGGGGTGGGGGTGGAGGGGAAGAGGCATATTTCTCTCTGCCCCCCTCCCCCGAAGCCCGCATCCCCAGCAGGAATCTTGTGCCTCCTTCCAGGGTACAGCATCTTCCTGGTGGCTGCCCATGAGTTTGGCCACTCCCTGGGCCTGGAGCACTCCAGCGTGCGCGAGGCACTCATGTACCCCATGTACACCTACCTGGAGGATTTCCACCTGCACCCTGACGATGTGGCCGGCATCCAGTACCTGTACGGTGAGTGGGGGCTGCTTTCCCTCCCCCCCCCACTAACCCGGCAAGCAGGACCCTTCCCTGGCTGGAAATGAGGGACGGTGGCCTGATTGTGCCCTGCAGCTGGCCTCGTGGGATCAAGGGGAGCTGAGCAGTGCCGAGCCCCTCCCCCATGCGCTGGGGCTCCTGGCCTGATCCGGCTGGAAGCCCACCCCCACCCCCTTGCCTTACGCGCCTCCGTCTCTCACCACCAGGAAAAGGATCTGGCCCTCAGCCCACAGTGCCCAGCGCCCCCACTCAAAGCCCGGATGAGGATGACGACGACGTACCTGACCCAAACCCCACAGAATCAGACGGCTCCTCCACGACCGATGAAGAGGGCTCCTCAGTGACTGAGACCACCCCTGTGGATCGCCCGGCAGAAGCCTGCCACGTTGGCCACTTTGATGCCATCAGTGAGATCAAGAAAGAGCTGTACCTCTTCAAGAACGGGTGGGCATCTGTGTGTGTGTGTGTGTGTGTGTGTGTGTGTGTGTGTGTGTGTGTGTGTGTGTGTGTGTGTGTGTGTGTGTGTGTGTGTGTGTGTGTGTGTGCATGCGCGTGCATATGCATGCGTGCATGTGTGTGTGATAACATGCAGGTGCGGAACAAGGAAATGAAGGCTTGGATTCTGCTGAGGGAGGTCACCGTGACAAGTCGTGCCTCTAACCCAGTCCTTGCTCCTCCTCCTCCTCCTCCTCCTCCTCCTCCTCTTTCCCCAGGCAGTACTGGAGGAAGCTGGGGTCAGGGTCGGAGCCCATTGAGGGCCCGCTCAGGATCCAGGACACGTGGCCGGCCCTCCCTGATGTCATTGATGCCACTTTTCAGGACAAGCTGACCAAGAAGGTTTTCTTCTTTGCTGGTGAGTGCTTCCCACAAAGGCCTTCCAGGGTCACCATCCGTCCCGCCCCCTTCCAACCCCAACCCCTTGGTGCTGAGTGGTAACAATGTGCCAAGCACAGAGAACAGACAGACACACGGACAAGCGAATGCTGCCCGCTTCAATCAGAGGCGCAGTGCCAGCTTTTGAACTGCCTGGGCCTCTTCCTGGTGCTCCAGGTCCGAAGGCAGGCTTCTCGGCGGCCCATGGCTTCCAACGGCCGCGCAGAAAGCACTTGCCGACAAGCTGGACTTGGCCAAACGCCGCCCTTTGCCTCGTCTCAGGGAGCGGCCATGCCAACAGACGACGAGGGGCTTGGCTACACCCTGAGCCTCCTTCTTTGCATTTCAAAGGTGCCTCTCTACGCTGAACCCTTCTGTCAGTGGGAGACCACCTTCTCTGCCAGGCCTCCATCCGCTGGTTTCCCTGGGATCTGTCATTTCAGGGGGGGAGGGCTTCAGGTCATCTGCTAGAGGACTTTAATGCCCTCCCTTGAACTCCTGCAGAGGAGCCCATGTTCCTTTGCCAGAGGGCAAACCCCACAGGTCCCAGCCATCCTTGGGACAGAGCCCGGGCAGTGATGTGAACGATGGGGCAGAGAGCCTCCTTTCCCATCAGGTGCCTCTTGAGTCATCCTTGTGCACCAAGTCCATGAAGGCTTCCTCAGAAACTGCCCCCTCCTGTCCCCTCCCCAAGACGGGCCTCTGAGGTGCCCTGCTCGGGGGCCACCTCCGCTGAGCGCCAGTCCCCTTCCTCTCTGTGACGGTGCACCCGATTGAGCAAGGGCCCTAAGGCCTGCCATGGGAGAGGTGCCCCCAGCATGGGCCAGGCCTTGCGGGGGGTGCGTGGAGTGGGTGGGTGGGTGGGTGGGTGGGAGAGAGAGAGAGAGAGAGAGAGAGAGAGAGAGAGAGAGAGAGAGGGGGAGACCATACAGATTTCAGTCTCCACCACTCCTCTAAAATGCGCTGGCAACTTAAATTCGGACCAGAGATTGTGGGGGTTTGTCCCTCTTCCTGTGTTCCCACCCCTCCGCACTCCATTGTTCCTGTCTGCAATGAGGGGAGGGAGGAAAAAAGGGAGAAAAAAAACGCAGGCGCACCTCCATCTGCCATTGGAGCAGCCCCGTAGGGATTCCTGTCTCTTAAAGGGGCGGTGGGGACAAAAAAACAAACAGAAAGCGAGGGGAGCCCGGCATTCACAGCTTTACAATCCACATCAGAAGATTTTTTACCTCTGGAGACCAGGTACTTTTAAAGTGCACTGGAGCATGCTTAGGTGGGCGTGGTCGTACTTAATTTTTTTTAAAGTCCGTAGCTGGTGGGGAAACAACTTTAAGCTCCGGATCTGGGAGCCCTTTGCCTCAGATTTTAGGGGTCATGTAAAAGCAGCCAAAGGCACGGCACGGAGGGAGTGGAAGAGTAGCCAACATGTTGGCGCCCCCTCCGCTCACCCAGCCGCCATCACCCTCTGCTGCCTTTCAGGGCTTGGTGCAGGCCAGGGGTCACGTGCAGAGGGATGGCGCTGGCAGTATTCAGCACGACAGTGGAGGGGGTGAGCCCAGGAGGGTGAATAGGGAGAGCCTGAGCCTCTGTGCCCATGGAGGAGGTATACTGTGGCGCAACAGCTCTGTGTGTTCCGCAGGCCAGCGCTTCTGGGTATACCAAGGGACAAGGGTCCTGGGGCCCCGGAGCCTTGAGAAGCTGGGCATCCGGAGGGACGTGCAGAAGATCACCGGCGCCTTGCAGAGGAAGAACGGGAAAGTGCTGCTCTTCAATGGAGAGGAGTTCTGGAGGTAGGGAGGCCAAAATGAGCAGCCGGCCGGCCGGCTGGTGAACCCCTCAACCTTGGCACATTCAAGATCCCCCTGGGCCATCAGCAGGACGCCTGTAGGGCCACCCGGCAGCAGCAGCAGCAGCAGCAGCAGCAGCAGCAGGGGGCTTCAGCTGGTGGCCCAAGCAAGCCACACAAGGAGCCAGAGGGAGGGAGGTGCTTATCCGAGGCCACCAGCCACTTCTCGTGGCATTGGTGGGATGATGGCAGGAGGACGCCCCCGGGCCAGTGCCAGGATAAGCTGAGGGCCCCATACCTATGTCTGGCAAATGTGGCTGGAGGCCCCCAACACCTCCAGGGGCACCGGACTAGGGTCTCTCTGCAGCCCCACCTGCAAATCCTGAGGCCAACCCAATGTGAACCTCCTGGCGCCCAACTGAGGGTGAAGGAGGTTGGGATGAGGGTGGGAGGGAAGGGGTCGGAGAGGTCAAGAGAGCTGGCCCAAACGCCCTTTCCCCCTCTCAGGCTGGACGTGAAAGCCGAGCGGGTGGATCGGGGCTACCCTCGCCCCACCGAGAGCGTCTTTGGAGGCGTCCCTCTGGACTCGGACAGCATCTTCCTCTACAAAGGTGAGTGGGCTGAGAATCAGACTGAGGGAGACGGAAGGCATCTCATCCAGCAGGGGCCACAAGGGAACACCCCCCCACACACACACATACACACCCTTCCCCTGCCCTGGCCTCAGCTGCATCACAAGCACTCTTTGGCAGTAACCGCCTGGCCGGGCAGCCCCCTTGCGCCCAGGGGTCCTGGGCCCAGGCAGGGTCCTCCCCCACGGCCCCCTCCTTCGGCTTCTGGGTTCTGTACACAGCCTATTTATTTATTTATTTATTTATTTATTTATTGCATTTATACCCCGCTTATCTACAATATATACTCTAAGCGGCTTACAAAACATCGGGCCTCAATAGCCATAAATTACAAAAAAAAAAAAAAAAAAATAAAACCAATAAAAATAACACTAAGCAAAGTTAAAACCTAATGGCACCTCAGTGACTGACAATGATAGATAAAATAGTTTACGATGGCGGAGGGAAAAAAAAAACAGTTAAAAAAAAACAGTTAAAGATCGCCAAAGGCCTCCCGGAAAAGGTAGGTCTTTAACGCCTTCCGGAAGGCCAGCAGCCTAGTGTTCAGGACGTCAAATGGAGGTCCGTGTGAGTGCTGCGAGAAGAGAGAGGTGTGTGGTTGTTCTATGTGAGGGTAGACAAATTAGATCAAAACCATGCCCCAGGGAAGGGAGGAGCTTAACTCTCTGTTTCTGTTCCTTTCCATTCCTTTGTTAATATTCTTTTTTTTTTAAAAAGTATGTGACAGGTTGAGGATGATGGGAGGGCAAGCAATTTACACTCAAAATAGATGCTGCCAGTCCTGGTGCAAGGCCAAGTGGGAAAGATCCTTATTTATTTATTTATTTATTTATTTATTTATTTATTTATTTATTTATTTATTTGAGTATTTTTACCCCATCTTTCTCCTTGGAAAAGGATCCAAGGTGGCTTACAGTAAGGAGAGACTGTACAATCCATTACAATTAAGACACAATCAGTTTGAGAAACAGGGCATTGAGGGGCATCTTACAGCATTAGAAGGCAACATTAAAACTAATTATTGATAACATAGTATCAATGTAGTCACTCAAGAAGAGATACGAACACAAAGTTACAAGTGGCTATAAACACAAAGTCTGTGTAGCCCTTTATGGTAAATTCTTATAAAAGACACATAATAGGTAGAGTCCATCATCATGGAAAGCTTGCCTGAAGAGAAGAACTTTTCCTGTTTCCGGAAGGACAGAGATGAGGCAGTCCTGGTCTCTAGTGGGAGGGAGTTCCAGAGTCTGGGCTCATCAGCAACAGAGGAGGCCCTTGCATGGGTTCTTACAAGATGTACCTGTGAAGGGTGGCAGGATGGAGACTAAAGGCCTCTCCTGGTGACCTTCGCAGCCAAGCGGGTTCATCCTGCGAGATTCGATCGTCAAGGTAGCCCAGGCCCCAGGCCCTACAGTGCTTTAAATCCTCTGGCTTTAAAAGTCCTCCCCCTTCCTGCTCCACAGCCCCCAAAGGATCCCCCAGGATGAAGGGGATCTCCAGGGATCCCCCAAACTTGAGGGGATGCCAGAAAGCTTTTTCTTGGCCTCAAATGACTATGGCTGATGACATTATCCTCCCTGCGCAGCATAAAGCGGCACAACAGAATTTCAGCCAGTAATCTGCAGAGTTAAAGAACAACCGTACCTTAATACAGTTATGCAAACTTTTGAAAGTTTTGCAAGCGAAGTGTGTTAGAAGAAGGGACTCAAATCAGTTTGGTTATAAAAAATCTTTGTCAATGGAAGGACAAGAGAGAAAGGGCCAACCTGATCCCCCCTCCCCCCAGGGAGAGCGTCCCAGAAGCAGCCCCAGGGAAGGCCCTGCCCCAGTGTCCGTGTCAAGGGCACCTGCAATGGCTCTGGGACCCACAGGAGGGCCTGCTCTGTGGATCTGAAGAGCAGAGAAGGCTCGTGTGGGGAGACACGGTCCGTCAGGTAGCCCAGACCTGAGCTGTATATAGGGCTAGATACAGGTGATGACCAGCACTTGGAACTGGGTTCAGAAACGGACTGGTGTGGTTCTTGCATGAGAGGAGTGAGAGAGGCTCCCTAGAAGCGGCCAAAGGTCACTCAAAATGAGACCAAGCCTCTCTCTGCCACTCCACCCCCAAGGCCATTCACTTTGTCTGCGTGGGAAGAACTGAGTTGCCCAGGTGGTATCTTTGTTTTCCCCAGTGGAATAAATAACTACCACGGGTGGGTGGGGTGGTTTAATTGGGCAAGTGGCAGAGGGGAAGGAGGAGGCTGAAACCCTTCTGCCTTCCTGTAGTGGCCCAGATCCACCTGGGGATGGATGGGTGCCCTTGAGGGCCCTTCTGCCTGTCTCGACCCTCCAGGGAGATCCTGGGGCCTTCATGTGTCTCTCGGCTTAGCTAACCCGCCCCCCCCCCGCCTTCCCCCCTCTCTCTTCCCAGGAAAATACCACTTCTGCCGGGACCCCTTCTGCTGGCAAATGACCCCGCGCTACCAGGTGGACAAGGTGGGCTACCTGAAGTATGACGTCCTGAAGTGTCCTGAAGAGTAGGTCCACCCCTTGGTCAGAAGCAGACCGGACCCCCCTGGACCTGTGGCACTGGGCCGTGGCTCAGCAGGGACTCCTCCGTGGCAGCTGCTGACGCTTTTACCCCTGCCAGGGCTGGCAGAACTGGCACTTAGAGCTCACTTGGGGCCAAGAGGGGGACTCTCCAGCCACCCCAGGGCACCTTTGCCCCCTCCCCCCCACCCACCCCAGCCGGGCACTCTGGGACACTGAGGGGGGGGGCAGGCTCTTGCACAAAGGCTTCCCTGTTGGAGACAACCAGATTGCTGCCATGGGATTGCAGGGTGTGTGTGCCTTCTTTCTGCTGGGACTCCTTCACCCCTGCCTGATGGAGCAAGGGGCTCTGCACATCCACAGCTTATGCTGTTTCTGTCGCACTGGGGCCTCCTTGCAGACCCTGCACTTTGCACACGTCTGCAATAAAGGACATCCTGGACCCTTCAGAGTCTCCTGTCTCTCTGTGGGGCACACAGTGTGTGTGTGTGGGGGGGGTAGCAGAGGAGACCGGGGGAGTTTCTGCAGATTGGGCGTGGGAGGAGGCAGGAGGAGAGGCGGGCAGAGGGCAAGGTCCCTGCACCGAGGGAGACGTCCTCCAACACACCCACCCGCCATGGCTTTCCTGGGGTTTCACCCCCCCCACCGATTCTCCAGGGCAAGGGCCCTGTGCTGGGGGCCTTTGGTGGAAGGGGGCTATGGTGACTGACTGTGGCCCTGTGACTGCCCTGGGGGTGGGAGGGGCCCCTCCCAGGAACAATAATGACCCATCCCAGTTTGCCTGGCTACTGATTTGTGTCAGGATGCACGTGTTGTGTGTGTGTGTTCAGTGATGCAAGTGTGTGTGTGTGTGTGTGTGTGTGTGTGTGTGTGTGTGTGTGATCTGTGGAAGATCTCGGTGCATCCTCTCCTTTGTCCTTTGCTACAGACAGAGCTGTCCAGGACTTGTTCTCGTGGGACCTGTCAGCTTGGGAAAGGTGGGAGATTCCTGAGGAGAGGCAGTCCCAGGGTGGTGGTGGAGGCGGTGGCGGTGGCGGTGGAGGAGGAGGCGGTGGCGGTGGCGGTGGTGGGCTCAAGTGGCAGAGCCCCAGCAATGCAGGCAGAAGCTGCCTGGCACCATCCTGAGCACCAGCTCCAGGGTGGGCCAGGAAGGGACCCTACCAGAAGTGGCCTGGCGTGGTCCTTGCCAGGGGACGTGGACGGAGCCCCCGGCTGGCTCGGAGGTGTCAGCTTCCTTGTGCTCTGTGTCCGAGTTCAGTGGACCTCAGCCTTTGTCCCCCCCCCCCGGGGGGGGCCTCTGTGTCCCAAAGGCCCAGCTGGCACAGTCAGTGGTCAGAGATTCTGAGACGTGGCACCCAAGGCATCTGGAGGGCCAACACTGGGTTAGAGGGGTCAAGGTGGGGTATAAATAAACAAACAAACAAACAAATAAATAAATAAATAAATAAATAAATAAATAAATAAATAAATAAATAAATAAATAAATAGGCCCTGCCTGGCAGGGTCCCTGTCCCCACCTGGCTCAGTAGGAAGAGAGGGAGTCAGCAGGATGGACCACTCTGAGCAGCTCTCTTTGTGTTGCCTCCTGGATCTGCCCACCAGGGAGGCAGCTGCTCAGTTCCCTGCAGGGGGAGCCCCCCCCCCACATCTCTCTCTCTCTCTCCTCTCCTCCCACCCCCAATCTGGGATGTGGCAGGAAAAAAATCCCCACACAAAATTCCACCATGCTGCCGTGTGCCCCCTTTCCTGTGGCTCAAAATATGCCCACGGGAAAGGTGGTGACGCAGAGGTGCGCAAGGAGGAGGGACAGGCTGGATCCCCCGCCTCTGCGGATCAGTGGCCACGGAGTTCCCCGGGCTTTCCCACCCGGGCAGGCCTTCTGCTCTGGCTGCCAGGAGACCCCAGGGTGAGACTACCAGGGTGGTGGAGTCTCCTTCTTTGGAGGTTTTTAAGCAGAGGCTGGGGGCCATCTGTCAGGAATCCTGTGATGGGGGTCCCTGCATGGCAGGGGGTGGGCTAGATGGTCCTTGGACGTCTCTTCCAACTCTTATGATTCTATGGTTCTCTGGGCAATGACAGAGGAATGGCCTGCTCCCTCCTCCATCTGAGAATGGGCCCTTCCCCATCTCTGAGGATGCCTCCTACTTCCTGCCTAGGCGCACCTGCTCCAATACAGGAAGGGGAGAGAGACAGGGAGGGGGCTGGTGCCCAACTCCCCCACCTCCGTGTCCGTCCTGGGGCACGCAGCCCCCCCCCCTTAGGCTTGCCCACGTGGACTTGGTGGCAGCAGTAGGCAGGGAGGCCACCTGAGGCTTCAAGTGGGACTTCAGCCAAGTCCCCCAGGGAACACAGGGGGTTGAACCCCGGGGCTTTTCTTCTGCTGCTGTGCCCCAGTGCTGAGCCATCACCTGTCCCCAAAGCCCCCCACTGACACTCTTTTTTTTTTTTAAATGGGCCTGCCAAAACAGGACCAGGCGGCTGCTCAGCCTGGGACCCGCTAAGATAAACAGATCTTCAAATTGCGTCCCCATCTTCTGTCCAGGAGGCTTTCAAAACCTGCCAGCAGCCTTCCGCCTGCCTTCCTTTGTTGGGTTAGTTTTGGTCGAATCCGGAGCCTCCCCCGTGTGTGTCACCTGCAGACCTAATCAGACTCGGGGAGGCCAGCGGCCGGCGACATCCTGTGGAAGGGAGTTCCGCAGGTGGAGAGGGAGCTTCGCCCGCTGAATGGGTGAAGAGGCTCCGCCTCTTTCTCAGCCAGGTCTTCGGTTCCGCGGCTCGGGGGGGGGGGCGGGGGGGCGGGGGCGCTAGGACCACGCGGCGCCCGGAGTCGCCCTTCGCCTTCGGCTGAGCCGCGGCGGCGGGAGCAGCTTCCCTCGCCGCCCGGGCCGCCCCGGCAGCAGCAGCAGCAGCAGCAGGAGGAGCAGCAGCAGCAGCAGGAGCATCGCCCGGCCGAGGGTCCGGCGGCGCGTGGTAGTGGCCCCAAGGGCAGAGCCCGCCGCCGCCCGGCATGAGCCGCCGCTTCACCGTCACCGCCGGCGAGGAGCCGCGCCCGAGCAACGCCGCCCCGCCGGGAGGAACCCCAGCACCCGCGGCGGCGGCGGCGGCGGCAAGCGGAGGAGCCCCCGCGCAGGTGCCAGGTAAGGGCGCCCCTCCCCGGCTCGCCCCCCCCTCCGTGCCTGCCGCCCCTCCCCTCCCCTCCCTCCCTCCTTCCCTCTTTCGCCGACCGCCCCGCGTCCTCTTCCCGGGCGGCCGCAGGTGGTGGGCGGAGGTGGCCGCGGAGGGTGGGTGGGGGGTGCGGTGCGCCGCTTGGCCTGGGGCGGGGGGCTTGGGCGGGACCGCGCCGGGAATCCTCCATCCTCCCCCCCCCGCTCGCCTCTTGCCGGAGCTCCGGAGGCGGCCGGCCGGCAGGGGGGCGCAGCGGCGGCCGGCTTTGTTCCGAGGGGCTCATGGGGGTTGGGTGTCCGGGCCCCGCCAGCCAGCCTCCCCGGCGCCGCTCCTCCCCGGGCAGCCGTGGCAGGTCCCGTCACCGGAGCCGTATCGATCGCGGTAGAAACCCAAGCCCGGCAGCCGCCCGAGCGCTTCCTGGCCCCGACCTTCCTCCCCCCCAGGAAAGGGCAAGCGGGAGGCGCCGGGAGGAACGGAGAGGAGCCCCCCGGGCCCGGGCGGGGCTCGTGGCCGAGGGTTGCGGCGCGGGTGGCCCCTTTCTCCCGGAACGGCTGCCGGCTCGGAGATGGGAGGCCAGGCTGTGATGGGGGTGCCGAAGGCGCTCTGCGTACGCTCAGAGGCATCCTCCGCGTCCCTCGAGAGGGGCGCTGGAGAAGCCGGCACGAAGGGCTGCTCCCGCAAGCGGACCCTCCCAGCCTCAGTCAGGGGCAGCCAGGTTTATCTGTCTGTGGGGCCGAACCTGCGCCCGCCTCCGCCACTCCCGTTTCCCTGCCTGGAGGAGGAGCGCAGAGCAGACAGATGGCCACTGGTAGCCTTTGCTCGGATTTTTTTTGGGGGCTTCTTGAGCCCGGAAAGGCGGAGAGAAGGGCAGGCGAGAGAACGTGGGGCTGAGCCCAAGGGAGCCCCTCTTCACCCTCCGAAATACATGGGGTGTGTGCTTGGGTTCGGGCGGCGGAGATTTGTGTGCGACTCAAGCGGGGAAGGAGGGTTTTTTCCCACCTCCGCAAGAGTGTTGAGAGCCCCCCTGCGGGCCATCTGGATGGAACTGGAGGCCAGGAGGCACAAGGGCCGCCCCAACCTGAATGTCTCTGGAGGGAAAAGATGAAGCCCATACATGGGGTGGGGTGGGGTGGGGTGGGGTGGAGGGAGGAGGTTGCTCTCTGAGGTGGCCTTTGATCCTTTTGGGCTACCACAAGGCTCTGGGCATGGGACTGGCTGCCTCAGAAGAGCATACCTGTCAAGTTTTGGATTTGAAAATAAGGGAAATTTTCCGAAACCGGCTGTGAGTTATCCCACCACCACAACCAAGCTCCAGTATCTCTCAAATTTTAAGATAGGTGTACAAACTATCTGACTGCTGTATGTAAGTACCTAAAGAAACCTGATGTGGTATAAATTCAATAGGCAGCTGTAGCTAAATTCAGTTTTTCTCCTTACAGGGCTTACATTTTCTTTTGCCCACATTCATCATGCTATAATCTTTTATTTTTTCAGTCACAAACATATGTCCACTTCATCTGTTGTTACTCTGTAATAAAATGTCTTAGGTCCTTTTTACACGACCCCTAAGATCCGCTGGCCACTTAAATTTGGACCAGAGATCTTAGGGGTTCCTCGCTCTTCCTCTGTCCCCAGCCCCCTCCGCACTTCCTGGTTGCTGGCTGCCTGAGGGAGGGAGAAAAAAGAAAGAAAATACTGCTGGTTTACCTCCGTTTTGTTCCGGGCAGCATTCAGATCTCTTAAAGGGGCCGGGCGCAAAAAAAAGAACAAACAGAAGCCAGGAGAGCCCCGCACTCACTATCCTTACACCGGATCAAAAATTTGTCACATCCAAAAAGCAGGTACAAGAAAACTGCTCTGGGTAGTGCTAAAGTGGGCGGGGTCGCACTTAATTGTCTGCAAAGTCCAGAGCTGGTGGGTAAACATTTTTAAGGTCCGGACCTTGCAGCCATTTGCGGCGGAGCTTAGGGGTCGTGTATAAATGCCCTTAGTCTCTGAGCATAAGCAGAGTTCAAAGGAGACAGCCTTTGTCTAGGCAGAGGAGGCTTGATTTCCCCCTCTTTAGTCAAAGAGGTGTTGCTCCCCCCTCCCTTCTCAGGTTGTTCCTTTTGTCACATAGGCAGGCTAAACAATAGCCCTTCTCTGCCAGAGGCAGCCAGAGATCTGCATTTCTAAAGCTGTTTTCCAGGTTTTGGGAGCTAATCTTTACAACAACTAAAGAATTTGTCTGCCAACTGTGAATGGCCTGCCTGGTGGGTACCAGATGTTTTTAAAATATGGGACATTTCTAGGAAAATAATAATCTGGGAAGATGGCGATGGCGGGAAAGAAAACGACAGGAGTTTCCCTGGCAATACGGGGACACTTGACAGGTATGGAAGAGCCTTGGGAAACTCTGCTTGGTTCCGAATGCTGCACGCAGGCTGCCCGCCTGGACCCGGTTGCAGGGAGCCTGCCGTTCCCTTCTTATCACAGCTGCATTGGCTGCCAGTTTGTTCCCTGGCTCAAATCAAAGTTTCTGGTTCTTGCCCATGAAGCCCTTTCCAGCTGGGGTCCTGGTTAGATCTGAAGGATCATATCTCCCCCATATTCAGCCTTCTTGGCTTATAAGATCTTCTGGGGAGGCTCTTCTCTGGGTCCCACCATCTTCGTAAGCCCCTTGGGTGAGGAAGACGTGGCTGCTCCCAGGGTTTGGGGTGCACGCCGAGAAGCCCAGTTGCTCCCCCACCCCCGCTCTCTCTCCTGGCCCTCCGAGGCTGGATGAGTCTCAGGAAAACATTGTTTATTCAACGTAGAGATGTTTAATTCATTTAAATAGCTTTCAATCTTGTTTTTTTATCTTAAAGTAAGTTTAATTGTTTTAACACAATATTTATATAGTATTTAAAAACGATGCTTGTTTTGTACTTTTATCTGGTGTGAGCTACCTTGGGTCCCCTGTGGGAGGAAAAGAAGCATATTAGTAACTAACCAACTAACCACCCTTAAGGAACATCCTGAGTCCAGGCCAGCTCTACTGCTCTTATATGGGTTGTTGCACCTACATCTCGGTATGTGGGTTTCCCAGGAGTGGTAACTAACTGGCCACCCTTTGTGGGGCACTGTGGGAGAGAGGCTGCTGGACGGGCTTTGCATTGGAGCAGTTTTTATGTTACAGGGCAGGGAACCCTTTCCCCACCACAGGGGAGGACACCTCGCCTTTGTGCCTTTGCTAGACAGGCTCAGTGTGTGTGTGTGTGTGTGTGTGTGTGTGTGTGTGTGTGTGTGTGTGTGTGTGTGTCATGACTGAAGAGATCCCAGGGGAGCTGCCATCATAGAAGGTGTGGGCAGAGGGTGCTCCCGGGGTCACCTTTCCACACCTCGCTCAGGAAGGGAACATTTCCTGAATCCTGAGCCCAGAGCAACTTAAGTGTAGAAAGGGGGGGGCACCAAACTCCCAGGAAGGTGACCCCCTGTGGAGCCTCTGGCTAGTCTTTCTGCCATGTCAGTTCTTTGCATAACTGGCCTGGCAGGGGCCCAAAGATGCCTGCCGACACCCTCTTTCTCTCTCTCTTTTCCTCCCTTTGGGCAAATCGGGAATGCCCCCCCAACCTTGGCCGGGAGGGCCAGCCTCCTGTCATCAGTTGCTCAGTGAAGAGATGACCAGGGATTGGAGTAGCTGGGGAGGTGCAGGTGAGGGTGGAACAACGTCTGGTCCTCCAGTTGATGCTGGGCTGCCAACCGTAGCCTTCTCCTCTGTCAGCTGGGCTGAGGGCAGTTGTCGTCCCCCTCCATTTGGAGGGAGAAACACCCTTTGCCCACCTGGGCTCAGTGCTTGGTCTATTGTCCACCTGTCCTGTCTGTCTCTGGGGGCGCGGGGTGGGGCTGCAGCAACCTCCTTTTAAAGAAGGAAGGAAGGAAGGAAGGAAGGAAGGAAGGAAGGAAGGAAGGAAGGAAGGAAGGAAAAGCCTATGTGAAAAGTATATAAGTTTTCCTGGAAGTTCCAGTGAGCTGCAATCCACTGGCATAACTAGGGAGGGGTTGAAGAGTGCATTTGTCCCGGGGCATGCAACAATTTAGGGGTACCTGGAGGGGGAGCAGCAGGAGGAAGCCATGCGCCATCCCACTGGCAGTCCTCCTTTCACCCCACTAAAGCTTAGCGATCCTTAGTCAGGGAAAGGAGGAGAGGAAAGCAGGCAATTTTTTTCCCAAGCAGCACGTCCGTCGATTGCTCCCCTCCCTCTGCTAAGGTTTGGCAATCGTTAGCCTGGGGAAAGGACGAGAGGGAAGCATGCGACCGGTGTGTGTGTGTGCTGCTGCTTGGGAAAAAATCCCATTGTCTGCTTCCCTCTCCGCCTTTCACCAGGCTAACAATCTCCAAGCCTTAGCTGGAGGGGGGAGCGGGGGGGGAGGAGCGTGCTATGGAGGTGATGCTTGAAAAATACACACACTCCTGCTTGGCACTATTCGTGCACTGTGCATTTTGCACAGGAGAGCCTTGTCCGGGAGACCCCTAAAGACGGTGTGAGAGGTACTCTTCTCCCCCTCTCCAAGGAGGGATGTCCCATTCATCCCTCCTTTCTATCCTGCTTGGGACCAGTAAAAAAAAACAAAACACCTTACTTCACGTCCACAGCGTGACAGCCAAAAGTTGTCTCGACCACATCTCCGTAACCGGGAACAGAGCGTGACAAGCCATACCTGACCCTGGACTGGGGAATTCTCTTGTCATGGTTTGTTCCCGGTTCCTGTTCTGAGACAAAGTACCGTGTAGTAACAACTGTCACGCAACAACCAGTGTCCACCTAGTGGTCAGCGGCTGAAGCAGCATACAACATTAGTTTCCCTATGGGAAACACCATGCAGTGCAAATGTTTATTAAAGAAAGTACTGAAAATTCTGTAGCATTGACATGTAAATCCCAGAAGACCAGTAAATCGAAATATCAATTTTATTTATTTATTTATACAATATTTATTTATGATATTTTAAAAAAGGGTTAAGAAAGCAGGACAAATTCAGAATTTGTCACGGAACAAGACCATGAAGTAAGAGTTGTCACGAGACAAGTAATCACACCTGTGGGTAAACGGAAACAGGGACTGAACAGGGACAAAACCACATGACTGGGAACAATGCTGTCACGGTACAAACGTAATTGCGGAACAAGGTAGGCTATGAAGTAACCACCCTACTGTTCCCCCAGGATCGGGCACCCCTTGCTTGGTGGGTGGGACGAAGTTGGGGGTCAGGAGGGGGCGCAAAAACTGACTTTGTCCCCGGGCGCTCCAAAGTCTAGCTACGCCAGTGCTGCAGTCATCCTGCCTTCATGGTGGTGTGGGTGTGGGCGTATCTCTTCAGGAGCCTGATGGGGTCAGACCTACACACCTAGCCTTGGCAGCCGCCTGGGCTATGCCGTTCCCACCCCCAGTCCTGGGGGATCTCTAGGTGACCCATTGCATGGCCAGGGCCCCCTGTCCGGTCTGTCTTCTAGGCCGGGCCGGGCTTTCCTTTCTGTGCCTACAGCCCTCCTGCTCAGAGGAGGAGGAACCTCCTTCCATGTGTGCGTGTCTGGAGGGGTAGCTCTTGATTAAGCCTGGCAGGCAGGCAGCAAAGTTTTCTGCCTTTGCACCGCCAGCATTCAGGAGCAAGGGAGCTTCATCAGGTGCGTGAGGTCTCATCCACCGCTGACCAGCCTGGAGGCAAGGGTTGTAAATCTTCTCCTTCCTAGCGGTTTCCCCACAGGCACAGGGTCTGCTTCTTTGGATCCTGGAACGCTGCTTTGCCCGATCGCCTGCGTCTTTGTGGTGCAAGGCCCACCATTAGAATCACAAAATCATAGAAGAGTCAGAGAAGAACTTAAGGACCATCCGGTCCAACCCCCCAGCCATGCAGAACGCCCCCCCCCCCAATCGCAATACACATTCAGACATGGGATATAAATGAGGTAATGAAAAGCCTAGGTCTGTGACATTTATAGATAGGTTTGGATGGGTCTAAGTGAATGTGTGTCAAGTTAAAAAAAGAAACTCAACCAAATGCTTCGTAGGGTTGTCACCTTCTTCATAATTAATAACAACATCATGCTGCCAACTCCATTCCTTCCAGGGATTTCCACTGTATCAGCTTCTCTGAAGTGGTTTATCAGCCTCTCCTTCTGGTGAAGCTTTGGACCCAGGGAGTTTGCTCAGGGGAGCAAAGCACAGAACCCCCCCCGGGGGGGCACCTTGCCACCTCTGCTGGGGAACTCTTGACTGACCCCAATCCGAAATACACGCTGGGGCTGCGAACTCGTGAGCGTTGGCTTAGCAGGCGGGTGCTCCTACCCACTGGGGTATTCCTGCTATTGCCCAGGAGCTAAGAGATCTGGCGATGGTGCCCTTACATTTGCCTTTCATTTATTTTCCTTATGTGCCTCTTTTTATCGGGTGTGATTTTTTTAAACATTAAATGATTTTTTTAAACATTAAATGGCATCATTGTCATGTAGTTTATTGTTAGCTGCCTTGAACCTTATGCTCATTGAGGGAATGGGGTATGATCTAATAAATAAGCAAGATATTCCAGTGTTGTTGCCGAAGGTGGAAGTGGAACGGGTGGTGGGAGAGAGTACAGAGGGGCTGCCATGTTCATTCCATGCCCAGCCTGGCAGGGGCTGGGCGGCCCTTCCATCCAGCAGAGAGGAAGGACAGGTGGACAGTGGGACCAGCCTCCTTTCTCGTAGGGCCCCTGCCCTTCCTGGCATCCACCAGGCCCCACAAGGAACTGGTGCTGGCACCTGGATGTGTCTGCCTGTGACTTTGGGTCGTTTCAGGAGAAAGGCAGGAGATAAATATTTCAAAGAAACTAAGTGACTTGCCTGTGGAGGCTAGGCTTGGTTTTTTTTTTTACACCTTGCCCCCTAAAATAAACATTGGCAGTGTGTCTGCGGGGGGGGACACAGGGCAGGTGAGCGGCACTGTTACTAAAGAAGAGAGTGCAGTATCCATGGCAGATGTTATGAGACAGCAAAGTCTCCTGGAGCCCCAAATGTTTACGGATTATTCCGCCTCCGTGGATCCAAAGGCGAGGGACAAAACCTCCGGCAGCCACTGGCCCTTTCAGTTCCGCCTCCCTTCCTTTCAGGAGCCCCTCTCCCTGGCCTTGGAGGCAAAGCGGGGCTGCTCCCGTGTGTTTCATATCCCTTTCGGGGAAGGTCCCCAGAGATGTGGCCTCTATCTGCCTGACCCCCCACCCACCCCCAACCCCCCAGCATGCTAGGAGCTGTGCTGTTATGCTGCTAACACACCCATCAGCCTCTACATTGGCCGTGGCGGAAGGTCCCCCGGCGCCTTTGCTGCCCTGCCATTTCCGCTTCCACCCATTCTTAAGATCCACCCTTGTGGGAGCGTGGAGAGGGCTCTTGAGATCGAGTTCTGAAACGATGGTTTCCTACTGGGGGAAGAAAGAAAGCAGGGTGCACTCTCCCCCATCCTTTGCTTCATCAGTTGCTTCAGGTACGCTTGCCATGTCTGTTTTGGAGAAGAGAGAGGGGTGTGGGATGGAAATGGCCCCTTGCCCACCTGTTGCGAGCGGGAGGCCGGGGCCGGTGCAGAGGTGAGGAGCTGCCCTTTAGGCCTCCATGCCTGCCTGTGGCCTTTCTCTGGGTCCCCCACGGTCTCACAGGGACACTTGGGGGGGGGCACACGGGAGAGCAGGGCCTTCTCGGCGGCTGCTCCCAGACTGGAGCTCCCTCCCACTGGAGGCCAGCCTGGCCCCGTCTCTGCTGCTGTGGATCTGCAAGCAGATGATGACCTTTCTCCTCAGGCAAACTTTCCCTCAGAGGCTCATTGCTCGAGTGGGGTTTTAAATGGATGGTGGTGCCTTCCAGCCACGAAAGCTTTTGTTTTTGGTATTACTTTTGTTTACTGGCTTTAATATAATACTTGCTTAGTTCTTTTTAAATATTTGTATATCTCCAGTTTTAGCTTTTAAATACAATGGACCCTCGTATAACAAACGGTTTGTATTACATAAAATCTGTACAACATAAAAAATTCCGGAGAGAGGGGAAATTTGCTTAACAGAATCGCCTGTGGGGCAAGTCCGTACAACATATAAATGGTTGCAATCAGGGATTACTCTGTTTTCAATGCATTCCTATGGGAAGTCTGTATAAAGGAAAATTTGCTTAACATAATTTCATTTGGAATGAATTAATTCCTTTATACAAGGTACCACTGTATTGCAAAAATTTAATGTTGTAAACCACCTTGGGTTCTTTTAAGGGGAAAGGGTAAAACTATTTTAAATAAATAAATAGAGTGTTACAGTAATCCAGCTGGGATGTAACTAAGTTCTGTGTCCCTGTGGCCGTGACAGGCCTCTCCACCAACAGGTGCACTAGTTTTAATCGTTTAATAAAGGCACTCCTGGACACCCCTGAAATCTGGGCCTCCTGGCTCAGACATTGACCGAGTAGGAACCCCCAAAGTTGCTCGCCGGTGTTATGCCAATACCAGAAAAGACTCAATAACAGATCATTAAATAGTTAGTCTGCAAGCATTTTGGAGGGAGGGGAACCCAAAACACATATGTGCTTTCTAAGATCCAGGACAACTTTCTCATAATCAAGTCACACCATTTTAAAGAAGCCTGGCCTGGCATTGGACGATTTAGCCAACTATCGCCCAATTGCCATTGTTCCCTTCCTGGGCAAGGTTGTCGAGAGGGTGGCCACCGTCCGGCTTCAGTCTTACCTGGAGGAGAATCACATCTTGGATCCCTTCCAGTCTGGGTTCAGGCCTCTTCGGGGGACCGAGACTGCCCTGGTCGCTCTGCAGGATGACCTCCTCAGGGAGGCAGACAGGGAGTGTTCCACCCTGTTGGTCCTCCTTGATCTGTCAGCAGCCTTTGATACCATCGACCATGGTAACCTGCTGGATTGGCTCGCCAAGGTGGGAATCGGGGGCTCGGAGTTCTGCTGGCTCCGTTCCTTCCTTGGCGGCCGGACTCAGAGGGTACAGCTGGGGGATGTCTTGTCGGCTCCTTGGACTCTCCCTTGTGGGGTGCCCCAGGGGTCGGCAATCTCTCCTATGCTGTTCAATGTTTACATGAGGCCGTTGGCGGAGGTCATGAGATTTAGACTTCGCTGTCATCAGTATGCTGATGATACGCCGCTCTATCTCTCCTTTTCTACATCTGCAGTGGAGGCAGTACGCTTCCTTGATCTGTGCCTGGAGGCGGTTCTGGAATGGACCAGGATTAACAGGCTCAAACTGAACCCGGAGAAGACCAAGGTACTGTTCTTCGGGGTGCCCTTGCCTAGGTACAATGGCCCCCTCCCTAGTCTGGGAGGAGTTTCCCTCCAGCCTATGGACAGGGCCACAAATCTGGGCATGGTCCTGGACTCAGCCCTCTCCCTGGAAGCCCAGGTGATGGCGGTCTCCAGGGCCACTTTTTTCCAACTCCACAGGATCGCCCAGATCCGCCCGTACCTCGATGAGTCCTCCCTGAGGACAGTTGTGCAGGTCCTCATGATCTCAAGGATCGATTACTGCAATGCCCTCTACGTGGGGTTGCCCTTGACCCTTGTCCGGAGACTTCAACGGGTACAGAATGCGGTGGCCAGACTGGTGGTGGGTGCTCATAGATACGACCACATCATCCCAGTTCTGGCTCGCCTGCATTGGCTGCCCGTGGCTCTCCTGATAAGATTCAAGGTCCTGGTTTTGGTTTTCAAAACCCTCCACGGCCTGGGTCCTGAATACCTGTTAGAGTGTATCTCCCAGAGGTCATCTGAGGCCAGGCCCACTCGAATGTTGCAGGCACGCTCACTCAGGGTGCCCACTCCTAGGGAGGCACGGAGGTCTGCTACGCACAGCCGTGCCTTCTCTGTTGTGGGCCCATCCTTATGGAACCATCTCCCGAGTGAGTTGTGCCTTGCACAGTCCCTGCCCGCCTTCAAAAAGGCCTTGAAAACCTTGCTTTTTAAGGAGGCATATGGCGACGTAGTTTAGTTTTTTTAAAGTTTTTTTCTTTCTTTCCTTTTCTTCATCCGCCCATCTTCTGATGTCTCTCACCTGGGCTTTCCCCCCGCTCTGTTTTATATGTCTTTTAATTGTATATTTTTATGTTTTTTTAACTGTAAACCGCCCTGAGTTCCAGTTTGGAAGAAGGTACGGTATAGAAATGCAACAAATAGATAATAAATAATAATAATAATATTCATTTTTTAAAAAATTAGAGTAGTAAGTTTAATTAATGGGATGCTTTAAATGTAGCATATCTTCATTTCAGGGAGGCTCTTGACAAGGTCTCTCCACATATTCTGGTGACCAAGCTGATGAAACATTCTGTCCATTGTGGTACCACTAAGGGGATCCCTACCTAGTTGAGAGGCTGTGCCCAAAATGTGCTCCCCTGAGGTTCCTCCCCATCCTGAAGAGAGGGGTGAAAGCGAAGGCGCTATGCAGGGTTCCGTCTTAGGCCAACTCTTGCTTGGCTTCTTCCTAAAGACCCAAATAAAGATGGGGAATAGAAGCTCAGTGAACTTGCAGGGGACACAGAGCTGGGGAGGGCTGCAGAGAGAGAGAGAGAGAGAGAGAGAGAGAGAGAGAGAGACTCTTTGAAGGTCCATCCTGTGGAAGACGGAGCAGGCTCGTCCCCTGCGGCTCCAAAGGGCTGGGCTTGAAAGAATGGGATTAATTTACAGGGAAGGAGATTTTGAATAAGGCTGTAAGTATACAGTCATTTATCATGGGATTTGCTGCAGTTACAGTTCAAGTCACTTTGAAGATATGTGACTTTTTCTCTCTTGCCACATAAGAACATAAGAACATAAGAACATAAGAAGAGCCATGCTGGATCAGGCCAAAGGCCCATCTAGTCCAGCTTCCTGTATCTCACAGTGGCTCCACCAGATGTGTTTGGGAGCGCATGAGACTAGATATCTGTCTCCTGATACCACTCCCCTGCATCTGGCCCTTGAAGTACCCTGGTTTAAAGCCTGGAGATTACACATCTCCATCATGGTTCGTAACCTGTGATGGACTTTTCCTCCAGGAATCTGTCCAATCCCCTTTTGAAGGCATCCAGGCCAGATGCCATCACCACCTCCCGTGGCAGGGAGTTCCATAGACTTACAACGCGCTGGGTGAAAAAATACTTTCTTTTGACAGTTCTTACTCTCCCAGCCCTCAATTTGAGTGTATGTCCCCTAGTTCTGGCATTTTGGGAGAGAGAGAAGAGCTTCCCTCTATCCACTTTACTCATACCCTGCATTATTTTGTATGTCTCAATCATATTCCCCCTCAGGTGCCTTTTTTCCAGACTAAAGAGGCCCAAATGTTTTAGCCTTTCTTCATAAGGGAGGTGCCCCAGGCCAGTAATCATTTTAGTCGCTCTCTTCTGCACCTTTTCCAGTTCCACTATGTCTTTCTTGAGATGCGGTGACCAGAATTGTACACAATACTGCAGGTGGGGCCTTACTATTGTTTTGTATAAAGGCATTATAATGTTCACTGTTTTATTTTCAATCCCCTTTTTGATAATCCCTAGCATGGAATTGGCCTTCTTCACCCCTGCCACACATTGGGGAGACACCTTCATGGAGCTGTCCACCAACACACCAAGATCTCTTTCCTGATCCGTCACGGATAACTCAGAGCCCATGAGTTGATAGGTGAAGTTTGGATTTTTTGCCCCAATATGCATTACTTTACATTTGGCTACATTAAAACGCATTTGCCATTTCTCAGCCCATTCCCCCAGTTTGGAGAGATCCTTCTGGAGCTCTTCACAATCTTCTCTGGTTTTTACCACACGGAAAAGTTTTGTGTCATCCGCAAACTTGGCCACCTCACTGCTTATCCCTGTCTCCAGGTCATTTATGAACAGATTGAAAAGCACCGGTCCCAGGACAGAGCCCTGGGGCACACCGCTTTTCACCTCTCTCCATTGTGAAAATTTCCCATTGACACCTACTCTTTGTTTCCGGGATCTCAACCAGTTCTCAATCCATAAGAGGACCTGCCCTCTTATCCCCTGACTGTGCAATTTTCTCAGCAGCCTTTGGTGAGGGACTGTGTCAAAAGCCTTTTGAAAATCCAGATAGACTATATCAACCGGTTCACCCAAATCCATGTGCCTGTTGACCTTTTCAAAAAATTCTAAAAGGTTTGTCAGACAAGATTTACCCTTACAGAAGCCATGCTGATTTTCTCTCAGCAAGGTTTGTTCTTTTATGTGTTTTAAGATTTTCTCTTGGATGAGGCTTTCCACCATCTTCCCTGGGACAGATGTAAGGCTAACTGGCCTGTAGTTTCCCGGGTCCCCCCTCCTTCCTTTTTTAAAAATTGGTGTGACATCTGCTATCCTCCAGTCCTCCGGCACTGTGGCCGTTTTAAGAGACAAGTTGCATATAACCGTTAAGAGATCTGCAATTTCATTTCTCAGTTCCCTAATAACCCTTGGGTGGATGCCATCTGGGCCCGGTGACTTGTTAATCCTCAATTTATCAATTAGTCCTAAAACCTCCTCTCTTTTAACCTGTATTTGATTTAATTCTTTAGTCAAGAGGGGCGGCTCAGGCAGCGGAATCCGCTCAAGGTCCTCTGTCGTGAAGACAGACGCAAAGAACTCATTCAATTTCTCTGCAATGCCCAAGTCCTCCTTAACATCCCCTTTTCCTCCCTCACCATCCAGAGGGCCAACTGGTTCTCTGGCAGGTTTTCTACTTCTAACGTACTTAAAGGAGCTTTTATTATTACCCTTTATATTGCTAGCCATGCGTTCCTCAAAATCTTTCTTTGCCTCCCTTATCATCTTCTTACATTTCTTTTGCCAGAGTTTGTGTTCCTTTTTATTTTCCTCATTTGGGGAGGATTTCCATTTACAGAAAGACCTCTCCTTGTGCTTTAGAGCCTCTCTAACTCCACTCGTTAACCATGCCGGTGTCCTCTTGGACTTAAATGAGCTCTTCTTTCTTTGTGGTATGCACTTGTGCTGGGCCTCTATTATTGTTGTTTTAAAGAGGCTCCATGCACTCTGAAGAGATTGGATTCTTCTATCCTTCCCCTTCAATTTCTCTCTAACTAGTTTCCTCATCTGAGGGAAGTTTGCCCTTCGAAAATCAAGGGTTTTTATGTCTGATTTGGTTGACACTCTTCCTCCGACATGCATGGCAAAGGAAATTGCAGTATGGTCACTGTTCCCCAGAGGCTCAGTGACATTCACATCCCTGACCAGGTCCTGAGTATCGCACAGTATTAGATCCAGAGTTGCCTGTTCTCGGGTGGGCTCCATGACAAGTTGCTCTAAGGCACAATCATTCAGCAAGTCGAGAAACCCAGTTTCTCTTTCTTGCCCAGAGCTCGCATTGGGGATAATTGAAGTCCCCCATATGTGGGGATAATTGAAGTCCCCCATGATTACTATCCTATCCCTCTTAGCCACCTCCATGATTTCTCTCCTCATTTCAAGGTCCCCCTCAAGTTTTTGATCTGGTGGACGATAGAATAATCCAACTATCACATCACTCCTTGGACCTGGTAGTTTAACCCAAAGTGATTCTATGGTGGAGTCAGACCCTCTGCCCACCTCCATTCTGCTGGATTTTACCCCTTCTTTGACATAGATGGCCACTCCTCCTCCAACCCGCCCCTCTCTATCCCTTCTATAGAGTTTATAGCCTGGGACTGCTGTATCCCACTGGTTCTCCTCTTTCCACCAGGTTTCTGTTATGGCTATTATATCTATGTTATCCCTAGCTGCCAAATGTTCAAGTTCTCCCATCTTTGCTCAGAGGCTTTGAGCATTGGCGTAGAAGCACCTGTACAGTGGGTCCCGCAACAACAGCTGCTGCCTTGTTCTTTTTCCCCGACAGCTTTTATTTTCAGTAGACATTCATTCCGTTATTCTCCCAGTGCTAATACCTGCTGTGTCTTCTCTATGTGATTCTCTACCCTCTCCAACCTCATTCCCCGAGGAGAGTTTCCACTGGGGAGAGTTTCTGTTTTCTTTACACTGGACAATTCAAATGGACCCCCGCCCCCACCCCATGTAACCCACTAATTTGTTCTTGTCAAGACAGCCAAGGTGGGGTGGGGAGGCATTCTGCAGGTGGTCTTTTGGTGTCATAGGCAGTTGGGGTGTGTTGCTCAGGAGGACCAGCAGTGAACCTTATCTGAAGCACAAATCAGAAAAAATGACAGCCCAGGTTACTTTGTGGTTTGGTTTATGACCCAGTTGGGGGATCCTGTGTCACCAAATCAAATCAAAACACTGAACTCTTTCCATTGATGGATTTTATTTTTATGCTCCCCTCCCCAAATCTGACCAATGGTCACTCTGGACTCTGGTTTACAGCCAGTAACAAAAACAAAGGAGATGTAATAAAATGCATTGAATTAGATTCACAAAACAGCACCAACCACTGTTTTCCAGGTTTGCATCCAGCTTTATTCAGGATGGAGGGAACATTGGCCCCCCACACTCATTCTCCTGATCATCTCCCAATTAAAAAAATTACATGTGTGAGATCAGCATGAGATCATAATTAACCTATCAATAATGTTGATATACTAGTTCAGCAGTACATCACCTCAGATGAGGAAAAAACAAAACAAATTAAAGGAAGGGAGACCAAACCAAAACCAAAACCAAACCAAACAATCAAAAATGCTGAAACCACCCAGAAAAAGTAAAAAGTGTTTCTGTGGTATGTAGTACAGATTAAGAAGAGCTTTGGAACGGCACCATCTTTTCTAGAACACTGTGCAAGCCTTTTAAAAAACCAAGACTGTGAATCCTAAAAGGATCGACAGAGGTGGGACTAGAGGAAGGAAGGAAGGAAGGAAGGAAGGAAGGAAGGAAGGAAGGAAGGGCTGTCAGATGAAATGTGAATTACATCACAATTAAGCATGAACAATCCCCAACCCTTGTGTTATCCCCCACACACACACCTGACTGCAAATTCAACCCTAATACCGGTTGTGAATCAAGTTGCCAATGTAGCTTCAGCCTTAATGTTAGGAAGCACTTCCTGCGAGGGAGAGGAATGGATTTCCTTGGAGGCTGGCAGACCCTTCCTCCATTGGAGATTGTTAAGCACAGCAAGGGTCTGGATGATGATCCTTGTGGACTGAGAGGATAACCCCTTGTTGGTAACACTTGCATCATCACCTGCAAGGACCACACAGCTGCTCTTCCCTCTCTTTTGCTTTTTAAAAAAGAGGAATTGATTCAATGGTCATACTGTGCCATCAAGTGGACCTGCCACCACTCAGGGCAATTTACGGTAATAAAACAAAATAACAAAAGCAACCAAATTGCACCCAATTCAAAAATAAAAATATACTATGAAAGGACAACAGATCTAGAAATCAAGGTGGCAGCAACAGACCAAATGATTTAAAAATAAACTAGTCAAAATACGTCTGAATAGGCAGCAATGAAAAGAGGAGGTTATTCTGACATGCCTTCCTGAAAAGCCAAGTTTTTAGATGCATCCTGACTATTAGGAGGGAAGGGGCTTCTGGGCGCTCTTCCACGGGTAGAGTGGGTAGAGTGTTCCACCAGGAGGCAGCCACCGACCCCCACCCCCACCGCCCAAGAAGGTCCGGTGCCTCATCACAGATTTCCTGGCCTCCCTCTTCAGGAGACAATGCCTGGGAGTTGCGAGGGCCTGGGAGAGTTGATCTTAGAGAGAGATGCTCCAGGAGGTAGTCTGAAAATATCCCACACTCTGTACCTGGGGTGGTGGTGGTGGTGGGAGTGGTGGTGGGAGAAGAATGGGGCCTTTTCACATGACCCCTAAGATCCGCTGGCCACTTAAATTTGGACCAGAGATCTTAAGGGTTTGTCGCTGTTCCTGCGTTCCCACCCCCTCCGCACTCCTGGCTGCTGGCTGCGTGAGGGGATGGAGAAAAAAACAGGAAGAAAAGAGACATGGCTCACCTCCGTTCTGCCTCTCGCTCTTGCCGCGGCAACATTCCAGTCTCTCAAGTAGCTCTTAAAGGGGCGGGAGCCAAAAAACAACAAACAGAAGCGAAGAGAGCCCCGCATTCACTATCGTTACACCGCATCAAAGAATTTTCACCTCCAGAGAGCAGGTACTTGAAAGGTGCGCTGGGACGCGCTAAAGTGGGCGTGGTCGCACTTAATTTCCTGTAAACTCTGGAGCTGGTGGGGAAACATTTTAAAGCTCCGGAGCTGGGAGCCATTTGCGGCGGAGTTTGGGTGTCGTGTACAAAGGGCCCAAGAGGCACTAGAGGAGATTTTGGAAGGAGCCTTCTCCTGAGTCAGGCCATCTCGCCCAGCCTCGCCCAGTCTCTCGCCACCAGCAGGGGAGCCTTTGTGGGAAGCTGAGGAGCAGAGCCCACCAAGGAGCCCTGCCCACATGCTGGCTCACCCCCCCCCCAAGCATTGTGAAGGGCTGGTGGGGCCAGGCGTTAACATGGCAGGCCCCCAAGGCCAGCTTTCTTCACAGTGGGGGGAAGGAGCATGTGTTGCTGTTGGATGTCTCTTAGCCGTCCACTTAGATCTAACTACCTTTTTGGTTCCATGGTTGAGATAATTATTGATTACTCTCCCAAATTTCCTAATGTTGCCCGAGGAGGATGTTCTTCTATTGCGTTTAACTTTTATATACAGTATTTCATTTGAATCTGCATTAGAAACGAATGAACAACTAGAGGCAAACACTGCCTCCCTCATAAAAAAAAAAAACCAACCTCCCGGCCCTTTACCAGCCCCCTCCCTCTCTTGGCCCAGCCATCTGCTTGTTTTCAGTCATTCAGAAAGGCTCAGACCCCGCGTGGTTGGTGGTTGACGTGTGCAGTCCAGCAGATGGAAGGCGAGCTCTTTTATTACGCTTCTCTTCTGCTCCATTGAGGCTCCGGAGAGTGGCCGTTAAGCCAGGACCAGGCCAAAAACCAGGCCAGTCCACCAAGTATTTCAGTCAAGGACCCACTGCAGATCTTCTTCACGCTGACCAACCACTTCTGTATTCTAAATTCCCAGTTTAAAAAGGAGGAAAGGCGTTTGTACCATGCCCGTGAAGATTCCAAAAATTTCAGGGTTCACAAAGCCTTTAAAAGGAATCCCTTGGGGGAAAGTTTTAAAAATGCTTGAAAACAGCTCACAAAGATGGAGAAAAATAAAATCAAGTGGTGAAAAATAAGGAAAGCTTGTCATGAAAATTAACAGCAAAGCTGAGCTGAAGCAAAGCAAGCGAACCCTCCCCTCTCCTCCTTTAATTAATTAATTAATTAATTAATTAATTAATTAATTATTAATTAATTAAAGAAAGAAAGAAAGAAAGAAAGAAAGAAAGAAAGAAAGAAAGAAAGAAAGAAAGAAAGAAAAAGAAAGAAGGTAATTCTTTTTCAACTTTCACAGCCACCTTCATACGGCTGTCCCTTATCTGCCTCCCTGGGGCTCCATTGCACCCCTCATTTTAGACCTGCTCTTTCATTCTTCTCAGCACAGCTTGTCCCCCTGCTCCGTGTGTGCCACTCCTTGTCAGACAGAAATGTGGGATAGAAATAGCCCCCCCGTCCCCACCAAGGCAGGCTGGTTTTGGCCTCCCTGGCTGCTGCCTCCTCCCCTTGGCACTCTTCTGCCCTCCTGTGGGCTGGTGCCCCCTTGGCCTGGAGATTCATTGGGATTTTCATGGCATGTTTGTAGTATGGATTTTTCTCTCCTGTTATAATCATGTACCCCCACTTTCCATTTCCATCAAATGAACCACTTTGGGCGTAGACATCTTCCAGGCCTATTTGTGGGAATTTTTGGAACATATTTTCTATGCACCTCGTGCATGCAGGACTTTTTTTTCTTTCAGCACAATGCATGGCAAAGTGCCAGAAATACGTGGAATTTTGACTTGTGAGACAAGAGAAATGATGTCCTGTCGCCCATCCCCAGAGGCATATCGTGGGAGTTTTTGTAGGGAAATTCAACACACACACACACACACACACACACACACACACACACACACAGAGAGAGAGAGAGAGAGAGAGAGAGAGAGAGAGAGAGAGAGAGAGAGAGAGAGAGAGAGAGAGAGAGAGAGAGATTTGGGGCTCTTTAGTCTGGAAAAAAGGTGCCTGAGGGGGGGATATGATTGAGACATACAAAATAATGCAGGGTATGAGTAAAGTGGATAGAGGGAAGCTCTTCTCCCTCTCACAAAATACCAGAACTAGGGGACATACACTCAAATTGAGGGCTGGGAGAGTAAGAACTGACAAAAGATAATATTTTTTCACCCAGCGCGTTGTAAGTCTATGGAACTCCCTGCCACAGGATGTGGTGATGGCATCTGGCTTGGATGCCTTCAAAAGGGGATTGGACAGATTCCTGGAGGAAAAGTCCACCACAGGTTACAAACCATGATGGAGATGTGTAATCTCTAGGCTTAAAACCAGGGTACTCCAAGGGCCAGATGCAAGGAAGTGGTATCAGGAGACAGATCTTTAGTCTCCTGTGCTCCCAGACTCATCTGGTGGGGCCAGTGTGAGATACAGGATGCTGGACTAGATGGGCCTTTGGCCTGATCCAGCATGATGGCTCTTAGGTTCTTAGGTTCTTACTTGTTCTTCCCTGGTCTACTTTCTTGCTGCTGCGGCAGAATGCCAGGCCTGGAGTTCCCTCTGCTGGCTGGAGGGTTTTATGCAGTGAGGCTGGTCGACTCACCAGAGCCTTTGCTGTGGGGTGATGATGATGGTAATGGTGATGGTGATAGTGATGAGTCCTTCGTTCCAGGAGCTGGACCAGCCACACTCCATCTGTGCTGGGCTCTCTTTCAGCAAAACGTTCAGGGCCAAAACCCAAGACTGGGCCCCTGCTGCTTCCCTGGCAAAGACTGTGCCCGTCTCTCTCTCTCTTCTCAGCTGGCATGATGTCTGGTGGGGCTCAGCTGTTTCTGCTGCAGGGCCAAGGGGTGCAGGAGAAGCTGCCCTCTGGACCCTGGTTTGTGGGGCACCCCCCCAAAAAAAAGGTGGCTGTTGGCATCACGTGGTCTTGGTTCCACTGCTGCTGCTGCTGCTGCTTCTGCTTCTGAGGGCAGAAGGCAGAGGGGCAGACGGTCCCATGGGCCACAGCCGGTCAGCATGGGCAGCAGTTGGCACGTGCATTTCTCCTCGACTGTGGGAACATGGCAGGGCAGTGGTGGTGGTGGTGGTGGGGAACTGAACCTGTGAAGTCAGCACTCCTGTTTTTTGGGCAGCTGGTCTTATGACAGGAAGTGTCCTCATCACCCTTGCACGTCCCTCCCTTCCACCGCCCACCTCTTTACCTGCTCACTGATGCTTTTGCTGCCAGTTAGAGCTGGCCTGTAGGCGTGAGGGAGGCCTCTCCTGCCCTGCCCTGAAAGGCTAGTAACAGAGCCCTGGCATGAAAGAAGGCCAAGCAGACACTCTGGCGGGCAATTGCACCCCTCTGGGGTTCAGGGGTGGGCTAAGCTGTGGGAACCTCCAGGCTAGATTGCCGGCAGGCGTTTCACGTGGGGGCTGCAAGAAACAGCCTTCAGTCCAGGAGAGAGAGCCATCAGCTTCTGGGGGGGCGGGTAGGGTTAGGGTGTGAGGTACATCCCTGACACGTGACATTTTCCCTCCTTTGGCTCATGGGGACCAGTTGTTGCCAAATGCAACTGCCTGCATGTTCTCTCCCCCCCCCCACATCCCCCATGTGTCCCCAGCTTCTCAGTCTGCTGTCTCTTCTCTTAGCAGGAGAAGAAGAACCACCTGGGCTTTCTCAGACGCCTGAGCTTTGTGCTGGAAGAGGGGGTTGGCCTCTGTGCCAGTCAGACCATTAAGGCCTGGGAGAGAGAGCGGTGCTCCCCTGTTTAGGATGGGGGTTCTGCCTTCAGCACAAGCACTTCCCCCTCCCCTCCCTCCTGCCCTCCTTGTGTGTTTCTGCGACCAGCTCTGGGCCATTTGACCTGGAGGCACCACTGCTCCCCATGGAGTTGGCTACTTGGGAGGACTGAGAACTGGGGTTTCAGTTTAGTGAGGAACAAGGAAGGGGCTGAGGTGCCTATTTGATTTTATTCACTTTTATTCGTCATGTTATTTATTTATTTATTTATTTATTTATTTATTTATTTATTTATTTATTTATTTATTTAAATGCCTTTACCCCGCCTTTCTCCATAAAGGATGCAAGATGGCTTATGGTATTAAAACATAATGTTAACAACTTTTAAAAGTAAATTATTCAACTATTCAAAAAGAATTTAATAAACATGAGGAGCCCCGTGTCACAGTGGTTAAATGCCTGTACTGCAGGTAAAACTGGGCTCATGACCTGGGGTTCAATCCCAGGTAGCCAGCTCATGGTTGACTCTGCCTTCCATCCTTCCAAGGTTGGGAAAATGAGTACCCAGCTTGCGGGGGGGGCGCAATGTGTAGCCTGCATAATTAAACTGTAAACCACCCATAGAGTGCTTGAAGCACCATGGGGCGGTATATAAGCAGAACACTTTGCTTTTAAAAATGTTAGCTCAAATCATGACTAAAGCAGATTTAAAAGCAACAACAACAAAAACTGAGTTCCCAGCCTCCTGGGGGAGCAATGTGTAGCCTGTATAATTAAATTGTAAACAGCTTCAACTGCTTGAAGCGCCATGGGGCGGTATAGAAGCAGATCATTTTGCTTTTGCTTTGCCCGAAGAGAAAGGTATTTGCATTTTTATGGAAGGAGAGCAAAGATGGGTCCAGCCAGGCCTCTTGTGGCAGGGAGTTCCAGCCGCTTAGAGTACACAATGTAGATAAGCGGGGTATAAATGCAACAAATAAATAAATAAATAAATACTATAACAATAAACTATCTTAAAATGGCTGGTGGTCCCATTTAGGAAATAAAAGGAACAACTCAAAGGCCATAAAGTCTATAGGGGCACTTTAATCCGTTTCCATCAGAATGCCCCCTCCCCCACGAAAAACCAAAAAAACAACAACAGCCCTGGTGTCCTGAGGTTTGGGACACACTTCTGTGGCTCCCCCATGTTGGTGCCTCCCTTGGGCCAGCTGCACAGTCCCAGCGGAAGGGAAGAGGGAAACCACGCCTCTACTCACCACCTAGAGAACCCTGAAAAAGGTTGCCAGAGGTCAGGATGGCCTGGATGGCCTGTGATTCCTGTTCTTTAATTTTCAGTGAGAACTGGTTCAAAGAGGGATAATTCAGAGGAGGATGACAAAGGGAAATTGGGGCTGGGGGCTGGAAACCAAACCCTAGGGAGGAGAGACTGAAAGAACTGGTGGCAGAGTTAGGAAATTCGTTTGAATGTCCCTTTGGGCGTTTATACACGACCCCTAAGCTGCGCTGCAAATGGCTCCCAGCTCCGGAGCTTAGAAATGTTTTCCCACCAGCTCCGGAGTTTGGAGACAATTAAGTGTGACCACGCCCACTTTAGCGCGACCCAGCGCATTTTTCATGTACCTGCTCTCTGCAGGTGAAAAAAATTTGATGCGGATAAGAGTGCTGGGCTCTCCTGGCTTGTCTGTTGTTTTTTTGCCTCCCGCCCCTTTAAGAGCTCCTTGAGCCGGAACCAGGAAGTAACGGGGCTCCTGGCAAGTTCGACCTTCACCGGCAGGTTAGTAAAGGCTTCTTTTGTCCTTTTTTTCCCTCCCCCCTCACGCCGACAGGAGCAGGAAGTGCTGAGGGGTGGGGACGGAGGAACAGAAACGAACCCCCAAGATCTCTGGTCCGAATTTAAGGGACCAGCGGATCTTAGGGGTCGTGTGAAAAGGCCCTTTAATTGCGCAAAGAGAGTGAGCCAGCTTTTAAGGCAAAAGGAGATAGACTCTCCCTCTTTCCACCCTCTGCAAGTGTTAATAAAGGAAAGAATGGAGAATAAAAATATATATCCAAAAGGAAGTCTGTATCCACAACCCATGTGGGGCAGGGAGGACACAGCTGGAAAGGTGAACTACCTCCTTCTCTTACAAAAATGAAAGCAAGAAGTGAGGGCTTCTCAGGACACACATGTGTGGGACCGCAGGGAGGAAGGAAGAAAGAAAGGGTGGAGCGTCACTGAGCCCAGGAAGGACAAAACCCCTCTGGTTGGTCTTCTTGCAACAAGCCAGCAAGTTATTAGTTGGTGTCATGCAGAAAACCCTCCCACCTGTGTGGAAATTTGCACCACAGATTGTGATACCCAGCAAGAACTGGCCAGGTTTAGCCTGGAGAAAAGGCAACGGAGGGGATGTCATAAGATGATGGCACTTTTCCAATACTGTACTATGGGGGGGGAAGGGGCAGGATTTGTTCTGGATCTCCACCCAGTGCAGGACACGCAAGGATGGGCTCAGGCTTAGGAAGCCAAATTTGAGTTAAATATCAGGAAAAAACTTCCTGACTGTTAGAGCAGTACGCCATGGGAAGCAATTGAAGAGACCTGTGAATAAGCCCCCCGCACGGAACCCTCCGATCTGGGGTGGGGGGAGGGGTGGGGTGGGGGGACTGGACGGCCTCCTTGTGGGCCTCTTTCCAGCCCTATGGGTTCCAGGGTCCCTTAGTGTTTGGGCTCAAGATTCTCCCCCCCCCACCTGCTCCTCACAACTGCCCCCGTTGAAGGCACCTCTGCCCCTCACCTTCCCGTCTGAATTGTGCCTACATATTGAGTGCCCCCCCCAATGCCCAGAGGGCCTTGCCTTTTCTTGGGGGGGGGTTGGGACTGTCCCAAGGGGAGGTGGGACAGGAGCAGGGCCCATTTCCCAGGCTGGGCGTGCTGGCATGATCTGAACCCTGGCTGCCCTGGGCTAGGATCCCTCCCTACCAAATCCTGTACTGAGCTCCACTCAAAACTCCCTGTAATGAAGTACAGGTTGAGGGGGGGGACAGAGCCAAAAGCCACTTCCTCCACCCTCAAGAACCTCTTCCCCAGCACCAGCCGCTCCCTTCCTGGTGGGCACAACACACAAGAGGGACACAGGGCTAACCAGGAGCTGGCCTTGGTGGCCGCTAGTGGAAGCAGCCACCTTTGGTTAGGGCAGTGGCTCCAAGCCCCTGGAAATCTTGGGGGTGGGGGCTTTCTGGGTGCTGCTGGTGAGATGGATAGGGACCACCCACACACACACACACACACCGCCAAGGTGTGAACGCTGACTGTTCCCTGGCACAGGCTTCTCTGGAAACGGAAAATCATTGGGACTATGATTATGGGATGTAAACCCAACAGGATGGCCCCTCGCGGTCAGCCATGCAGTGCCAAACCTGCCCCACTCCTCCTCCTCCCCCGTTGCCCCCTCCCCAGCCCCACGGCCCCTGCCCATCGGCCAGACGCCCCCCTCCCTCCTGCTGCTTCCCCGGACCAACCCCTCATCGTCGGACCGGCTGCCCCAGCAGGCGGGAGCCTCCTTTCAGGCCCTGCCTTAGAGGCGCTCTCGGAGCCCCAGCAGCCGCAGGACCCCCCCCCCCGCCGGGCAGGCGCCGAGCTTCGTCTCTAGAATGAGTGTGTGTTTGGGGGGGGTCGCAGCCTCACTTCGCGTCGAGGCTGGGTAGGCGCGCTCCCTGCGTAGCCGATGCGCGGAGACCCTCGGTCCCTGGGCGGGCGTCTGGGGGCCCCAAAGCGCCCACCCCCACCCCACCCCACCCGGTCGGGGAGCCGGACCCTGCCTGGCTGCTCCTGGAGGGCCGAGGAGGCGCTGCGCCCCGCCTTTGGCGACCCTGATGTCCCTCCCCGGGCGCAAGCCTTGCGCCCTCTTTCCCCACTCCCCCCCGGGGGACCTCCGCGGGGACCTCGGCGTGGAGACGGGGGCCCGCAGGAGGCGGCGTGCGGCAGATCGCGCAGCCCTCTCCGCGCCCGGAGGAGACTCCGCGAGCCAACGCGTTTCTTAAAATAAACCCTGATCTAGACCGGCACCCGGCGCAGCTGCCATGGCAACCGCATCCCTGGCTCAGCCCCGGCAGGATGGCGCGGTGGGGGAGGCGCGCGCCAGTGGTCCGCAGGAGCTCCGCGGCGGGAGCGCAGGGAAGGGGCGCGCCTGGCCCCAACGGCAGGGGGCGCCCTCTCCCCCTTCCTCCTTGCAGCCGCCGAGACCGCCGCGGGCAAGGCGTGTTCGGGGTTGGGGGTGGGGTGGGGGGAGACGAGGCGCGAACACACGTGCGTTGGTATGCGTGTGTGCGCGCGCATACACTCGTGCGGGGGGCGCACTGCGAGGTAAAGGGGGATAATCTCTCTCTCGGTCCGGAAACGTCCCGCTGCAACCCTTGGGCGCTCCTAACTTGACATTTCTGGACTCAGGGTGTTGGTGCGTGCGTGCGTGCGTGGGTGCGCGCGCCTGGGTGCGCGCGCGTGTCCCCATGTGCCATCTCCATGGCAACCAGCTGCTCAAGGAGGCCTTCTCGTTTCCAGGGCAACCAGTCCGCCTGTCTTCCCCCTCTTTCTGCTTGAAGGATCCCACAACCACCTTTCTTAGCGGGGCGGCGGCGTGGGGCGGGGGGGGGGGAGCCACTGGGAAGCGCAGGCGGGCCGGTGGGGGCAGAGGTGGGAAGGACGGCCCCCGCGCTGGGCGGCCTCGGAGCCCCCGGGAGGCGGGCGGCTCTTGGACCCCTGGCGGGTCAGAGGGAAGGTGCCCTCCGGGAGGCAGCGGTAGGGATCGGAAGGCCAGTCCCGCCAGACCCCCCCCTCCTCCTCCTCTCGCCTTCTCCGCTGCCTGGCAGGGAGGGACTTGGCCCCGGGCGGAGGGCCCGCGGCGGAGACCAGCGCCACGAAGGAGTGGAGAGGGGTAACTTGGAAGGGGTGAAGACGCTTAAGGACCTCAGTAACGGATCAGGACAGCGGAGAAGGACGGGGTGCCTCTGAGCAGATGCAGAGCGCCTTTCCTTCATGTGGAGCATACACAGACCGGCACCTCCCCCCTCCCCCCCCAGTCCCAGAGAAGTGCCCCGAAAGTCGGCAGTGGAGCGTGACGCTTTGCACTTCCGCAGAAGCGCTCTTGGACGGCTCTGCTGAGGCCCATGCAACATCTGGCCGAGACCGGACCGAAGGGGGGGGGGGATCTACCTGCCGGGTTGCGGGGTTGGGGGGGCCGGGGAACCGAACTGGGCTTCCGGGGAGATTCTCGCTGCCAGAGAAGGAAGCCCCGGGCGGCTCCTGGGCCAGGACTCAGGGAACCTCACGCCCACTGCCCCAAGCACGCCCCTCCCTCCCGCCCCAGACTTGGGGCTCGTCTCGCTGTCCAGCTGGCCGCAGGTTGCACGCCCTCGTCCGAAGCCGGCCCTCCGGAGTCCAGCCCCGGGGTGGGGGTGGGGTGGGGAGGCCGCGGGGAACCCCGTTTTCCCCAAACTGGCCAAAGGAAAGTGATGAGATGGATGAACCCCTTCCTGCTCAAACGGGTTGGCCTTAATCGGACTTCTCTGCTGGCGAAAAAGCGGCTGAGGAGGGGAGGAGGGGAGGCACCAATTTCCCACCGCTTTCAGCAGGGAGGGGGAACTGGAGGGGGAAACCTAGGAGAGCATCACGACAGTGCAAGCCGGCGGCGACCTTGAGGGGAGGTACTGTGGTGGCCCCTCCAGCGCTGGAGGCCGCCCAGAGAAAATCTCGGTCCGTTCTCCTTTGACTGCCTTGAGCAGAGGGGTGGGCTGGATGACTCTAGGGGCCCCTTCCAACGCGCCGCCAGCATTCTAGGGTTCCGGGATTCCGCCCCACTCCGGCGTTGATTGCCGCTTGTCGTGCACTGGTGGACACGCACACGCGCGCGCACCCCTGACAGCGCGAAGGACTTTGGCGCGCTCGGACGGGGGACTCTCCCTCCCCTGGCTGCCCCGTGGCCTGTTGGCGCTCCTTCGTCCCGCCGCTCTCCCTTTCTCTTTCATTCGGTGTGTGTGTGTGTGTGTGTGTGTGTGTGTGTGTGTGTTTGTCTAGGCTGGCGTCTGTGGCGGCGGGAGGTTGGGGGTCCGGGGTGCGCGAGCTGAGTCTCCTCTGCAGGGCCGCCGTTGGGGGGGGGGGGCGGTGCGGTGCAAAGGGCTTCGCGGTGGGTGGGCTGGCAGTGCGGGAGGGGGGCTCGAGTCCTTCCCAGTGCTTTACATGTGGGGGGCTTTAAAGCGCAGCTCACCCGCCGAGTGCCGCAAGAAGGAGCCTCGAGGTGTCCCAGGGGTCTCCGACCGCCCTGGCCTTCTACTCCGAGTCCAGGAGGTGGAATTCTTGGTCCGGATATAGATGGGTCGTCTCTGCCGCCTTCGCCGAGCCCAAGTGGGCGTCCAGGGAGGAGGCGCTGGGCAGCAGCCTTTAGGGCGGGGCTGGGGGAGGGGGGGCTAGGGACCCCCAGGTCCTCATTCAGCTGCACCAGGAAGTTATGGTGTCAGGAGTCCCGCAGAGGTAGAACTGGGCCTCTGGAGATTCCCCCCCCCCTCCCCCAATCCCCAAGAGGAATAGAAGCTCTTGTTCTGCCTCACCTGACACTTTCCTATAAAGCTCTGGAGCCCAGCCTGGAGCAGGAAAAAGCCACCCAGGTGCACTGAGAGCAGCACAGCCTGGCAGCAGGATGGGGGTGGGGCAGCAGCGTCCACAGCTGGCCACCCCAGCAGATCCTTCTCATTAGAAGGCCACTCGGCCTGTCCAGTGCAGGGCTGGGCCCGCCTGTCCGCCCGCCCGCCCGCCTGCCTGAGGCCCTGTGAAAAGGAGGAGTGAAGGGCTCGGTGGCACCTCCGATGAAGTGTGAACAGAAGCTTGTCTTGGGTGATGATGGCCTGGGGTGGGAAGCAGCTGGCAAGTTCTCCACTTCCAGCAGAAAGGATGGTGGCAGGTAGGCAGGTAGGTAGGCAGCAACCACCGGCCCACGATCCAGGAGCTGAGGCCAAAGAAAGCAAAGGGACCAGCAAGGCAGGGTGGCCTTGGGACCTGAGAAGGGGCTGTGCCCCTGGCCCAGGGTGGAGTATGTCTGCGGGGCGGGGGGTGCACAAGGGCCCCTCCCCATTCTGGCCAGTGCCACCTGCAGCAATGAGAAGAAGGAGCAAGGCCTCTGGGGGGGGGGGGGCTCAGTGTCACCCGGCACAAGGAGGCTGTCCTTCCCCTCCCGGCGTGCCTGCCGGGGTTGGTGGGTGGGTTTTCCCAGGCTTCGGGGGCCAAACCCTGGGAGAGGGCAGGGCTGAGAGGCGACCTCCTTCTCTGTATGGCCACCAGCCCCAGAATCCAGCCCCCTGCCTCCTCCCTCTGGCTCGGCCATGACAAAAAAAAGGCAGCATGGAGCACCCCCCCCCACTGGCACCCCCACACCAGGTGGTGGAGAAGGCAGCCTTCTGGAGGACAGCTCCCTGGACGTCCCTGGCGGCTTGGCCTCAGCCTGGCTTCGTAGTCTGAAACACCCAGGATGCAGGGCTGGTGGTGGCCTCTTTGAGGGCAAGGTGTCCTGAGTGACCGCTGGAGCTTCTGGGTGGCTCAGAGCTGAACTGAGGAAATAGGTCGTTCAGGTAGGCGAGGGGCAGCATGGCCAGCCGTGCGGCATGCCAGGGTGAGTGGCCGGATGTACAGTATGTCCATCCCTGTGACTAGGTATTGCCAGCCTCTGAACGGGAAAAGAATGGGGGGGGGGTGGAACACCTGAGCCAGCTTCTGCTGACCCCCAACCAACTTGGCCCTTTTGGGCAGCCCTTTCTTTTGGTGGGCGGGCAGGCGGGCGGCGGGCAGCAAGTGGCGGAGTGACATTTCTCCCAGGGAGGCAGGGTCAAGTGCCTTCTGTTTGTCCGGCCTGTGTTCCAGGGGCCAAGTGGGCTGCCGTTTGCACCTCCCCTCCCCCCTCCTTTGATTGTTTGATGCTTTCAGAGCTATGCCCCCCCCCCGCATCGGGGCTAGCTCAGGCCCCTTTCTGCCTCGGGCGGGAGCACCAGCCCCTCTCAGAGGGAGTGGAGGTCAACTCCCGCGTTCAGCCAAGCACTCAAGGCTGCTGGTCTGAGATCAGCCCTGGCTTCATCCTAGACGAGTCATCCATCCTTCAAAGGGACCTCTTGGCTGGAAGTGCCCAGCTGGCAACCCACACCTCCTGAAGGCGAGATGCAATTTAACTGATGGCCTGTGTGCTCTCGGTGTGCTGCTGGCGGCTGGCCGGGGGGGGGGAGGCTGCCACTGAGACTGGTCCAAGAGATGGAGCCAGGCCCGTGGGGGGGGGTTGTGGACTGGCCCCTTGGGGGCTCAGGGAGGCCCTTTTCTCCCGGGACAGCCTCGCCTTCAGATGCAGGAATGGTAGTCCAGAGGCTGCTGGGAAAGGCCAGGCCTCTCGTGCTCGGGTGTATCCCAGAAAGGGGATGAGAAGTGAAACCGAGAGGATCCTCACAGCTTTATATCAAAATCTGTGGCAGGAGCACCCGAGTTTGGAACCCTGCGTGCAGCTCCAGCAACACCTCAGAAAGGCTGGGCTCCAGGCCCCACCAAAGGCTGCCACAGGCCAGGCCAATTGCCTTGCTTGCCCCTTTTTCTGGGGGGGGGGGTAGGGGAGAGACTCCAAAAGCTGGCACACTCTGGTGTGTGTGTGTGCAGCCCTTGGTGCTTGCCACAGGGACCCCCTCCATGCACAGGGGTTCCAACTGGGCTCCCCAGCATGTGGCCAGACACCCCTTGGGCGGGCCATTGCTAGCGGGGCCCGTGAAGGTGAGATGGGACCTGGTGGCTGCTACGGTCCCGGGTCAGAGGGTGGCTGGTGACCTGTCACTGGAGGGGGCCTCAACCCCCCTCCTCCTGGCCGCGTGCCCCTCAGCTCACGAAGAGCGTCCGGCTGGCACACGGGAAGGAAGCTGTATGTATGTTGGGGGGGGGGGTAAGAGCAGAGCTGCCTTTGAAATGGAGACCTAATCCTGGGATTAGAGGATTAGGGGGTTGTTCACGTGCAGCGCTTCTCGCCCTCGGCCGCCCTTCCGTCCGCTTTCCCTGTGCTCCGAATGAGGGAGGCGGGAGGTAGATAGCCAGGGAAGGACGGGCTCTCCCAAGTCCCAGGCTCAAGAGCAGGGCGGTATAGCTGGCATGGGTGGGGGGTGGGGGCACCTCCACAAAGAAAAAGAAGCCCTTCTCCCTCCCCACCCACCCCCCACCACCAAGGTGGAGAAACCCCTTTCTCCCTCTGGCTTGCAGGCTGTCTGAAAAAGACCTGGAAACGGCTACCTTTGCTTTCCCTACCAGCCTTTCTTTTTTGGGGTGGGGGGAGGCAGGGGTTGGAGTTTTGGGGATCCTGCAGAGCAGTTGGCAGTGTAACCAGGAAGGGGCCATTCTTTTTGGCTGTGCAGTCCAGGGTCCATGCCCTCTCTTTCGGCTCTGTTTGCTTCTCTGTGCCACTTGGCTTGTATGTATGTGTGTCTTGGGGGGGGGGGGAATTGCCACTGCCTCCCCGACTGGAGTTTCCTCAGCCATAGATCTGTAGCTCTTTAAAAGAAAATTGAACTAGAGTCCCAGAAGCAACGGTTTCCATTTCATTCCAGACTCAGTTCCCACCATGGCGGGTCATCAGGGCTGGAGCGCCACTCCCCCCCTCCCTTCATGGCCTATTGGCCCACCCCTGCTCTGTCGTCCTGGCCCCGAAGGCTGCACCTCTCTTGGACTCAGTGGCTCTGCTGGCGAGGAGAGTGTGCGTCTGCTTGTGTGTCAACTTCCCCAGCAGTTGCTGCCCAGAAGCCCTTGGCAGCTGCTGCTTCCACTGGTGTGTGTGTGTGTGTGTGTGTGTGTGTGTGTGTGTGTGTGTGTGTGTGTGTGTGTGTGTGTGTGAGGTGCATCCCTCTTGATCCGTGACCCCTCGTGGCCCTCTCCTCCACGAGTCTGTCAGGGTGAATCCCTTCTCAGCGAAAGTGGCCTTTTCGTTTTTCTCATGGTGCAACTCGGGGGGTTGGTAGGTGTGGTTTTAACACACGAAGTCACTCTGCTTGACGGGGGCTGATCCACACGGCTGATGGGAGAACATGCCTGAACTGTTTTTGAAAGCCCAGGAGGAGGAGGAGGAGAGGGCCCCTGTGGAGTGGACCACCCTGTTCTCAAAGGGCGCAAGCTGAGCGTGACTGAGGCCTCGCGCTGTGGTGGGAACCATCTAGAAGGTTCTTCTCCAGCAAGACCGGTCTTGCGTCTGCTTCGCACTTTTGCCTTTAGGGGGGGTCTTTTCATGTCTTCCCCTCGCACAAGTGGTTAACTCCCCAGCCGGTGGTTTTCTCCCAGGTTACTCCTGAGTGCTTTTTTGGAACATTAGCATCACAGCAGCTCTCACAACTCAAAGGGTGGACCTCTGGCTTCTGTGGGGTGGGGGCTTGGACTCAGCCTGCCAGACAGTTCTAGGAGCCCCATGTTCCATAGGCAGATGTTAGGGGCAGGTTAGGGGCTTTTACTGGAAGACCACCAGTGGCCTCCTTGAGGTGGCCGTCTTCTCAAAGAGCCCAAGGGATCTGGTGCTTCTTTCGGGTTGCTTTGTTGCTCTTGTTTTCACCTCCGATCCTCGCATGGACTCCCTTCTCAAAAGGCTGATGTGTCCACCCTTCATCTCCTTCCATGGGAAGGGAAGATGAAGGAACCTGCTCAACTTCCCTGCCAAACCCGCAACTTCTGTTGTTGTTGTTGTTGTTGTTGTTGTTGTTGTTGTTGCTGCTGCTGCTGCTGCTGCTGCTGCTGCTGCTGCTGCTGCTGCTGCTGCATGCTATCAAGTCACCTTTTACTCAGGGCAATCCTATGAACTGAGCGACCTCCGACATGTCCTGTGCCCTCAACAGCCCTGACCTGCTCTTGCAAACTCCAGCCTGTGGTTTCCTTAAGGGAGTTAGTCCATCTCTCATCTTTGGGCTTCTTCTTTTCCTGCTCCCTTCATCCTTTTCCTAAAGTCCCTTTAACCTTCTTGCCCTCTCAGAGTCCAACACCCACCCACGTCTCTTCCCTCTCTCTGAGGCATGGGAACAATATGGTGTTCTCCTTCTTCAGGGCAAGCATCCTCTCCAGACAGCCAGGAGGAGGACAGAGTCCAGCCACAGAGATCATAGGGGCAGTGAAGCTGGAACAGGCCATCCCCCTGCTCCATGCAGCAGTACAAATCAAAGGAGATCTCTGCCAGGTGGTTCTCCAAATTTCTTTCAGATGCCTCCAGTGCTGGAGCACTCACCACCTCCCTTTGAGGTCATGGGTGCCGCTGTCGTACTGCTCTAACAGTTAGGAAGTTTTTCTGGCTATTCAGCTGAAATCTGAGTTCTCTTAACTTTGGGCCAATTGTTGCACATCCCGCACTCTGGGATGATGGAGAACAGATCCTGCCCCTCCTCTGTAGGACAGCCCTTTGGATATTGGGAAAGTGCCATTCCCTGGCCCTTCTGTCTTCATTCCTGTAGGCTAAACATTCCCAGTTTTGGGCCTGCAGGCTCCTGATCATCCTTGTTGCCCTTCTGTGAACTTGCTGCAGTTCGTCGGCATCCTTTGTGAAGTGTGGTGTCCAGAACTGGGCCCGATAGTCAAGGTGAGGCAGAACCTGCACTGAAGGGGGGGGCAAGAATCTCATGGAATTTGGAGACTATCCTTCTAGTAATGAAGCCTACAATCACATTTGCCTTTTGGGAGGGCCACATCACACTGTTGGATCATATTCCGCTTGTGATCTACGAGAATTCCAAGATCTTTCTCGCTTGTAGTCTTGCTGAGCCAGGTATCCCCCATCTTTTAACTATGCATTGGGTTCCTTCTTCTGAGGTGCAGTACTTTGCAATTATCCCTGTTGAATTTCATTCTGTTGGCTTCAGCCTAGTGCTCCAGCCTTATCAAGATCATTGTGAATTTTGTTGGAAGTTTATTTATTTATTTATCTTGAATATTTTTAGCCTTTTCCTTGGAAAAGGACCCAAGGTGGCTTACATTAATGAGGGACAATATACAGCCCAGATATATTCTTGAGCCCCGACAACATTTAAGACATATTCAGGTTAAGAACAGGGAATTAGAAGAGGCACCTTAGACCATTAAAAGGTAGTATTAAAGTTATGAAGAGCGTGAAAAAAGAAAAAAAGCCATTATGAGGGCTGGAAATTAACATGGAAAACACTGATGCTGTTATGACATCCATCAATGTAATAATGCATGTTAGAGCCTCATGGCACAGTGGTTCAATGCCTGTACTGCAGGTAAAACTGTGCTCACGACTTGGGGTTCAAACCCAGGTAGCCGGCTCAGGGCTGACTCAGCCTTCCATCCTTCCAAGGTCAGTAAATTGAGTACCCAGCTTGCGGGGGGGTTGTCAATGTGTAGCCTGCATAATTAAACTGTAAACCACCCAGAGACTACTTGAAGTGGTATGGGGCGGTATATAAGCAGAACACCTTGCTTTGCTTTGGTAATCCATCTAAAAAGACACATAACAGAGAGTCCCCTCATTCAGGGAAAGCTTGCCTGAAAAGGAAGGTCTTTGCCTGCTTCCGGACAGACAGCAGAGACAGGGCAGTCTCCTGGCACAGGTGATCATCCAATATCCTACATAGCTACTCTTACATGCAGTGTGGGACCAGAGGAGCCCACCAGAGAGGTGGAACCCTTTTGCTCTGGCCTTTCCACAACTACGTGGCACAAAATAACAGTCGCCAATATTTTTAGTAAATAAATCAGCAGCCGCAACAACAATACAGATGGATAAAGCAAAGAATCTTAAACTTGCTGGCCGTCTTGGCTCACTGAAACAGCGAGAGCCACTCAGTTGTCCTGTGAAGACCACTGAAAAGAAGTTGCAGAATTATATATTCCAAACAAACTGAGAACAGTTATGTCCTGCTCTGAACAGGAGAGAAGATGGAAGTTGAATCTGGAGAAGTCCTGGGAAAATCTCTGCCCCAGATGTTACTTAAATGTCCTCGAGTTGCAATATGAACCATAACCCTTACAGCTTCCTACCTCCCGCAGTCCTCGATGAAGGACTGCCTGTCAAGCGGAAAACGCAGAATGGGAAGTACCTCAGGGTGGGTGCGATCCATCAGTTTTGACCCAGAAAACAAAACAAAAAAAACAAACAAACAGAAACTGTCTCCATTTTAAGCAATGCTCTTGACAATCCAGAATTCTTTGCATACAGAATAACCCATCTGCTTTATAAATTTAGCAATCCTTCTGATCCTGAAAATTGCTTCAGCCACATCCAGCCTGAGTGAAGCAGCAAGGCCGTGGTGGGACAAGGATGTTAGCATGGATAAAACAGTTGATTTCAGTAAGCCAGGTTTTGAATAAGCTCTCTAGGTTTATTATTATTATTATTATTATTATTATTATTATTATTATTATTATTATTATTATTATTATTATTATTATTATTATTATAGAAGGAAACAAAGAAAAACAAGCCTTATTGAAGTTGGGATTCCATCATGAAGTAACTCAAAAGGTCCAGAAATTACAACATTCTGAAGTATGAAACATGATGTTGAGAAATCAAAAGAGATCAGGTCCTCATAAGAACATAAGAACATATATAAGAAGAGCCATGCTGGATCAGGCCAAAGGCCCATCTAGTCCAGCTTCCTGTATCTCACAGCGGCCCCACCAGATGCGTTTGGGAGCGCATGAGACTAGATATCTGTCTCCTGATACCACTCCCCTGCATCTGGCCCTTGAAGTACCCTGGTTTAAAGCCTGGAGGTTACACATCTCCATCATGGTTTGTAACCCGTGATGGACTTTTCCTCTAGGAATCTGTCCAATCCCCTTTTGAAGGCATCCAGGCCAGATGCCATCACCACATCCTGTGGCAGGGAGTTCCATAGACTTACAACGCGCTGGGTGAAAAAATATTTTCTTTTGTCAGTTCTTACTCTCCCAGCACTCAATTTGAGTGTATGTCCCCTAGTTCTGGTATTTTGAGAGAGGGAGAAGAGCTTCCCTCTATCCACTTTACTCCTACCCTGCATTATTTTGTACGTCTCAATCATATCCCCCCTCAAGCGCCTTTTTTCCAGACTAAAGAGGCCCAAATGTTTTAGCCTTTCCCCATAAGGGAGGTGCCCCAGCCCAGTAATCATTTTAGTCGCTCTCTTCTGCACCTTTTCCAGTTCCACTATGTCTTTCTTGAGATGCGGTGACCAGAATTGTACACAATACTCCAGGTGGGGTCTTACTATTGTTTTGTATAACGGCATTATAATGTTGGCTGTTTTATTTTCAATCCCCTTTTTGATAATCCCTAGCATGGAATTGGCCTTCTTCACTGCTGCCACACATTGGGGAGACACCTTCTCCTTAGACTAATTTCAGCAACTTGAGGGGTTCCAAATTCATTGGTAACCAATTTAAAACATTAACCAAGAGCTGCTAATGTTCTTCTTGAAATCCAACAATCATTGATTTGGCAAGCATGTCATCTTCCCTTATTTTTTTAAGTTTGATTCCTTATTTTTAGGCTTGAGCCTTTGGTCTGCTTATTTCTTAACAAAGCCAAGAAATAAGGGACATCCTCTCAAAATGAGGGTTGGGAGAGTGAAAACAGACAAAAGAAAATACAGTACAGTAGTTCTTTACCTAGCATGTTGTTAATCTGTGGAACTCCCTGCCACAGGATGTGGTGATGGCATCTAGCCTGGATGCCTTCAAAAGGGGATTAGACAGATTCCTGGAGGAAAAGTCCATCACAGGTTACAAACCATGATGGAGATGTGTCACCTCCAGGCTTAAAACTGGGGTACTTCAAGGGCCAGATGCAGGGGAGTGGCATCAGGAGACAGATCGTGTGCTCCAAGACAAATCTGGTGGGGCCCCTGTGAGATACAGGAAGCTGGACTAGATGGGCCTTTGGCCTGATCCAAAAGGGCTCTTCTTATCTTCTTAAGAAGTATAGCAGGAACAACAGGGCCATCAGGTGAATTTGGACTTAGGGTGACCTTTTCCAGGGCTTCCTAGTTGTTGAGTCCTCAAAAGTGGTTCACCCTTCCCTTTTTCTGGGCTGGGGTGCTCTGGGACCCATGTGCAGCCCTAGCTTCAGGCAGGCCTTCCTCCCGGGAGGCCCAGTGGGAAATGGAACGCCTGTGCTCGGATTCCGCAGCCAGGATCGCCCGCTTCCAGCGACATATAGTAGGCATTAAGAGATCCTCGTGACCCCTTCTTTCGCATACTTTCTTGCCCAATTTAATTCCTCCGGTGCCCCCAGCATACCTGTGTGGTCTGTTTATTTGGGTTACTAAGTTCCAGTTACTAAATCTGACAGGACCTTTCCTTTTCTGAGGGCTTCCCAGACCCTGCTGGTCAACGATGCTGGTGACCTCTCGGACTCCGCGGTGACTTCCTTGGCCTGCACTGCCTCCCTGAGCTTCTGTTACGGTGGTTTTGGATAACTGGCAGTCCTCCTGGGGAATAAGAAGACGAATCTGGCTGTTTTGATCTTTTCTTTCATCTTCATTTTCACTCTCATTTCTGAAGCCTTCCTCGTTTGAAGTTCTCAGCTGCTAGACTTTCTTGGCAACTTCACAGCTGCATATAAATGAAACCGTGGATCACTGCAGCCACTGTTTCCAGTCAGTGCAACAGTTCATTTCACACCAGGTCCCGGGTGCCATGGAAGGCGAAGGCCAGGGTGGTTTCTGAGTTCCACGGCCAGCAGTTCTAATGCACCCTTGTTCCAGGCCTCCAAAAACGTTACCCCCATGTCACGATTGGGAAGGTGCATCCCGGCAGCCCAGGAGAGGTCTATCCAAGTCACCCATTGCTGCCACCACCACAATCCCTTTGGGCTTCATGGCCCATCTCAAGATCCCTGTGACTGTTCCGCTTTGAGGGAGAGATTGTGTTCCCGGTAGCCAATCACTCTGCCGGATGCCGGATGAAGTTCCTTTAGGCTGCAGGTTGGAAGCGTGTGTAGCTGAAACCCAGTTGCCTGGCATTTTATAGGCAAGTTCGCTTGAGTTGCTTTTGCTTTGTGTGTAGTTTTAGCAGAGAAAAGGTGGGTGGGGTGCAGCTGGAGTGTCATCCAGGGATGTCTCATTGGCTACGTTTCAGTCTGTGCGTGCTGATGATGTGGAACAGCTTCTTCCTGGGAAAAGAGGACGGCCACCAGCCCTTTGATCTCAGCCCTTCCTGGCAGTTTAGAGTTTGTTCTCTGGGCCTGATGGGGCAGTGGTTGAGCCGCTGAGTTGCAGCCAGACAGTGCTCACAACACAGGATTCAAGACCAGGCAGCCGGCTCATTGTTGATTCACCTTCTTGCCCTTCTGAGGTGGGTAGAATGAGGACCCAGATTGCTGGCTGGCTGGCTGGCTGGGGAGACTTAGCCTGTGTAATTAACGGGTAAACCACCCAGAGAGTGCTCTAAGTGCTGTGCTGCAGTGTGCAATTGGCATGCATTGCTTTTGACTCTCAGGTAGCCATGACATTCTGGAGGGGGGGGAGAAGAGGGGGGATAACTTTTGTGCCCATAGATCTTGAGAGGACAGTGTTTCATCCCAAGGAGGCTCATGGACCAAGGGAGGGGGGAGTGTCATTTTTTGGGGGGAGGGAACCCCCCTGCTCTGGCCACAGGCCACCGACAGCTAGATCACTGCTTAGGGAAGACAAATCTGCACCCAGTGGAGTGGCATGTTGGTGGGTTCTGGGTCCCACCTGGATGGCACCGATAGTTGGGAATGGCCAGAAGCAGCCTTGGCAGCTCTTCCGGGTGTCTTACTTGAGGAGGGGGTCAGGTGGGAGGAGGGCAAGCCAGGAGGACAAGGCAGCCTGAGCTCCTTCCCAGCCGCCTCCTGTGGCACCCTTCTGGGTCCCTGGCCTGGGGCAGGGGCAGGGGCAGCAGCAGGCAGGCGTGTGTTGGGGTGTTCTGGCTGGTTTGTTCCTTGGTGGAGCTGATGGGGGATCCAAAAGTGGCCCCGGGGCCTCCTGTAACCATTGGTTTTTGAGAGTTGGCTGAGAGTTCCTCCTAGTCCCCAGTGCAAAATCCCTGGGAGATATTATCATCCTGTCTGTGGGTGGGTGGGTGGTTGAATCATGACCGTTGGGTGGTGCTTGGAAATCCTTTGGAAGTCCTGAGCAGGGTTCTGGAGGCACTTCTCACATGGGGAAAGGCTGACCTTCCAAGGCCTGTAAAATGAGTACCCAGCTTGCTGTGTGGATGGGTGGGCTGGCAATGTGTAGCCGGCATCATTCCTTGTCAACTGTCCCGAGAGTGCTCTAAGCACTAGGGGGTGGTACATAAGCAGCACACTTTGCTTTTGCTTTGACAAGGTGGAGCTGAACTCAGATAATGCACAAGTCTTGTGGGTGGAGGTATTTGCCAACCTGGCTGTCTCCAGGGCTGGGCGGCATTGCCCACCTCTAGCAAGGCCCAACCGTGCTGATTAGAGCTTTTCTGGGGCTCCGTGGGGTCAGTGAAGGCTCTGGAGATAGGATCGGTGAGCAGAAATACCTTTGCCTGATTTGCCCCTGCCTGCCTGGAAAAGGCAGAGCCTGCCACAGCCTCCCCCCCCCCCGGTCCCATGGCCATGGACAGGTGGATATGACTGCTCCTCTGCCCTGAATGCAGAGCTGCCTTTGATGGTGGTTGGGAAGGATTAGGAGGGTTTGTTTAGTTCCCTCTTTGCACGTGTGCTTTAAATGGGTTTCAAAAACCTGAATAATTTGAATTTGGCCCAGGCAATCCGGCTTTATTATTTATCAGTCAAGGCCTCACGGCAAAATGGTGTGTGTGCAAGGGAAGTACTACATTCCACTTTTGCAGTTCTGCTGGAAATTTATTGCCTGCCTGGCATGTGACTGAGTGCATGACCAAGAGACCGAGGTGGGTGTGTCCAAGTGCAGCTGGACAGGCTGATCAGATGCAGCCGTTGCACGATCTGGGTTTATTTATTTATTTATTTATTTATTTATTTATTTATTTATTTATTTATTTACCACTCCATCCAACTACATGGCTACTCTGGGTGGTTTGCAAAACTGGACAGAAATCAGACAATATAATACAATAGATAAGCAATCAAATAAGTAAAAACATAATAACTTAAACAATATATATGAAAACATTGAACAGGAGCAAGATGGACTACAGACAAAAAACAAAATAAAATACGTAGTAGTGAATCATTAGTAGAATAGATTACTACCCAGGAAGAGCCTTTTAAAATAGCCATGTTTTTAGATGTTTCTTAAAGATCTGGAGGGAAGATGCCAGACACATCTCAGGGGGAAGTTGGTTGCCACTGAGAAAGCCTGATTTCTCGTCAGAGATTTACGGGCCTCCTTCAGCGCTGGCACCCTCAAATGCCCTGCCTGAGATGGTTGGGTGTTATGGGCAGTATTTTGCAGCAGGAGCTGTTCTGCCAGATAGCAAGGTCCTAAACCGTTTAGGGCTTTGTATGTCATCATTAAGACCTTGAAATCAATGCAGAAGCAAATCGGCATCCCGTGCAGCGCAGCCAGCATGGGGGTGATATGTTGATGTTTCCTTAACCCTGTATCTAATCTAGCCACAGAATTCTGCACTAGCTGGAGCCTCCACATTTATCTACAAGGTAGCCCCATATAGAGTGCATTGCAGTAGTCTAATCTCAAGACTACGAGTGCCTGGACCAGTATAGTGAGAGCGCCAGGGTCCAGGAAGGCGGGCAGCTGAGCGACCCACCTAAGATGGAAATGAGCAACACGGACCACTGTTGCCACCTGGGCTTCCATGGAAAGTATAGGGTCCAATATTATGTCCAGACTACAGACCTCATCGTGCGCGGAGAGAGTCACACACACACACACACACACACACACACACCCAAAATTGAGGGAGCTTCTTAAACTGCCAACTGCTGGTGCCCACACCTCCGCCTTGTCCAGGTTCATCCTCAGTCTGTTCACCCTCATCCACCCCAGTACGGTGTCCAAACAGCCGTCAAGGGATGAAACGGCATCCACTGCAGGTGGGGAAAAGGAGATACAGAGCTGGGTGTCATCAGCATATGGATGACCCAAGACCCCATGCCTCCTGACCATCTCCCCCAGTGGTCTCATATAGCTGTTAAAAAGCATGGGGGAGATTACCGTCCCCTGTGGCACATCCCCCCCCCCGTGCAACGTCAGTAGAATCCCGGCCATTTACTATGAGTCTCTTGGTTAGTTCCGTTTATTCCCTTCCTTTCCTCCAAAAAGCTCACGGCGGCATCCATGGCAATCCTCTTCTTTCTCAGTCCTTGTGACAGCCCTGCGAGGGAGGTCAGGCTGGGAGAGAAGGGCTGGTCCCTGGCAAGGAGAAGGTGGATCAGAGACTCATACAACCACAGGAGTTGGAAGGGGGCCTCATCTAAGGCCGCCCAGTTCAACGCCCTGCTCAATGCAAGAATCCCAAGTCAAAGCTGATCTGTCAGACGGATGCCTGTTTTCCTCTTAAATGCCTCCATTTAAGAGAGGCCATAGCTCCCGTTGGCATACTACTCTAACAGCTAGGAAGTTCTTACATGTCTGGCCTTCTGGAATGACTGAGAACAGATCCTTCCCCTCCTCTGTAGGACTGGCTTTCAGGTATTTGAACTGTTCACAGCACACTGGTGCCGCCATGGCCTTTGTTCTGTTTTTAGGCCACATTGCTGCTGGTGAAGATGGGGATCTGTCCGTTGCATTTTCACTTGTTTGTTTTATGATATAAAGTACAGTATATATAATTTGAGGGTGTGGTGAATTTTGTTGTGTGTTGTGCACCTTTCGATGTTACGGTTGTCTGCATCATCCTGTAGAGACTACTAGTCCAATACCCGCTGCTTAAGGAATGAACCACCAAAGGGCTGCCGGTGCAGTGATGGGGGGGGCTATTCATTGGCCCCTTTCAAGAGCCCTAAGAAGGGGGGGGCTCCCAGGTGAAGACCTCTTGGCAAGGTGCCAGTGTGTCTAGAAGACCCCAAAAGCACCCCTCCCTCTTGCCCCTGCCCTTTGCTGGGTCTCCAGGGGTGCCCTGGGTCCTCACCCCCCCACTCCCTCAAGGAAGACTGGCTTACTGGCGGCTGCCCCCCTGCCCTTTGTGAACTGGGCTCTGCTGCAGGGCTAAGGAGAGGAGCGGGTGGCAGTAATGCAGAGCAGCTGGCCAAGGCCCAAGAGGAAGCAAACAATTAATTACTCAGACAAGGAGTCATGAGGCCAGGCTCAGCCATGATCAGGCTGGAGTCCCAGGCTTAAAGGGGAGCCCCCCCAGCAGCAGTCAAAAGGCGTCACGGCAGGCACCTCAGAGGAGTCAGGCTGAGGGCCTCCCACCCCCACCCCACCCCCCGTGTGCATAGGCTCCTGCAGGCCAAGCCAGGCATGGCCAGACCGCCAGGGAGGACAGGCCACAGAGGGGCATGGCTGGTACCCGTGGGCCTGCCCAGGGCAAGGGTGCCTGGGGGTGAGGTGCATGGCCAGCTTGGCTCAGGGCTGGACTGCAGCAATGAAACCCCATCCCACCCCCACCCCCACCCCCAGCACCTTTCATGCTCCAGGGGGTGCAGAGGACCAGAGCAGATCCTGGCGGGGGTTGGGGTGGTTTTACACGGGGGAGCTGCCTTTCCTTCCCCTCCTACAGAGATGAGGGGACTGGGCATATTCAGAGGCACTCAAAGCCTGAGATCATGTTCAGGAGGCTTTGGGAGGACGTTGGTGGTTCTGACAGAGGAGGGCAGTGGGTAGAATGTCAGACTAGACCTCTGGAGATCCCAGTTCAAGCCCCTTCTCTCCCAGGGATGGCAAGCCTGGAAGAGACCCTCCTGGGGTTGCCCTAGGTCTGATGCAGCTGGGCAGAATGTGGCCATTCCCGCAAAGATGGAGAGAGGCTCAACGCCAGGGGCCTTTGCAGGAGACGCACACAAACCACCGGTCTCCTCTTCTTCCCCTCCCCACCATCCATGGGCCCTTCAGCATCTGGGGCTCTGGCAGCCTGGGGGCCAGCTGCTCCCTTCACCTTGTTGCAGGTGGGAAGAGCCATGGTGACTGGGGAGGGGACGCCTTCCTGCTGGCAGGATCTGGCTGAACCCTGTCCCCAGGGCACGCAGGAGGGGTGTGTGTGCCCCTCAAGTGGCCTGGGATCCAGTTCTCCTTTGCTTGCACAGGGCAGGGGCAAAACCCTTTTCTCAGCCAGGTGCGGACGGGGCAGTTTGCGTCGCTGGGACGAGGTGGTGCAGGGGATTTGGGATGATTTGCGGGCTGCAGAGGGCGGCCCTTTATCAGTGTGTGCTAGCACCAGAAAAAGAAGGGGCACTTCGGCGTGGCACCTGTTCCTAGGGGAACTTTTGCACCATCTTAGCTTCAAAGTGTATGCCTGCCTTCACAGGGCCAAATGGTTGTGCGGCAAGGATCGCCCCCCTCCTCCTTGGAGTGTGTGTTGAGGTAAACCTGGGCCAATACCCCCCGCGCACTCTTCTACCGTTGGGTTAGTAAGTGGTGACTGTAAGGTACCGGGGCAGGCGGATTTCTGGCTGGGGGTGGGGGCGCGGGGGTAGTGGAAAACCGCAGTGCCAGACCCCCCCTCATGCCCTAGTTCTCCGTCCTGCTCTCCCCCCAATACACACACACACACACTTGCAGCTGGTGTTGCCGCCGCCACCGCCCCGCCAGGCTCAAGAGCGGCGCGGCCCTCCGAGGTGGCGGCGGCGGCGGCGGCGGCGGCGGCGGATCAGTGGGAGCGCAGGCTCGCCCCTCCTTCCTTCCCGGGCTCGCTTACACCGCTGCGCCCCCGCCCCGCCCGTCGGGAGATGCCGCCTGAATACGCGATGAAGTGAGGGAGAGGGGCTGCGCGGCACCGGCGGCGGCGGCGGCGGCGGGAGGAGGAGGACGAGGAGGAGGAGGAGACGGGAGACGGAGACGGAGTGGGCTCTTGCGCTCTGTTCCGCTCAGCTCTGCACTGCAGCGGCGCGCGAGGCGAGGCGAGGCGGGCGGGCGGGCGGGCGAGCGAGGAGACACACAGGAGCAGTCGCCGCCGCCGCCGCCGCCGCCGCCGCTCCGGAGGAGGCAGCGGCAAAGAAGCACCGGCCGGCGAGCCAGCGGAGGAGCGCCGGAGCGGAGCGGAGCGCAGCCTTGGCCGGTGGTGGCAGGCGCCATGCTGAACAACCTGACGGACGGCGAGGACGGCGACGGGGGGGCCAGTCAAGGTAAGGCCGGGGGCGGCGGCAGAAGCGGCCTTAGGAGGGGACGCGTGCGGACCGAGACGGCGGCGGCGGCGGCGGGGGTGCTCGCCCCCCACCGCGCTGCCCGCGCATCTTCCTGACAGCCAGCCGGAGCTGCGAGGCACCGGCATGCACCTTCCGCCTTCCCGGCTTCCCGGCGCTGTCCAGGGTGCTGGAATGGGGCCGCCGTCCCGCCGGGTGCAGCGCCCCGTCCGAGTCCGGCTGTCGCATCGCCTCCCCCCCCCACCTCCCCCGTTTCTCTTCCACCCCCACCCCCCACCGCGCCCTCCGTTGCCTCTGCCAGAAAATGGCAACTCGCTCGGGAGACATTTTGGCGGCGATGCGCAGGAAAAGCGAGCGAGAGAGGAACGGCCCGGGTCCCTTCCTGGGCTGTCTCCCGGGAGCCTTGCACGAACTGCCCGGGGGAGGCCGCGGGGGACGTGCCCACGCGGGCGCGGGCCCTTCTGGACCGGGATCCGCGAGAAGGCAGAGACCGGCCTGCCGGCAGCTCCTCCGGCCGCCCGCCTCTGTCCCTGGTGCTGAACTTTCCCCGCGCGCCGCGACTGGGCGAGCGGGCTGGGCTGCCGGCTGGAGAGCCGCTTCCATCCAGGCGGGAACCGGCCGGGAAGGGCCACGGGGGACCCCCCCCCTACTTCGCAGGCCCAAGCGGGCGCACCCCGTGGCCCCGGCGGCGGCGGCGGCGGCGGCGACCGCGGGCGGGGCTGGTTGAGCGAGGCTGAGGGATCGCCTCCTTGCCCGCCCGCGAAGGACCCCGGACTGCAGCCTCTATGCACCACGAACGGTGGCGGCGGCGGCGGCGGCGGCAGCGGCAGCAACAGCAGCAGGAACGCGCCTCTTGGCGTTTGGAGGGACGCCCCCCCTCCCCGCAGCCCCCGGGCCCCCACTGGTTTTCCCATGTAGTGGTCAATCTCTCCCTGCCTCCACCGGATACTGAGTGGGTGTTTGGCTGAGGTTTTCGGTGGGAAACTGAGGAGCTGGTGATGCTGCCCCTGCTCGCTTCATGTGTTCACAGTTGGCAGCGTTGGGCACAGTGCAGAGTTATGGGCTGCAGGTCTCTGCATGGGAATGTGCCAGGATGATGTCCCCGGTGGATTGGGGGGGGGGAGGCACCTCCGTGCCCCTGCAGTTTCCTCCTTGCAGGGAGTTACTCAGCCCCCACCTCACCTGGGCTCCAGCCCCCTCCTCCTAAGCAGAGTGCCTGTTCCTTTTAAGGGGGAAGGATCCCAAGACTGGGCTGAGATGGGCGGCTGCAGAGTTTGGGGGACCAGGACTGCATCAGGAACTCCACTCCCCCCCCCATGAGTAAAGCAGCTGGTGTGAGGGAGTGGGGGTGAGGGGAGTCTGCCAGCTGGCCCCTCTTCTGGGTCAGAAACTGCCTCCTGCCCTTCCACTGAAGGGTGGCTTTTTCTGGGTGCCTGCAATGGCCATGTCTCAGAGTAGGTAGGGGTCATCTCACTACCCCACAGGGTGCCTAGCTTGGGTGTAGTGCTGCAGCGAGCCAGCCTGGCAGAGCTAAGCACCAGATGCAGCAACCAGCTGAAGGTGTTCTGTGGGTCCCTCACGAGGCTTCCCGGGTGCAGGCACTTGGCCCACTGTCATCAAAATGCCAGACCCCAGAAAGCAGTGGCTGTTGGGCCACCTTTGCCACTTGGTAAGTGACAGGCCCTCTGAACATGACAGCTCCCACACATGGACAGCCCCCTGGGCTGCCTGGAGGAGGGGGAGGGGGAGGGGGAGGGGTGTGTGTGAAATCTCGGGGGGGGGGCAGATGCTCTCCAGGACATGGTGCCCATGAATTGGCAGAGGACCCTGTGCCTGACCAGATCCCGTGAGGTTAGAAGACAGATTCCTGTAGCACTGGGTAGCAGTTGAATGCCACCTAGGCAGCAGCCTGTCAGGTCTGCGCAGGACCGTCTCTGGAGTCTGTGGAAGGCAAGAGCTATTGGTGCCTTGTGCAGTGGGATGGTTGTGGCTTGTGGTCATTGTGAAAGGCCACTCCTGGCCACTGCAGGGCAGCAGCAGCCTTGGTTACTCTTGCACAGATCCATCCTGGCTAGCAGAGACCCAAAGTACCTGTGCGGAGCCCAAAGCCCTTGTTTTTTCAGGTTGCTTTCTTTTTTAAAGGGTGAGTGAACTGCAACTATGAGGTGAGTGGGGGGAGCAATGCAAAGGGAACTGTTGGAGGAGAGCCATGTGACCCCACCACCACCCCAGTGCTGCAGGTGTCTGACCTCCCTCCTCCTTGTGGGGAGAGGGGCCAGAGGAAGCGGTGGCCTGGGCCTTCCTGTTGGGCCTCAGGGATTCCCTGGGGGAGAGCCACAGAGGGTCGGTGGAATGGGCTGGTGGCCCTGGAGCACAGCGGCCCTCCACCCTTCCTGTGGCTTGTTCTGACTGGGACTGGAGGCAGCTGGAGGCTGGCAACAGGTAGGAGGAGCCCCTTGCCCGAGCAAAGGAGGATCCTAAGCCTGGAATAGATTTCCTGGTTCCTCATAAGTTAAAACTTATGAGGCAGACTGGTTAGGAAGAGTAGCGAATGCCTCCTTACAACAGGGCAGGCTTCCGGCAGGCTTAAAGGAGGCAATAATAAAGCCACTGTTTAAAAAGCCCTCCTTAGATCCAGCGATACTGAGCAATTAATGACCAGTATCAAATATCCCATTCTTGGGGAAAGTCCTAGGGTGCATTGTGGCCTCACAGCTCTAGAGGTTTCTGGATGAGATAAACTACCTGGATCCATTTCAATCTGGTTTCAGGCCTGGCAATGGGAATGTAGGTATACCAGGTTGGTATGAAGTGATTCAGGTGCTAGAATAATCAGGAGAGGCCTTTCCCTGCATCCCGCCACCCTCACAGATACATCTTGTGGGAACACATGAAAGGGCCTTCTTGGCTGCTGTGCCCAGACTCTGGAACTCCCTCCCACTAGAAGCAAGGACTGCCTCATCTCTGTTGCCCTTCTGGAAACAGGCAAAGACCTTTCTCTTCAGGCAAGATTTGTCTCCATTATGCAATTACATTATGTGTCTTTTATAGGAATATATATGATCACATAGACTTTGTGTTTATAACCACTTATAATCTTATGTGATTGCATTGACACTATATTTTCAATGTTAGTTTCCATCACTCATAACTTTTACATAAAATTCTACTCTCTTTTAACTGCTTGCGTTCTCTTGTAGCTTTAATGCAATGTTGTCTTTTTAGGCTGTAAGATGTCCCTCAATTCCTTGTTCTCAATACTTGAACATGTCTTAATTGTACTGGACTGTATATTGTCCCTCCTTACTGTAAGCCACCTTGGGTCCTTTTCCAAGGAGAAAGGCAGGGTAAAAATGCTCTAAAATAAATAAATAAAACAATAATTAATTAAGGAACAGGATAACTCGGGAAGCAGCATGGAAACTGTGTACTGTGGAAGACTTGTCTCTTGTATCCATTGCAACAGGCTCATGGCATTTTCGAGGTGACACTAAAAGTCCCACGTCTTGGCAGGTCTCTGGCCCAGCCTTCCCCTTGCCAGAGTCCTCAGGTTGTTGTGCTTGACCACAATTGCCATCAGGCCTGCTTGCTTAGCCATGCCAGGAAATGGGGTGGAGAGCAGACGAGCCCGGCTGGCTCACGGAAGGACAGTTGGATTCCCTTCCCACCCCCACCCCAGCCACTGCCCCCATCGTTGCTTTTGGCTGTTGCTGTACAAGTTGGGGAGAAGGGGGGGCAGAACCTGCATTTGGGGCTTTGCCTGGGGGCCTCTCCTCCTCCCCAGAGCCTCACATAGCCGGGAAAGCATAAAGGAGGAGTAGGCAGGGAGAGCTTGCGTAATGGAGACACTTATCTGGTGGAGGAGGAGGAGGAGGAGGAGGAGGAGGAGGAGGAGGAGGAGGAGGAGGAGCGGCTTTGCAGGCCTGGCACCTTCCTCCTGTGCTGCACAGGAATGTGGGTTGTCGGGTGGGGGGGGCGGCGGCGAGAGGGGGGGAGGGACATATCTGGAAAACCTGACGAAGCCTTGAGCAGCAGAGGCTGTTTTCGGGGTGGGGGGTGGGGGGCTGGGGCACCTGCCTCTGGGGCTGTGGAGGGTTCCTTTGGTGCTTATGGCTGCTGGGGGAGGGGGGGGGCTCTGATTCGGAGCCCGCAAGCTGAGCTAGGCTGATGTTCGTCCCAGTCCACCAGGATTGTACATCCCCTCCAGTATTTTTTTGGAAGGCAATTAACAGACATAAAGGGGAAACAGAGTGAGTGAGAAAATGAAGCTGGTCACTGACATGCCAGGCAGGCTGGCATTCTGCTTCGTTCCCCACCCCTTGCTGCCACTGCGGGGGTGGGGGTGGGGGTGGACGAGGGCAGGGGCAGGGGCAGGGGAGTGATTTTATTCCCCCCTCTCATTCTCTCTCACTCACACTCACACTCACAGAGAAGACGCTCTTCCCCTCTGGCTGGCCTGGCCTCTCTCTCTCTCTCTCTCTCTCTCTCTCTCTCTCTCTCTCTCTCTAATTCACTTGGCAATCACTGTTGGGCAACCGCAGGGAAGACGCCCACTCCCCAGAGTCTCATCCGGGAGCAGAGTTTGAGAGCGGAAGAAGCAGGAGGCCTGGCATCAGGAAGGAGTGCTTGAAATGTGTCGGGCGAAAGGCCGGGGGGGGGTCCCACTCCAGGGGTGGGCAGCAACCACCCGCAGCCTTGTAAGCAGCTGGCTCGAGATATTTTCTTCGGGCCAAAGCTGGTGGAACCCAAAGGTTTGCCCAGAAGCACTATGCATGTACAGGAGAGAGGGGGGGCATCTCCAGGGGCCCTGCCGCTGTTTCCTCCATGGGAGGCCTCTTTCCTGCTCACCCACAGGCCCTGAGAACAAAAGGAGCAGCTCGGGGGTGGGGTGGGGTGGGGTCAGTGGTGGCTGCTGCCAGGGATGACAGGGAATTGCTGGCCAAGGGTAGCCACAGGTGCCACGGAATGACTGCAGGCCACCCCCACACCTAACAGGACAGCTAGGCTAGTTCAGTCATGGCAAATCCTCAGCCGTATCTTCTCTGGGCTGCTCATGTTTTGGGCAAGGCTAGGCTGGCCAGAAGATGGGAAGGAGGCCTCAAAGGGCCTCCTGGCTACAGGTGGCCTGAGGGTGGCCCAGACCGGCCTTGCCTCCTCCTCCTCCTCCACAAGCAGGGCAGGGGAACAGGCAGCCGTGTGGGGCTCTCCCCCGGGGGACTCAACAGGGCTCCCATGCCCTGGACAGGGGAGCACTCCCCCCCCCCAATTCTGCTGCCCTGTGCAGAGAAGGACACTCCAGGCAGAAGAGATTTGGGTCGGGCCTAATGGGAGGAGGAGGAGGAGGAGGAGGAAGAAGAGGAAGAGGAGGGCTGCAGCCTCCCTCCCTCCCTCCCTCCTTCCCGTCTTGGGTTTGAGGATTATCTGATCTTCACACTGGGGCTGCTGTTTCCCTGCCAGCGATGATCCAGCGGCTAGCCAGCGTTGCCAGCCACCGCAGAAAATTAAAAGGCCGGTTCATGTTGAGTGATCCCTGGGGAGGGAGGGAGGGAGGGAGGGAGGAGGGAGGAGCTCTCTCTGAGCATGAATCGAAGAGACAGCCCTGCTGCTGAGGAGCCAGGCGGAGGACTCTCCTCCCTGCAAAGCCCTCTTTGCAGCTGCCTGAACACAGCCCACTGGGCAGTGGTGCCCCCCCCTCCCAGGGGTCATATCCCTGCCGGGCTGGCTGGGATGCTGCCCCTCCCCAATCCCTTAGCAGCAGCAGCAGCAGCAGCAGACCTAGATCCAGCAAGAGAAGAGGGGGAGAGTGAGGCAGAGGGTCTTGATTTCCCTCCCCCCTCCCCCCCCAACCCCACCCCGATGGGCATCCGCTGCCATTCATCTGCCCACGCCCGGGACCCCTGTGTCCAGGGAGAGGCCCTTTTGAGCCCTTCCTCTTGGAGCCTGCCTCGTCCCCCTCGCTCCTGCTCCTGTTCCGGCAGCATCCCAGCAGAATTAGGCTTGCTTCTACCTCTGCTGCTGGGGGGGGGGTGCCCCTTCTCAGCCACCCCCACCCCAGGGCCCCGAGAGACAGAGCTCAGGGAAGCCCCAGTCTTGGCCTCTTCCTTGATCGCCACTCTCCTCCGGAGTGCATGACTGGGGAGCTCATGGGTGGGCCACAAGAAGCTGCCCAGTGGAGGGAGAGGCCACCTGAGCGTCACGGCCCCGCGTCTGTCTGCCCTTCTAGCTTCTTTTCACCCCTGGAACTCTGGGTCTCTCTCCCCCCCCATCCCCACCGCCACTGCCACCTCCCAGGGCTCTTCCTGGCCATCACCTTACAGCTGCCGATGCAGATCTCAGACCCTTAGCAGCAAAGGGGTCTGCCGACTGACCGCCAGAGCCAGCAGCCATCCTTCAGGCAGGAACCCCCACCCCCACCCCAGTGAGATGAACTGCGGTTGGGCATTGCTGGCGAGCCACCCAGAGACCCACTGTCTCCTCAGGCCCACCTCCCACCCTGGCAGATCCATGCTCAGCACCAAAGCAGCCACCTTGCAGCAACTCTCTGTTCCCCCGGACTCGGTTTTCTTTCGTGACCCCCACCCCCCACCCCACCCCAGCATACGCATGCAGGGAGGCCTGGGGAGGAACCAGGGCTGGGTTTTTCCACCCAGGGTGGCAGCCGGACCCTTTCGGGCCCCTTTGTTGGGCACTGGCTAGCCAAAGGGCAGGGGGAAGAGGAGGCAGCCGGTTGTGTGAATGGGCACATGCGTGAGAGGGACCGTAATCTTCCTCTCTCACCAGTGCTGGTCCAGCCGGCCTGCTGCAGAGGAGAACGGCCTTGCAAGCCCCCGTGGAAGCCCCTGCCTTCATCAACACAACACACTTTCCCGCTCAGCACAAAGTTGCTGCTCGGCTGTGTTCACAGGAAGTGGTGGGCCAGCTGGCCAGCCTCAGGAGGTATCCATCTGGCCAAGGTGGGACTTGGGGGGGGCAGTGGCAGCAGGGGGTGGGGGTGGGGTGCAGAGAACCCCTGCATGGCAGTAGGTGCTCCAGAATGGAACATTCTTCCACGCGTGCTTTCAAGGCTTCCATGTGAACTTGAAAGTGATGCTTGAGGGAGCATCTCATTTCTAGCTCCTCCCCATCTTAAAAGAGCACCTCCACCCAGGCTGCCGGTTTCCGTGCAGAGCCTCTCGCTCTGCCTGAGCTGTGCTTCACCTGCAGTGGTTTACAGCAAATGGCAGTGCCGTGTGTGTGTGTGGGGGGGGAGACGAGCGCAGAAAGGGGCAGAGGGAGAGAAAGACAAGCAGGCACACAAGCACACTCGCAGAGGGACCGAAGGCGGTGATAAATTAGCTTGCCCTGTTTAAGAGCGCAAAGACGGAAGGACTGCTCCAAAGCCAGAGCTGAGACAGGCCTGTCTGACCTTGCACGCTGTCCGCACAGGAGCCGACGGGGTGCCCCACGGGAAAGCCCAAAGGTGGGGTGGGGGCACAGCCCTTCCTTCCCGTGAGCTGGAGGGGGTCAGTGTGGCCCTGCGCCCAGCAGACGCTGATGCCCCCTCCCTCCTCCAGGCCTTCCTCCAGGCCTTCCTCCCACCTGGTCATGCACCTGGCCAAACAAAGGGACTCCATCCACAACCAGAAATGGAGTGAACGCCTTCCAGCTTTGCTCAGTCTCCAACCAGTGCAAGGAGGCTGCAGGGCCAGCCCTCATCAGTCAGCACTCGGGATCCGAATGAGCGGAAGGCTGGTTCTCTCCCGTGGTACACGATCAGCTTGCACCTCATCATGGGAGGAAGTGCCACACTTCCTGGTCACGGGGCAGAGTAGATGGGAGGGTGGCCAGCCACTTCATGAAGGTGGCTGCAATGGAGCTTACACTGAGTGGACTGTGCCTCTTTCTTTTTTACGGTTGGGCTTGGGCACCACGTGCAGATGGAGTAGCATATGGCTTTGCGCTGGCCAGCCAGCCTCTGAGTGGCAAGCAGTCAGGATGGGAGGAACATGTGATCCTTGCTGCCCCAGCAGGGAGTGCCTCCCCTCAGCTAGCCCCTAACTGGCCACCATTTGAGCCAGGCTGTCTCCAAAGGAGGCCTCAACCAGGATGCAGGCGGAGGAAGGGGCGGAGGGGGGCTCCGTGGGCTGGAACTGGGCTGCAGCTACTTGGAAAACCAGTGGGGCTTCAAGGGAGGAAGGAAGGAAGGAAGGATGTAGGGAAGGAAGGAAGGAGGGAAGGAAGGAAGGAAAATGAAGGAAGGAAGGAAGGGACAAATGAACAAACAAACTGGAAGGGAAGAATAAAAGAAGGAAAGATGAGCAAAGACAGGGAAATGAGGGAGAGGGGTTCCCAAGAGTTTATTCCAAGACAACCAAGCTCTGAGGATCACCTGCAAGAGTACAGAGTGGTCCAGCAGGTGCACCTGGTGCTGCAGAGCCACACCCCACCCCACCCATCCCGTCCACCGCTTTCTGGTTCTCTCTGACTCCTTTTCCTCCTCCCTGTTGTGCTCAATGAGGCCGGCACCACCTCTGAGCCAAATGTCGGCTGCACCATCCCAGGCCTTTCTGGCTGGGCCTCCGGACCCTGCATGGAGAGGCCATGGCTGTGTGTTTACCTCCTTGCTGTGCTGGTGGGAGAACGCTGGCATTGGCTCCTTCTCTCTTTTACTGCTGCTGCTGCTGAGGTGCAACAAGGGGCAGATGTGCCCCTCCGTTTGGGTAGATGAGCCTGGGGGGGGTCAGCTGGCCGGGGGGGGCAGGGCGACTCACGGGCTGGGGGCATCTGCCTCGGATTCCACCCACCCACCCCCTGCCCACCAGCCTGCCAGCGACACCAGTTGAGGGCCGCGGTCAGTATGAAGCAGGAGAGGGAAGCAGGGCAGGGGGACAAAAGGGGCAGGACGGCTGAAGCACAGCCCTGGCTTGCTTTCCTGCCCGGGGAAAGGAGTGTGTGTGTGTGTGTGTGTGTGTGTGTGTGTGTGTGTGTGTGTGTGTGTGTGTGTGTGTGTGTGTGTTTGGGGGGGATATAAAGACCAGGGGTGCCAAAGGTGCCACCCTTCAGCTACGGATGCGCTCAGTAGGTGGATTTGCTGAACATTGTGATGGCCTACCTTGCAAGAATGTTGCAGGCATCAATTCTGGCTCCCCTTTGAAATATTTACAAACAGCATAAGAATGCTGTTCCTGAGATTAAAAAAACACACCAAAGGCATTGAATATTACAGCGGCCTTTACTAACCCCCATCGGGTGTTGTCCAGAGCTCCAGTTTGCTTCAGCTCAGTACTAAAGTCAAGCGTCTCTGAGCATGTGCAAAGAATATCTGCAGTCCCTTCCATCTTCTCCCTGCAATGTGAGGATGGAAGAGCGTGTTGTCCCAACCGGCAGGTTCCCCCCTCCCCTTTAGCAATGCCTGACCCCGGCACGGCTCGAAAGGTGGAGGTGGGGTCAAGGACCCATCCCCAGCTGGCCCAAGAGGGCTTGGTGGTAGCCTGCTGGCCGGCCAACTGGCCTGCACTCCTGACCCTGGGCCGGGCGCTGCTGGAAGATCCTGGGCATACGAGGCAGAGGCAGACGGAGAGCGGCAAGGGAAAGGCCACTGTCCTCCTCCTTCGCTGTCGTGCATGGCTGGGCCCAAGGCAGCCCCAGGGAGCTCTGCCTCTCTCTCTCTCTCTCTCTCTCTCTCTCTGCCTCTGGGAGAGACCAGGAGGCCGCGGGGGAGGCCCCTCTTCTTCACGCCCTTCATTCCCCCACCCGTGGGAAAGGAGGGTGCAGCGGCTGGGCCCCCCACCACTGGCCAGGCCAGGCCAGCTGTGTCGTTACATAACAGCCTTCCTTGGGAAGCAAGGCTCCTCTTCTGAGTTGCCATGGCAACTGGCCCAGTCAGGAGGATGGCTGTGCCCTGCATCCGAAGGGAGCACCAGGATGCTGGTCTGTGGCAGCCCCTCCAGGTGAGACCTCTGTCTTTCTGAGCAACTCCTGGACTGGCGGCGGCTGCTGCTTCCCCTCCCCACCCCACCCCTGACACCACCCCCCACCCCGCCTGCCGTTCTCCTCCTTTGCTGGGAAAGGGTCTCAGACTTCTGCTAGCATGCCTGGGCCCCTGGTGCCAGCTGCCCCCCCTCCTTCAGTGGGAAAGACACCCAGGTCAACCCCCAGAGCCTCACCTGGGGAGGGGGCTCTCTCTCACAGCTGTCCCAGGCAAGGAAGAGACCCCAGGACAGATGAAATCCAAAAGCTTTAATCGGGTTATTGGTATGACTGGTCCAACTAATGCTTTACTAGCCCTTTCCCAGGCCTCCTCACAAAGATCTTTTATGGCACCCCCCCTTCCCAGATTCCCAGAGCACAGCTCATTTTAACTGACAGTCCAGTTCCATTCCTCTGTGTTCTTTTTTAAAAAGAAAGCTAAACATTTAATAGCCTATGAGCCCAAACTGTGAATAAAGGGTCCGGCTTGCAGCCTCTTCTGATGTCAGAGTTTAAGGGTGTGCAGCAGAGAGAGAGAGAGAGAGAGAGAGAGAGAGAGAGAGAGAGAGAGAGAGAGAGAGATCATCTCCCCCCTTCTTGGCTTTCTGCAGGAGAGTGTGTTGAAGCAGGATGAGGGATCCGGCTCCAGTCATTCATGCTCCTTCAAACTCTCATCTGGACCGCTCTGTGGTGCAACGATTGCTATGTGAGGTGTCCCTCGAAAAGGGCCCTGGTGCAATAGGCAGAGAGCTGAGGATGATCTGGGCCTAATTAGCAGGGTGGTGGTCTTAATTCCCTGTGGGTGGATGAATGCCTCAGAGCCCCAGGCGCCCCCAAGGAGACTCCAGGAGCTGCAGCCCCGATGAGGGAAGGAATAGTTTCTGGAGAAAAAAACCCATTGCATACATTGCTCCAGGACTTCCAAGGTAGCATTTTCAGAAGTGCTACCTGTTCCTCGTGCAGGACCTGCCAGGCAGGCAGAACTCAGAAGCCTCAATGCATGGATGAGGTGATGGTGTTGAGAGGAGGGCTTCAGATTTGTCAGGAACTGGAGAACATTTTGGGACAAGCCAAACCTGTTCAGGAGGGACAGGTTGCACTTGAATCATGATGGGACTAGATTGCTGGCACTCAACATCAAAAAGGCTGCAGAGCAGCTTTTAAAGTGATAACTGGGGGAAAGCCGACAGGAGCTGAGCGGCATCCGGTCCGGAACACCTCATCCCCGGGGAATGAGGTTGGAGAGGGTAGAGAATCACATAGAGATGACATAGCAGGTATTAGCACTGGGAGAATAATGGAATGTGATAGTTTCTCTACTGAAAATAAAAGCTTTGGGGGGGGGGGGGGGAGAACAAAGCAGCAGCTGTTGTTGGGGGACCCACTGTACAGGTGCTTCTACGCCAATGCTCAAAGCCTCCGAGCAAAGATGGGAGAACTTGAACATTTGGCAGCTAGGGATAACATAGATATAATAGCCATAACAGAAACCTGCTGGAATGCAGAGAACCAGTGGGATACAGCAATCCCAGGCTATAAACTCTATAGAAGGGATAGAGAGGGGCGGGTTGGAGGGGAAGTGGCCATCTTGTTAAAGAAGGGGTAAAATCCAGCAGAATGGAGATTGACAGAGGGTCTGACTCCACCACAGAATCACTGTGGGTTAAACTACCAGGTCCCAGGAGTGATGTGATAGTTGGGGTATGCTATCGCCCACCAGATCAAAAACTTGAGGGGGACCTTGAAATGAGGAGAGAAATCATGGAGGTGGCTAAGAGGGATAGGATAGTAATCATGGGGGACTTCAATTATCCCCACATTGACTGGGCCAATGCGAGCTCCGGGCAAGAAAGAGAAACTGGGTTTCTCGACTTGCTGAATGACTGTGCCTTAGAGCAACTTGTCATGGAGCCCACCCGAGAACAAGCAACTCTGGATCTAATACTGTGTGATACTCAGGACCTGGTCAGGGATGTGAATGTCACTGAGCCTCTGGGGAACAGTGACCATACTGCAATCTCCTTTGCCATGCATGTTGGATGAAGAGTGTCAAGCAAATCAGACTTATAAACCCTTGATTTTCGAAGGGCAAACTTCCCTCAGATGAGGAAACTAGTTAGAAAGAAATTGAAGGGGAAGGTTGGAAGAATCCAATCTCTTCAGAATGCATGGAACCTGTTTAAAACAACAGTAACAGAGGCCCAGCACGTCCATACCACAAAGAAAGAAGAGCTCATTTAAGTCCAAGAGGGCACCAGCATGGTTAACGAGTGGAGTTAGAGAGGCTCTAAAGCGCAAGGAGAGGTCTTTCTGTAAATGGAAATGCTCCCCAAATGAGGAAAATAAAAAGGAACACAAACTCTGGCAAAAGAAATGTAAGAAGATGATAAGAGAGGCAAAGAAAGATTTTGAGGAACGCATGGCTAGCAATATAAAGGGTAATAATAAAAGCTTTTTTAAATATGTTAGAAGTAGAAAACCTGCCAGAGAACCAGTTGGCCCTCTGGATGGTGAGAGAGGAAAAAGGGAGATTAAGGAGGACTTGGAAATTGCAGAGAAATTAAATGAGTTCTTTGAATCTGTCTTCACAACAGACCTTGAGCAGATTCCGCTGCCTGAACGGCCCCTCTTGACTAAAGAATTAAATCAAATACAGGTTAAAAGAGATGATGTTTTAGGACTAATTGATAAATTGAAGATTAACAAGTCACCGGGACCAGATGGCATCCACCCAAGGGTTATTAGGGAACTGAGAAATGAAATTGCAGATCTCTTAACGGTTATATGCAACTTGTCTCTTAAAACGGCCACAGTGCCGGAGGACTGGAGGATGGCGGATGTCACACCAATTTTTAAAAAAGGAAGGAGGGGGGACCCAGGAAACTACAGGCCAGTTAGCGTTACATCTGTCCCAGGGAAGATGGTGGAAAGCCTCATCCAAGAGAAAATCTTAAAACACATAAAAGAACAAACCTTGCTGAGAGAAAATCAGCATGGCTTCTGTAAGGGTAAATCTTGTCTGACAAACCTTTTAGAATTTTTTGAAAAGGTCAACAGGCATGTAGATTTGGGTGAACCGGTGGATATAGTCTATCTGGATTTTCAAAAGGCTTTTGACACAGTCCCTCACTAAAGGCTGCTAAGAAAATTGCACAGTCAGGGGATAAGAGGAAAGGTCCTCTTATGGATTGAGAACTGGTTGAGATCCAGGAAACAAAAAGTAGGTGTCAATGGGAAATTTTCACAATGGAGAGAGGTGAAAAGCGGTGTGCCCCAGGGCTCTGTCCTGGGACTGGTGCTTTTCAATCTGTTCATAAATGACCTGGAGACAGGGATAAGCAGTGAGGTGGCCAAGTTTGCAGATGACACAAAACTTTTCCGTGTGGTAAAAACCAGAGAAGATTGTGAAGAGCTCCAGAAGGATCTCTCCAAACTGGGGGAATGGGCTATGAAATGGCAAATGTGTTTTAATGTAGCCAAATGTAAAGTAATGCATATTGGGGCAAAAAATAAATTTTATCTATCAACTCATGGGCTCTGAGTTATCCGTGACAGATCAGGAAAGAGATCTTGGTGTGTTGGTGGACAGTTCCATGAAGGTGTCTCCCCAATGTGTGGCAGCGGTTAAGAAGGCCAATTCCATGCTAGGGATTATCAAAAAGGGGATTGAAAATAAAACAGCCAACATTATAATGCCATTATACAAAACAATAGTAAGGCCGCATCTGGAGTATTGTGTACAATTCTGGTTACCGCATCTCAAGAAAGACATATTGGAACTGGAAAAGGTGCAGAAGAGAGCGACTAAAATGATTACTGGGCTGGGGCACCTCCCTTATGGGGAAAGGCTAAAACATTTGGGGCTGTTTAGTCTGGAAAAAAAGCACCTGAGGGGGAATATGATTGAGACGTACAAAATAATGCAGGGCATGAGTAAAGTGGATAGAGGGAAGCTCTTCTCCCTCTCACAAAATACCAGAACTAGGGGACATACACTCAGATTGAGGGCTGGGAGAGTAAGAACAGACAAAAGAAAATATTTTTCACCCAGCGCGTTGTTAGTCTATGGAACTCCCTGCCACAGGATGTGGTGATGGCATCTGGCCTGGATGCCTTCAAAAGGGGATTGGACAGATTCCTGGAGGAAACGTCCATCACAGGTTACAAACCATGATGGAGATGTGTAATATCCAGGCTTAAAACCAGGGTACTTCAAGGGCCAGATGCAGGGGAGTTGTATCAGGAGACAGATATCTAGTCTCATGCGCTCCCAAATGCATCTGGTGGGGCCACTGTGAGATACAGGAAGCTGGACTAGATGGGCCTTTGGCCTGATCCAGCATGGCTCTTCTTATGTTCTTATGTTCTTTTAAAAGGTTGGAAATTTTGCCACATCCTGACTGTATCAGCCACAATCTTCACACAGTCATCAAGGGCAGCCCCTAGGGCGGTGTTGCTGAACCTATGGCACAGGTACCAAAGGTGGCACTAGGAGCTCTTTCTGTGGGCATCTGACATTGCCCCTTCTTCACAGCCACCTGTATTCAGGTTAATAGGTTGTATTGGCCCTTTGCGAAAAATGAGTGGGTTTTGAATGGCATTTTGGGCCCTCGGTGGTCTCTAAAAGGTCCGCCATCCTTGCCCTAGTGGAATGGCAGTTAAGGGCCTGCTTCTCTCCTTGGTCCTCCCCTGCTGCCCCTTGTCCCCTGGTCAATGGGCTCTCAGAAGGAGAGAGGGAGAGCGTGCGCTGCCTTTGATTCCCAGCGGTGTCCCAGCGGGAGAAGAGGTGGTCTCTACCGGCCTTCTTCCTGGTGCGGGCCTGGCACTGTGGAAGAGGGGTGCCCCCTGCTCGGCTCCAAACAAAAGGGTGCTTGGTGGAAAGCCGTCCGTGGCTCTTCCCATCTCCTCTTGTCCTTTGATGGGGTTCTCAGAGGACCCGACGGTTCAGAAAGAGAGGAAGGAAGAGGGAATCCATCAGTCAGGGTCTGTTGTGGGTGCGCGGGGGGGGGGAGGCTGTGCGTGAGGCAGCAATGCACAGGAAGAGCCTTGTGGGCACGAGGGGGAGAAGTGCCGGTGGGTCCCAAAGCACAGCCATGTCTGTCAGGGAGGGGTCGTTGGCCGACTGGGAGAGGAAACGCCTGCTTTGCCTTCGGGCCAGATCTGGACGGGCATCCCCGCTAGGGTGTGCAAAGCTTTAGGCGCACGTTCCATCCCTGACGACCTGAGTGGGAGGGGGCTCCTTCCAGTTGTGACAGTTGCTGCCTCTTCCCTCGGCTGTCAGGGGCCACGTGCGCCACAGCTACCTCCCCAGCCTCCTCGAGGGGTGGCCGTGCCCCAGAGGTGTCTGGCCAGGGGCTGCACAAAAGGGTCTGCTGGAGGGCAGGGATGTCGTTGGGCTGCACCCGTGTTGGAACGTTCTCTGGGGCCTTACGGTGCTCCAGGGGCATTACCGAAAACGGGAGGCCAATCCATCACCACCACCCCACCTGCCTAGTCTTCTGCTTAAGGTGCCCTCAAAGAAGGTGCACAGGGCATGTGTGTGAGGCACAGAGATGATGGGTCCTCTGGGGCCTGGAGAGTCTGTGAAGATTCTCAGTCATCCACATTGATTGATCTGAAAGTTGAGTCATGGCAACTGGCCTTCTTTTTCTTGAGAGATTGAAATGTTTTGCTGCTCATCCAAACAGCTTCGTCACTCTGACTGACCAAGCTGTTTGGATAAGCAGCGTGATCTCTCAAGAAAAAGAAGGCCAGTTGCCATGACTCAACTTCCAGATGGCTGGAGAGATGACATCCCACCTCCGAGCCCTCCCTTGGATGTCCTTCCATGTTTGAGGCAGAGCTCCGGCTGGTTGGCCTTTCTGCCATTCTCGGCCTCCTTTGGCCCTTGCCAGCTCTTCCCTGCTCCAGCCCCTCCCGTGACAACCTGGACTGCCTCTGACCTCCCATCATGGCGGTGGCACCACCACCACCACCACCACCAGCAGCAGCAGAGGGCAGGGCCGGTTCCAGCCTTCCAGGCAGCCCAGGCCAGGCTCATTCCACAGCGCTGCTCCCAGGGAACCCTGCTGGACTGTGAGGCTCCTTTAGGTCTTTTCCTGGGCCCAGAGAGCTCTGGAGCATTTCTGGGGCTTAACTGTGCCCCCTCCATCCCCTCCTCCTCATGGCTGCCTCTTCTGAAGTGGCATTGCCACCTGTGTCTCCTGCAAGTGGGCACCTGCCTCGCCCCAAAACCCCCAGTGTTATACTGGGCTAGGTGCTGAGCCAGCCAATGTTTCAAGACTGAGCTACTCTTGGGAGACGCAGACTCATGCCTGGCCTTGGCCCTCCAAGCTTCGGGGGGGGAGGGGCTCCCAAGAAGTCGTCCAAGGACCCCTGCCTGCCAGGGAGTCTCCTGCTGATGCCGTTCTTCAGCTTCCCATCCAGACCTCTGAGGACACATAGGCTCCCTTGGTTGCGAGCATTCCAGAGCAGGTGAAGGAAGACAGGCAGGGGGCACAAGGGATGGAGCAGTTGCCTGGGAGAGGCCCTAAAGATCCTGCTCCCCTGGCTCCGTGTGCTCGACCTGCCCTTCCATCCTGGATGCAGCCCCTTCCCTGACGTCAGCTGCAAAGGTGAGGTCTTGGATGGGAAATCTTTCCCAGGCCGGGATAGGAAGGAAGTGTGCGGGGGTGGTGGTGGTGGTGGTGGTGACGTTGTTACGTCCTGTCTGTTCGCCTGCATTTGGTGGTGACCCTAACAACGAGCAGTTTCCAAAATGCCCTTCCTCCAAGGGCCCTGCCCAGCTCTCGGAAGCTGAAGCTCGTGGCTTCCTTTAGGAAGCCATCTTCCAATTTGGTCTTCCTCTTTTCCTCCTGCTGCCTCCCACTTTTCCCAGCAGGAGGGCCTTTTCCAGAGGCTCCTGCCTTCCTATCATGCCCCCCCCCGTTCAGGCTTGATTTGCTCTCTAGGACCCCCATATTTGTCTTTCCCGCTGTGCAGGGTATCTGCAAAGCTATCCTCCAGCACCACATTTCAGGTGAATCAGTTTTCCCCCTCTGCCTTCTTCCAGGTGTATGTGTGTGTGTGTTTCTCTGTTCACATAAAAAGCAGGCAGAGAAGGAGGGGAAGAGAAGAGGGGGGGCACCCATGGCTGGTGCCCCTGCATGGGGGGGGGGTTCTCCTTTAGGCAGCCAAGGAGGGGCCCCGCTGGGGAGCCTGGAGGGCGGTGGGGGGTGGTCCAGGCTCAGCTAGAGGGAGGCCCGAGGGCCGCAGAGGCAGGAGAACAACGGAGGCAGAAGGCAGTTGCCGGCTGCTCTTTTGTGTTGCCCCCCCCGGCCCGCCCCCGTCCGATATGAATGGGTGAGCGCAGTGTGTCATCCTTCCCCGCTCTCCCTTCGCCTGCCAGCCCCACAGCCGCCCCTGCCCCGACCCCAGTCCCCACCCGCAGCCCGGCCCGAGGCCTGGGCTTCCACATCTGCGCCCCACAGGCTCCCCCTCATCCTGTCGGATTTGCACGGGGGAGGGGCAAAGGAAGGAAGGAGCATTTCTTCTGCCTGCCACGCTCCCCCCCCGGTTCCGTGGCTCCCTAGACATTTCATATCTGGGGCGGCCGGGTGGGAAGAATATGGCAGGGGAGGGGCGGGCAGGATCCCTCCCTCCCTGCCAAGAACCAGGCCTCTTCTTCCTGCCGGATCCTTCCTGGGCCCGGGAGCCCCCCAGCGCACGCACCGACACCCAAGGATCCTGTGACTTTGCCCATCCAGGTCGGGCGCTGCCGGTGCTGGACCGGGGAGATAAAAAAGGAAAGGTTCCCCGCCCCCTCTAGGTGCCCTGCTCATCTCCGTATTCAAGCCGAAGAGCCAATGTTATGCAAGTCCGTGGCCATGTGGCCACCATGGCTGTAAGGAAACACTTTTTGTTTTACCTTCCCGCCTTTTACAGTGGTTTATCTACTTGCATTTACATGCTAGGTTGGCAGGAGCTGGGGTTATCAGAGGGAGCTCACTCCCCTGGGTGGCACCCGGGATTCGAACAGCTATAAACTGCGACTTTGTAACGGACAGTTTCCAGTGCTCTAGCCAGCTTAGGAGATAGAGCTCGCTTATCCCCTTCCTTCCGGCCAAACTGGGCTCCCTTTGGAGACCCCAGGTGTGTGTGGGGGGGCAAAAAGGGGCCCGGGGGAGTGGGAGGACAAGAGGGAGGGAGAGGGGCGAGCATTCCTTCCGCAGCCCACGCCTGCCTTCTTCATCCGACCATCACGGAGAGGTGGCGGGGGGGGGGAGAGAGCTGGGAGGAGGAGAGGGGGTCCCTGCAAGCCTCTTTTCTGCTGGTTGTCGCTTGCTGGGCCTCTCTGCTCAAAGGGTCCCGGGGTGGGCTGGTGGGGGGCACAGAACCCTCTGGCTCCGGGCGGCCAATCTGCTCCTCGGAGGCTCGCCCATTAGGGCCCGGGTGGCCGGTTCTCGCTTCCCCCTCCCCCGCTCCCCCGCCGCCCGCTCCGTTTCTGGGCTCAGCAGCTCCAGCTATATAAAGTACGGCTCGGCGATGCCTTGCGGGGATGAGGGCGCTTGCGTCTTGCCATGCGTGTGCGTGTGTGTGTGTGTGTGTGTGTGTGTGTGTGTGTGTGTGTGTGTGTGTGTGTGTGTGTGTGTGTGTGTGTGTGTGTGTGTGTGTGTGTGTGTGTGTGTGTGTGTGTGTGTGTGCGCGCGCGTTGGGGGAGCCGGCAGGGGAGGAAGGCTCCTGATGACCGCGCAGGGAGGCAGCCGACAAGGTGGGGGGAGGAGGAGATGCGCCTGGCGGACGAGGATCCTGCGCCTGCCTGGGACACGCAGGCGGCCGCGTCTCTGCAGAGCTCCGGCGGCGGGCCCATTTTTAGACCGGCGCGGGAGGGTGCGTGGGTGCCCAGGCACGGGGAGCGCCCCCTCCGCCTCCGCACCCTCGGGGCCCGCGCCGCTGGGCGCTCCCGGAGGCCACGGGAGAGGGGGTGGACGGGCCTGCCGCTCATTCCCGGACACACGACTGAGCAGAGCTGCTCAAGAGGAGGCCAACTGAGGGCATTTATACACGACCCCTAAGCTCCGCCGCAAATGGCTGCAAGGTCGGGACCTTAAAAATGTTTACCAACCAGCTCCGGACTTTGCAGACAATTAAATGTGACCCCGCCCACTTTAGCACGACCAAACAGCACTTTTCTTGTACCTGCTTTTTGGATGTGACAAATATTTTATCCGGTGTAAGGATAGTGAATGCGGGGCTCTCCTGGCTTCCCTTTGTTCTTTTTTTGCGCCCCACCCCTTTAAGAGATCTGAATGCTGCCAGGAACAAAACGGAGGTAAACTGGCAGTATTTTCTTTCTTTTTTCTCCCTCCCTCAGGCAGCCAGCAACCAGGAAGTGCAGAGGGGGGTGGGGACAGAGGAAGAGCGAGGAACCCCTAAGATCTCTGGTCCGAATTTAAGTGGCCAGCGGATCTTAGGGGTCGTGTAAAAAGGCCCTGAGTAGTAGAGAGCTACCTCCTTCCTGGGAGGGGCAGCGGCTGCACCTGCTGAATGTCCCGGCGGCGGTGGAGCAGCCCCCGGGGTCACCCTCGCCGCTGGAGACGGCCTCTTGGATTCTCTGGAGGGGAGAGCGAGCGAGCAAGAGATGCTCTTTGATAAGTCGGTCCTTCCCTTTGCTGCTAAGGGGGGGGGAGGCCATGATGTAACTCCTTCCTTTTCCTCAAAGCTTGGGACAGGGCGGAGCCAGCTCTCCTATCCTGCCACGGAGTAGCCCGCGAAGGAACTTCACTGGGGCTGTGAAAGAAAGGGTCCCTGTAAGGAAAGCCCCCTTGGGCCGGGCCCCTCGGGAGCCCCTGGGCCTGGGGTGGCCTGTTCCTGGGGGGCTCCCCATCAGATCTGGGGCTGCTCTTCTCTTTCCCTCCCATCTTTCCAAGTGTCCCTCAGGTCTAGCTTCCCTTCAGAGCCTGGACTCCCCCAGAGGCGTGGACATCTCGGGGCTCCAGGGGGGAGGGAGCTGAGAGCCCTTGGGTTGCCCGCCTGCCTGTGTCCTGCCCGCCCATTGCAAGGGTCACGGAAACAGAAGCCTGGTTGCCCAGAGGCGCTCCTAGGAATCCACCCCATCTGTATTTATAAGCTCTCCTGGTCTGTGTGAGGAGGAGACGGAGGCAGGGGGTTCTCTGGGCCTCTGGGAGAAAAGCCAGCCTGGCCTCTGTGGGCAAGCTGCACTGGCCGGGGTGGGGGTGGGGGTGGGGGTGCCCTCTCAGAAGGCGGGAAGGGGGTTGCGCTCCTGAAAAGAGTGGCCCCCAAGGCAGCGCTGACGTGATGGCAGAGGATGAGTCTTGCAGCCAGTGTGGGCAGAACGGCATTCTCCCGAGCGTGGGCACGGATGGGCTTAAATTCAACATATGGATTCAGATTGTGCTTAGCAACGATGGGTAGGTTCCCCCACTCCTTTACCTCGAATGAGAAACCTGGTCTCCAAGTAAGACTTTCTTTTTTTAGGCAGAACTGGATGGGTTCTCTCTCCTCCAATGCTCTGGTGGTGCTGAGTGCCTCGGACCCCTCACGCTACAACCCAAAACACTGGCGTCTCTTTCCATTGGGAAGGCCCATCTGGACTAGGAGGAGGCAGATCTTGGTGTGTGTGTGTGTGTGTGTGTGTGTGTGTGTGTGTGTGTGTGTGTGTGTGCGTGTGCGTGCGCGTGCACGCGTGCGTGCCGTGCTTGTGCGTGTGTGCATGAGTTTTTGAAATACATTGGAGGAGAGATGAGGAGAAGAGAGTTGTAAATGGGTCGAAATTAATGAGGAAAAAGCCCTCCAGTTTGGGGAGGGAGGTCACTGTTGTCGCAGCTCCAGAGGTTTCTGGATGAGATTAACTACCAGGATCCATTTTAATCTGGCTTCAGGCCTGGCTATGGGACTGAGACGGCACTGGCTGCATTGGTAGATGACCTGCACAGGGAAATGGATAAGGCACCAGTGCCCCTTTTGGTTTTACTAGACCTCTCAGCTGCCTTTGACACTAGAGACCACGGCATCCTCCTGACTCATTTCTCTGAAATGGGATTTGGGGGCACTGCATTAAAGTGGCTCCGTTCCTTTTCCTGCAGGACAGAACGCAGAAAGCGGTGTTAGGTGATTCATGTGCGACACCACGGCCGGCCACTGACCTGTGCAGTCCCCCAGGGTCCTCTTCTGTCTCCTGTTTTATTTAACATCTACAGTGGTCCCCCGACTTAAGAGCAGCTCGACTTAAGAGCAATTCGATTTAAGAGCAGAAAACTGTTGGCATTTTAACTGCTGCCTTACAAATCTTAGATATGGTCTGCTCGACTTACATTTTTTTCCATTTTTTATTTTTTAACTTATTTTTTCAATTTTTAGATAGGTACCCTGACGTAAGAGTAGTTTGACTTAAGAGCATGCATTCAGAATGGATTAAATTCGTAAGTTGAGGTACCACTGTACTATGAAACCACTGGGGGAAATTATCAGGTCTTTTGGGTTTAAGTGCCACCAGTATGCCGATGATACCCAGCTCTACCTCTCGTGCCCTCAGGACTGTAAGGGAGCTACTAGATCAACTTTACATGCGTGTTTAGCTGCAGTAATGAACTGGATGAGGATGAACAAAATGAAACTAAACCCAGACGAGGCAGAGGTGCTGCTGGTCAGTCAAAAAGGAGGTCAAGGGATAGGGATGCAACCTCTACTGAATGGGGTCACCCTCCAATTGAAAAAAACAGGTAGGCAGCTTGGGGGTGCTCTTGGGCTGTGGCCAGGAGTGCATTTACACAATTAAGGCTAGTATGAAAGTTACACCCCTTTGTTGAGAAACCTGCTCTGGCCACTGTGACACATGTCCTAGTGACGTCCTGGCTAGACTACTGTAATGCACTCTATCTGGGGCTACCTATAGAAAGTCTCAGAAAACTTCAGCGGGTCCAAAATGCAGCAGCCACACTGCTGACTGGGGTGGGGTACAGAGATCACATTGTACCTCTATTAAAACAGCTCCACTGGCTGCCAGTCAGCTATCAAGCACAATTCAAGGTGCTGACATTGACCTATAAAGCACTGTATGGCCTTGGTCCTAGCTACCTCAAAGATCAAATCTCACATTATGAACCAGCTCAGGTGTTAAGGTCATCAGGAGAGGCCTTTCTCTCCATCCCGCCACCCTTACAGGTACGTCTCGTGGGAACCCATGAAAGGGCTTTCTCGATGGCTGCACCTAGACTCTGGAACTCCCTCCCACCAGAAGCCAGGACTGCCCCATCTCTCTTGTCCTTTCTGGAAACAGGCAAAGACCTTTCTCTTCAGGCGAGCTTTCCCTGAATGATGGACTCTACCTATTATGTGTCTTTTTATATGAATCTATAGGTTCACATAGACTTTGTGTTTATAACTAATTATAACCTTGTAGCATTAATGTAATGTTGTCTATTAATGCTGTAAGATGTCCCTCAATTCCTTGTTCTCAATACTTCAACATGTCTTAATTGTATTGGACTATATATTATCATGTCTTAATTGTATGGAACTGTATATTATCACTCATTACTGTAAGCTGCTTTGGCTCCTTTTCCAAGGAGAAAGCGGGGTAAAAATTCTCTAAAATAAATAAAATAAATAAATAAATTACACCTGACTTATGGAGGCCCCATCAATGAGCAGTATTCAAAAGGGCCTGTCTTCAGCTACCCTGCTCAGCTCTGGTGAACTCTAGCCTGTGATTTCTTTTAGCGAGTTCATCCAGCTCATGTTTGGTCTTCCTCCCACCTTTCCCAGCAGTATTGTCTTTTCTTCTAGCAAATCCTGCTTTCACAGGATGTGCCCAAAGCAGGACAGCCCCAGTTTGGTCCACTTTTGCCTCCAGAGATAGTTCAGGCTTGATTTGAGCTAGGACCCATATGTCTGTCTTTCTGGTGGTCCAGGGTATCCACAAAGCACTCATCCCACATCACATTTCAAATGAATCCGTTTTCCCCCCTCAGCTCTCATTCCTGCCTAGTTTTCTCAGCCACACCTGGTGTGATCAGGAATACAAGAGTGTGGATGGTCCTGGCCTGGATCCCCAGGGACACATCCTGACATGTGGTGACCTTTTCTGATTCCTTCCTTGCTGCCCTTCGGAGCCTCTGGGCGTTTATACACGACCCCTAAGCTCCGCCGCAAATGGCTGCAAGGTCCGCACCTTAAAAATGTTTACCCACCAGCTCCGGACTTTGCAGACAATTAAGTGCGACCACGCCCACTTTAACACGACCAAACAGCAGTTTTCTTGTACCTGCTTTTTGGATGTGACAAATATTTGATCCGGTGTAAGGATAGTGAGTGCGGGGTTCTCCTGGCTTCTGTTTGTTCTTTTTTTGCACCCCGCCCCTTTAAGAGATTTGAATGCTGCCGGGAACAAAACGGAGGTAAACCGGCATTCTTTTCTTTCTTTTTTCTCCCTCCCCTCACACAGCCAGCAAGCAGGAAGTGCGGAGGGGGGTGGGGACAGAGGAAGAGCGAGGAACCCCTAAGATCTGTGGTCCGAATTTAAGTGGCCAGCGGATCTTAGGGGTCGTGTAAAAAGGCCCTCTGTTGTCTTCTGATTTCTTGGCTGCAGCCTCCACTTGGGTTTATGACTGAACCAAGGTGTCCAAAATCTCTGTTAACTGTCTCAGTTTCTTCATTCTCATAGTCCAAGTTGTGGGTAGTTCTTCTGCCGTCGTGGTCTTGGTCTTCTTAACCTGTAGTCCAGCTTTGGCACCTTCTCCTTCCTGTTTTACCAAAAGTCCCTGCTTCTTGCTGCCTGTAAGATGGGGGGGGGTCGTCTGCATATCTTAAAACCGTTGGTGTTCCTTCCACCAGTTTTTCCATCTTCGTTCATCTGAATCTAGTCTGGCTTTCTGTATTTATTGATGTTTAGATTTATAAACCGCAATGATTTTCCCAGGGGCACCGTATGATCTCTTCTGCCTACGGACTGAACAGATGCAGGGACAAAATGCACCCTTGTCTGAAACCAAGGCTAGCTGCTCGTCCACCATGCAGGTTTAGTGCCAGGGCAAATTAAGGGCAGAGGCACACCCGTTCCTTTCAGAACAGCCCATGGGCCCACGTTGTTCAAGGCTTTGTTCTGGCCTGGTGGTTCTCATCCTGTGGGTCCCCAGATGTTCTTGGACTGCCACTCCCAGAAACCCTGGCCAGCTCAGCTAGAGGCAGAGGCTTTTGGGGAGGAAAGAACACCCTGGCTGGCCAAGGGTGGGAACGGCTGCTCCCGCCTGTAACTCACAGGCTGACCTTGCGCGGAAGCTCTTCTTGGGTGTTGCTCCAGCAGCCAGCAGCAATTGGCAATAGGGGTCAGGACGGGTCCCTCTTCCTTTTCAAGCTCCGGGGGGGGGGGCACCAGGCAATTCTAGCTCCGGGGGGGGTGGGGGCAAAAGAGGACTTGGGCAGGACCGGTACGCCTGAGAAAGCAGAGCAGTAGGTCCTCTGGTTGCTGGATTCCCGTCGTTCTCCTCCTTTGAGGACGGGAATATACCTTGAAGGTGGAGCCTCCGTGGGCCATCGTTGTGCTCTCCATATTTGTCAGCCTATTTTTGGTGAGGATTTTGACACTTTCAGTGGCTTGGGGCAGCCCTGCTGGCATTCTGTCTCCTCCTGATCAGATCCTGATGCGAGTGGTGGTGGTGGGCAGTGGGTGGGGTGGAGACCCAGAGGAAGAAGAGGAGGCCTCCACCCCTTCTCCCTGGGCACCTTTCCAGGGAGAAGAGGTGAAGGTGGTTGGGCCAGGCAGTTTGGAGGGCAGACAGAGCTTGGGGGGGGAGAGAGAACAAAGGGAATGTCCATAAACACTGCCTGGTGCAGATTTGGGCTGCAGCCCAGTCATCAGAACCCCCTGTGCTGCTTGATATTATGGAGCCCAATTTTAAAGAGTTCATTACAAATCCTCCCGCTGTGAAGAAGGATCCCGTTAAGGCTTCTCTCTTCTTCGCCTGCCATTCTGGGCCATGCAGTGGCTTCCGCATTTCTGAAGCTTGGGAGGAAAAACAAAAACAAAAGCAGAAAAGACCCGTGTGGGTCCCTCCCCCTCCAACCCGCAATGCTGTGACAACCCCCTATTAAAAACAATCACACACACAACGCACACATCCACACAAGAAAAGAAAAGGAACACTCGGAGCATTTGCCGCTTCGCATTGTGAACTCATTTAAGTCGTAGCACCGCCAGACTGCAGCAAAAAATGTGGAATGGAGGGAGGGACGTTAGTTTATTTTATTTATTTACATTTTTATCCTGCCCAGCTAGTAGAGAAGCTCCTGCTCTGGGAGACCAACAGAACAGGGTTTTTTGGTCACCAAAAAAATCAATTTAAAAGCATTGGAAAATAGAATTTCCAATTTCCAGGGCCCTGATGACCACAATGCTGTGGGCGCAGGCCCCCTCCCCTGTTTGTGCCCCTTTCCATGGCAGGGCCTGAGACTGTGGCCGGAGGATCTCTGCAGGCTGTACTGCAGAGCGGAGAGTGGTTTCCCCCACCCACCCTCCTGCCGGCCTAAATCCAGGCAGGCCATGAGGTCACCTCGAGAAGTAAACGGCAGGAGCTATTCTGGACGGGGAAAAGAAAGTGTTTTTCTCCGCTTCCCCTGAGTGCATAATTCATTTATGGGATCTGCTGCCAGAGAAGAGGCGATGATGACACAGCCACTGGCATGAATGACTTTATAAGAGGATCAGGAAAATTCACGCAGGGACTGAGATGAGGGAAGAGGGGCCGAACGGGCAGCCGGACTTTGGGCCGAACAGCTGCTGGTGGGGGCGGTGTGTGTGTGTGTCAGGAATCACTCCTCCCCCACATGCAGACCAAACATCCCCCTTGCAAAAAGGAAAAGGCTGTGGGTGACGGGGGCGTGTGGGGAGGGGGCCTCTCTTCTGCCCAGGCCAAAAAGCAGCTTCTCCTTCTTTGGGGCAGGGCAGGGGTGTGGGCAGGGTCGGCTCTTTGCCCCACTTTTTTGCTGCTTTCCGCTGCTCCCAGCCCCTTCTCCTCTGTCCTGGAGCGCCAGCAGCCCCACGTTCACCCTGGAGCCAAAGAAGCATGTGGGTCGGGCGACAACAAGGGAATCCAGTAAACCCAGTGCTGGATTTCCTGTGGCCCCTGGTACAGTTGTGGCACACCCACCCTTAACAAACCCCATCCGCCCACCCAAATCCATTGTTGTTGTTGTTGTTGTTGTTGTTGTTGTTGTGTTGTTGTTGTTGTTGTTGTTCCTTCTGTATTTGCAGAGGTTGGGTGGGGCTAAGGCCTTGGGACTTTTTGTGCAAGCCAAAGAAGCAAACCACCATTGTTAAAAACACCCCAAAGGGGTTTTAAGCTGTGAACTTTTCAGTTTACAGATTCTGACAAAATCTGTCTGCATTAATCAAAGCATGAAAGTGCAAGATTTGTCTGGAAGCTGGGTATGTGACTGTACATACAATTCGGTACCCAACCTGCAGTTCTTTCTTCTACATTCTATACAAATTCAGTGACCACATTTTCATGCACATGATGATGTGCACATTGTACAGGTATTTTTTTTAAAAATCCAAATCATGGGACCGGCTGCCTGTTATATTCATTGTATTGTTTTCAGTGCTTAGGTAGGGCCTCTATAGGTCTCAGTCTGGCTCTAAGAGCTGGGGAAGGAGAGCCATTCCCTGAGACCCTAGTTGGCAGAGTGGGCCACCTGGCAACCTTCAGGCCACGCCTCTGGGTCTCACTAAGCAGGGCCACGGATCCACGTGCGCCCGATTGCTGCGCTGTGCACGGGAGGAGGGCTGGCCTCTCCCAGCTGCTGCCGATGTTCCCAAAGAGCTCCCGGTCCTGGGCAGCCTCTTTTTGTGGGAGCGGGAGAGAGGATGATGAGGGACAGGGGTGGGAACAGCCTTGACCAAGGGCGTGCACCCATTTGATGATGGCGGGTCAGGATCTAAGCTGCCACTGCACCCTAGCCCGAGGAATGCATTAAAGGAGCCTTGTGGTGTGGTGGGGGTTAGAGGGCAGCCCGGCGGCCCAAACTCTGCCCATCCCAGGTGGCTGGCTCAAGGTCGACCCAGCCTTCCGTCCTTCCGAGGCTGGTCCAATGAAGACCCGGCTTGCTGGGGTGGGGTGAGGTTGTGGGGCAATCGGTAGCCTGCACAGTTCCATTGTAAGATGCCCAGGGAGTGCATGTAGGGCCACACACTTGGCTCTTGCTTCGAAGGAACGTGCCATGCTTGGGCCTGGGAGAAGTTGCCGAGGGTGAAGCAAGGAAGCCAGAGGGTCGTCCAGCACCGCCCCCGCCCCCCTGCCATCGGGGTTCCAGGGCTCCCTGGGGGGGAAGGCTGGTCTGACCCCTCCAGGTTGGCGGGGCTGCTGAACAACTCGGGGCTGGTTTTGGCAACTGACCAGCTGGTAAAGAGGCAACTTGTCACCTTCGGGACCCATTTCCTATGCAGGTTTTTAATGGCTTCCAGTTGGGATTTTAATTTAATTCTAACAGCTGGTCTTCTTTAGCATTTTAATGGCATCCTTCTCTTGTTGACGATTCCATGGTACTGAGCTTAGCTCCCCACACAATGCTTACCTTGAAAGTCCCATTAAGGTCACTCTACGTCATCACTGGCTCCGATTTGCCCCATCGAGGCCACTTCTGCCGGCTTTCTTGGGCTGGAAGGGGGCCCTGGCTCTTTCCTCTGCACGGTCCCAGCAGAGAAGCCCTGAGGCAGACCTGGAAGCCAGGACACGGGAGCCCCCACCCCACCCCGGCCCGTCTGTTGCCAGGCTGCGAGCAGGGCTCCTGCCAGACCTTGCCCCCCCCCCGGCCTGGGGCTGCCAGGTGGGACACGTCCAGCTCAGGAGGAGGGGCAGAAGCAGACGGTCTCCTCTGGCCAGAGAGCATGTGGCTCTGCTGGGGAAGCGTCGCCCAGCCCACCTCTCCTCGTGCCCCCCTCCACAGAGGAAAATCTCCCCTCGCTGACTCACTGTATAGGTAGTTGGGCTTCGGGTGAGAAATATCACCAAAAGCCAGCAAAAAGGGGGTCGTGACTGGACCAAAGTTGTGTCTAAATACGAGGGGTGTTGTTGTTTAGCATGGCTTGTTGGGGGGAGCCATGGCCATTCCATGAGACCCCCCACACACACACTAGGATCAGAAGTGGCATCCCTGGCTGTCGCGTGGCATCTGCCTGGGTCTGAGCAAAGCCACGAGGGAGGCCCAGCTGGACCAGAATGAAGCTGCCTGGTATAAAATGACCCCACGGCACCAGCGAGGCCAATCCGGGTGCCTTCTGGCTGTGCCCGGAGGCCCAGCGCAGCCCGGGAGGGGTGGTCAAAAGGTGGGCACAGGCGGGTCCAAGCTGGGGGTCCTGTCGGCAGAGGGTCCTCGTCTGACTAGAGGAGACCCCATGAGTCCATGCAGTTGACACCCGCGTCGCCTCATCGCCCTCCACACCTCGTCCCGTGGGTTTCTTCCGACTGGGATTTTCAGCACAGTACGATCAGGATTTGCAAAACAGCTTCACACCCTGGTCTCCTCTGTCCAGACCGGGACCGCCGGTGGTGGACAGTGGTGACTTGGCACATTTTGTTCCCCTCCCCCTCCCCTGGCAACACTGGCTGGTCTGCCTAAATGGCCCGGGACTTTTGCCCCCCCCGACCCTAAGGGGCCGCCTGCCCGCCCGCCCACCCTCGGCGTCTCTTTCCTCTCCCGTTGGGATCTCCCTTGGGACTACGTCCAATGGCAGGTGCCCCCCCCCGCAAGCAGCCACTGGGGCACGGGCAGTTGGGGCCGGGGGGGGGCAGCAGTCCCAGTCCAGGCAGCAGGGGTGGGGGTGGGGGTTCACAGAAGATGTGAGATGCTGCCATGGGGCCAACCCCCCTCCCTCCCCCCCTCTTTCTCTCTCAGGTGATGGAAACCCCAAAGAAAGCAGCCCTTTTATCAACAGCACGGACCTGGAGAAAGGGAAGGAGTACGACGGGAAGAACATGGCCCTCTTTGAGGTCAGTGGGCAGGGCGGGGGGCAGGGGGTCACCAGGCGGGCAGGGTGGGGTGGGATAGGCGCCTGAGACCTTTCTTTGGCCATGGACCCCCTGCTTCCCCTGCAAGAGGGCACGGGGGGGCAGGGGGGCACCCTCTCAGAGAGCAGTGGGAGGAGAGGGACCTTCCTTGGGCTGGGGGGGGTGGGGGGCCCAGCTGGTTGGGGGTGGGGGTGGGGGGTGCTGCAGAAGATGCTGCCATGAACGCTTGTGTTTCTTGGGTGCTCCCTGCCTGGCCGTCCTCTGGGGCCCAGCCTGAGGGAGGCCCCCATGGCGCCCAAAGGGACCCCTTGTCTCTAGTCGCTGAGCGGCCCAATGGGGGGGGTCCACTTCACCCGGCCTCCAGGCGGTGTCCAAGGGCGCCTGGTCTCTCTCTTGGGCTCCTGTTCCTCTTCTGCTCTGCTGGCCCAGTCACCCCCTTCCTGGCCTCCCCTCTCCCCCGGACGGCACTCGCTTTGCTGCCAAGAGAGTTGATGATCTGAAGGGAATTTCTCACCGGGTTTGTGCCCCCTCCCCTTTCAAGTCCCCTGATGCCACCCCACCACCCGCAGCACTGCGGGAGGGCAGTGGGCACAGGGTCGCAGCTGTGGAGCAGAGGGCAAAGGCAGAGACCCACCTGTGGCTACCTCGCCTGGAGTGAAAGCCAGGAGGAGCAGACAGGAATTGAGCCCCCCCCCCGCCCCAACCTGGGGCGCCCGCTTGAGGTGGCATGAGCGCGTGTGTGTGTGTGTGTGTGTGTGTGTGTGTGTGTGCATATGCCGGGGGGGAGGGTGGCCTGCTGGTTCTTGCCTGCCTGGGGGCTGACTTGGGGGCCGGTCTGTTTCTGCCCCCCACCCCCCCCCCCGCCCATCCCTTCTGCTCCCCAGGAGGAGATGGACACCAGCCCGATGGTCTCTTCGCTGCTCAGCGGCCTGGCCAACTACACCAACCTGCCCCAAGGCAGCCGGGAGCACGAAGAGGCAGAGAACAACGACGGGGCCAAGAAGAAGCCGGTCAAGGTCAGTCCGTTGGCGGGTTGGCCGGTTGGGGGGTTGGGGGGAGGGAGGGAAGGAATGGACTGATGGAGGGGAGGAGGCGGTGGCGGTCCAAAACCCAATATCCTTGGGGTCAGCTCTTTGTCCCTGGGTTTGTGCCAGCTGGGGAGGGGGTGTTGTGAGTAAAGCGAGCCTCTTCCTTGGGAGGGGGGTCGGTCATGCTTAGGAGCCCCCCCCTTTGCCCCTGTTCCCTGTGCAGCAGTGGCCGGTGCCGATGCAGGAGGGGGCTTCTTTGGGGATCTGTCGGGATGGGGAAACGTTGGTGTTTGTGGCCCAGCAAAGGGTGGCCTGTTGTGTGTATTGGGGGGGGGCTTCCCCTCCCCCCAAAAAAGAAGCACAGGTCTGAACACAGCAGGCCACCAACCAGAGGCTGCCTTTCAGTGCCCACGAAAAGCAGGAGCCCTTGGGAAGGTGCCCTTCAGAGCATTCCTGGCTTGAGGGGCTGCACAGGGAAGCCCTCGGGGGGAGGGGTCTGAAGCATTAACGCAGCCCCCACCCACCCACCCACTCTTCTTCCCTGGCCCTTCCCACCTGCCTCCAGGGCTGAGGAGGGGGTGGGCCTCTTGTGAGGGAGGGTCCAGAGGGGCTGCGTGGCTCCCTGGAGAGGTGCCCCCCCAAGGGAGGAATCCCCCTCCCCCACTGGTGTGCCCGCTGAACGCCCCCTGCTGCTTCCTCCCTCCCTCCCTCCCTCCCGCCACAGGCTCCTCGGATGGGCACCTTCATGGGCGTCTACCTGCCCTGCCTGCAGAACATCTTTGGCGTCATCCTCTTCCTCCGCCTGACGTGGGTGGTGGGCATCTCGGGCATCCTGGAGTCCTTCTTCATGGTCTTCCTCTGCTGCTCCTGCGTGAGTCACCCGGGGGGGCACCCCCTCCCCCTCTGGCCGGGGGCTCTGGCAGGGAAAGAGGGTCCTTCGAGCCCCCGCCCCCTCCCCCTTGGGGACAAAGAGCCTGGCCTCGGCTCCTCTGGAAATGGGTGAACAGGGCCGTACACACACACCTGAGGGGGCCCCTCTCCGCCCTTCGGCTGGACCAGGAGCTCTCCATGTGGCCCCGCTGGCAGCGTGCCCGGCCCAGCGGCAGCCGAGGGGTGTGCAGAGGAAGGCATCTGTCGTTGCTCAGGGCGGATGCGCCTGCCTGGGCAGGCAGCGGTGCAGGAAGGCTGAGCTCCAGCAGCTGATTAATCCCGGTCGGTTGCCTGAGCGCTTCGGGTGCCTCCTGGCTCCCCTGGCGCACATCTGTCTTTGTGGCCATTTCCCCAGAGGAACAGGGCGCCCCCAGCCCCCCTTGCCCGCCCTTCTTCTGCTAGAACACCAAGCTCCACCACAGAGACCCGGGTGCATCGGGGCTGGCCCCTGGGGCCCAAGCATCGGGTGTGGGGCAGGCCCCTCTGGCACCCACTTGGGTCCTGAGCCAGGGAGGAGGGCTGGCACCAGCTCAGGGGGTCCCAGCTGTGCTTTCCCTCGTCTGGCAAAGCAGAGACCACGAGTCCTGTGGGATGAGGAGGAGCCCGGGGTGCCCTTGGATTCCGTGGGACTCTAGCAGCTTCCCTGCAGCCACCTTGGGCCACCAGCCAGCCACCTCAGGGCCACGGAACTGAAGAGGGGTGGGGTGGGCGAGAGGAAGCCTGCAAGGCACTCGAGCCTCTGGCAATGCCACCTGCTCCCCCCCTCCTTTTCTGGGCTGAACTGTGGCCGCTGTGGCTCCCTCTGCAGCCGTGGCTATGGCCATTGGGGGAAGGGGGTTTCACGAGGCAGCTGGGACCCGGAGTCTCTCAGCTCCCCACCCCAAGTTTGGCCCAAGGGCCTAGAGGGGCACCGTGCCTTCCCCAGGTGCTCCCACTCCCCCTTCCCAGCCAGCATGGCCCCTCCCTTGCCTTGGCCACGTCTCCCTCGCTCCCTCGTGGCTAGTGGGGACGGGGACGGGGACCTCTAGTCCTTTACCTTCTCCTTGCTTTCTTGCCTTGGTGCCCCTTCCCTCCACTGGGAGCGCCTTCGGGAGGCCTCTCCTTTCTCCTGGCCCAAGCCACAGGGGTGGCTGAGGCGGTGGCACCCTCTCCTGGATGCCGTGCCACGAACGGGGAGTGGGGGAGCTGGGCTGGGGCCAGTGGAAGGCCTGAGGGATCCAGGAGTCTCCTTCCTGCCCCGCTTTGCCCCAGACGGCTCCTCTTGGTGATGCACAGGCCCCCCTGAGCCCATCTCTCTTCTCTCCACAGACGATGCTGACGGCCATCTCCATGAGTGCCATCGCCACCAACGGAGTGGTGCCAGGTTTGTGGCTGGCTGCAGGGGTGGGTGGGTGCCAGGGATGGGTGCTGCAAGCCATGGAGCCAGCGGGGGTTTTGACTGAGGCCCGTGAGCTGGGCTGGGGACTGGGCACCCACCAGTCAGGAGGGTCCTGCTGGTGGGGGTGGATTCCTGCCCCCCACCACATTTGCCTGCCTGGCGTCTTTTCAGCTGGCGGCTCCTACTACATGATCTCGCGCTCGCTGGGCCCGGAGTTTGGAGGTGCCGTCGGGCTCTGCTTCTACCTGGGCACCACTTTTGCAGGCGCCATGTACATCCTGGGCACCATTGAGATCCTACTGGTGAGTGTTGGGGGCAGGAGCCGTGGGCTTCCCCGAGGGAGCAGCAGCAGCAGTGCCCCCAAGCAGGCGGGAGGGCAGGTGGGGTGGGGTGGGGTGCCCCCTCTGATGGGCATGGAGGTTCCTGTTTCAGCAGGGCTGTGGCCTTCCCTGGGTTGCAACAAGCCTCCTCCTTGCAGGGCTCCCGTGTCCTTGCCCGTTTCCCTCGCTCTCTCCTGCCCTCCTCCTGCCCTCCCAGGGCACCTCCCCATGGGCGAAGCTCCCGCTGGCGTCCTTTGGGGCAGGCCTGCGGAGGGGGCCAGGGGGCATGGCCCGAGTGGGGTGGTCCGCCTCTGATGCCTGGTCTCCTGCCTCCCCTTCAGGCATACATCTTCCCGCCCATGGCCATCTTCAAGGGCGAGGACGCCAGTGGGGAGGCTGCCGCTTTGCTGAACAACATGCGGGTCTACGGGACGTGCGTGCTCACATGCATGGCCACTGTGGTCTTTGTGGGGGTGAAATACGTGAACAAGTTTGCGCTGGTCTTTCTGGGCTGTGTCATCCTCTCCATCCTGGCCATCTATGCCGGCGTCATCAAGTCCGCCATCGACCCCCCCTCCTTCCCGTAAGTGCTGGCCGGAAGGGACGGGAGGCGGGGGGGGCTGCTGCTGCTGGGGCAGGAGGGGAAGGATCCGTGCCACCTGGCACTTGCTGGTGTCCCTCTGCGAGGCTCCACAGTTGCCAAGTGGTTCCAGTGAAGCACTTTCCTTTCAGAGGCGATGACACTGAAGCCCTTCCACGTCTCTCAGTCTGGTGGAAAAAACTGCCAATTGAGGTGCACTGGGCTGCGTCCCTTTCAGTATTCAAGAAATTACTCCAGAGAATGATTTAATGCAGCCTTTAAGAAGATCAGGTCCTCAGATGATGTTAATTTTAATGTTTGCATTTTTGGTTTTCTGCCGATAACCACACTCAAGTCGGTGATAGCATTACTGTGTTATGATTATTGGGATGGTGTGTGTGTGTGTGTGTGTGTGTGTGTGTGTGTGTGTGTGTGTGTGTGTGTGTGTGTGTGTGTGTGTGTGTGTGTGTGTGTGTGTGAGAGAGAGAGAGAGAGAGAGAGAGAGAGAGAGAGAGAGTTGGCCTAGTACCCTGCCTAGAGTACTGTGAATTCAATACAGTAATTGGGTGGGATAGAAATGAGAGAGAGAGAGAGAGAGAGAGAGAGAGGGGGATGTGGCCACCCCAGAGGGCCAGGGTGGCCACGTCTTCTCCCAAGTCCATCGTGGCCTTCCAGTCCGTTCCTGGTTGTCCCACGGCCCACTTCCACGTGCTTCCCTGGCCTTGGGGAAGTTGGCAATTAGGGTTACACTTACAAAATTGGCAAACCCTAAGTGCTTGGTCCCTCTGTAACCGTTAAAAGAACCGCTTCTGGTTGCCCCCTTAAAACCATGGATGACTACCGGCCCCTGGGCACACCCGAGCAGCCCAGGGCCACTTTAAAAATCACCAGGCTGGACATTATTCTTGAGAGTATCCCTCGGACGGGGAGCTGGTGAGCCTGTTCCAAGGTAGGGCTGCTCATGCCGTGCTAGATCCACATCCAATGGAGCATCCCCTGACCCACAGATGCCACGGGTGGGGTGTGTGACCCACTCTGCTGAGGCCAGGTTCCACGCTATAGGTGTCTCTCCAAGGAGCGATCCAACCCCTAATCTTATCTTGAAAAGGCCGGGATAAGGCTGGTCTGCCATGACCTAATTCGCTCCTCTTTCTTCTTCTTTTTTTAACACGGAGAGGCATAATAACCACCAAAAGAGAGAGAGAGAGAGAGAGAGAGAGAGCAGAGCACACAAACAAGAAAAAGTGATGCTGCGCACTGTCCTGTCAAGGACTGTTTTACCCTTGATCAGCCCTGCCGGCTCCTGGGAGGGGGAGGGGGAGGCCTTCTGAGGCTGGCCCACATCCGTGGCTTCATCATTTGTTCCAGAATGTTGCAAGGCTCCGGATGGTGGACTCGTGGATCCGTAGCCTCCTGGACCCACCTTTTTCTCTTTTTGAGGGCTGGGGCAACACCCTGCCCGTTTCCCCGATCTACCCACAACTTCCCTCCTTTGCACACCTCCTCCAGGCAGCTGCCATGCTGGTGGCCCTGCTGGCATGGGCTCCTTTCAAGCAGCCTTCCTCTCTTCCTCCTCCTCCTCCTCCTCCTCCTCCGACACCTGAGCCTGCAAGCCTCTCCGTGCCACCTTCTTCTGCCTGCAGGGTCCAAACTGCAAAGGTGTCGTCTTCTCTCGGCCACATTTTAACACCCGAGCCTCTTCCCCAACCAAGGACATGCGTGCGCGCACACACACACGACAGCCCTTTCCTGTTGTGGTTTTAGGTATCACAGAACTCAGTGTAGCGTCAGCTGCCTGACACTTGCGGCTGTGACCCTCCTTGGCTTGATGCCTTCATTTCAGCTGCACTCCTGTAAATGAGGGCAATTGCTTTTAGGCAGGAGCACTCAATAAGCTACCTTCTTAAGTCCCCACCTTGGAGTCCTCCGGGGGTGGTTTTATCAGACGTGGCATGGCAGGGGCTGCCGAGGAGTTTCTGCCACGGAGTTTCTGAGGCCGGCCTTTTCGCTTTCCAGAGCCCTGCGTTTCTCTTAAGCACCGTCTTCTTTCTACATCTCTAACTTCTCCCACCATGTCGCCCTCCTGGACTTGTCTCTGAATCCCACGCAGTGTGCAGTGCCTCTGTGGAATTCATTGCCACAAAGGGCTGCGATGACAGCCAAGAGAAATGGCAGGATAAAGGGACTGGCAGATTCATGCCGGGAAGTGACGGCTGCCTGCGGCCAGTCATCTGGGTGGCCCCCAGCACCCTTTGCAAGGGGCCGTGGTCCGAGTGGGGGGGGCTTGGTCCTCGGGTTCTTCATGTTTCTTCTTCCCTCTGAAACGGGCTTTCCTCAAGTAGGCTGCCATGGCCCCAACTGCTCTTTCTCTCCTGACTCAGGGGTGGGGGGTGGGGCAGCAGCTGGTGTCCACTTCCTAAAAAGCTGGTGGCCCTTGCTCAAACCACGGAGGGCATCCCATCCAAGGCAGACCAGACTTTTAGATGAAACCAGGAATGGGAGCAGAGCAGGGAGGGCTGGGCCAAAAGGAGACACCCCCACACACACACACGCCTGTTCTTTTGAAGCCCCTTCTGTGCCCCAGGGCGGAACATGTCCTAAACACCTGGAGCAGTGCTCGTGTCACACAAGCCTTCAGCGGAGCTGCTTGGTGCCAAGCCATCGTTTGAGCCCTGGGCTCCACCCTCCATGAAAGAGGGGTGCCAGCTCTTTTGATTCTTCAGAAGGGACCCCTTGCACTCCTTGGTTGTGGCTTTCTCTCTGAGGGAGGGTGGGCTGCAGCTGGGTGGGTGGGTGGGTGGTTGTGGCCTCAAATGGCAGCGCCAGGCCAGGCCAGGCCAGGGAGCTCCCTTGGAGCTGTTCCGGCTAGAGAAGGAAGGTTGGACCAGCCACAATGGGTCTGGCAACCTAGGCAAGCTTAGCCTTCGCCGGCAAGCGTGGCTTAGGAGAGCCACAGGCCCCCTTGGGGGTGCAGAGGTGGGCCACAATGGTGGAGAGGGCTTGCCCCTTGGCTGACCCACCCCCACCCCACCTGCCCCCACCCCCACCCCCACCTGCCCCCCCTCCTGCCAGGATCTGCCTGCTGGGGAACCGGACCCTGTCCCGCCACGGCTTCGACGTGTGTGCCAAGGTGGTCCAGGTGGGCAACGAGACGATCGGCTCCCAGCTGTGGGAGCTCTTCTGCACCTCCCGCTTCCTCAACGCCACCTGCGACGAGTATTTTGAGCTGAACAACGTCACGGAGATCGAGGGCATCCCTGGCGCAGCTTCAGGACTCATCCAGGGTAGGGGGTGCCTCGTGGGGCCCAGGGGCATCTGTGGGGTGCGGGCGGGAGGGCGGGGGTCTGGCTGCAGAGCGGAAGGTTCCTCCTTTCAGGTGACGGGGAAAGGCTGGGCCAGGCGACGGGACCTCCTCGGCCTCCCCATCACCTGCCGTCCCGGTGCCAGCTGGTCCTGCCCGGCCCCAGCACCTCCCGAGGACCCCTGGCAGCAGCAGCAGCAGCAGCAGGAGCCTCCCTCTCAGGGGCCACAGCCTGATGCCGAGGCCAAGGGAGGCATTCAGGGGGGAGGCGCGTCTAGGCTTGGCTGGGGTGGGGGTGCGGGCAAGGGTGAGATGGTGATGTGAGAGAGGAAAGATATGGTGGATCTATGCAGCTGTCAGGTAGCTGATAGCGGCAGAGGCCTACAAGCAGCTGGCTGGCATGGATCACCCTCCCCCCCCAGGCATGTTGGATAATTTGCAGAAGGGGGGGGTACCCTTTGCTGAAATGTATACTTCCCTAGGCTGCAGCCTCTGGTGGAGGAACCCCCATCACAGGACTCCCGACAGGTGGCCATCCAACCTCTGCTTAAAACACCTCCAAAGGAGGAGACTCTACCCCCCCCTCCTTTGGGGCAGCATCTTATTCCACTGCTGAACAGCTCTAACTGCCACCCCTTCTCACCCCAGAAAACCTCTGGAGCTCCTACTTGCCCAAAGGGGTGATCATTGAGAAGGCCGGCATGGCCTCCACGCCCCCCTCGGACAGCCTGGTGAACCTGGACCAGCCCTACGTCTTCAGCGACATGACCTCCTACTTCACCCTCCTGGTGGGCATCTACTTCCCCTCCGTCACAGGTAGGCCTCGTTCTGGGCACAGGGAGGAAAAACGGGTGTGCGTGGGGGGTGGGGTGGGGTGGGGGGGGGACACAAGCGGGAGGGGGGAGGGGGTCCGTGGTCTCCTTGCCTCTGGGCCACCCTTGCATTTGCCCAGTATCCCAGTGGAGAGGCCAAGGACGGCTCACCCCCCATGGTCCCATTAAGGAGCTGAGGGGAGGCGTGTGTGGTGCCCTCTTCCAGTTGGGAGGCAGGGAGGGGGCTGTGGTGCCCTTATCCTGGGGAGGGAGTGCCCAGCCCCTCTTGCCTTCCCTTCTTCAGCCTTGAGGGGCAAAAGCCCTGTGAGGTCAAAGGAGGCTGGCAAGCAGCCCACCCACCCCCTCACTGCCTGCTCCGTGGCTTTCCCCTCCAGGTGGCGCATCCGAGGGCATCTGGTTCAGGTGTGGAAAAATGGCAGAGGGGGGCCTGAGCCATCCCAGGCCGGGCTGAGACTGGCCGGCCACTTCCTGCAGCCAGCCCCATGGCCTCCGAGCAGAGAACAGCCCACTGGGTAGCCCACGGCAGGGGCCTCCTCCTCCTCCTCCTCCTCCTCACCCTCCTTCCTGCTTTTGCTTCCTCAGGGATCATGGCCGGTTCCAACAGATCTGGAGATCTGCGGGATGCTCAGAAGTCCATCCCCACAGGCACCATCCTGGCCATCGCCACCACCTCCGCCGTCTGTATCCTTTCTTGGGGGGAGACCCTGGGGTTGGGGGAGGTGGCGTTGAGCAGCCAAGGAGAGGTAGAGACTCTGGGAAAGGGAGGCAGCAGCCCCTCCTGTCAAACCCCCCCCCTGTCACCCAATCTCTCTCTCTCTCTCTCTCTCTCTCTCACACACACACACACACACACACACACACACACACACACACACACACACACACACACACACACACACACATCACGTTTGGTGAACAGAGGTGTGGCCCAAAGGGGTGTTGGGTGATCCAGGGTCCAACCCACAGCCCTCCTCCCTGGTGCCTCTGCATCACAGCTGCATTCATGCACCGAGACTCCGTCAACCCCGTCCCACCACAAGAGGCCTTTGCAGCTTGCCTCTGCCCCCCAGGAAGGCACAGAAAGGTGGAGCTACAGGTCTCGGCTGGACGGGGCAGTGCTGCATGCAGGTGCTCAGTGGGACCGTTCCCGCTGCTTGCCTCCCTGGGACTCCTGACGTGAGGACAGCTCCATCAGTCCACCTGTCTTTTGTAGAGTCAATGGCTCTGAATTGCTGTGCATAACAGCAAGGGCAGTGGGCCACAATGGCCTTTTCCTGGAGAAATCCATCCTGGCCCCTGCAGCTCTCGGGAAGGGAAGCCTGTGGGGGGGGGGCAGCAGGGGCTGACCAAGTCCCGGCTGCTCAGAAGGTCCTGGGGCATTGGCCCTGTGGCCCCTGGCTCCACCACGTCACAGTCCGTGGGTCACCAAAGCCAACTCCCTGCCAACTGGCATTCTTCCACCTCTCCTAAACGCTGAGCAGGAGCCCAGGGAAGAGACCCGACCCCCATAATCATCCGGATGGGAAGCGGCCTAGTGGTGGCCCCACATCCCTCTACTGCCCCTCCCCTTTGCCCACTGGGCTGAGCCTCCTGCATGCTAACGCCGCTCTTCCCCCACACACACACACCTCACTCCACCCCCCCCCCCGAGCATCTGAAGGGCCTTCTGGGCACCTTGGAGTTGGAAGAGAAGCAGGCCTGGGGGGGGGGCTCTTATGGCTCCTGCACCCCCTCAATCGCCCCCTCCCTCTCCCTGCTTCCTTAACAGTGGCCCAGACATCAGCTCGGTGATCCTCTTTGGGGCCTGCATCGAGGGGGTGGTCCTCCGGGACAAGTGAGTGTGCTTTTGCCTGGTGGTGGTGGTGGTGGTGGTGACAGGACCGAACACCCCTCCCTCCCTGCACCTGGGAATGCCTCTCCCTTGGGATGACTTTCATAGCCAGCCTTTGGGGGAAAGACGAGGGAAAGGAACAGCGGGGGGGGGGAGGTGTCTCTTCCCAGCTAGAGTTCCTTCTCCCCACTGGACAAGTCTGGAGCACAAAACCAGCAGGAACTATTATTAACAGCCTTAACGCAGGCAGGCAGCCATGGAAAGTACAAGCACCAATGGCAGCCATGGAACAGGAGGAGAGGGTTTTATTATTATTATTATTGTTTCCAAAAAAGCTTTATCTAGATGCAGGGCCACTGGGGAACAAGGGTGCTTCCCTCCCTCCCTCCTCTCTCACCCCCCCCCCACGGCCCATGCCTTCCCTGGGACCCCTTCTGGCAGCAAGAGACAGCCTCGTGCTTCCCTCTATCTAGGCCACCCCAGGGCTGGCGCTGCTGCGACTGACATTTTTGGGGCGTTGTGCTTTGGGTGGGGCTGCGGGGAGGGGAAGAGCTTGTGGCTCGGGGGGGAGGGGAGGGGGCTGCTGGCTTCTAGTGGGTGGGGGTGCAGGGGGTCAGCCGCAGGCCCTCAGCCCAAGGCTCCATGTGGGCACCAACTCAGAGCAACCCACCCTCTAGGTGCCCCCCCCGGGGGGCCAAGGAGGGAGGTGGGGAAGGTTCACCCCCCCCAGGCGCCCTGTGTCCGTCCGGGTGTGTGACACCGCACTCCTCCGCTCTCCTTCCAGGTTTGGCGAGGCTGTGAATGGGAACTTGGTGGTGGGCACGCTGGCCTGGCCATCGCCCTGGGTCATCGTCTTTGGATCCTTCTTCTCCACCTGCGGGGCTGGGCTGCAAAGCCTGACCGGAGCCCCCCGCCTCCTGCAGGCCATCTCCCGGGATGGCATCGTGCCCTTCCTGCGGGTGAGCCCTGGCTCTCTCCTGGCTGGTGGCTGGGGGAGGGAGGACAGGCAGGGGGAGAGGCCCAACGGGGGGGGGGGGCGGCCCTGCTGCTTGGCATGGCCTTTGCCTTTCTGGGGTGTCCCTGCTTGTGGACGGTGGCCCCACAAAAGACGAGTGCAAAGGGGCACCTCTTCAAACTGGAACAGATGGCTCCCCTCCGCCTCCGCCTCCCCCGCCTCCCCCAGAGGGACTGGTGGCTAATTTTAAAACTCCCTTCCGAGCTCTCCTTGGCGGCACCTCTGCTTTTGTTCTCTCCTCGCAGCGCTGGGCGATCAGAGGAGGAGGCCTGCCTTCTCCTGCCCAGAGTCCTGCTTGGGGCGGGGGGCTCAAGAGGCAGGCAGCGCTGCCCTCCAACCTAAACGCAGCACCTGATAAACCACCAGGAAGGGGTGGGGTGGGGGCAGGCAGGTCCAAACACAGCCACACACTCGGTTAGTTTTGGTGCCACAGATTCGCATGTCCCTCTGCCCAGTCCCTTGCAGGCGATGCTGGGCGGGCCTGAGAGGGCTGACAGCCCCTCCCTCCTCTGTGCCTGCCCCCCCCCCCAACACTCCACCGCCGAACAACAGCCCAACAGTGGCCTTGTGGTCCCGCTTCCCCTGGGGGAAGGAAGGTGCCTCCAGGGAGAGGAGCCTTCTCCCAAACCTGGCCTCTTGCTGTGATCCTGTCAGTTCCTGTGATCTGCCAGGGATCTCTTCTCAGGCTAGATCCACCCCCCCCACACACACACACACCCACACGCAACGTTCTCCAGCCCCTGCGGCCACTGCGCCTCACTCGGGAAGGCTGGTGGAGGTGCTCTCTCGCCTCAGGGGCCGCCCTGGAGTCGTGGGAGGCCGTTCGGACCTTCGGAGCCACGGCCACGGGACTGGGTCTGCCTCGGCCCTTCCGAAGCTCCCAGGAAGCCCTGGCGCCCCAAACCCTCCTGGGCCAGGTTGGAGGAGGCCCCGCTCTTTCCCTCTCCCCCCCCTCCGCCCCCCCCACCTATGCTGGGCGGGAGGGGCGCCCCCCCCAAGGCTGCTGCCGGCGGAGGAGCGGGAGGGCCACGGGGCACATCGTGCAGGAGCCCCTCGAGGGGAAGGGGGCCGAATGCACGGGGGTCGTGAGCGGGGCCCCTGCACGCCCTTCTCTGGAGGCCCAACGAGCCGCCGAAGGAGCGCCGCCGGTGTGGAGGCCCTTCCCCGTCGCCTTCTCGCGGGCTGGTCGGAGGACGCCTGCCGCCCCTCCGCCTTCTGACGCCTGGGGCCGGGGGTGGGGGAGGCCGGCCGCCCCCTGGCCCAACTCTCTCTTCCAGGAGTCGCTCTGCTCGCGCCCGCTGCCCGGAGGCCTCGGGGGGGACAGAACGCTCCCGCCGGTCCTCCTCGGCGGCACTGCGCCGATGCCTTCTCTTCCCCCCCCCCTCCACCTTGGGCTGCGCTCGCGCCCTCCGGGGACCCCACCCTTCGCGGGCGCCGCCGCCGGGCTCCGGTGTCTTGGAGGCGCAGGCGGGGGCGAGCACCTGGCGGCCCCCGTTCCCCCTCCCAGGCCAAGCGCTCCGCCGGGGCATCCCACCGGGCGATGCGCGGGCGAGACCAGGCGCTTCCTTCCGCCTTTTGCTCCCTCCTCCGGACAGCCTGGCCCGGCTCCCCCGCCGGTCTCCCGCCTGGTCCCAAGGAGGGCCCCGCTCGCTCCCTGGCGGCTCAAGAGCCCGCGGAGGCCTGCTCCGCCCGGGCCCATCTGGTGCCTCCCAGCCCCTACCCCACCCCACCCCACCCCCACCCCCACCCCTTAGGTGCCACCGCCGGGAGGAGAGCGAAAGGCGGCGGGGGCCCCTCGAGCGCTGGGCTCCTCCTGTCGCCGGTTTGGCCCATCCTAGCGCCCCTTCCCTCCTCGGGAGTTTGGCCCTTCTTGCGCAGGAGCTGCTGAGCTCGGCGGGGGCTGAGGCAGAGGGGAAGGTCCCAAGCGTTTGTCCCGGCGTGTGTGTGTGTGGGGGGGTGTCTTGTTTTCGATAGAGGGACCAGGAATGCACACAAGGAGACAAGACCGACACGCGCGCGCACCCCTTTGCTGCCATGCGCCCTCTTCTGCAGCGGGACAGCCCTGAGGGTGCGGGTCCCCCTTTTCTCCTCGTCCCCTCCGGCTTCCGAAAACAGCCGCGCCCGGCAAAGGCCCCTCTCGCCCAGGGCCACCAGGGCACGCGCCGCCGCCGGCCCTCCTCGAGGAGGCCTCGCCTGGAAGGGGCGGGCGGGGGGGCGGGCGGGCCGATTGGCGAGCGCAGCGGGTCCGCCGCTTCTTCGCACTTCCCGCCAGGCGTTGGCCGGCCGTCGCCGGCGGAATCGCGAGGTCCTTGGCCTCCACGCCGCTTGGGCATCCCACTCGGGCCGGCGATGCCGGGGGGGGGGGAGTCCTGCCCTCTGCCCAAGCGTCAGCGATAGCGGGGCGGGGGGCGGCGGCGGCGGAGCGGAGGGTGGCAGCAGCCCCCTGGGACAGCCCAAGCTGGGCCGTGAGCCCGCCGGGGTTCCTCCGGCACCTGCGCCCCCGTGGCCTCTTCTTCGCCCCCCCCACGCACACGCACACACCGTCCGGGAAGCGCGCGGGAACTCGACGCCCCCGGGAGAAGAGCGAGGGCAGGACCGACGAGGTGGAAGAGGCCAGAAGCCAGAAGGTTCTCTCTGCCACCCCCTCCTCCTCTTCCTCCACCGGGGGAAGGCAGGGCTCCGTGCCGCTATGGGGAGTTTGGGGGGGGGAAGCCTGCAGCTGATTGACCCCCCCACCCCACCCCTGGCACTATCCGCATTCTCGGGGTCAGCTCCGTTTAATTACGCGGGCTGAACAGTGCGGCGGGGGTGGGGCAGCCTTACACTCTTGCACACACACCCCCCCGCGAGTTCCTCCTTATCCTCGTTTCCTTGCAGGTCTTTGGGCACGGCAAGGCGAACGGGGAGCCCACGTGGGCCCTCCTGATGACCGCCTGCATCTGCGAAATTGGCATCCTCATTGCTTCGCTGGACGAGGTGGCCCCGATCCTCTCCATGTACGCAGCCCCCCCACCCCCGCCCCCACCCCCCACCCCCGTCGCGGAAAGGCCGGCACGGGAGGGAGGGGACACCGCGGGCTGAGCAGCGCGTGTCCAGGAGGCCCCCGCTCCGTCTCCCCCGTGCATCTTCACCTGACCAGCTGTGTGCCTGTCCGGCCCCTGCCCTGGGGGCGCTCCTGGGCCGGCTGGGGGGGGGGGGGGGGGGGGGGAGGGGGCGGCTTGGTCCCGCCCGCTCCCCAGAGCTCAGAGGTAGGTCAGGGCCCTCTCTCTGGCCAAGGGCAAGCCCCACCCAGGCCCTGCCTCCTCCTCCTCCTCCTCCTCCTCCTCCTCCCAGGTTCTTCTTGATGTGCTACATGTTTGTCAACCTGGCCTGTGCGGTGCAGACGCTGCTCAGGACCCCCAACTGGCGCCCGCGCTTTCGCTACTACCACTGGTGGGTCTCCGCTGCCGCCGGGCGCCCCCGCCCGCCCGCCAGGGAACAGGGGCCGCCAGGGATGCGGCGGGGTGGGGTGGGGTGGGGTGGGGGGGCGGGTGGGCGGGCGGCCCCTTCCAGGGTGGTAGGGAGGTGTGTGTGGGGGGGTTCTTGGGGGGAAGGGCGGGGCCGGCCTCCGGGCAAGTGGGGAGAGGGCGGGCAGGAGGCCCTGCCAACCGGTCCCCTGCGCTCAGCCGCCTTTCCTGCCCCCCCCCGCAGGACCCTCTCCTTCCTGGGCATGAGCCTCTGCCTGGCCCTGATGTTCATCTGCTCCTGGTACTACGCCCTGGTCGCCATGCTGATCGCCGGGCTCATCTACAAGTACATCGAATACCGCGGGTAAGCGGGGGGGGAGGGGAGGGGGGGAGCCAGGGAAGGGAGGGGACAGCGCCCCTTTGGGAGAGGGGCCGAGGCACCCTCCAACAGCGCCTCCCTCCTCCTCCCCCCCCCCGCCCGAAATAAAGAGTTGCAGAAGGAAGCGGTAGAGGCGGCTCCTTCCCTGGCATCAAAGCTTTTCTCTCTCCGGAAAGTGTCTTACAAACCCGATGCGCAGATGCCCAAGTAGACCCAGGAGACCCCCTCCATCCATCCCTCCATCCCTCCTCCTCCTCCTCCTCCATCTCTTCTCCTCCTCCATCCCCTCGCCCCCGCCCCTCCTGTTCCCATCCCAAAACGCCTGGAAGGGGAGAAACATCTCAGGCCAAGCTGAGCCCTGGCTGCGGGCAGGCGGAGGCATGGCTGAGCACTGGCCAAAGCACCCCCACCCCAAGCTGGGCCGAATCGGGGCTGCCTCCAGGCCCCTCGTTATCCGCCGATCTTGTGCCAAATCCTGGACCTTTGGTGGCACGGGCGTCCCTCCTGCTTCCTCCGCGCGCCCCCTGGGGGGGGTTAGTCTGCAGGGCAGGACTCCTTCCTCCTCCGACCCTCCTTGCCCTCCGTGCTCTTGCAGGGCCGAGAAGGAGTGGGGAGACGGCATCCGAGGCCTCTCCCTCAGCGCCGCCCGTTATGCGCTCCTGCGCCTGGAGGAAGGGCCCCCGCACACCAAGAACTGGCGGTGAGTGCGCCCACGACTGGAGGGCGGAGGGCACCCATGGTGGGGTGGAGGGGCTCTTCTGCGAGGAGGGGCTGAGCTCCAGGGGGGGGCTACCTGGAAAGAAAAAGGGGCTGGCAAGGAAGTGCCTGGCGTGGGGTAGGGGGTAGGACTGAGCACCAGACACTGGCGACGCTGCAACTCTCACGGGGAAGAGTGCCTGGGCTTCTCCGGTGCCCTCGAATTTGGTCGCCAAAGAGTCAGATGCGGGATGGGGGTGGGGAGCAAAAGGCAGTAGAGAAGATCGCCAAAGCCCAGTGGTCAGTAGGGCATGGCAGGGACCCGTGTCCTCACGCCGGTGGGAAAGAATGTGTCCCCTCCTCTCCACAGGCCACAGATCCTGGTGCTGGTCCGGGTGGATCAGGACCAAAATGTAGTGCACCCGCAGCTGCTCTCCTTCACCAACCAGCTGAAGGCCGGCAAGGGCTTGACCATCGTGGGCTCCGTGCTGGAAGGGACCTTCCTGGAGAACCAGCCGCAGGTCCAGCGGGCCGAGGAGGTGAGCGGAGGCGTCCCGGGCGGGCTGCAAAGCGCTCCCTCTCCCGTCCAGCCCGGCCTACGGCCCAGGGCTGTAGTGGAGCTGCTGCCAGTGCCCCACAGGGCGGACAGGGCGGAGTGGGAGAGGACAACGTGCAGGCCACTGGCCCCAGAGCTCGCGCCGAAGGGGTGGAGGGAGGGGTGGTGACGGTTGGGGCCGGAGGGGCAGCCGGAACCGTTGGCCTCTTTGAGCTGCCTGGAGCAGAGCCTTGGGGAAGAAAAATTGGCCTTTTAAAAGGCAGGGAGGCAGCCCGGGCAGTGAGAGACTGTCCGATGTTGGGTGGGGCCCCCACGGGGTCAGGTTTCCTCTTGGGGCTCCAACCCACTGACCACCCTCTGCGTCCCCCCCGCCCACCGCAGTCCATCCGGCGGCTGATGGAGGCCGAGAAGGTCAAGGGCTTCTGCCAGGTGGTGACCTCTTCCAACGTCCGCGACGGCCTCTCCCACCTGATCCAGTCCAGCGGCCTGGGCGGCCTCCAGCACAACACACTGCTTGTGGGCTGGCCACGCAACTGGCGCACCAAGGAGGACCACCAGACCTGGAGGAACTTCATCGGTGAGAGACCCTGCCCACGGATGGGGGAGCTGGGGCAGGCCGTGGGATGGGGGCTGTGGCCACACAGTCTCCTCTGGGACAGAAACAGCGTGGCTGGGGCTTTTTTGGGGAGGGGGAGAGAGCCAGCACCTTTTTCTGTCCACCCTGATGGCGGACCCCATCCAGCCTCACCATTCTAAGGAAGGGGGGCACTGGGCATGACCGTCTCAGCCACCATCAGTGGCCAGTGGCCTCTGGGTCTCCTGCTGAACAGAAAAGCCCCACCCACCCACCCAGTCCCTTGTACTGCTGTGGGTTCAAAAAACAGTCCATTTGCACACGAATGGCCGCCATGCAAGCAGAGGGTGGGTTTTCATCCGGAAGCCCGCTACCCGTGCCAAGAGGTCATAGAGGCCCCCGTCCCACCTCTCTGGGTTGGGCAGGACTCTCCGCTGGCAGCCTCTCAGCCGGGACCTTCTTGACGGCCTAGTAGTTGTTCTTCTTGACGATCACTGTCCCTTGTCTGGATCTCGGGTCCGATGCTTCTTCCTCTGCATCTGCCCCACAGAACTGGTGCGCGAGGCCACGGCCGGTCACATGGCCTTGCTGGTGGCCAAGAACGTGGCCATGTTCCCCACCAACACCGAGCGCTTCTCCGAGGGCCACATTGACGTCTGGTGGATTGTCCATGACGGGGGAATGCTGATGCTGCTCCCTTTCCTCTTGCGCCAGCACAAGGTGCCTTCGGGGAGAGGGAGGGGCTTCCCTTGGGGGGGGGGTCGATAGGGAAGGCCGCCCGGCCCTTGGGTCCCTGGGGCAGGAGACCTGTCCGAGCGGCTTCTCCAGGGAAGCAGCAGCGGTTCAGGGCCAAGCCAGAGAGTGTCTTCCTTGTGGGAGCCAGCAGGGAGGCACCTTTGGCTTTGCCCCCTCCCTCCCTCCTTCCCTCCCTCCCTCCCGCTCAATCACGCCTCCCCCCCTTTCCCTCCCTGGCAGGTCTGGCGCAAGTGCAAGATGCGGATTTTCACCGTGGCCCAGATGGACGACAACAGCATCCAGATGAAGAAGGACCTGACCACCTTCCTCTACCACCTGCGCATCAACGCCGAAGTGGAGGTGGTGGAGATGGTGAGAGACCGGGGGGGAGGGGGAGCCTGTGGGGGGGTGGGGGCTTGTGATGCAGAGGGAGGCACAGGGGCATCACCACCTCCACAAGCCTCCAGTAAGGAGGGCCGAGGGGTGGGGGCGAATTCCTGGGAGTCCCCTGCTGAAGTGGAGTCATGCATTGCTCTGCCATCTCCCTCCTGCTGATCCAGGGCCCAGCAGGCAGGCAGGCAGGCAGGCAGGCAGGTGGTCTTGTGTAGCGAACCTGGATATGGGTGGGTGGGTGATGCCACTCCCGAACCACAGGCAGGCACTTGGGAAATTGCTGGCCCGTTTCCAAGGGTGTCTTAGGAAGAGGAGGGTATGATTCTCCCCTCTAAAGACCCCTCCCCCTCTACTGTGCCTTTTCCCAAGGTCCTTGGCCTGCTGCAGCAGGTCCCCCTCCCCCCCAGCCATGCTGTTCTGGGTGGCCACTCCATATTTTGCTTTATCATGTTGTAAACCGTCCAGAACAGTGCTTTGCAGCCATGGGGTGGCATACAAACAATGTATAAATTACATCCTGCCTGCATCCCCCCCACCACTTCCACCTCTGCCCCACCTCGCTGGCTCCTTGGCCACCGTCCAGCTCAGCAGGGCCATGACTCTGAGTTCCCTCCTCCTCCTCCTCCTCCTTTGCCCCCCCCCCCCCAGCATGAGAGCGACATCTCTGCCTACACCTACGAGAAGACGCTGGTGATGGAGCAGCGCTCCCAGATCCTCAAGCAGATGCACCTCACCAAGACCGAGCGGGAGCGCGAGGTAAGGCCCAGCAGGGGCACCTGGATCAGCCCGCGCCTGGCCGTGGCCTCCATCGACCAGGGTGGTGTCCCGCAAAGGGAGGCAGGGACCTCGTCTTCTCTCTTGGCAGCCGTCACGGAGGGAGATCCTGCTGGGCTGCCGGAGGGCTCCCCCCCCCCGTCCCTTCCTTGCCGCTGGCCAGGCGGAGAGAAGGAGGGGGGCCCTGTCCTAGAGCTTGGCACCAGCTGCTCCTGCTTCAAGGGCGGGGTGGAGGGGGGCAGTGGCTCTGTTTCTCCCCCTTCTGTCCTGTGGGGGTGAAGTGGGGAGAGGTGTAAGTCATTTCCCCACCACCAGGCACGGTGGGGTGCGGTGGGAGGCCATGCCTGCCTTGGAGAGAGGAACACGAATGAGTCAAATGGCCTGTTGTGGACAGTTCCATCCCCACTGCCTTTTCAAAGGTGGGGGGTTGGGGGGGGATTTGCTGCTGGTGGTCATGGCATCACCGTGACTCCTGAAGTGGGAGCTGAGGAGCCACAGGTGTCTTTGGGGAGGTGACCTCGGGCTTTCTGGGCTGGCCTGTCTTCGGGGGTGGGGGGGGGGGCAAATCAAAGGAACACTGAGGGACCCGGCGCCCTGGCACTCCCGGCACATCCAGAAGGCGACACTAGTGTCACAGCCAGACCCAGAGGGCAAGAAGAAAGGTCCCCCGGGCACTGTCCCTCTGCTGGCTGCCCACGGCCCCCTGTGGCTTTCCTCTTCTGCTCCCCACCCCCACCCCACCCACCCCCCCAGATCCAGAGCATCACTGACGAGTCTCGGGGCTCCATCCGGCGCAAGAACCCGGCCAACGCCCACCTCCGACTCAGCGTCCCGGACGAGCAGGTGGGGGACACCGAAGAGAAGCCGGAAGAAGAGGTATGGGAGCAGGAGGGGGAGGGGCAGGCCTTGCCCAAATGGTGGGGTGGGGAGGGAGGAGCAGGAGGAGAAGAGCCAAGGAAGTTCCCGCCAGCCAAAGAAAATGCAGAACCCGGCCCAGGACGCCCGGACGGCGGCAGCGGCGGGGGGGGGCGGCGACGGTTATCTCAGCGGCCTGCAGGCCAGGCGTCCCAGTTGCCACCAAAGGAAGGGGAAAGGGTGTTGCGCAGGGGGGGACCAGAGCTGGCCTGCTGCTCCATGGCCTCGTTGCCCTCTCAGCCCCACTTCCCCAATGGCTCTTGGCCACCGCACCCTTCGAGGGGACTCGCTGGAGCTTCCTGGGAGCAAGGGAGGCCAGCCATGGTGGGAGTGAGCGTGAGGGCAGGGAAGAGGAAAGGGATCCTGACCCCCCCCTCTCTTCCAAGGGGCTGGTGACATCCGAGGGAGGGAGGGCCCTGCTGCAGGCGGAAAGAGAGAGAGAGAGAGAGAGAGAGAGGGCGTGCCACCATCTCAACAGCAGTGGGTGCCACCCCCCCTCCTGCCTGGGGCTCTCCCACGGGGGCCCTGCCCACTCCGTCCCCCCAGGCCACCTGGTGAATGGCTGCCTGAGGCTGCTCGCCTCCTTTCCTCCCCTGCTCGATTCTTTCAGGTGGCACACACACACACACACAGGCACCACCAGGGTAGCGGCGTCCCACTGAGGATCTGGCCGAGGGAAGGGAGGCATGCCTGTCCTTGGAAAGGGACCGGGGGGGGGGGAGAGGGGGGCAATTCATTGGCAGTGGGTGGGGGAGGGGGGCTTTCTGGCCAGCCGGCTGACAGGTGGATGGAGCAAGCAAGCGGCATGGCCGGCCTCCAAAGGGGGGCAAAGGGGGGAGCCCAGCCTGGGGTGGGTGGGTGGGTGGGTGTGACCACGGCAGGGCGTGGGCAAGGGTGACAACCAGCGAGCATGGAGGGTGGGCCTGATCCCAAGACTCTGCCCCCCCCTCCCCCCCTCCGCAACAGGTGCAGCTGATCCACGACAAGGACGCCAGCTCCTTCCCGGGCAGCCCTCAGTCCCCTGGGGAGGAAACGGAGGGGGAGGCCGAGGCCGAAACAGCCGCCCCAGAGAAGGTGCACCTCACGTGGACCAAGGACAAGGTGGCCGAGAAGAACAAGGCCAGGAGCCCCGTGAGCGAGGAGAGCCTCAAGGATTTCTTCAGCATGAAGCCGTGAGTTCCCAAGGGAGATGCTGGCCACGGGGTGTTCCCTGGGGGTGGGGGGTGGGGGGGCATGAGAGAGGCCCCGATCCCAGGTCTGTGGCCAGGCCCAGAATGCTTTGGGCCTGCGTAGGGGGACACCTCGGGGGCAGGGGGCAGGGTGGTGGTGGTGGTGGTGGTGGTGGTGGTCTGTGGCCTCAAGGTGGAGGGGCTGGGGAGGGGAGGGGCACCCGAGGCAACGAGTGACCTGCTCCCTCCCTCCCCCCCTCTCTCTTTCTCTCCCTCCCTTGCCTGCTGCCACCAGCGAGTGGGAGACCCTGTAAGTCTTTTCCTTTGCACGGTCCCGCTGCCTCCGCCACGCAGGAGGAAGCCCCCCCCCCTCTGGGGGAGGAAGGGTGGGCTGGCGGCTCTGTGGGGGGGGGGGGCATCTCATGGGCTGCCACCTGTCGGGCCCCGGTGGACTTTTCCCAGCCTGGGCAGGGCCGTGTCAGCTAAGGAGCCCACGAGGCCAAAGAGCCCGAGGTGGGGACAGGGGGGCTGAGCCTCTCCCCGCTGCCCCCAACCTGGCTGTTCTCCCCCAGGAATCAGTCCAACGTGAGGCGAATGCACACGGCGATCCGACTGAATGAGGCCATCGTGAAGAAGTCCCAGGACGCCAAGCTGGTCCTGCTGAACATGCCTGGGCCCCCTCGGAACCGCAAGGGCGATGAGAACTGTATCCTGCCTGCCTGCCAGGCGTGCAGGGGCCCCTCGCATGTGTGTGCGTGGGTGGGGGTGCCTGCTTCTGGAGTGTGGCGTCCAAGGACTGGCTAGGGCAGAGAGCACTACTGGCATGGCAGGAAGGCAGGCAGGCAAGCAGACAGGAAGGAAGGAAGGAAGGAAAGGAAAGGAAAGGAAAGGAAAGGAAAGGAAAGGAAAGGAAGGAAGGAAGGAAGGAAGGAAGGAAGGAAGGAAGGAAGGAAGGAAGGAAGGAAGGAAGGAAGGAAGGAAGGAAAGGGAAGGAAGGAAGGAAGGAAAGGGGAAGGAAGGAAGGAAGGAAGGAAGGAAGGAAGGAAGGAAGGAAGGAAGGAAGGGTGTTTCAGCCACCTTGGAGAGAGAGAGCCAGGTTGCCAGCCTGCAGATGAGGGCAGAGGGGCTGCCTTCTGACAGAGAGGTCGGTCAAGCAGCCGGCCATCCTGTGAGCAATTAGAGAAGGACGCTGGGGCTTCTAAAGCTCGGGACGGGCATCTCAAAATCAAGTCACACGTGGATAGTCTTCTCTGTTTCTCAGAACACGAGCCTACCTCCTCAGGGATAGCCTAGTAGCCATGCTGGCCGAGGGCACTGTCAGAGCAAAGAGCCCTCATCAGCTGCAGCCCATCCTCATCCTGGGGAGAGAGATGACAAGCAGGTTGCCAGCCACGGGTTTAGGTCCTGGGAGGACCAGTGTTGTTGAGCAGGTGCACACGTGACATGGAGGAGGGCATGGAGGGGCGGGCGGATGGGATGGTCATTCACCGTGCAGGCGACTCCACAGCAGGAGGGGCAGCTGACATATCAGAAGGCAGAATCGGAAGTCATGATGCCCTTAGCAGACCAGAGAAGAGGGCTTATGCCAACAAAAGGAGTTCCAGCAGGGAAAAACAGGAAGTGCTGCACATGGGCAGGAAAAATCCAGGTGCCCAAATATAGGACGGGTGAAAACTAAGTTGGACTTACACAAAGGGTCTCGGGGGTCAGTGTTGGCCAACCCTATGGCACAGATGCCCAAGGTAGCCCTCGGAGCCCTTTCTGTGGGCACCCGACATCGGCCCTTCTTCACGGCCACCTGTATTCAGGTTAAATTGTGAATAATGAGTGGGTTTTGAATGGCCGTTTGGGCAGTCGGTCTCCAAAAGGTCCGCCCTCAATGCCCTAGGTGGTCGTGAAGCTGAGCGTGAGCCAACCAAGCCTCTGGCTGGCCAGAGGAGGGAGGGAGATTCTGCTTTGCTCCGACCTCACCCTGAGTTCTGGGTCCCAGTTTTGGGCACCACTGTTTAGGAATTTATTTATTTATTTATTTATGATTTATATCCCGCAGCCATCTAGCCCAAAGGCTACTCTGGACGGTTTACAAAGTTTAGAATACAAATAATAAAACACATACAATAAATACTGTATATACAAATCAAATACAAAGCACAAAATTACAAAATTAGCTCTAAGCAATGTTAGTATAATAAAAATAAACAGAATTACCGGTACACCATTAGAGGTACACCAGACAAGAGAATCAACAATACACAACTAGAGGCGGAGGGAGAAATTCCTAGATATTATAGGTTAAAGAGTCAAGTTTCCGGGAAAGCTGCCCTGTAAAGCAATGTTTTTAAATAGCCGTTTAAAGCTATCAAAGTGCAGGAGTCAACTTTCTTTCTGCAGGCAGTGGATTCCACAACTGAGGGGTCACCACCGAGAAGGCCTGATTTCTGGTTGATGTCTTACGGGCCTCCTTCAGTGTAGGCTCCCTCAGGTGCCCAGCTTGGGAGGAACGAGAGGTCTGGGCCCTTGTTTTTGAGACAGAGGCCGCTCTGGAGAAGCTGGAACGAGTGGGGCAGCCAGTGTGGGGTAAGAGGGTGGGGAACCAAGGAAAGGTTGAAGCCACTTGGCCTGTTTCGCTTATGCCGTACATCCACCCCCTTGAACCCTCTTGAAGGGCTCTAAGAGGGAAGGTGGGGGCAAAGCCGCCCCTTCCAGTGGGCAGTCGTGGGGGGGGGACAGGCCTCTTCTGTGCAGACTCTGGGCACGGGGCGGGGGGAGCGATGTGACCTTGCCACGGGACACTCCTTGACCACTTGGCCCAGATATGGAATTCCTGGAGGTGCTGACGGAGCACCTGGACCGAGTCTTGCTGGTGCGTGGCGGCGGCCGGGAAGTGATCACCATTTACTCCTGAGAAGCTGCCCGCAGCCCTTGCCTGGGGATTTGTGCCCCTCAGAGCCCCTCCCACCTCTTCGCACCCACCTCCGGAAAGCCAGAAAGGACTGCCCCTCTGCCGTCGCCCGCCTGAACCCCACCCACCCACCCCCACCCCGTGTGTGCCCCCTGCTACGAGTGGCGGTGCCAGGCACATCCCTGCTCCGGGGCAACAACACAGCCGCACTGCAGCCTCCGCTCTTGGACTGACGCTTGGAGCACGACGGAGCCCACCCCCCACCCGCAGGCAGGCAGGCAGGTGCATCGGAGGAGGAGGAGGAGGAGGTGGTGGTGGCGGTGGCGGTGGGGCTCCAGTGGTGCTGGGCGCCAGACCCACCCGACCTGCTTTCCTCGCCCTGACTTCTGTGGGTGGCGCTGCCCTTCCTGATCCTGAGCCATTTCCCAAGACGGGGAGACGGAACCAGCCACGGCCACCAGCATGCTTTCCCTGCCAACGCTGACCTCTCCCCCTCCTCCCCCCTCCTCCTCCTTCGATGGCCCCCTGCCCACCCCACCCGCCTTCCCCTTGGCAGCGGCAGGAGCCCCCCTTGCCTGGGTGCCAGGGTTTGGGCCAGGGGGCCCTTGGCCTGGATGCACCGGGGAAAGGGAGAAGGCTGATTGCGGGGGGCATACTGCAAGGGACTCCATTTTTGTTGGGGGGGTTGGTTTGTATCCTGGAGGCCCTGGGCCCCCTTCATTGCTCAGAGCATCCTGAGCCTTCTCATCAGGGCTGCCACCCCCCCCAATCTCTAGCTGCATGAAGCCCAGGGATCCCGTCCGAATGCCCCCACCCACCCACCCACCTTGCCTTCTGCAAATCCTGCAGGAAGGACACCTCAGCCCAGGTTTGCACCTCAAATCCTCCGCTGTCCATGTTTTTGCACTTTCCTCCTCTTGGCTGCCCTCATCCCCCCCCCCGCCCACCACAAAAGTTGGGGCTTCAGAGAAGCATCTGGCCAAGATGCAAGGCCAGTGGCCACCCCACCCCACCCTCAAATTCCAGGCTTGAGGCCTCATCTTTTCAACCGCACCTTCGCACTTTAGGGCTGGGAGTTCCGGTCCCCCCCACCCCACCCGGCCTGTCCTCCCCCCCCCTCCGTTTGTGCTGGCTGATGCTCCCCTCCAGCCTCCGGCAGAGGTGGTTCATGGGCATGCGAAGAGTGGCAGGGGGGGCGGCGGCGGCAGCCAGAGCCCCCCCCCCGAACTGCCCCACAGAACAGGGCTCCTGTCCTATCCATTCTTCCCCTCAGATTAACCCCCCCCCAGGACCTAAGGAAGGCCAGCCCCTCAGCCCACTTTCCTCTTGAGAGGGCCTGAGGCACGTTGTGGGATTCCTGCTTCCCCCCCCCCCCCCGCGGACCAACCTGCTCATACCAAACCATGACTGCATGTGAGGCTGGGGGGGGGCTCTCCCACCCCCCACCCCACAGGGAAGCCTGTGGCGCTTTTTATCAATGTGAATACTAGTTCTCAGAAACTGGTAAGATGTGCCCCTGCTGCAGGGCTGTATATACTGTAAATTAGCACAGGAGATGTATTTTTAAAGTGGTCATATTTATGTGAAAAAAATATTCCAGATGAAGTCTATAATGACAGAGAGATATATGGAGAAATGGGACTGGAGGCCTTGGAGGGGGAGGGTGCCGCTGCCGCTGCTGCTGCTGCTGCTGCCTGGGGCTGGTGGGGAGGGGTTGGGTGTGAGGGGGGGCATGCCTCCTGCGGGGAGCCCGCCCTGAGCGGTCCCTCCAGCGCCCAGCCCTGTGGGGAGGCCAGAGACCATGCGTTGGTGAGGAAGGAGGGCAGCAGCGGCCGCAGCACCACCTGCAGGGTCTCCCCCCACCCCCTTCCTAACCCCCACCCACCCACCCACGCCCTCCCTGCCTCATGCACTTCTTTCTCTACTTCGCTTCTTACGGTTCTTATCAGGGAAAAGGGCCAGGACCACCTGAACCTCTTGTGCAGATCTGAGCTTCCACTCCGAGTGCAACCTGCTAAGCTTCGACCTCTCCTCCCTGCACTCGCCCCCCCCCGCCCCCAGACCTGCCACACAGCCTGCAGAACAGCCTGGGCCCATCACTCCCCACCCCCCAGGGTGGGACAGGGGCAGGCCTGGCCTGCCAAACAGAAAGGCATTAAACACCCCCCCCAAGACTCCTGCATCGAGCACCCAAGGCAGTGTCGCTCTGTGACTCCAGCGAGGGACCACATTTTCAACTCCACTCCCCCCCCCGCTGCAAGTGTGCTTGCACATCCTTCCATGTGTGGGGCCTCCCCACCCCAGAGATTCCCTGCTGGTCCCACCAGAGCCGATGAAGCTGCTCCCTGTTCCCCAGGCTCCCGCCTGCCCCTGCTCCTGAGCCACCGTGGCCACGTTGTGTGCGGGCCAAGCAGCGAGTGGTTCCCACGCAGGGAAAGGTGGACCCACCCGGTGGCCGCTTCCCTCGCCCCCCCCCCGGCCGGCCGGCCCTCCCATGCCCCCTCCCCATGGAGGAGAAGGCCAAGGTTAGCAGGTGGCACCGCATGCTAGTTTACACCCCTTTCTGACCCTGCACGTTCGGCCCTTGTGAGAGTGTGTGTCGTCCTCTGGGGCCTCCCTTGGCTGGTCCCCCTGCACTGGCCGGCGAAGGGGGTCCCAGCTGGAAGTGGGCCTTGGCAGAGGGGCAGGGGAGACTCGTGGTGGGCTGCCCCCCACCCCTAGCGCTTCAGAAACAGGAGAGGCGGAGGAAAGGGAGGGGGGAGCGGAGATGCTCCAGCCCAGCGTGTGCAACTGCCAGCCCCCCACCCCCCCAAATGGGCCAAGGGGCTTCCTCCCTCCAAGCAAGCCCAGGCTAGGGGGAGGACTGGGCAGCCCCCATCCGGCAGGGCTGAGGGACTCCAGCTGGGCTCCTCCTGTGCAGGACGGGGACCCCACCGAGGGAAGGACCCAGAGGCCGACGTTTGTGTTAGACACACTTTTCTTTCTTTCTCTCTTTCTTTCATTTCTTTCTGTGCTCGGGTGCAGTATCTTTGTTATGAATGTTCCCACCCCTCACCTCATTAAGTCCCCTTTATAATCAACCCATCACTGTAGCTAATCTGTTTTATGTCCATCCAAGTGACTTTGATTCAAGTGCAATATTCCAACCGCTTTTGTGAGCTCGTTCATAGCCTTTGTGTTCTAGGAAATCTCTGTGCCGCGAAGCGATGCCAATACGACGTTGATGCCCTGTAAATACAGTACACCCGCCTGCACATCCACCGGACCCCACCACGTTAGGCTTGCCTTTCCTTTGCGCGAGCGTCTCCGTGGCCTGCCAGAGGCTGCCTGGATAGGAAACCCCCTCTCCCCCCCCCCCGACGTCCCCCGCTGTTCTCTGTGCTGATAGATATCCTTGGGGCGGTGGCTCCTCCTGGATTGCTTGTGTTGATGCTTCTACTGTATTTTTATTTTATTATTTTTTTAGACTCCTGTCTGCACAAAATGCAATAAAAAGAAAGGATTTTATTACACCCTTCACACTCAATGGGCCCGTCTCCTTTTGTCCCCTGGAGATGCTGGCAGGGTTGGGAGCGGCTTCTTGCCTGCCTTGCGCTCTGAGCCAGGCACTCCAAGAGCAGAAAGCCCCCAGACTCCCCCCCCACCAAGGACATGTGTTGTAGGGGTGGGGGTGGGGGTGGGGCTGTGGCACAAAGGATGGGTGCTTCTGCTACCCCGCCTCCAAGGGCAACTGCTTCGGTCCAAGGGGCACGCTTGCACCGCAGGCCCTAAGGAGGGCCTCCTGTCCCTCACCCACGGCAGCCTCGGCTCCCACAGAGCAGGAGCTGGGATCCATCAGGGGGCAAGGGCGGTCACGGTGGATGCAACACACAAAAGGGGGCTGAAGGACATCTCTATGGGCCGCAGGATTTTCTCTGCACAAAGCTTCCTGCGAGAAAGCCACCCGGGAGGCACCTGGGGTCCCCATGGGGGGAGGTCGGGCTGGGGCTGCACGGAGAGTGTTAAGACGAGCCATGATTTCAAAAGGGAACATAAAATAAGTGGAAGGTGAGGGCAGATCCCACTTCTGGACCCCACACTTCAAGAAAGATGCTGACAAACTGGAACAAGTTCAGAGGACGGCAGCAAAGGATGATGGGGGGGGGCTGGAGTCCAAGCCCTAGGAGGAAAGACGGGAAGAGCTGGGCCTGTTTAGCCCGGAGAAAGGGAGACCAAGGGGAGAGAGGACAGGGCACTTTTCAACTATCTGAAGGGCTGTCCTACAGAGGAGGGACAGGATCTATTCTGAGTCATTCTAGACTCAGAGCAGGGGTGGCGATTCCCTTCGGCACTCCAGTTGTTTTGGACCACAACACCCACAGTCCTTTGTCATTGGCCATCTAAGCTCAGAATTCTGGGGAAATGTGGCTCAAAACATCTGGAGGGATGAAGGTTCACCACTACCTAGAGCACAGGACCTGCAACAATGGGCTCACGTGACAAGAACACAGGCTTTGGCTGAATATCAGGGAAATTTTCCTAACGTTTGGAGCAGTATAGCACCCATGACGTCAAGAGAGGGCGAGTGATCCAACACTGGAGGCCTTCAAGAGAAATCTGGGCAACTTCCTGGCTGATCTGTATTCCCGAATGGAGCAAGGGGTCAGGCTAGATGTCCTCATAGGCCCCTTCCAATTGCACATTTATTTTTGTACTTGTTGACCGCCCGCCTTTCCCTCGGGAACTCTGGGCGGGGTACAACAAATTGCAAAGAAAAGAACACAACCCCCACAAAACAATCTAATATAAAAATAAAAACAACAGTAATACAAAACAAGCCCATCATGCGTCAAGAAGAGGGCTGGGACAAATAATACCTGATGACACACAATCAGCACTCAGCACACCAGCGCACCCTAAAGAGCCAGGCCTTTAACGCTGCAGAGACTTTGCAAGCCGCCTAATCTCTGTGGGCAGTTTGTTCCAAAGTGGTGGGGTGGCCCCTGAGAAGGCCCGATGACGAGCAGAAACTCTTCAGGCCTCCCTCGGTGTGGCCACCCGAAGCAAGAGAGAGAGAGAGAGAGAGAGAGAGAGAGAAGAGAGAGAGAGAGAGAGAGAGAGAGAGAGAGGCAGTGGTTGGGAAAGGCCTGCAAAAGCCAAGACAGCCCCAAGAGTTCTGACGTCAAGCCTTGGAGAGGCTCACAAATCTGTCCGTGCCTCTTCCCATCGCGAGGTGTGTGGAGGAGGGCCATCCGTTAAGGCCCCCTCGAAGGCGCCAACTGAGACCTGCCCTCGGAGGTGGCAGGGAGGCACCTGCTCCCCTTCCCTGCTTCCTCCAGGAGCCCAAAGCCTTGTTTGGCCAGAGAGCAAGCTCAGCTGGCACTATATTTTCGGTCGGGGAGTTGGGGGAGGGGCGCCATTTGCTTTCCATTAGGAATGTGATGCCCTGCCACATGCCCCCAGCTTCTTCCGAGCCCACCGGCAGATTGTCCATGTGGTCTGGATACACAGCACTCAGCCCCAGGGGGTCTGATTCCTCTGAGTAGGGGCACTCGGGGTGTCTGCTCCCCCTCTGCTTCTGAAGCCTCACAGGCACCCGTGTCCTCTGCCCTTGGCATTCTCGTGCCCCATGGAGTAATCCTCTCACTGCCTCACCAAATTCTGCTTCAAGCTCTCCTGGGCAGGGGGCAAGCCCGCTAGCCAGCACAGGGCTTCCAGCACATGCGCCTTCACAAGAGCTCTCTGGTCGTTCAGATGCCCAGAGGACAGGTGGCCGTGCCCTCTCTCGCTGCTGGGACGGAGGCACCCTCCTGAGGAGGAGGAGGAGGAGGAGGAGGAGGAGGAGGAGAGGAGGATGAGGATGAGGACGAGGACGAGGAGGAGGAGGTGCAGCAGGGAATGTGCCGCCCTGGGACTCCACCAGATTCCCCCTCAGCTCTTCCACGGAGCTCTTAGGCCCTCTTCTGGACAGTCCACACGCCCCAGGCCTGCTGTGGCAAGCTTCTCACCCATCCCCTTCGGTCGGTGCCTTTCAGCAGCCAGGGGCAACCGAGAGCAGCACATTTATTTATTTATTTATTATTGGATTTATACCCCACCCATCTTCCCTAAGGAACTCTGGGCGGCTTACAAAGCTGATCAAGTCAGCAAATATAAGGAACACAATACAATACATAAGCAGCAATGAGTTAAAACATGTTAAAACACATGCACCCAACGGACAGGGATTCTCACTTGGTCTAAGTGTGACGACAACACTCTCTCAATGGTTTCAAACACTCAATGGTTTCAAACTACAGGAAAAGAGATTCCATTTGAACATTAGGAAGAACTTCATGATGTTTAGAGCTGTTCTGCAGTGGAATAATCTGCTGCCACAAGGGAGGGTGGTGGTGGAGTCTCCTCCTTTGGAGGTTTTTAAGCAGAGGCTGGATGGCCACCTGTAGGAAATACTGTGATGGGGGTTCCTGCATGGCAGGGGGTTGGACTAGATGGCCCTTGAGGTTTCTTCCAACATTTATGATTTTATCATTCCTTGCGGGCAGCACCCAGAGGGGTACTTGCTTTTTTAAAAAATGTCATTTTTCAACGCTCTGGAAGCCATTTCAGAGTCCGTGATGCATTTGAAGGCCCTCCTGTAACTACTTGGCCAGAGAGTTCCCACACCCCACCTCTTCTTCCAAGCCCCTAAACTGTCTGGGGTTGGGCTGCTACATATACGCCTCTGAACAGGCACCAAATCTGGAAAAATCCCTAACAGGAACCGGCCCTTTCTTCCAAAACCCCCTGCCCTTTTGGAGAAAGCTGGCAAGATGCTTCTTGCCTGGGAAGAGCAACCAGAGGCTGGCTCCCGGGATTGGGGGGGGGGCAAGCAGGTGCAAGCATCTCATAGATGTATGGCTGAAATGGGACCCCTCGGCCCGACCCCACATGCGGAGCTGCTGAGAAAGCCAGAGGGCTAGCCCACCAGGCCCTGGATCATGCCCTGGGATCAGACGCAGCGGCCCCACAAAACCTTGAACAATTCCCTCTGTCTGGAAAGTGGAGGGTGGACCAAGGAAGCCCCACCAGTAAACCGCAGGCTCAACTGCCACAGGGCAGCAGATCCCCAAATTCAAACCTTTCTCATGTGATCAGAACCCCAAGGGGCCACTGGCAAAAGGTCTCCTGGGAAGAGGGACCAACTGGGCCAAGTTCAAGGCACTGAATCAAGCAAGGTTCCAAGAGGGTCTTGCAAAATGGCTCCCAATCACCTCCCAGCGGAAGAGGCCAAGGTGTGTGTGTGTGTGGGGGTCCCCTGCAGGCGAGGCAGCACCCCGACACCTCTCCCTGCTCTCAGTGGCTGCATAAGGGCCAGCAACCACGCCCACTCCCTTCTACCCTTTGGCCTCCCTTCCCTTTTCCATCCTACCCATTAGGCTATAAACCACTTGAGAGTGCTGGGAAACACGACAGGGCATAAAAATAGCAAAATCAATAGAGTAATTCTGTACACCAGAAAGTTCACAGAAGACAGCTTCCAAGATTTGGGGCAATGGGAAAAAAAACAACCCAATGCTTAGCCCTCTAATTTGGTGGGCTGTCCCCCCCTTAGAGGCTTTAAATCTTGAGAGAGAGAGAGAGAGAGAGAGAGAGAGAGAGAGAGAGAGAGAGAGAGAGGCAGCCTTTCAGAGCTTGACGTCTGCTCTCTGGAAGGCTGCTGTTGTTTCATCCTTTCATTGTTTATTTCTAAAGATTTTGACCTTTCCCACTGAAGTGGAAAGCAAAGGATTGTGCTAAACTGTAGCAGGCAAGGTGTGAACCAGAGGAAGAATCAGCAGAGGCACAGGACTCTCCTTCCCTCAGAAGGTGGGATTTCTTCTCAGGCCACATTCAGAGAGGTGACAGGAGACCACGAGGATGATGACACTGGGGGAGGGGGTGGAGGCAACCGTTTTTTTTCCCCCTCTGGACCTCTAAGGCCCTGAAAATGGCTGACGAAAGGCAGCACTCGTTTTCACAAAAGACAAACGGTGTACAGATGTACTTGTTTAATTAAAAAGTTGTGTCCTCTTTTTAACAGTTCAGAGGTATCTACATGACAAAACCATTTAAGAACAGAACATGTAAAGATCCAGGAAGGAGGCTAAAGCAGTTGCCCCCAGGAGAGCCACCAAGTAGGCCACCGCTGCCTGCAAAGAAGGGGGTGGCAGCCAACACCCACACCTACACTTGCACAACACCCAGTCCCAGGGCAGGTGCAGCACCCCAAAGGGCCTGGGGCAACACAAAGGCCCTCCCAGGCAGCCCTCCCAAGGGGGACCAGCTGGGGGAGGGGGGGCTGCAGAGCCCCGAGCGGCACCAACCCACAGGTGGCCGGCAGGCCTTAACAGGGAGCTCAGGAAAGGGAGCCCTGGATAACAATATCCCCTCCCCCACAGGATGATGTTGGGCTCCAGCCACACAGCCAGAGATCTCCCCCCCCTCAACACAGGGGTGCCCCAAGGCCATCCATCCCTACCAGCCCCGAGTCAGCATCCTATTCCTCAAGATGACCAGTAAGGCCAGCTGCCTCTCAACCGTGAGGTCAACCCTCCCTGCCTGGCCTGGTCTGCCCAGGCGCAGGATGGGAGGGCCGGGAGACGAGCTGGCTGAGGTGCTCTGGGCCCAGGACGAGAAGAGGGCAGGGCGAGGGACATGCAGAGCTACGGGGTGGAGGGGAGAGAAGTGAAGTGGGGGCGGGGGGGGCACGCGACTGGGTGGGTGGGTGTTAGTAATGCCGCTGATAGGAGCCCAAGGGGTTCTGCTGGGAAGGAGGGACCGCCCGGGCCTGGTTCACAGTCTGGTTCACCAAGTGGGTGAGGGCTGGCCCGCTCTGGATCAAGGTGTCAAGGGCCTTCTGGACACTCGGGCTGTCAAAGTTGATCCCAGAGGATGGCGCTTGCCGAGAGGCAGGAGCGCCGCTGGGAGCCGGGGCCCGGTTCTGATAGGAGGAGGGCTGGGAGGGCGGGGGAGCGGCAGCTCTTGGCCCGGCAGCACTACGGGCAGAACCCGGGTGGCTTGGGAACTGGGCGCCCTGGGCCGGGGCCCGCTGCTGAGACTGGGGCAACCCGGCCGTCGTGAGCGGCCCGGCCCGGCCCTGCGAGCTGGACCCGGAGACAAAGCCCTGGTTCTGAGAGCCGCTGCTGGCGACGGCCGCCACTGCAGCCGCCGCGGCTCCCGTGTTGAAGAGACTGAGGATCTTGGCCTGCAGCTCCTGCTGGGGACTGGAAGCCGCCGCGGTCGAGGCAGGCGGTGGCAGAGCCTGGCTGCTCGGATGCGCCTGGGAGCTCGGCAGGCTGGCCAACGAGGACCCTGAAGTGGTGCCAAGGGCTTGCCTGGGAAGTGGGGCTGCGGGGGAAGAGAAAGCCACGTTGGTCACCTGCCCCAGCGCCCAGCCCCAGCACAGCTGAGCGGGCGGCTTGGGAGCATCAGCAGCAGTCCGTCCGTCTGTCCCCCAGCACTCCTGGGAACAGATATGTAGAAAGCCTTCCTGGGGGTGGAGGGGGGAGGGAGCTAAAGGGGGAGGGTGGCAAAGCGAGGCGATGACCCTGCCCTTCCTGTGCCCCACCTTCCCACGACTCACCTGGAAGGGCATCCCCGCTGGCCCTCAGCTGGCGCTCCTTGCGCTCTCTCAGGTAGTTGATGATCTTGTCCGTCTCTTCTGCGGTCAAGTAGCGGTTGTCGGCCAGCAGGTTCAGGAGGTTCTGGATGCCTGGAGGGTGGCCCCCGCGGAGGCCCTCCTCAACAGGCGGGGGGCGCTCCCTCTCCTGCAAAACGGTCTCATCAGCCATCTTGGCGGCCTGCCGGGCAATCTCCTCGCGCTCCTTCTCTCGCACCTCCATCTTGTAGCGTTCGTAGTTCTTCGTCACCAGAACCAGGGCATCGGCCTGGGGCATGTTGCGGTGCTCTGCGGGCAGAGAAGGCGGCATAACCAGGCCAGGTCCCTGGGGGGGGGGGCTTTGCCTGGTCTACAGAGGACGCCCCAAAGAGGATGGAGAGCCAGGCAAGAAGCGCCAGGAAACCTCAGCCCTGCAGCCCAAAGCCTCTCCTGCTGGCCCTCAGGGACTCCGCGGGCAAGAGACGGGGACACACTCAGAAACCAGGGGTTCCTGCTGATGGGGTTCTTCATGGCTAACCCCAAACCACCGTGGACCCCCCAAAGAAATATACTGGTGTGTGGGTCATGTTTCCATTTTGTGCTGGGGGAGGGGGACCTATCAGCTCCTGCTGGCAGAGCCGCCCCAGACTGTATACAGAGGCTCACATTCTCAGAACAAACAGCCCGGAAGAAGCACATCTGTTAGCAGGCGCCACCCTCCAAGACTCCACCGCCGTCTTCCCTCCCAGACCACAGGTCCCTTCTGATGGGCCTCAGCCTGGGAGAGAAGCCCCTTCCCTCCCCGACCCTCCCATCCGCGGTGCCATCTGGCTCTCTGAAAGAAAGCAGCCTGCCCTTCCCTGACCTTGTGGGGTGCCAAACATGATGTTGACGGTGCAAGAGTGGTGAACCTGGTGCTGCGGGGTGATGACGATCGCAAAGGCCGTGCCCGCTTGGCTCACATCATCCAAGGCTTGCTGCAAAGACATCTCCGAGTTGAGGAAGATGAGGTCCACCACCATGCCGAGGTCACGCACTTTCCGCCCCACCGACTCTGCATAGTCCCTGCACGAGAGACGGCCAGCCTGAGAAAGAATGTGGGTCCCCCAAGAGAACCCTTGCCAAGGCCACACGGCAGGCACTTCCTTCCAGACCTCCTCGGCTGGGAATTAAGGGGCTGCAGCTGCCGCCACTCCTTGCTGTGTGCTGTTTCCCGACAAGGAACGGCAGCCCTCGTTTGGTTCAGGAGCCCAGCATGAGGACTGCTAACCTGGCCTCAGGTGTGTGCATGCGGGGGGAAAGAAGTAGGACCCACTGCTTCCTAAGTGAGGGAGGCATGCTGGAGAAATCATTGCCTATCTCTGCATTCTGGAGCAACTTCTTAACAACAAAAGTAACACAAAGTAACTCGCAAGTCACAACGATGAACAGGAAGAAGCTTTAAAGAACAGAACTGGGAAACCCTGCTTTCTCCACACACACACACACCCACCCTCCCAAGGCCTTACTCCCTCTCTGCCTGCAGCCAGACAGGTGGGGGCTCCTCCCACACCTCTTCCTGCCCAGGGTCAGGGCCATTCAGCCTCGGCTCTTCCGCGAAGGGCCAGCTGCCTCCAGGCTGCTTAGCATCCCCAATGGGTTTCCCAAGGCACAGGCTGCCTGCCAGCCAACAGAATATGGGGCCCGCCCTTACTTGGTCTGCTTGTTAACCACAATCACTGAGCAATCCACCGGACGCTCCGCATCAATGCGCCTCTTGATGTCCTCAAAATACTGGCGATACAGTTCTTCCCGACGCCGCTCCTCACGCTTCATGCGTTCTGGGGGTGTGGAGGGGAAGCAAGAAAGAAAGAAAGAGAGAGAGAGAGAGAGAGCCCTCAGAATCTAAGCCAAGAGTCTTCCCCTTCCCTGTCTGTACCTCCCTTCCACCTCACTTTCCCAGCCTGCCACTGACCTTCAGTGCTCAAGGGGGGTCTGTCCATGGGATCTCGGTAACGGTCATAATAGGGCTCTTCTCTTCTTCTGTAACCATCGTCCGGGCGTGTGTAGCGGTCGTAGCTCTCCTCTTGCCTGCAGATCAGACACAGCAGAGCGCTTTGCGCTGGCACACAAAGGGCACAGCTCAAAGCTCCACACACAGGCTCTCTCTCTCTCTCTCTCTCTCAGTGGAGCAATGCTGCAGAAGGCCTGACATGCTTGCCTCTCCTCCCCTACCCTACCTGTAGGGCGGTTCCTGAGCATCGCGATAGCGGTCATAGAGGGGCTCCCGGTGGTCCTTCGCGTCCCTTTGGTCCCGGTAGTCTCTGGGGTCTCGGTGGTCCCTGGGCCCACCACGGGCATCTCTCACGCGAAGGTCCCGGGAGTCTCGGCCATTCCGACCATCTCTTCGGGGGCTGCCCCGGTTGGGAGAGCGGTCCCGCCGGGCCTCCCTCTCTCCGTAGGGCAAGGGTTCTCTACAAGAAGCACCAGGGAGAGCCCTTCAGACAGGCACTGCTGGGGGACAGCCCACCACAGGCCAGCAAGGCCCTCTCCCAGAGACAAGGACCTCGGAGCAGCGAAGAGAGGCACGGAGGCCTGTGCGTCCATCGTGTGCAAGGGCTGTGTGCGTCGGATGCTTTAAAACCCAGAGGCCCCTGGAGGCTCCGTGGACAAAGGAAAGGACTGCGGGAGGCGCTGCTCAGAATGTCTGGAGGGCCAAAGGCGGCTCCCTCAGGAGCAGGTGCCTGCATCTGGTCCCCGGGTGGCGTCCCATGTGACCTCACTGCCTCTCATCCCAGGGAAAAGGCTGGACTAAAAGCAAAGTGTTCTGCTTATATACCGCCCCATACCACTTCAAGGAGTCTCTGGACAGTTTACAGTTTAATTATGCAGTATGCAGGCTACACATTGCCCCCCCCCCAGCAAGCTGGGTACTCATTTTACCAACCTTGGAAGGATGGAAGACTGAGTCAACCATAAGCCTCCTACCGGGGATTGAACCCAGGTCGTGAGCACAGTTTTAGCTGTAGGACAGGTATTTTAACCACTGTGCCACGAGGCTCCTTCAGCGCAAGGGCTGGCTTTCTACCTGGCCAGGGAGAGATATTTGGCCATGGGGAGTCGCCCACTCACAGGACATGGTTCCCCTCTGTGAGGGGCAGGATCCCACTGGAGGGCCCACAAAGCAGACCCGCGCTCAAACCCACCCATCTCTTTATGCCATTTTGGTGGGGGCAGGAGGGGGGCACTTTTTCACAATAATGGTATCCATGAACGGTAAAAGAGCAAGCCACTGGCTCACTGAGAGGCAGGCAGCCCCCACCACCACCCGGTGAAGTGCGCCCGGCCCTTGTCCCTGGGGGATCTTCGCTTCAAGAAGGCGAACAGCAGGCTTGAGGAAGGACGGCCTCCTAGCAGGATAGGAAGGGCGGGAGCTCTCGCCCTCCCAAGATGAGCTGCTGCTTTCACTTGCACACAAACACTCCCATAACCCACATCTCCCAGAGCAAACCTCCTGGGCGAAGGGCTGTGGCCCCCGTGAAGACATAAATGCTCCCCCCCCTTCCTTCCTTCCTTCCTTCCTTCCTTCCTTCCCTTCCTTCCAGAAGGATGCGAAATGTGAAAACAAGAACCCTCCTATGGCAGGGAGGCCCACTGGCGACGCAGACCAAAGCCCTCCGGCTGCAACGTCCCAGGAACAACGCAATCAAGACCAAGAACGACGTCTCCGCTACTCAAGTAGTGATGGAAGCTTCTTTATTATCATTTCTAACTCTCCTTCCTCCCAGGCTCAGCATACAAAACCACCCACTGGAGTTACCTTTGGGCGTCCTACAAATGAAGTCCGAAACAGATTTCACCAGCTCAACGGAACTGCATACTCGAAAGAAGAATCCAGCGGCGACAGCTTCCAGGAAGAAGCTGGTAAGAGTTGGAAGAAATGCCCCACATTGGCCAGATGAGCATCCCAAGAAATCTAGGGCAAAGATGAGGCCCTTCCCCAGCTGACTACGGGTTCTGATGGAAGAGTGGGTAGCTGAAGGTGCCAGGCCAAGGCATACCACGGCTGGGCTGCCAGGCAGCAACTCTGCAAGAAGCGGCTACAAGACCCCACCTCAACCTTCCCCTTCCTCCACACCACTGACATTCTGGCTGCCAGCACCCAAGGCCAAGCCATGGAGTCTGCCCAGGGCACCGAGAGCCATGCCATCCCCTGGGCACTCGCATGCGCTCTAGCCACTGACATCAAGGGTGATGCCCGGGCATCCGCTTGCGTCCAGCCCCCCGGCACCCCTGGCGATATCCCAGATCCTCTTGGAACGGGCAGCAGGTGTGACCCAAAGCATTGTGTGCAGCTTTGGACTACGGACAAGAGGGGCGCCCCTGTGTGATGAGCTCGCACACGCTTGCATCGCGTCAGAGGAGAAGGGGATCATCTTCTAAGGCAGATGTCTGCTCCCGTCTTCTGGGCCAAGAAAAGGCACTTGCCGGAGGGAAAAGGCTCCCCTGCAGCCTCAGCCTTGGGCGCAACCTCAGTTGCTTCCCTCTCCTCTCTGGCACACTCCGAAAGAAGACGCTCTCGATTCCCAGGCAGTCCCAAGGGACGCTCCTGAGTCAGACAGGCAGCAGCACTCATGCGTGCCGAGCACTGGAGGAGCCCCAGAGTCAGCAAGGGGCTGCCAAGTTTTGCCAGGGAGGTGGCCGCTGCGGCCACTGCCAAACAGGGCCGAAGAGTCCCCTTGGGACTCACCTCCAAGGAAGAGGCACCGCCAGCCCAGGCGGGGCACCCGGTGCGGTAAGTCCCGTCTCTTAGGGGAACCTGTAGCTTGATCGTACTTTACCTTCGAGCAGGGCTGGACCTTGAGGGAGCCTTATTCATATTTCTTCTTTCCGTTGGTTTATTAATATCTGAAAAGAATAATCAACCCGTCTGGTTCAATGCTACGAAACAAAGAAAATATCATCAATATACTGAAAAGAAAGTAACAATGTTCAAAGTCCGGCAGATGGAGCAAGGAAATCCACTCCGAGAAGCACGGTCACTTTGACAACCTTTATTGCATCAATAATACAATACAGCACAAACTGAGCAGAACAATTCCCTCCTGCAAACTCTAGGAAGCAAGCGGCTTTTCTTCTTCTTCTTCAGGAAGCCCCCGAGAAAAGGGAATGCTTTCTCCTGGATTCTTAAGATATGGACAGGCAAGGAAAAAACTAGGAGGAGACAAGCCAGCTCCAGCCCTCAAGCTGTCTGTCCGACGGCTGTTTGCTCAGCACTCAGTCGCTTCGTAAAAGAAACTGGAGGGAGGAACGGCACCCGAATTCATCTAAACAGTTCTGGCTGCCACATCTGGAAGGCTATAGGCAAAAATAGAGTGTAGTCCAAATAGAAAAATGGTGAATGGATCCTTGATGGCACTGGTTCTTACTCTTGGACTCCACACCCAGCCACACTTACCCTCATGGAGGCTTTGCAATGCTCTCTCCCAGAATCTCAGATTGCAGGCTGTAGGGGCACTGGTGGGGTCTCAGATTCAAAACATCTGGAGTACAGTAGATGGGGTGCCACTGGTTTTAGAACATAGGTGGAAGGAATTATGGACTCTGAGAATAATGGAGTTGGAAGGGACATCAAGTCCAACCTCCTTCTGAAGGCAGGAATTCAAATCAAAGTACATGTCTGACAGAAGTCTGTGGAGATGCTCAGTCCTCCAGGTGAGTTTATCTAGAAGTGGAGCCATGGCAACTGGACTTCTTTTTCTTGAGGTTGAAATGCTTCGCTGCTCACCAAAACAGATTTGTCAGCCTGAGGAAAGCTAGTTGCGAGTCCTCCATTTTATAGTTCACTTTGACCTCATGTCACCCTGGTCCGAAATAGGCTCATAAGATGAACAAAAAGACACCCAAGACAACAGGCTGGCTTTCCTGGATTGTGCAGTCATATCAGACCCGACCGTGCCCTGGGAGTAGAAGTTTACAGGAAACCCACCCACACAGATCAGTAGTTACTCTTTGACTCCCAACATCCATTACAACACAAATTAGGAGTCATCAGGACCCTAAACCATAGAGCAGAGAGCATCCCCACCTCCACAGAAGCCAAGAAGAAGGAAGACAGACACCTGAAGACAGCACTTAAGGCCTAATGATATCCAAAGTGGGCCTTCAACAAAGCAGTGGGCCATCCCAGAAGAACAAGGGATCAGCCTGAGACCCAGACCCGACGGAAGAACCTGGTCATTCCTTACATGGCTGGAGTGTCAGAGAAGCTTAAAAGGATTTTTGGCAAACACCACATACCTGTTTATTTCAAACCCACAAACATGCTAAGGCAGAGACTTGTCCACCCCAAGGACCCGATACCGAAACACAAAAGAAGCAATATAGTAGATGCAGTCCAATGCATTTAGGAGTGTGCAGACCTGTACATTGGAGAAAACAAACAGCCAATAAACAGAAGGATGGCCCAACATAGGAGGGGTAACAGCTCAGGATCAGTACACCTCCACGTGAAGGACAAAGGGCACTCATTCAAAGATGATGTATACATATTAGACAGAGAAAAGAAGTGCTTTGAGAAAGGGGCCAGGGAAGCCATTCATGTGAGCATTGAAAATCCCTCTCAACAGAGGTGGGGGGGCCTCAGGCACAGTCTATCTGCCACTTATCAGGCATTGATTTCACCAATACCAAGACAAATAAAAAATACTTCACACCGTCACCACCATGGCCACAGCTAACAACCCACAATTTATGGGTGCTGGGAAGGTTGTAAAGGTAGGCCATTGTCCACATAATGAGACTATTGAGACTATTATCTACCTAATGAGCCATTGTTCATCTTATGATCCTATTTCAGACGAAGGTGACATGAGGTCAAAGTGAACTATAAAATGGAGGACTCGCAACTAGCTTTCCTCAGACTGACAAATCTGTTTGGGTGAGCAGCGAAACATTTCAATCTCTCAAGAAAAAGAAGTCCAGTTGCCATGGCTCCACTTCTAGATAAACTCACCTGGAGGACTGAGCATCTCCACAGACTTCTGTCAGACATGTACTTTGATTTGAATTCCTGCCTTCAGAAGGAGGTTGGACTTGATGTCCCTTCCAACTCCATTATTCTCAGAGTCCATAATTCCTTCCACCTATGTTCTAAAACCAGTGGCACCCCATCTACTGTACTCCAGATGTTTTGAATCTGAGACCCCACCAGTGCCCCTACAGCCTGCAATCTGAGATTCTGGGAGAGAGCATTGCAAAGCCTCCATGAGGGTAAGTGTGGCTGGGTGTGGAGTCCAAGAGTAAGAACCAGTGCCATCAAGGATCCATTCTCCATTTTTCTATTTGGACTACACTCTATTTTTGCCTACAGCCTTCCAGATGTGGCAGCCAGAACTAGAATGTGACCCTTACAGGAGGCTTGATGACTACAGAGTGGCATAAAACAATCACCTGAGACACTAAAATTGTATTAGTCTTTTTTGCAACTGCTTCACATCAGATTTCTGTTCAGGCTGTGATCAACTTTTTTCACTTCTGCCTGTTCCTCTTACACAACATGCTGTTGACTACAAAATACCACATTCTAGAGCAAAAAGACAAACCAGAAATGTTGGACTAAAGAGAAATATATGCTAGAAGGGAACCAGCACCAGACTAACATTCCCACAGCAACATAAGAACATAAGAACATAAGAAGAACACTGGGCACTTCCTTTGAATAGGCCAGGCGATCTCCCCGGGGCATCCTCAAGTAGCTCTGCTCTGACTGGCAGCCATCAGAAAAGGCTGTCTCCCATCACCATCCACATAACCCTTCTGAAATGGAAAGGGTTCCTGTGATGCCAGACCGTCCGCATGAAAGTGTTCTGCTACAGATTTGTGACTGTTCCTTTGACCCAAGGAGCACAACAGGGACTTTTCATTTGCCACGTAGAAACAGTCTTAAAGTTTATGAACGCTAAGCAGAAGGATTTCATCTGGTAACAGGATTATATTTGTGCAAAGGGGACTTTACACCTTGGCTTTGGAAGGACAGGTGAAGACAGGAAATGCTCCTTCAAATTCTCCATCCTGCTTTCTTCAAACAAGAAAAAAACCCAGGAAAGAAAAATGAATCCTACAACCCCAAAGCAGCTGTTTCTTCCACCTCTGCATGTGAAATTATTAAAGAGACAACTAGAATCTGTTCTTTTATTTATTCTGCTATACATTATTTATTAGCAAAAGTTACACTCTCTCACTCTGTGAAGCCTTTGGCGCAACTGTCAATCAGGTGCAGTGAGAAACCCTGCCCTGATCTTGCCCTCTGAAGGCCCACTGTTGTGTCCATAGGCAAAAACCGGTCGTCAGGAGTAGGTGCTGCCTCCACAGGCCTGGAAACTAACTCTCAACTGACTAGCACAGTGTGAACTCTGTACCTTGCTCATTGGCTCTGAAGCAGGGAGGACTACCCATGCTGAAATCAGGTTGATGAGAAGTATGAACTGAAGGAGACGAGACAAGTGTTTTCTGAATAAATGGCAACATCAATTAAGGCTCAGTACTACAGAAATGCCACCACCACAGAGGTCACAGGGCATCCACATCTCCTTTGGCAGGCATCCTGCGGATCATGTGCCTACCCAAAAAACCACTAACTTCTCCATAGAGATGTACATTTTCTAAAAACTTTAAAGCCATGGGGAAAAAGGTTTGGGAAAAATGATGGGGTTTCCCCCCTCTATTTTCCCCCAAAGGTTACATCTCTGCTTCTCCCCCCCCCTTTGTGAAGCAGCCTTGACAGATGTTCTGCTTGGCTCCTTCCTGGCATCTTGCTCTCTCCTTTGCTGCAGGGCTCAGTCCAGGGACTACCGCTCTATTAGTGTCTCGGAAATTATCTTGAGATGCTGTCCACAGTCCATTTTTCATGCCCGAGGCCCACTGTATTTTCAATGACTGCTTTCACTTTATGTTCCATCAATCTTCTCACATCATTGTCACCCAAGTCCAGTGACCTGGGACAGCAACATCTTCCACAGTCCTTCCATGGCCACTTGATGGCATTCTTCAGACGTCTTGAACTATATATAGGGTCCAGAGCACTCTCGTGTCAAAACAGGGTTAGTCGGTGTAGTTTCCTGTCCTCTGCAATCTCTCAGTTTGCTTCCCATTAATGTTTTCCTGCATGTATGCTCCATTGGAAGCACTGAAGATCTGATTTCTCAGAAAAAAAAATAAGCATAGTGATCTATGGTGAGCTCTAAAACGAGGCCCATGGCAGGGCCATGATGTACACAAGACATTAGGAAGCGCAGCAATTGCTTAGGGGAAGGTTTGAGTACAAACTATAGACACAGTTAAAAACCCCTGAAGGTCCATTAGATAGAAAAACAGCTGCAGCACGGTAACTCAGGCACAATAAGAAAAAAAGAAACACTTGCAGAATCGAAGTCTAAAAGATATTTTATTGAGTACCACCCAATACCACTGGGCATTTCTGCACCAGCCAGACATAAGGAACCCACCCACCCACCCACCGTGGCCTTGACGTCTTTGGCAGCACAGCTCAACCAAGCGAATTAGGCTGGGAAAGGCCAGTGCTGGCTAAACCAGGTGCCTGGAAGGGGGGGGCAGGGCAGGGCAGCAGCCGAGAAAACCGGGACTCCTGTCCAGATGACAAGGGGGGCGGCGTCCTCCTTTTACCCGCGGCGACGCTGACAGTGAGCGGGTTCCAGAAGGAGGGAGAGAGCTCTGGTGGGAGGCCCAGAGGCGGGCACCGCGAAGGAGGGCCCAGGACCCTGAGGCAGGGAGGGGAAAAGCGGCCGGAAAGGAAGGGGCGCCTGGACCCCCCCACACACACACCTCCATCCACCACCACCACCCGAATCCGCCTCCAGAGAGGGGGCCGGGAACCTGGGGAGAAAAAGGTGCGAGGCAGCCGCAGGGCACACCACCTTCAAACGCTTCAGGGCGGCCAGGGGGACACGGACGGACACACACACACACACACACACACAGGCGAAGAGGGAACACCCCCACCCCCAGCACACATACACGCGCCCACCCCCCTCCCCGCGTCGGTTTTCTCCGAGCCGAGAGCCCTTTTCCCAGAGGCCCGGGAGACCCACAGGCGACGAGGCGGCCAAGAAAGGGCTGGCTTGGACGGGGGGTCCGCGCGCGCGCCCCCCTCCCCCTCCCCCAAATCCCCCGAAAGAGCCAGGCAGGCTACCACCCACCCACGGACCCCTTCGCGCGCGCGCGTCCTCCTCCTCCTCCTCCTCCTCCTCCTCCTCTTCTTCTTCCCGCGGAGGAAAGGGGGAGGGGCCGGGCCGGGCGAGTGCGCAGCCGCAGCAGCGCCGCGCGAGCGAGCGAGCGAGCGAGCGAGGAAGGGCGGGGGACGCGGAGCGCATGCGCGAGAGGACGAGCGCGCCCCTCCCCCCACCACCTTTCCCTCACACACTGTCTCTCTCTCTCTCTGAGGCCTACAGGAGCCGGCAGGAGAAGCGGGGCGGCGGGCGGCCTGGGACGGAGGAGGCCGGGAGAAAGGGCCGGGGTCCGAGGAAGGGCGCGGCACTCACCAGGGGGCCCGGCCGGGATCCTCCTCCTCCTCCGAGGCCTCGGCGGCGGCGGCGGCGGCAAGAGAACGGCAAAGGGCGCCGAGCGCGGCCAACGGACTCCCCTCTCTCTCTCTCTCTCTCAGGCGCGACGCGGAGGGAGGCGGGGCGAGACCCTCCTGACGTACGACGTGCCGCTCTCCCCGGATCGTGTCCGCGGCGGCCAATCGCCGGCTGGAGCTCTCCAGGCTGCGCGCGCCTCAGCCAATCACGCGGCGGCCCCTCCCTTCAGAGGGCGGGCTCTGCCGTGGTTCCCGCCTCCCGCGCAGCCGCGCCCCCTCCCGGTGGAAGGGGTGGGACACGTCCATTTGGACCACAACTCCCAGAGGCCCTCGCCCAGCGGGCCTCCCGCCTTCCCCTGCGGAAGGTTGCCGGGAGTTGTGGTCCGGCCGTAGCGGGAGAGTGCCCTCCTCCGCCCGGGCCGTGTGGTGGTGGGGGCGGGGACGGGGGCGCCCTCCTGGAGCAGCAGGCAGGGTCCCGAGGGGTCCTTTTGGGGGGGGGGGCTTTGTACAGGTGACCCCCTGTCCCTAATAAAAGCCCACCTCTGGCGGAAGGGTTTTCCTCGCGGGACACCCCCCGCCCTCTGGTCCAAGCCGGGACCCAAAACAGGAGTCGCTCCCAGGAAGAAGGAAGGGCGGGGGGGGACAGCCTCGAGATAATGGAGGGAGCGGCTCTGGGCTCCCAGCCTTGGAAACCCCTAAAATTGCAAGCAGGCACCCAAAAGAGAGAGAGAGAGAGAGAGAGAGAGAAGGTCCAGGGCGTGGGTTCCCGAGCCGCCCTGGTGCTCCAGCCCCTGGAGAGGAGGAGGAGGAGGAAGAGGCCGCCTGCCCCCCCCCCTCGCCCACCTCTGAAGGAGCTGGAACTCCCCCGCTGTCTCGGTTCAAATCCCGAATCGCATCCCCTTTGGGGCTCCTGGTCAGTCGAAAGGGAGAACAAGGGACAGGGATGCGACCTGTACTGTATTGGGGGGTGGGGGGCTGTCACCCTCCCATTGAAAAATCAGGTAGGCAGCTTGGGGTTGCTCTTGGGCTCATCCTTGAGCCTGGATACCCCGGTGGCCAGGAGGGCATTTGCACAATTAAGGCTAGTACGCAAGTTACACCCTTTCCTGGACAGACCTACTCTGGCCACGGTAACTCATGCCCCAGTGATGTTCCATGCCGGACTCCGGATGAAAAGCCTCAGGAGTAACGGGTCCACAATGCAACAGCCAGAGGGCTGCCTAGGACAGGTTACAGAGATCACATTTTCTGTGTAGTCGTTCAGTCGTGTCTGACTCTTCCTGTACCAGAGCTCGCCAGGCCTTCCTGTCCTCCACTGCCTCTCAGAGTTTGGTCAAATCCATGTTGGTTGCATCGATGATACCGTCCAACCATCTCATTCTCTGCCGTCCTCTTTTCCTTTTGGCTTCAGTCTTTCCCAACATCAGGGATTTTTCCAAGGACTCCTCTCTCCTCATGTGGTGGCCAAAATACTGGAGCCTCAGCTTCAAAATCTGTCCTTCTAGTGAACATTCGGGGTTGATTTCTTTCAGGATGGATAGGTTTGATCTCCTTGCAGTCCAGGGGACTCTCAAGACTCTCCTCCAGCACCACAGCTCAAAAGCATCGGTTCTGCGGCGATCAGCCTTCTTTATAGTCCAGCTCTCACTTCCATACATCACTACTGGAAAAACCATAGCTTTGACTATCCTGACCTTAGTTGACAAAGTGATGTCTCTGTTATTTAGGATGCTATCTAGGTTTGCCATTGCTTTCCTCCCAAGAAGCAGGCATCTTTTTATTTCATTGCTGCAGTCGCCATCTGCAGTGATCAAGGAGCCCAAGAAAATAAACTCTGTCATTGCCTCTATTTCTTCCCCTTCTCTTTGCCAGGAGGTGATGGGACCGGTGGCCATGATCTTAGGGCAGTAGTGGCCAAACTTCAGCCCTCTAGATGTTTTGGACCACAACTCCCAGAATTCCAGGCCTGTATTGCCAATGAGAAAGGACTGAGAGTTGTGGTCCAAAACTTCTGGAGGGCCAAAGTTTGGCCACCACTGTCTTAGGGCTTTTTTATATATATATTGAGATTCAGCCCATTTTTCCACTCTCCTATTTCGCCCTCATTAAGAGGTTCTTTAATTCCTCCTCACTTTCTGCTATCAGAGTAGTATCATCTGCATATCTGAGGTTGTTGATATTTCTTCCACAAATGTTAATTCTGGCTTGTGATTCAGCCAGACCTGCCTTTAGCATGATGTACTCTGCATATAAGTTAAATAGGCAAGGTGACAGTATACAGCCTTGGCATACTCCTTTTCCAATTTTAAACCAGTCAGTGCTTCCATATCCAGTTCCGACTGTTGCTGCTTGTCCCACATATAGATTTCTTAGGAGACACATGTTGGTCAGGCACTCCCATTCCTTTAAGAACTTGCAATAGTTTGTTGTGGTCCACACAGTCAAAAGCGTTGCCATAGTCAATGAAGCAGAAGTAGATGTTTTTCTGGAACTCTCTAGCTTTCTCCATAATCCAGCGCATGTTTTCTAAGGCCCACTTGACCTCACTTTCCAGAATGTCTGGCTCAAGGTCAGCAAATACACTATATTGGTTATCAGGGGCATCCAGATCTTTCTGATAAACAGTAATACCTCGGATAACAAATGCCCCTGATAACAAATTTTTTGGATAATGAATTGCAATTTCCAGGTATAGGACTGCCTCGAATAACGAATTTTCCCTATGGACTGCCTCGGATAACAAATTTTCCCTATGGACTGCCTCAGATAACGAATTTCCAGCATGCATCAGTAAAAAAGAGTTATCCCAGGCTGCATCACATCTGTACTTTTAAAGTGCACGATAAAGAATTTTGAGCAAAAATACAGATGTCTGTGTCATTTTCCTAGGCTCTGGAATGGATTAATTGGTTTCCCATTCATTCCTATGGGAAACCATGTTTCGAATAAGAATTTTTTTTGGATAACGAATTGCTTTGGAGAATGAATTAAATTCGTTATCCAAGGTACCACTGTAATTCCTCTGTGTATTCTTGCCTTCTCTTCTTGATGTCTTCTGCTTCTGTTAGGTCCCTACCATTTTTGTCCTTTATCATATCCATCTTTGCACTAAATGCCCCTTTAATATCTCCAATTTTCAATAAAAGATCTCTGGTTTTTCCTTTTCTATTGTTTTCCTCTATTTGTACTGTTCGTTCAAGAAGGCCATCCTGTCTCTCCTTGCTATTCTTTGGAAGTCTGCATTCAATTTTCTATATCTTTCCCTTTCTCCCTTACATTTTGCTTCCCTTCTCTCCTCTGCTATTTGTAGGGCCTCATTGGACAGCCACTTTGCTTTCCTGCATTTTCTTTTCTTTGGGAGGGTTTTCGTTGCTGCCTCCTGTACAATGTTACAAGTCTCCATCCATAGTCCTTTAGGCGTTCTGTCCACCAAATCTAGTCTTCACCTCCACTGTGTATTCATAAGGGATTTGAATTAGATTGTACCTGATCACATTACACCCCTACTAAAACAGCTCCACTGGCTGCTAATTACCTATCGGGCACAATTCAAAGTGCTGGTTTTAACCTACAAAGCACTGACCTGGGTCCTATCTACTAGAGATGGGCACAAATTGAAAAAATGATGTTTCGGTTTTTCGTTTTTCATTGCGGGTCCGTTTCGGTTTGTTTTCATTTTTCGTGAAATTTTTGAAAAAATTTCATTTTGTTTGTTTGTTTTTACCTGCTTTTTGCACGACTTAAAGCATTTCCGCGCACAGATGTCCCCCAACGCCCCAGACCAGAAGGAAAACACTAAAAAAAATGCTGGCAGAGACACAGTATAGACTAGGTTCGCAGGGAGGCTGTAAAGGTAGCGGTGGGCGTTGCCCAGGGTGTAAGGCAGCCGCAGAGTGACTGCACTGCAGGGCAGGGGAGGGTACTCACCGAGAGGTACGCACACATACAGAGGCTGCAAGAGAAATCTCTTCTTTCTCTGCCCTAAGAGCCAGGCTGCAACCAGCAGGAACACAGAGACACACACCTGCCTGGCTGGCCTAAAGTAACGAGTCGCAGAGACAGCAATCCCACCCTAACTCCCACCGCAGACTGCAAGGAGGACGGGGTCTGCCATAGCTTTTTATGCCCTCTGTAGCTGCCACACCTACCCAGTCTGCAACCTGGGCATGCTATTGGTTGAAATTGTCCAAGAATTTACATGATCCCATCACATGGCTTGCATCCATCTTGTGGCTGGAATCCATTTTGTGTCATCCTTAAAGGGAAAAGAAAAAATAAATTGCAATGGGAGAAAGACAAAAACAAACGATTTAAGGACTGCAACCCCCTGGTAGGTAATAATTTCAAATAATTATCACTGTGTTTTTACGGATGTCCAGGGCATTTTAATACCCAAGAAATCAATATTAGGCATCTGGGAGCCATTTTGGGTCGATGTCCCCTAACTCCCCTTAAAGGAAAAAAATACAGCGATCTGAGAAAAGACATAAATGCACGTTTTAAGGACTCCAACCCCCCTAGTAGGTATTATCAGGCAGAATAAATAATTATCGCTGGGTTTTTACGGCTATTCAGGACGTTTTTTAACATTTAAAAACAGCTCATTTCATTGCGCGTCGCCATTAACAGAAACGAAATGTAACAAACCTAATGTTTGTGGTTCTGTCCAGTTCGTTCCAATTTCATCACCATCTTCGTTATTTGAATAACGAATTTTTTGTTTGTTTCATGCCCATCTCTACTATCTACCTTAAAGATAAAATCTCACAGTATGAACTGGCAGTGATCAAGAGAGGCCTTTCTCTCCATTCCGCCATCTTCACAGGTGCATCTCATAAGAAGACATGAAAGAACGTTCTCTGTTGCTTCTCCCAAACTTCCTCCCACTAGAAACCAGAACTGCCCCATCTCTGCTGTCCTTCCAAGAGCAGACAAAGACCTTCCTGGCAAGCTTTTCCTGGATGAGGGACTACCTATTATGTGACTTTTAGATGGATTACCATGCATGATTGCTGAGACTGAATTCATAAGAACACCTGTGTTTTCCATGTTAGTTTCCATCTATCATAATGGATTTTTTTTCTTTTAATTGTTCATGTACTGTTATTAGGTTTAATACTGCCTTTTTAAGGTTATAAGATGCATCTTCAATTCATTCTTAACTTGAATATGTCTTAGGGCCTTTTTACATGACCCCTAAGATCCGCTGGCCCCTTAAATTCGGACCAGAGATCTTAGGGGTTTGTCGCTCTTCTGTGTCTCCACCCCTCCCTACTTCCTGGCTGCTGGCTGCGTGAGGGGAGGGAGGAAAAAAAGGGACAAAAGAATAAAACCTTACCTCACGCTGCCGGGGGAGCCCCGGTTACTTCCTGGTTCCTCTTAAAGGGGCGGGAGGCAAAAAACAAAAACAAAAAGAAGCGAGGAGAGCCCGGCATATCCGCATCAAATATTTTTCACCTCCAGAGAGAAGGTACAAGAAAAGTGCTCTGGGTCGTGCTAAAGTGGGCGGGGTCGCACTTAATTGTCTGCAAACTCCGGAGCTGGTGGGGAAACATTTTAAATCTCCGGAGCTTGCAGCCATTTGCGGCGGAGCTTAGGGGTCGTGTATAAATGCCCTTAAATGTTCTGGGTTGTATACTGTTCTCCCGCATTGTAAGCCACCTTGGGTCTCTTTCCAAGGAGGAAGGCGGTATAAAATATTCTAAACAAACAAACAACAAACAAACAAATAAACAAACAAACCCGTCCATCACAGACACATGCCTTCTTGGATGAGTCTGAATTTTACACACTTCTTGTTCTGCCTATATTGCTGCAAAACCTTTCAGTCTAGAGCATTTTGCTTGCATGGGAAATGGCGCCAGTGGTCCTACAGTTCCACTACTCTGTGGCCCCTCCTTTCTTGTGGCTGGGAATGTTACACTTCAGTCTGGTAGACTGTGCTATATCTGGAAGCGACTTCTGATGAAAGCGAAAGAAGAACTTGCCAAAGCGGAACCACAGTTAAGCATTAAGAAGACAAAAGTCTTCTGATTTCAGAAGAAACAGGAATTGTTAAAGATTTTGTTTGTATAGCTTGATTCAGTGACCAATCCAAATGGAAACTACAGCCAGGAAATCAGAAGGAGGCAACCTGGAGGGGCAGCCATGGCAGGAATTTGAAAAGATCATCAAGTGAAAGGATGTGTCACTAGAGAGGGACCAAGATCATCATCCCCAGTGTTTTATTTCCACTTTGTGTGTGTGTGTGTGTGTGAATGTGAAAGCTGGACAGTGAAGAAAGCTTACAGGAAGAAAAGACTGTGAAATACCCTGGACCAACAGAAAGATGACCAAGTGGCTTCTTGCGGGGAGCCTTGTTCCCGGCCATCCCTGTGCCGTTATTGCTGCTTGAAAGGCCAGGGAGCAAAGACCTTTTTCAGGCAGGCCCAGGACAGCCCTCTCCCCCTCCAGCCCCCAAAGGCCCTTGTGGCAAATGGGGAAGTGAAGGTCACCATCACCGCCCCAGCAATGCTGCCCTCTGGATTCGGCAGCAGACGGGTTAATTCCTAAGTTTCCCCCCAGAGCACGGCTCTCTCTTTCCCTTGGGGGAATACATGGAATGTCCCGACCTTGTTGGGGCTTCTGCTTGCTTTCGGCATCTCCCAAGAGATTTGGGTTTTCCTTCCTCAGAGACTGAGGGGTCAGCCGGTGGGGGAACTCCAAGGGACCTGCCCTTCTGGGTAAATCCAAGTCCTATGTCACACACACACACACCCCCACAGACCCCACCACCACCACCACCACCACCACAGTCTGAAGCACGGCCAGGCAGGGCAACCTTCCCCATTCAAGTGGCGAGGGGGCGCGGCTCTCACGTCCAGGGAGGAGATGGGCAAAGAGGTGGGCAGGAGGACTCCCCTTGGCAGGCCCTCTGAGGCTGGGGGTGGGAGGGCTTCCCTCTGAGCCAAGTGGGAAGGGAGCAAAACAGTGGGCAGCCAGAACCGCTTCTGCCATATGGCCACCTGATGGATGAGCCACCTCCAAACGCTTCCTCTTATTTATTTTATTTATTTATTTATTTATTTATTTATTTAACTTATATGCCGCCCACTACCCAAAGGTCTCTGGGCGGCTTACAATCCAAAGAATAAAACAATTTAGAATAGTTAAGAGTAAAATATCAATAAATCATCAATAAAAACCTTACACTAAAATCGTTATTCTAAGATTGTCATCAGCGGACCCACAATCTATATTATATCAATTAAAAACCTTCTGGAACAGAACAAATTTTTCTTTTAATTGTTCATGTACTGTTATTAGCTTTAATACTGCCTTTTTAAGGTTATAAGATGCATCTTCAATTCATTCTTAACTTGAATATGTCTTAGGGCCTTTTTACACGTCCCCTAAGATCCGCTGGCCACTTAAATTCGGACAGGAGATCTTAGGGGTTCGTCGCTCTTCCTCTGTCCCCACCCCCCTCCGCACTTCCTGGTTGCTGGCTGTGTGAGGGAGGGAGAAAAAAGAAAGAAAAGAATGCCAGCTTACCTCCGTTCTGTTCCCGGCGGGGGGCAGAAAAACAACAAAGAGAAGCCAGGAGAGCCCCGCACTCACTATCCTTACACCGGATCAAATATTTTTCATATCCAAAAAGCAGGTACCTGAAAGGTGCGCTGGGACGCGCTAAAGTGGGCGGGGTCGTACTTAATTTCCTGTTAACTCCGGAGCTGGTGGGTAAACATTTTTAATCTCCGGAGCTGGGAGCCATTTGCCCCGGAGTTTAGGGGTCGTGTATAAACGCCCTGAGTGTCTTTAAGTATTAAGCAGGTAAATATCAAATGCTGTGGGGGTAGGTGCGTATGCTTGGGTATGTTTATCTTGGGGAACGAGCTGAATTCAATGTCTCACTCTCAAGCTGCGTTCTGGACTCCCACGCTGTTTCGCTTTGCTGTAAGCCAGAAGGCGATCAAACCAAATATATATTTTCTCCAATACAAAGCCCTTTCCAGGCTGTCAGATGGTGAGTGGAAGAAGGTTGGGAAGACCATGGGCTGTGAGATGTGAAATTCTGTAGCCTCCTTAGGGAGGAACGATACATCTGAGTGCAGGGTGTTCTTGTGAAGATGGAACTGGAGGAACGGCGGATCAACTCCCAGTGCCACCAACTCGCTCGGTCTGCGAGATGAGGTTACTGGCACTAGAAATATTGTCTTACGAGTCAGCGTCCTTTCGGACACTGTGACTAGTGGCTCAAATGGATCAGACAGTTGCGCACCAGCCTGAGTGGACACTGAGGGGTTATTCTCTGTCCCAAAGGCTTCTGAGTTGCTTAGCCCTTCCTTGAGAAATGCCTTCTGGGGAGGGTGTCGGAGTCTACTATGGCTGCTACGGAGTCTACTATGGCTGCTACGTAAACGCTCAAGGTAGGTAGGGATTGAAAGGCCTTGGTGAAAGACGTGCAGGAGGAAGGAGAGGAGTCCTGCTCGCAGGGTGGGTTACGGATTAAACCTGTTCTGCCCTGTGAGGCCATGGAAGAGCGCCCATCTTCCAGCAGAGGCCCTGGATGTTGACAGCCTGCGGGCCTGAGCAATCACTGCTCCGACCTCGGGGTGATCCTGCACGCTGTCAAGTGAAGTGAGAGTCGTGGATAATTGCACCCCCCTCCCCCTGCTGAGTCAGAAGGTCACTGTGAAGTCCGACACCAGCCTTCTGAAGAGCAGCGAACCAAGGCTGATGAGGCCCCCACGGAACCACCAGGATGGCCTCCGCTCTCTCCTGCCAGGTCTCAACAGTGGTTCTCTGCAAGAGAGGCAGCGGCAGAAAATGTCAAGGAGGGAGCGATCCCAAGGGATTGTGGACATGTTCCCCCACCCCAAGGATCCCTCCCTGCATCCTGCCCTGGAACAGTAGTAGAGGCACCCTTTCGCATTCTCCTTGCTGGCAAATACATCCATGTCGTCCTGCTGAGCAGTCTCTGCATCCCTCCCCTAGGCTGGGGTCAGCTGCGGGCATTAAACTCCTTCCGCTGAGATCTCTGCGGTAAAGAAGCTTTGGTCCCGAGTGGTGCCAGTGAAGGCGCCGAGGCGGATACAGCCTGAGCCTGAGGAGATTCCTCTCAATAGCGAGGGAGGGCCTCATGATAGCCACAAGGCTTCTTTGGTACCGGTACATAGTCCCAGGCATCATCCGGGTAAGGAGGGGACTACATGTCCCAGTGCTCTGGCTCGTAGTGGCTGTAGCATGTCTCCCATCCTTGGTACTGAGGTGGGGGTGGGGAGAGAGAGGCCGGAGGGCTGTGGTCATAGATGGGATGGGGTCGATGACAGTAGCGCGCCTCTGGATAGAAGTGACCTCCTAGGTACGGGCAATGATACAGAGCCTGATACGGAGCCTCTGGCACGTGGCGAGACTTAGGCCCTTTGTACACGACCCCTAAACTCCGCTGCAAATGGCTCCCAGCTCCGGAGCTTAAAATTGTTTCCCCACCAGCTCTGGAGTTTACAGATAATTAAGTGCGACCACGCCCACCTAAGCGCATCCCAGCGCACTTTTCAGGTACCTGTTCTCTGGAGGTGAAAATTCCTGATGCGGATATAACGTAGTGACTGCACGGCTCTCCTTGCTTCTGTTTGTTCTTTTTTTGCCCCCCGCCCCTTTAAGGGCCTTTTCACACGACCCCTAAAATCCATTGGTCCCTTAAATTCGGACCAGAGATCTTGGGGGTTTGTTTCTGTTCCTGCATCCCCACCCCTCAGCACTTCCTGCTCCTGTCGGCGTGAGGGGAGGGAGGGAAAAAAGGACAAAATAAGTCTTTACTAACCTGCCGGTGCCGGTCAAAGTTGCCACGAGCCCTGTTACTTCCTGGTTCCTTCTCAAGGGGCTCTTAAAGGGGCGGGAGGCAAAAAAACAACAGACAAGCGAGGAGAGACCGGCACTCTTATCCGCATCAAGGAATTTTCATCTGCTGAGAGCAAGTACATGAAAGGTGCGCTGGGTCGCGCTTATGGGGGCGTGGTCGCACATAATTGTCTGCAAACTCCGGAGCTGGTGGGGAAACATTTCTAAGCTCCAGAGCTGGGAGCCATTTGCAGCGCAGCTTAGGGGTCGTGTATAAACACCCTAAGAGATCTGAATGCAGTGCCGGGACAGCAGAACGGAGCTGAGCGGCATTCTTTTCTTCCTTTTTTTCTCCCTCCCCTCATGCAGCCAGCAGCCAGGAGTGTGGAGGGGGTGGGAACGCAGGAACAGTGGCAAACCCCTAAGATCTCTGGTCCGAATTTAAGTGGCCAGCGGATCTTAGGGGTCGTGTGAAAAGGCCCTTACTGACCCTGTCACGAGAGGCCTGCTCTGGTGCTACCGACACCGGTCTGTTTCCCACGGGGGAACTTCCTTGGGATCAACAAGAGCCTGCGGCACAACTTCCGTCGGGACAGGTGAAGGACGTCCCCAGTCAAGCAAGGCCCAGAACTGCGGGGAGGGCCGTAGTGGCCGGTTAGTAGCCCGGTCCCATATCGTGCCCCGAGCGGGAGTCCAGCAGCACCAAGGGCTGCTCCGCCTGCGCTGGCTGTAGGCCGGTCGGGAGGGCTCCAGAACGGAAGGCGTTGGCTGCAATTTGTCCTTGGCTTTATATCTTTGGGCAAGGACTTTCCCCTCTTCAACTCCTTCACAGGTTTCTGTTGCGTTACGAATCACACGGACACAGAGTTTCGGGGTGCAATATCTGGTGCTCAGGCAACATTCCTGTCTGGAGGGTCTGCGTGTCTCTCTGTCTCTGCATCAGCTGCGTGCATGTGAGTCTGAGCTGCGTGTGTGGAAGTGTGTGATGATGATTCTCCTTCTGTGTGGTGATGATTCTCCTTCTGTGTGGTGAGGATTCTTCTTTCTGCCTACTGCCTGAGCCCAGTCTTTATTAGAGAGTAAGCACAATAGATACAGATAGGACGTTCCTCGGTGGGGGGAAAGAATGCAAGCCTTATCTGTGAGGCCATACTCAGTAAACAGGTACACAACAGGTAGGGGAAACAGGTTCTATAGGGGGGGGAATGTTCCCTAGCTAGTGAGGCATTACTGATAAGAGGCTTCCTTGGGCCTGAGCAGATGTATCCTGATATCCTGGTTATCTGCCATCCTGTTTGCTCTGGCCTTCTTCAGCACATCCTGGTATCTGCTTGGTCCTGGGGCTGCCGGGAAATATATGTCAAGCAGGCCTCCTTGGCCTTCAGTTTCCTTTGTGCTTTGACCAATGTTGGGGCTCAGAAATATGGGCAATGATATCCCCACATTTCCCCTTTTCTTTTCTTTTAAATATGAGCAAGCTGGCAAGAGCTGTGGCCCTTCTTGCATACCAGTCAGGAGGCACAGGTGTAAACCAAACAGAAATCAGGCACTCATCTGGTGCTCAACCCATGCAGGCCCTGAAAGCCTGGCACCCTGAGGTCATTTGCCCCAGGGGCCTCATTGCTTGGCCCAAGAGGAAACTCAACTCCTTATGTAGGAGGGAGTGACATGTCTCTGGCAAGACAAACTTCATATATCTGGGCTGAGGTGTGAGAATTGTGCCCTAAAATGTGAGCTGTCTTATGGCTGTGCATGAGAGTTGCTGTGGTGACACTCCATGGCCATTTCCTCCCACTCCCATGCTCATTGTTAGAGCCCTAAGCTAGGGCATGGCAGAAATCATTGGCTGTGATGTGTTATCTAATGTGGGGACCCCTCTGGAATGCATTTTTCTCCCACCGAGTTACACAGCACCCAATATTCATCTAACTTTCAGAGATATAAACTTTCGCTCATCATAACTTGCAATAAGGTGAGAGGGATGGCTTGTAGACAAAGGGCCTTCTCGGCAGCTGCTCCCAAGTTATGGAATGCCCTCCCTATTGAGATCCGCCTGGCGCCAACACTGACTTTCAGAGGTAAAAACCTTCCTGTTCCAGAAGGTTTTTAATTGATACAATATAGATTGTGGGTCCACTGATGACAATTTTAGGATGATGATTTTAAAGAAGGTTTTTATTACTGTTTGATGATTTATTGATATTTTATTTATAACTATTTTAAATTGTTTTAATTCTTTGATTGTAAGCTGCCCAGAGACCTTTGGGTAGTGGGCGGCATATAAGTTGAATAAATAAATAAATAAATAAATAAATAAATAAATAAATAAATAAATAAATAAATAAATGAACTGGCATAATAAGCATGACTGTCTCCCAAAACCCAAAAGGTACATGGTACATAGGCGTAGCTAGCATACAGATATAGATGCATGCATTAACAATACTACTCCAGCAATAAGCGATAGCATAAGCAATACATGAATACATGAATACATTTTGTGGCTAAAAGGTAATGCATAGCAAGAATTTGCAGGTATAGACAGTGAATATTTTCCAAATACAATGTGTAGATACATGAGAATACAGAAGTAAGAATGGTCTGTCTATGCTAGGGGCTTACATTTTTGTGGGGGAAAGGTGAAAGACTACCTAACTATTTTCCTCTCTGCTTCCAATGGATGGCTGTTTGCTGAAAAGTCTTTTTAAGAGTTCTTTTGCTAAAAGTTCATGGGTCTGGGAAATGTATTCTTCTTCTGGTGGTGAGACAATTCTGCTTGGCATGAATGGTAACAACAGCTCCCAGATTACCCATAGTCCATAAACCTTTGCAGTTGAGAAAATGAGGAATGTATGAGGAATGAGAATATTCCTTAAATGTCCTTCTGGGATCATTCTGATGGTAAACTTTGAAGTGCCATTGGAGGGCATACCTGTGAGAATATTTCTCTTTCTCTCAGGGTACATACTGTATAGTTAAAATCAAGCCTTGCTTGAAAAGGCTTGAAGAGGAGGGAGATTCCTCTCCCTTTCTAATTTTTTTGATTTAAATTTGAAAGTCATACTCTGAGAGGAAGGTTTTTTCCTGCTCGATTTTTGAGGCAAAGAACATGCATTAGTGATTTTTTTATACATTTTTAAACCCTGTTGATTGCTTGTGCCCAAAATATGTAAGGCATATGGGACTTGTAGTCTTTGCTTCCAACTCTGAAAAATGCCTCTGCTTGCTGACTTGTAATTACAACCAGCAGGAAGGTGATAAGCTAGCTTTGTATATACAATGTCTCTGAAGATAACAGTCTACCCTTCCTAGCAAACTGAAACATTCCTAAAGGAATTACTGGCCAACTGATAACCATTCCATGCTTCTTGTTATCCGGCATGCTTTCTGTGTGCTAGTGGGGTGGATCAGACCCATATAATTCCTTTTTACCCCCGGAAAATAGTGGAAAGATTAGATCTTTGGAACATTTCTTTCTAAGGGACTTGAAATCTCCAGGAATCTTTCTCACAATTCCTGACTGACGCCTGCTTGCTTTCCAGCAAACTTCCCGTTCTCCAGCAAACTCTTTCTTATCCAAAAACCTTTTCTCCCCCCCCGCTCCCCCCCGCCCCGCCCCCCGAGCTGCTTCCAGTCGATAGACAGAGAGAGAGAGAGAGGGAGAGAGAAAAGCATGTTTGATTCCTAAATTTTGCTGTGGTTTGCTAAAGAATAAGTGAAGGGAAACTCTGGCTGCTCAAGATTTCTGAGAAAAAGAAATCTGCATTGTCCATGGCTTTGGAGGAAGAGAAAAACTCTTAAGCAGGGAAAATAAGGTACCGATCTTTTGAAAAAAATTGCCTTTCTTCTATACTTATACTGAGGGTGCCTGGCGTTTGCCAAACCACATGGAAGGCTGGCCTTTGCCTTAATGGCCAATTTTGTTCTTTTGGGAAAGGGGTCTATCTTTGGAATTCCCTCTCTGGGCAAATCTGCTTTGGTCCAGCCCAAGGCTGAACTCTGCATATGCTCTAAAGCTGGCCGCTTCTGAAGCCTGTGGAGCTTTCCCTGGGAAATGGAATCCTGAGTCTTAAATGATTCCAGGGCTTGTGTTACTGAGCCATGGACAAAAATTTGGCCTCTCTGCATTTGTCTGGGAAATCCTGCCCCATGGCTTGGCTCTTGGCTGCAAGAAAGTGACTGCCTTTGGGGCATCTCCTTGCCTTTTGTAGGTACATTTTCTGGCAGGACAAAATGTTTACCCTCCTGCTTCTGGGGTTTGATGAGATCTTCCTGAGTGTCATTTTGCCCTGTGCTGAGACCGTTCTTGATGGAAATTTTTGATCTTAGAACAACGGTCTCAGCACAGGGTTCCCTTTTTTCCTCCACCAATTCCTGATTGTGGGACACTGTTCCTAACTGCAGGTCACTAGGTGGAAAAATTATTGGTAGGGGCATCTGAAAATCTGTGGGAAGGAGTGAAATGGACATTTCCATTCGTCCCCATCTTTGCCCTGCTTTATCACCTGCGTTCTGCTTGCCAACCCTGGAAATTTCTGCCTGTAGATTTCTCCCTACTGCTGGTTCCCAACCCAAAGGCTGTTGTGACTCCCAAGGCTCTATCTGAAGCTCTTGGCTTTCACAAGGCATTATTTTGCTCCGAAAATTAACTGGCCCTCTGAATTCATTTCGTTCTTCAACTGAGAAGAACGCTCCCATCTCACCTATTGGGATCCCCTGGGGAGGATGTCTGGACGCGTCTCGAAGCCCTTTATGGGCGTAGGGAGATGAGGATGAGCCGCATCCGTGCCTTCCGGCCTGGAGCCTGGTCCTTGTGCCTAGTGGTTCCTCTGCATCTGCCTTGCTGCAGGAGATCGCATCTGTGTTGCCTTCTGGGAAGCACATCTTGGTTGCCTTGGGGGGAATCATGTCTGCTGTTGCCTTGGGGGAATCACGTCGAGGGGATCACGTCGAGGGGATCACATCAGGGTCACCATCTGTTGTGTTACGAATCACACGGACACAGAGTTTCGGGGTGCAATAGCTGGTGCTCAGGCAACATTCCTGTCTGGAGGGTCTGCGTGTCTCTCTGTGTCTGCATCAGCTGCGTGCATGTGAGTCTGAGCTGCGTGTGTGGAGCTGGTGGGGAAACATTTCTAAGCTCCGGAGCTGGGAGCCATTTGCAGCGCAGCTTAGGGGTCGTGTATAAACACCCTAAGAGATCTGAATGCAGTGCCGGGACAGCAGAACGGAGCTGAGCGGCATTCTTTTCTTCCTTTTTTTCTCCCTCCCCTCATGCAGCCAGCAGCCAGGAGTGTGGAGGGGGTGGGAACGCAGGAACAGTGGCAAACCCCTAAGATCTCTGGTCCGAATTTAAGTGGCCAGCGGATCTTAGGGGTCGTGTGAAAAGGCCCTTACTGACCCTGTCACGAGAGGCCTGCTCTGGTGCTACCGACACCGCATCCGAAACCGGTCTGTTTCCCACGGGGGAACTTCCTTGGGATCAACAAGAGCCTGCGGCACAACTTCCGTCGGGACAGGTGAAGGACGTCCCCAGTCAAGCAAGGCCCAGAACTGCGGGGAGGGCCGTAGTGGCCGGTTAGTGGCCCGGTCCCATATCGTGCCCCGAGGGGGAGTCCAGCAGCACCAAGGGCTGCTCCGACTGCGCTGGCTGTAGGCCGGTCGGGAGGGCTCCAGAACGGAAGGCGTTGGCTGCAATTTGTCCTTGGCTTTATATCTTTGGGCAAGGACTTTCCCCTCTTCAACTCCTTCACAGGTTTCTGTTGCGTTACGAATCACACAGACACAGAGTTTCAGGGTGCAATATCTGGTGCTCAGGCAACATTCTTGTCTGGAGGGTCTGCGTGTCTCTCTGTGTCTGCATCAGCTGCGTGCATGTGAGTCTGAGCTGCGTGTGTGGAAGTGTGTGATGATGATTCTCCTTCTGTGTGGTGATGATTCTCCTTCTGTGTGGTGAGGATTCTTCTTTCTGCCTACTGCCTGAGCCCAGTCTTTATTAGAGAGTAAGCACAATAGATACAGATAGGACGTTCCTCGGTGGGGGGAAAGAATGCAAGCCTTATCTGTGAGGCCATACTCAGTAAACAGGTACACAACAGGCAGGGCAAACAGGTACTATAGGTGGGGGGTGAATGCTCCCTAGCTAGTGAGGCATTACTGATAAGAGGCTTCCTTGGGCCTGAGCAGATGTATCCTGATATCCTGGTTATCTGCCATCCTGTTCGCTCTGGCCTTCTTCAGCACATCCTGGTATCTGCTTGGTCCTGGGGCTGCCGGGAAATATATGTCAAGCAGCCCTCCTTGGCCTTCAGTTTCCTTTGTGCTTTGACCAATGTTGGGGCTTAGAAATATGGGCAATGATATCCCCACAGGTTTCGAGGCCGACGTCAACAGTGGAGCATGCCTCGATAATGGCACCAAGGAAGACGGTGTGTGTGTGTGTGGGGGGGGGGACTCCTCAGTACTGCCAAAGGGACTGCCGGCTGGGAAAACCGAGGCCGATCCATGGGCTTGAAAGAGCGACCTTCCCACAAGTGGGATCTCGGACGCTGCTCTCCAAGACGGAGGACACTGTTTGGGGAGCTTTTTGCAATCCAGGCAAATCGAGGTGGAATGAGACTCACCCAGACCAAACAGGTCCTTTGAATGTCTCTCCATTAATGGCCGGTTTCGCCACTTCAGGCAGAACACCTCTTAAATGGGCTAGATAAGACCGTACCTTCAGCACTCCAGATGTTTTAGACCACAACTCCCGGAATTCCAAGCCTGTAACAAAGGGCTATAGGAGTTGTGGTTCAAAACATTTGGAGTGCCAAAGGTTCGCCACCACTAGGGTGTAAACCCGAGAGGGAAGAAAGGGAAGGGGAGCCCCCCTGACCCATAATGGGGAGGAAGAAGAGAACTTAGAAGGCAGGGGGAAATGAACCAAAAGAAAAAAAAGTCAAACCCATGGTGCAGTGATTAAATGCCTGCCCTGCAGGTAAAGCCTGCATTACTGTAATTAAAAATAGCAAACAGCCCATAGACAGCTTGAAGTGGCATGGGATGGAATATAAGCATGGCCACTTTGCTTTGCTTTATACTTATATTGGTGTTTTTGGAAGCACTTCTCAGAGACTCTGGAGCTCAAGCCGCAGCAAGAGAACAACCGAGGGGGGGGCACCTACTTAAGGTGGAGGAGGTCAGCAGGGGATTGACATGAACCTCTGGAAGCCGCCCTGTGACTTTGCGCAGGTGCCGAAGAAACCAATGTATGTGTGCGTGTGCTGTGTGTGTGCGTGTGTGTGTTCACGGAAGACCACGAAAAAGCATCCTGTCGCTGGACAGATCCACCCCCAAGCCTTCCTCCGGTTGCTCGGAAAGTCTCGTGCTTGTTGGGCTCGCGCCCGGAGGCTCCAGGGCTTGGCCAAAGGCGCCGCGCCCAGGCGGCCGCCAGCAAAGCTCCCAGCGGGGCAGAGACGGGCAAGGCGAGGGGCTTGGGGGCGGCGGCGGCGGCGGGGGGCAGGACCCGCCCGCCCGAGCGCCGCCAGGCGTCCGGGAAGGCGAGCGCGTTTGGGCCAGGCGGCGCCCTCTCCTCAGAGGACTCCGGTCGCCCCAGAAGCCTGGACGGGGGGGAAGGAGGGACGGCCGGCGGAGCCCCCAACGCCTTGCCAAGGGCTGAGCGGCCAGAAAGTGGTGGGGGAGAGGGGGGGTCCGCCGCCCCCTCACGCAGCTGCCCTGGACGGAGGAGGCTCGGGCGGGCGGTATGGCGCTCTGTCCATGTTCAGAGTCGCGCGCCCCTTGCAGTGGGCTGTCCGCGGCTCCCGCTTGCCCGAGAGCCGGCCTTGGGGGCTGGGTAGGCCGTGGGCCGCCCCCTCGGAGGGGCTCTGCCTCGCCGGATTGGCTGCTGCTCGCCCCACTAGGCGCGCCGCCCTCCTCCCCCTCCTCCGCAGCGCTTCATAAGCCCAGCCACCAGCGGAGCCCGGGCGCAGCGGAGGCGCAATGACGGGGTGGCGGGCGCCCGGCTGGGGGGCGGCGGCGTGGTGGGGCGGCTGGGCCTGGGCCCTCCTCACGGTGAGTTTCGCTTTCGCTTTCCGGTGCCCGGGAGGAAGCGGAGGGGGGGTCGGGGGGGTCGCGTCCCGTCCTAACCCCCTTGCCCAGAGGCTGACAGCCCCCCCCCACCCGGGCATGGTGGTGGGTTCGGGCGCGGTACCTCGCCGCGGACAGCTCTCCAAGGGGGCCGCGGAGAAAGGGGCCCCTCCCGGGTTAGAGAAGACCTGCCATGGCCCTGGCTGCCCTCCGGAGCGCCCCTCCTGCCCCCCCCCGCCTTCCAATCGCGCTCGGCTCCGCTTCCTCTTTCGGGGCCTGGGAATCCCCCGAGAGGGACTGGGAGGGGGGCGGATGAAACCACCACCACTCCTCCTCCCTCCCCCTCCCCCGCCGCCGCCACCCGTCGTGGCCGAAAGTCGCGGCCGGGCATCCCGTGGGGTCCCCGGAGCGCCGTCCAGGAGCCGGTGGGGATTCCCGGGTGGGGGGGGACCAGGGGGCTCCCAAGATCCCCCCCTTGGGGCGGCCCTCTGCCCGCGTGGTTCTCTCCCCATCCCTCCAGCTGCCCACCTGGAGCGGCACAAAGGGGGAGGGGGGAGAGGGGGGCCACCGCCTTCAGCCCCCCCCATGCTCATCCATGAACTGCCATTTCTCCTCTGTGCCTGCCCCCCTCCCCATCCCAACTCCTTGACTTGGCCTAAAATTATCACAACTAGCACATTAAAATATAGTGTGTCCAAACAACTGTTACAAAATATTTAAATAGTATTTATTTGTAATTGTAACATATGGAGTAACAATCTCCTGAACTGTTTACCAGTGTATGTGGAACAAAAAAAACCTATACAAAACAATGTTTAAAAATCCAGAATTAACCATTATTAATGTTTTCCTTTCCACAGTATTAAATAAAGATAAAATAAAAATATAACCAGAAAATAATTGAAGAAGAGGAAATGTATAGAAGGTAGTGGGACTAAGTTTCAATGAATGGGCATGACATTTAATCAGAATCATTTTTTCTTGTGACAATAGCAGCACCTCCTAAGAAATGCATCTTGTACAGTACTTGCATTGAAGAGTTCAGTTTGTAACTTATGACTTGCTTGTCCTCAGTGCACAGACATTAGAATAATCTGATACGATGCATATTTTTAAAAAATGATTTGGAAAATATTTGAATGCCCTGTTTTAAAATATTTTATTCATCATGTTAAAATAAAACACGCGATAACCATGTTTTTTTTTTCAATTTTCCAACTTTTTGGGAAAAAACAAAAAGGCTTCAAGAAAAAAGGGGGTGGAACAGTTTTTTTTCTGAATTTTTCCATTTTTCCCATGAGCCTTCACATCTCTAGTGTGGAGAGGAGCACGTGAACATAAGAACGTAAGAGCATAAGAGCCATGGAGGATCAGCCCAAAGGCCCATCTAGTTCAGCTTCCGGTATCTCACAGTGGCCCCACCAGATGCGATTGGGAGTGCATGAGACTAGATATCTTTCTCCTGATACCACTCCCCTGCATCTGGCCCTTGAAGGACCCTGGTTTTAAGCCTGGAGATGCCACATCGCCATTGTGGCTTTTTAACCTGTGATGGACTTCTACTCAAGGAGAATCTCCTTTTGAAGGCATCCAGGCCAGATGCCATCACATCTTGTGGCAGGGAGTTCCACAGATTAACAACACGCTGGGTGAAAAAATATTTTCTTTTGTCTGTTCTCACTCTCCCAGCCCTCAATTTGAGGGTATGTCCCCTAGTTCTGGTATTTTGTGAGAGGGAGAAGAGCCTCCCTCTATTATCCACTTGACTCATGCCCTGCATTATTTTGTACTGTCTCAATCATATCCCCCTCAGGCGCCGTTTTTCCAGACTAAAGAGCCCCAAGTGTTTTACCCTTTCCTCATAAGGGAGGTGCCCCAGCCCAGGAATCATTTTAGTCACTCTCCTTTGCACCTTTTCCAGTTCCATTATGTGTTTTTTGAGATGTGGTGACCAGAATTGTACACAATACTTCAGGTGCAGCCTTACTATCGTTTTGTACAATGGCATTATAATGTTGACTGTTTTATTTTCAGTCCCCTTTTTTATAATCCCTAGCATGGAATTGGCCTTCTTCACCGTTGCCACACATTGGGTTGACACTTTCATTGAGCTGTCCACCAACACACCAAGATCTCTTTCCTGATTCATTACGGATAGCTTAGAGCCCATGAGTTGATAGATAAAGTTTGGAATTTTTGCCCCAATATGCATTACTTTACATTTGGCTACAGTGAAATGCATTTGCCATTTCGTAGCCCATTCCCCCACTTTGGAGAGATTCTTCTGGAGCTCTTCATAAGCTTCTCTGGTTTTTACCACCCAGAAAAGTTTTGTGTCATCCGCAAACCTGTCCACCTCACTGCTTATCCCTGTCTCCAGGTCATTTATGAACAGATTGAAAAGCACCGGTCCCAGGACAGAGCCCTGGGGCACACCGCTTTTCACTTCTCTCCATTGTGAAAATTTCCCATTGACACCTACTCTTTGTTTCCTGGACCTCAACCAGTTCTCAATCCATAAGAGGACCTGCCCTCTTATGCCCTGACTGCAATTTTCTCAGCAGCCTTTGGTGAGGGACTGTGTCAAAAGCCTTCTGAAAATCCAGATAGACTATATCCACCGGTTCACCCAAATCTACATGCCTGTTGACCTTTTCAAAAAATTCTAAAAGGTTTGTCAAGCAAGACTTACCCTTACGGAAGCCAGGCTGATTTTCTCTCAGCAAGGTTTGTTCTTCTATATGTTTTATGATTTTCTCTTGGATGAGGCTTTCCACCATCTTCCCTGGGACAGATGTAAGACTAACCGGCCTGTAGTTTCCCAGGTGCCCCCTCCTTCCTTTTTTAAAAATTTGCATGACTTCCACTATCCTCTAATCCTCCGGCACTGTGACCATTTTATGAGACAAGTTGCAAATTACCATTAAGAGATCTGCAGTTTCATTTCTCAGTTCTTTAATAACCAAGCCTTAGGTGGTTGCTCATCTGGGCAACTGCTGACTATGAAGCTAAGAGAGGCAACCAGCCACTGCCTGCAGTTTCTCAAGGACCACCACACCCCAGCCACCCCAGGGTGCCTCTGGACCCTTTGCCAGGGCTGCCCCACTCAGGTGCCTCCTTCCACCAGTAAATCAATATTTCCATCTCAGTTTCTGGGAGCCACAACAGAGTCAGGGATTGGGGGGGGCTGACTAGCAGCTCAGTTTGCTGCTCTGCCAAGCCTCAGGAGATTTCGGACGGCAGATGTGGTGCCCAGGATGGCTGGGCATAGCTATGCCGCCAGCAGATCCCCTGCTAAGTCCAGGAGGACACATTGGGCTGCCTGGCAGGACCCCTCCCCATCCCACCCCCACCAGCAGGATGCTGGAGTTTACCTTCCTCCAGCTAAAGGCATGCTGAGAGTTGTCTGGACCATTCGGACTGCTCTGGGCCTTTCACTTTGGACTCAGCTTGTCACAGGCAGGCAGACGGAAGGAAGGGAAGGGAAGGGAAGGAAGGAAGGATGGACGGAAGGAAGGAAGGACAGCTCCAGAGAATGAGATAGTGGCGGATAGTGCCAGCTTATTATCTCACCCAACCCCCAACCCCCCGGGAAGCTCCGCCGTGGCTTGGTGGTTTGCTTGGTGGAGGAAGCAAGCCATGGTGACCTGGCAGTGCTGAACCTCTCTCTCTCTCCTTGACAGTGCCTGGCTCTGGAGCAGGGGCCGAACTGCAAGCCCCGGCAGTACCTGGAGGAAGAGCAGTGCTGCAGCAAATGCCCGCCAGGTAGGGGGAACCTGGCCTGGGACTCCTGAGTCCATGGGGCATCCCTGGCCTGCTCCTCACCCTCACCTTCTCAATGCTTCTCCTTGGACACAGCACTCCTTGCTGCCCACCCCCCTTGGCAGTCCCCCTGCCCGCCTGCCTGGGGGCAGGGCGGGGAAGGACTCACCTGTCTCCATGTGTTCTTCCAGGCCAGAAGGTAGCGGCGGTGTGTGCCGGAGAGGCTGACACTGTTTGCGTGCCATGCGAGAGTCAGCACTTCCAGGCCGGCTGGACGAAGGAGAAGCACTGCACGCCATACAAATACTGTGACCAGAGTAAGGAGGGGCTGCCCTGCCTGTTTGGTGATGGGGGAGCAGCATTGGAGGGTGGGCCATTCCCCAGCCTCACGGCCCTCTCCTCCCCTTCCAGATGCCGGCTTGCTGCTCCATGCGCCTGGGACAGCCACGCAGGATGCCGAGTGCCGGTGCCAGAAGGGCACCCATTGCTCCAGTCCAGAGTGCCTGACCTGCCGGCCAAACAAGGCCTGTGGGCTGGGCGAAGGCGTCCAACAGGAAGGTGGGCGGTGGCCCCGTGGCTGGGAGGCAAGCAGTGGCCCCTTGGATAAGAGCTGCCCCTGTGGGAGGCAAGGCTCAGCGGAGCACCAGCCCCCACGCCCCCCCCACTGCCACTTGCGGTGGGTTGCAATCCCCTGCAGCAGTCAAGCAAGCTTTCTCTGCGCATGCACAGCAGGCATGGCCCAGGCGGGAGGGAGCCTGCCTCGGGGGGACCCCCGCTGACTCCCCGGCGTGACAGACAAGGCCTCCCAGCCACCACCTTTAGCAGAGCGGCCTGGGGGGGGGGCAAGGAGTTAGGGTCAACCAGCACTTCCTGGCCCTTGGGACCCTCTCTGCTGCCGGGCAGCCCCACAGAGACAGGGCTGCAGCCGGGGCCTGCTATCGCACGGAGGTTGGGAGGGGCCTACATGCTTCGGGCAGGAATAGCAGTCAAAGGATACCTGTCAGTGTGTGTGTGTGTGTGTTCAAATTTCACTTGGAACGCCTCCCGTGTTGGAGTGCTCGGCACCTCTCGAGGTAGAGGCTTCCATTATCAGGGGCCTGGACCCACCCAGTGGCTTAGAGGCTGTGGGGTCCCAGGAGCCTCGTTCCCACCCCAATGCCTGATCTCATTTTCTGGGGCTGTCCTTCTCCCACCCTCCAGCCAGCCACCTGGAGGACACCGTCTGCGCAGGATGTCCAGAGGGCTTCTTCTCCAACGTCTCCTCGGCCACGGCCCCGTGCCAGCCCTGGAGCAGGTAAAGCCAGACCGCTTGGCAAGCAAACCCCAGGGGGTGGCTTGGCCCAAGCAGGACCAAGGGGTCTCCCCCACTCCTCCTTTGACCCTTGGCCATCATCCTCATCTTAGGACGGCCAAGGAGGAAGGCACGGCTTGGCTGCTGCTGCTGCTGCTGCTGCTGCTGCTTTGGGAGTCTTTGAGAAGGCCTCAGCTGCGGAAGGGGAGGGGGTCTGGGGAGGGGGACTCCCCGTGGCAGCCCGAACCACACCAGACACACACAGGTGTGCCGCTGAGCCCAGGTGCTATTCTGAGTCAAGCAGCTGCCAGCAAGGGCTAAGCGTGTGTGTGTGTGTGTGTGTGTATCTACAGCACAGCTTCTCGACTGCAACTCCACTGCCAGAGCTGGTGACTCTCTCTCCCTCCCCACCTCGTGCCCCCCCCCCGCCCTGGTCCACACGCTTGCCTGGGACCAATTGGGGAGCTAGGGACCGCTCTTTGACTTGCCCTCCCTCCCTCCCTCTGCAGCTGTGCAGACCGAAATCTTGTCCAGAAGGCCAAGGGTACCCGGGAGTCGGATGTCATTTGTGGTACGTGTGAGCTCCTGGCTGTGCTGAGAACAGCATGGAGAAGGAAAGTGGCATATACATGCAGTGTGTGTGTGTGTGGGGGGGCCTAATGGGTATTTTCTGGAGCACAGGGATGTGGAGAGGCTGGAGGGGACCTAAGATCTGACCCTGATGGAATGCGGGGGGGGAGGTGTCACTGGGCAGCCACTGCTCCCACTCAAGGAGGAAATGTGGTCCTGGGTGGTTTGGGGTGTGCGTGCGTGTGTGCTGTCCGAGGGATGAAGACAGGCCCTGTTTTTGCTAGAAATCATTAAGGACTGGGCGGTGTTCTTCCCTGACTCCATCCGGCCTTGCTTTCCTCCCCACCTAGACCTCCCCTCCCCTCCTCCTCCTCCTCCTTTGCCTCCTCCTCCTCCTCCTCCTCCTGCCAAGGAACCTGGAAGGACCCACTTGCTCGCCCTGGTGCTGCTCCCACTCGGCGCTCTATTAACCATGGGGGGCGCCTTTGTTATCCGACATTGGCAATGCAAGGGTGAGTTGAGTTCGGCGGCAGCAGGATTGGGGGAGGGAGGTTGGGGCGAATGGCCCAACCCCCAGGACATCCATGGGGGTGGGGTGGGGGTCCTGGGCACCTCTGCCTCCCCTTCTGGCTATGACAGGAGAGGCCTTGGGGCTCTGGCCAAGCCACACCCTGGGAGCCCCCGCTGGCTAGTCACCTGCAAGGAATATCACGCTGGGTCTAGGAGGGACAAGACCGAGTCCCCCCACACACACACACACTTTGGCATGCATGGGCTTCCCCTCCTCTTACCTTGTTAGTAACTCTGTTCCCAAACATTCTAAAGTGGTACCACTACTTACAAATTTAATCCATTCATGATGCATGCACGTAAGTAGAACAATTCGTAAGGGGTGCAGCTGTTTCCCCATAGGAATGCATTGGAAACCAATTAATCCATTCCGGAGGAATAGGTTTTCAATGCATTCTCAACCCCCCTCAATCAAGCTCATAATAGACATGGGTGGGTAAGGCTTTAAAAGGCTTGAGTAAAAAGCCATATTTTTATTTGCTTACTAAAGAAAAACAAAAGCTCAAGACAGGCTGTTGCTGATAAATACAGTAGTTCCAGAATCACATCAATGTGGTTACAGATTTTAGCACAGGAAAGAAAACCCTCCTGCAGATTACACAGTTACCTGGCTTTAGGTAAACAAGTCTCCCACTTGCCTTAAGGCGCTCTCAGCTCCTCCTCTGGGTCTTGACCAGGGGAAGCCAGAGAGAAGGTGTATCCCTTTTGTTAATTGCTTGCAATTACCGCTAATCCCCCTTTGAGCCCGGTGGGAGCTGAGAGCCTGCTTGGAGGCCAGGTCACCAAAGGCAGAGCCTCCGAAAGACACCCCGGGAGGGTCCACAGGTGATCAGAACTGGGAGGCAGCCGTCCTTGCCTTCAAAAGGCCCTTTTGAACATCCAGGATGAAAAGGAACCATACCTTCTGCTCCATTTATCTGGCTTCCTCCATTTGTCACAGAGGAATTGCAGTTTTTTAAAATTAGCCCACATAATATCTGAGAATTGACCGGAAAAAAAATGCCTGGGTAGGAGATGGCCTGGTATTGATTGGGGTTCCCAGAGACTAGGCCTAGAGAGGCTTTTGGCTGGAGCTGTCATTCCCCTCCCCCATACCGACATACTTGGCTCAGAGCCAGGATGAGGAGCACTCTCTTTTGGGGTGGGGAGGGTTGCAGGCACCCCAGGTCTCCTCCCTTTCCGATGGGGCACATGCAGCCCCGTTGGGGTCCCTTGCAACGTCGTCTCCACGTCCCCTGTTGAAGGTGGCCCCTGCTAGCAGCCGTGGCACATTCATTGCATTGGGGCTGCCGTCTCCCTGCCTGTGGCGGTCCCTGGGAACAGCCTAGTAGTTGTTCACCTGGGGTGGGGTGGGAGTGGGAGTGGTGGAGACCTAGATGGGAGCGGTTGGGCCCTGCTTGGCCTCTTCAGGTGCTCAGCAGACACGTTGCTGCCCCCTCTGTCCTCTGCCCTCCTCCTCCCTATAGCCTGTGGGTCAGTACAGGCACACACACACAGAGAGACAGGCGCCCTGCAGAAAGGGGCAAGGGGCCCAGCAGTGGTTTTCCCACCTTGACCCCCCTTTTCCTTCCTGCCCAGGTGCCCAGAAGGAGCCACAGGACCAGGTAGGTGCTGGGCCAAGAGGGGGAGGGGTGGCCAGGAGGGGCCGCAGACCCCCAGGGGAGGGCCCGCTCCTCTCTTCCCGGCGGACGAGGCTGCGGCTGCACGAGGCTTCCGGGCCAGCAATGGCCAGTCTCTGTCCGGCCGTGACCCCCTTTGTGCCTGTCGCACCCGCAGGGCCCCCTGCCCCATGAGAGGAGGATGATGAAGCAGCCGGAGGAGACAGACGAGCAGGGCCTAGCCTTTCCCACCCAAGAGACGCTGCTGGGGGGGCAGCCCCTCACCCTGGAGGAGGACAGCAAGGAGGAGACCCGCTTGGCTGCGCAGGAGCTCGTCTGAAGGCCAAGGGCTGCTGGGGGGGGAGGGGCACCCCAAGTCTCATGACTCCCCCACCCCATTGCCTAATGGAGTGGCTCCGGCCATTTCTACTGCCGGGTGTCTCCTCCTCCTCCCGCTGCTGCCTCCCAGCCCTTCCAACCTGGGCATTTCTCCTGCAGCGCCACCGCTGCCAAGGAAGGCGCCCGTCTCCCTCTCCTCCGGTAGGCCTTTGGCCGGAGTTGGGGCAGTTGAGGAGGGAATGGAATAATGGGCTGTTCTGGCCTGTGGCCTTCTTCCGTGCCATGTTCCCTTTCCCCAGTCTCCCCCCACCCCCCACCCCCACACACACTTTGGGTGGTGGGTGCCCGGAGGATGGCAAGGGGGGGTTGCAAGGAAGTTCCTGCTGCCTTTGGTGGGGGTGGGGTGGGGGGGTGGGATGAAGACCCCACCCCACTGTCTCATCTTGTGCGCCTCTCCGGCAGCCTCCTCCCTCTGCCTTCTGCTGCACATGGGCAGGGGGCACCTCTTTCCCAATCCTTCCCCCCTCCCTCCCCCCTCCCTCCCTCCCTGCATGGCATGGCCCAGAGCCCTCACCAGGCAGGAATTCAGCCCACCCAAAGGCTGTGGGTTTGGTGCCGCCTCTCCTCCTCCTCCTCCTCCTCCTCCTCCTCCTCCTCCTCCTCCCATGGAGCCCAGGCCATGTGCCAGGCAGCAAGGCCTGGCAGTCCTGGGGAGCAGGCCAGGAGAGCTGGGCAAGGGCAGGGAGCAGGGAGCCTTGCCGGGCGGGCGGGGGGGGGAACGGTGCCTGCTGCTTGTGTCTCGCTCCTGCCTCTGGATCTGCCTCCAAGGAGGACGGGTGCCTGTGGGGCCAGATGAGCCCAGGCCTGCTCTCACCAACAAGGGATCCCCAGAGAGTGAGGAGGGAGAGGAGGGAGCCCTGAACCATCACCCCACAGTCCAACCCCTGGGAGGCCTGCAAGCCAAGAGGCCCGAGGGCCATAAGTGGAGGCCAGGGGATCTGGCAAGGCCCCTGAGAGCCTCTCCTCCTCCCTCTTCTTCCTCCTCCTCCTCCATCATCCTGATGAGTCCCTGCAGGCCACCAAAAGGCAGAGCCCTGCCTCTTGGCGTCAGGGCATAACTACCCAATATCGGCAGGAGAAGCTTCCAGCCCCATTTCAGAGGAATTGGTGGCCTTTTGGCCCTAAGCGAGGGGGTCCAGAAGCTCCAAACCCTGCCCTAAAAAGGCCCTAAACCGCTGCCTCAGTGGACTGGCATTGTCTCTTGCAGACGTGGGCCACCAGTGCGTGGTCTCGTGTGTACAACTCGCCTGCATAGTCCACGAAAGGAATGGGGTCAGGTGGGTTTTTCTCCAAAAAGCTTGGTTCAGTTTTTAGCTGTCCAGTAAAAGCTGCCACCCACTCTGAACTCTGTGCTGTCCTGGGGACCACGCAGCCTTTTCCTTGAGCTTTTTGGCAGTGTCTGCTCATCATTGGTGCCTCTGTGTTTTGTGTGGTGTACTAAATAAATTATAATTTTTTTATTTTGGTGAAGTCATCTGGTGTGTTCTGGTGGGGGGGGGGCTCAGGCAACCTCATGTGATGGGGGCCCTCCTTGGCAGCAGCCAGAGCCCTGGAGGGCCTTCCGCCGCCGTCGTCGTCGGGGGGGTGGTGCCCCTCCCAACGACCGATAGTTCCCCTCCGGCCCACCGCCAAGAAATGCGTGCGGGTAAAGAAACAGCGGCTCTTGCACCCCCAGAGACCGGAAGGGGGACGCGCCCCTTGAAAAACAACAGGCAGCTCGCCGGCTGCTGGGGGTGTGTGGGGGGGGACGAGCTTCGAGACCAGTCACGCCGGCCCGTCGTCTCGCGGGGGGCTTCGATCGGAGGACGAGCCGCCGAGGGATCCGGCGCCCGGCGACCCCTTCCTTCCTTCGCCTGCCTGTTCCGCGCCCTCTTTCCTCCCGCCAGGGGGCGCCCCGGCCACGCGCAAGCCCCGGCGCAGCGTTCTCCCCTCCCTTGCGCGAGCGCCCGCCTTGCGCGGCCTGGGGGGGGGGGGGAGGAGGGCGACCCTGGGGGGGCGGGGAGGGGGAGGGCAGGGGGGGAAGGAGCCGCGGGAGGTGGGGGGGCTCACCTCGCCCCCGCCTGAATTTCTCCAGCGGATCGTCAAGCCTGCCCGGCGGCGGCGGCGGGAATTGCGCACGTACCGACGCGGCTCGCGGTGGGGAGAGAAAGCCTCCGTGACGGCGGGGGCGCGCGTTTATTTCGCCGTCGTTTTCTTATTTCCTTGAAGCCGGTTTAAATCTCCAGCCCGTCCCCTTTTGCCAGGTGGATCCCAGGGTTCTTCTTGAGGGTAGGAGGGGAAGAAGAGGCCGAAGCGCATCGGACTCCGGCCGGCGGGGCATCTCCCCTCGTGATAACCCCCCCTCCCCGCGTCCGCCAGGGCCGACCTCTTGCAGGGAGGAAAGCCGGGCCTGCGCCGGTAGGACCTGCATGAGGAGGGGGGGGCGGCAGAATCAAGACCTCCTAAGACCCCAAACCCGCCTCCCGGGTTGATGCAGGCCTGGGCAGTGGGCGCCTCCTGGGGTTCCTCTGGGCGCCACTCATGGAACCTGTTGAGTTATTATTGCTCCATAACCAGCGGAGGAGGGGGGGGGGCAAAGGGAAACTGGCCGAATGCTCTGCTCCTTCGGGAATGGAAGAAGGGCGGAGCCCCTAGATTGGGTGTGGGGGGGGAGCAGCACAGTAGTTCAGTGATGGAAGACAACACGGGAGGGGGAGGAAGCATCCCTCTTCTAGTGACCTGAACCCAAAGTGGAGTGTCAGTTGGGGGGGGGGGCAGAGAACATGAAGCCAGTGTGGCATTTCCCGCGGTGACCTGGGAGTCCAGGGCAGACTCCCTTCTCTGGGCAGGGGAGGGCAAGGAAGGGCGAGGCCTTGGCTCAGGGTGCCACTGAGCCTCCCTGCCCCTTTGGAGAGCTGCTGTGGAGGAGGAGGAGGAGGAGGAGGAGGAGGAGGCACTCACTCACTGCCCCCAGGCTGGCAAGTGAGTCCACCCCACCCCACCCCATTCCCGGGCTTCTGTCCGTCATCAACAAGGGGTGCCCTTTTTTCTTCTGCCCTGGTTGGTGGCCAGAGCAGGCCTTTAAGCCAGGGACCTGCTGCAGCTCTTGTCCCAGCCATCAGGCTCAAAGGGGCAATGGACAGTCCCCCTGGAGCCCCCCCTTTCCCCCCCCACCATTGCAGCTGACTAACCCAGCACAGTTGCTGAGGCCATTGGTCCCTCCCACCCCTAGAAGTGCCTCCTGGGCTCTTGCTCTCCTTAAGGCTGACCCCTCCACCCCCCCACACACACGTACGCGCCAGGATCTTAAGAACCTAAGAAGAGCCCAGCTGGATCAGGCCAAAGGCCCATGGAGTCCAGCTTCCTGTATCTCACAGTGGCCCCACCAGATGCCTCTGGGAGCGCATGAGACTAGATCTCTGGGCCTTTTTAGACGACCCCTAAGATCCGCTGGTCCCTTAAATTCGGACCAGAGATCTTGAGGGTTTGTCCCTCTCCCTGCATTCCCACCCCCTCTGCACTTCCTTGTTCTGTCTGTGTGAGGGGAGGGAGAAAAAAAAGGGAGAAAAGAATGCACTCTTACCTCCAGAATGCCAGTGGAAGTTGCTCCAACCCCCCCCCCGTCACTTCCTGGTTCCTCTTAAAGGGGCAGGAGGCAAAACAACAACAACAACAACAAAAAGAAGCGAGGAGAGCCTGGCACTCTCCGCATCAAAATTTTTCACTCTGGGCGGGTTCTGTTAGCTCTGGAGCTGGTGGGGAAACATTTTTAAGCTCCGGAGGTGGGAGCCATTTGCAGCGGAGCTTAGGGGTCGTGTATAAACGCCCTCTGTCTCCTGATCCCACTCCCCTGCATCTGGCCCCTTGAAGGACCCTGGTTTTAAGCCTGGACATTACAAACATGGTTTGTAACCTGTGATGGACTTTAATAGGCTGGGCACCAACTTATCAGTGGACAGAGCACAGAAAAAACCACCAGAACTTCACAAGCACAGCCATTAGTCCAGGCGTCAGTGATGCACTGAAACACTTGCTCCCACCTCCTTTGTGTGGCTTCCTCTCTCCTCTCCCTTGCTTCTTTCTCCCTTGCCGGGGATTCCCTTGTTGATCTGGTTCTCCTCCTCCTCCTCCTCCTCCTCCTCCTCCTCCTCACACTGGACCAGGTGTGCTGCAGTTTCCTTGGCGCTCCTTGTAAGCCATGCTGGCTTCCCTTGGGTGCCACCACTCTTCTGTAGCAGTAAAAAAAAAAGGTCCCAGTCACCACACCACGGGTCATAACCAAGGAGCTCTTGGAGATGACAATTTAGGGAGGGAATACCGGTAAAACAAGAAAATGGTAAAATGCATGGTATAATAAAATATCCCGACACAAACGCTGAGCCTGAAACGACTAGCAGAAATAATACTCTTCCCGATTTAAAAAAAAAAACCCACACTAAATATTGTCCTGCAACTGATGGAAAGATGCAGCCCCGTGAATCCGTTTTGGCACTTGCCCCAACAATTCAAAGCGGAGCCAGGTTCTATTTTTGTTGTAGCCTAAGGTCACCGGATGGATGGATGGACCTGGTGCACCAGGTGGGGGTTGTCGAAGGGCATTGTTATCACGGCATTATAAACACCGGTCGCGCTTCCGGCACCGCCTCGGGGCGAACTCGGAGGTCCCACGGATGCTCCCGCCCGGCATCCACCCCCCCTCCTTCACACCCGCTCCAAGGAACTCCGCTCCAGGGAGCCGGACGGGGGCGGCCCGGGCAGGAAGCGGGTGCTGCCGGAATGCGGTCCCAGCCCCGCCACGCCGCTCCCTTTGGGCCCCCCAGCGAGCGAGCCTCGGTTGCCCGGCCTGACGCCGCTCCCGCGGGAGGCAGGGGTGAGCAGGGCCCCGCCGACCCCCCCCCCCCGTCCTCTTTGGGCAGAGGGGCAAGGAGTGAGCGGGGGGTAGGGTTGCGGGGGGGGGCTCTGCTGGGCTGTTGAGGGCAGCGCCTCCATTGCGAGCCCGGCCGGTCCCTCCAAACAGAATTGGCTCCCCCAACGCTCGCCCGGCTTGCTCCTTCCGAGGAGGGGGGTGGGGGCGGCAGATACAAAACAAGCCCCGCCCGATCGTCCCGCGGCGGCTCCTCCGCTCCCCGGAACAAGGCAAGGACCGGGCCGAGGGGTCGGGACTCGGGAGGCAGCCGCCGAGCCTGGCTGGCGCTTCCCTCCGTCCAGCTCGGATGGGGAGGCTTCCTCTCTCGCCTCCCACCCATCCACCCACCCACCATCCCGGGCTGAGTTGGGCTCCCCTCCACCGGCTCCGCTCTGGGGCCGTTGTGTCTTGGCCGATGGGAATCCAAAAGATCCTTTGCATTCACTTTTGGGTTACTTTTGGTTCTCCTGATTGGGGAGTTTCCTTTAACAGGAAAACAGGAGGAAGATTGGTTGGGTGTGCACGTTTGTCTCCAGGTGTGTTCAGGCTGGGTTTGTCAGAATGTGTGCGTGTGTCCTTCCTCCTCGGAGGGTAAAGCCTTTTCCTCTGTCCGAATCAGCTGCTGTTTCCTGGCGAACCCACCATATTATTACAGGGACGGTGCCCTCTCTGGCGTAGAGTCGAGGAGAGGAAGGCCAGAAAGCAGGGGGGCCACCACGCCGGGCGCGCTCGGGGCCCTTATAAACGCCCCCCCTCCGCCTCCGCCAGGCCGGGGTGGAGCCGGGCAGCGTCTCAGGTGCTGCTAGAGAGGCCACCGGGCTGTAAAGAGGAAAGTCCCGCCAACGGTCACTAGTCCACAGGAGCAGCAGGAGGAGGAGGAGGAGACCACACACACACACACACACACACACACACACACACACACACACACACACACACACACACACACACACACACACACACACACACACACACACACACACACACACACACACACACACACTCTGGAGCTCCTTCCAGTTCTGCCGAGTTCTTCAACGGAAGAAGTGGGTTCCAGTGCAGGGCAGCCCCTGCTGTAACGCCTCAGTGCCACAAGAAGCTGTGATGGGGGTGGGGGTGGTGGGCAGCGAGGGTCCCTGCCAGCAGTGGTACAAAAATAAAAACCCTGAAGGTAGAAGGAAACTGGCTGGTGGAAGACACCCTCTCTTGCCACACACACAGAGAAACCAAAGCGGAAGTCTGGGGAGAGAGGGAGGAGGAGGAGGAGGAGGAGGAGGAGGAGGAGGAGGGGGCCTCTTCCCAGCATCCCTTCAAGAACAAGGACCTGGTTTCCTTAAAGCAGGTGTTTCTGTCTTTCCCCAACTCTGCCCAAGCCATCTTGGTTCACCTCTGAAAATCCTGACTGCCCAAAGAGCTGCAATCTTCTTACACAAGGTGGGGGGGGCTGCAGTGGGGAGAGTGTCCGCCAGTGGAGATGCCTGCCCACCTGGGCTTGCATTATTCTCCCCCAGACCCCCTTTGACTTTGCTGCCCTTGGGTCCCGATGGAGGGGGCTTTTTCCAGGGTAGGACCAGTGTGTGTGTGTGTTGCATCGTTACAGTCGTGACTGATTCTTCGTGACCCCATGAAGGTGTCTCCCCAATGTCTGGCAGCTGTGAAGAAGGCCAATTCCATGCTAGGTATTATCAAAAAGGGGATTGAAAATAAAACAGCCAGTATTATAATGCCATTGTACAAAATGATAGTAAGGCCCCACCTGGAGTATTGTGTACAATTCTGGTCACCACATCTCAAAAAAGACATAGTGGAACTGGAAAAGGTGCAAAAGAGAGTGACTAAAATGATTACTGGGCTGGGGCACCTCCGTTATGAGGAAAGGCTAAAACATTTGGGGCTCTTTAGTCTGGAAAAAAGGCACCTGAGGGGGAATATGATTGGGATGTACAAAATAATGCCGGGCATGAGTCAAGTGGATAGAGGGAAGCTCTTCTCCCTCTCACAAAATACCAGAACTGGGGGACATACATTCAAATTGAGGGCTGGGAGAGTAAGAACAGACAAAAGAAAATATTTTTTCACCCAGTGTGTTGTTAGTCTGTGGAACTCCCTGCCACAGGATGTGGTGATGTCATCTGGCCTGGATGCCTTCAAAAGGGGATTGGACAGATTCCTGGAGGAAAAGTCCATCACAGGTTACAAACCATGATGGAGATGTGTAATCTCTAGTCTTTAAACCAGGGTAGTTCAAGGGCCAGATGCAGGGGAGTGGTAGCAGGAGACAGATATCTAGTCCCATGCACTCCCAAATGCATCTGGTGGGGCCACTGTGAGATCCAGGAAGCTGGACTAGATGGGCCTTTGGCCTGATCCAGCATGGCTCTTCTTATGTTCTTATGTTCATGTCCATGGAGTGTTCTTGGCAGGAATCCTGGAGTGGCTTGCCAGTTCCTTCTCCAGGTGCCTTCAACACCTGGTATTCCCTGGTGGTCTCCCATCCAAGTACGAACCAGGCCCAATCCTGCTTAGCTTCCAAAATCAGGCGAGATCGGATGTGCTTAGGGGACCAGAGGAAACCTCAAAGGCCTTTGGGGACAGTGGGAAAGGGGAAGAAGGAACCCCTCCATGCCTTGGACAGGGGCCAATCCTGTCCTCCTTGGACCAACCCCCTCTGCCTTGGCCACAAAAAGGACTTGGGGGGGGCTGTGCATTGGCCACCTCCCTTTCAGTCTGCCCAGGTTTGGAAAAAGAAAGTGGCTGTCTCTGAAGCATCACAAAGCGGGTATTTGAGGGGCCATGCAAGACCCCAATCTGGTGTCTGGATTCAGTGATGGGGGGGGAGAGACTAGGCCAATGAGAAGAAGGAGCGACTCGGAGGATGCTGGCACATGGACTCAGGAGGAGAGAGAGGGAGCACCTGTTGTTGTGCACAATCACTGGGGGGGGGAGCAGGTGTCAAAAAGAGGGAGCCAGGGGGGGGGCACCCCAGGGTGGGGGGTCCTGCCTGCATCTCCTGGTGGGTGGACAGGAGGATCCAGAGAGCAGCGACTGCATCTTGTGCCCACCTCGGGCTCAGCATCAGGGGGAGGGGGAGGGTTGCTGTTTAAGGCCAGCCTGGGCGTCACAGTCGGGGCACAAGGTGGCCCCCTTGGTAGAAAAGGGCTGGATGCAAGCCAGGCTCATTTGGTTTCCCCCAAGGGAGGGGTGGGGGTGGGTGGGCCTGCAGAAATGACCAGGTGACAAGGAATGGAATGCCAGCGCCAGGGAGACTTGTGCCAGGCCGACACTCTGAAGGGAGCAGCAGTGATGGTTGCCATGGCAGTGCAGGGAGACCAGATTTGTTCCTCTTGAATTCCCTGGTTCCTAATAAGAGGCGTAGGCTCCTCCTGGCACCAACCGTCCTGGGGCCTGAAGGACAAGATAGAAAAACAGCCCTAACCCTAACCCCGGTCTGAAGGAGACGTGGCTCCGACCGACCAGTGGCCCTCCAGCCTCTGCTTGAACCCTCCTTCACTTGAAGGGAGAGGCCACCGGGAAGCTCCTCTGCTGTCCAACAGCTCCGCCTCTTCTGACCAGCCTGCTCATCTCCTTTTCTAAGGATTTGGATCCTTGCCTTCAGACCCTGCTCTGGAGCAACAGGAAGGTCTTCTGCATCTTCCCTTTGGCAGCCTCCTGAGACCCCGAGATGACACCACCCCCACCACCCCAAGGCTGAAACCATTGCTCCATTCCTCGGAGCCTTCTTGGCTTCCAGACCTCTCGCCGTCCTGGCCTCCCTTCTATGGGCATGTTCTGCCTTGCCAACCCCTTTCAAGAACACAGGATTCCCAGCAAGGTTGGACTGATATCCAGTAGTCATCCAACCCACCCCCCCGGAAGATTCTCAAGCCCTTTCTGCAAGTTTTTGGCGCAGCCCCTTGGCAGAAGCATTGGGCTCCAGGGAGAACCAGAGAGATGAGGTGAGGGCATGCTGACACTTTGGGTAGCTCTCTCTCTCTCTCTCTCTCTCTCTCTCTCTCTCTCTCTCTCTCTCTCTCTCTCTCTCTCTCTCTCTCTCTCTCTCTGTGTGTGTGTGTGTGTGTGTGTGTGTGTGTGTGTGCAGGTGACTGTGCTGCAGAAATGGGGATCTCCAGTCAGTTGCCTCTCCCCATGAGGATTGGTTTAACTGAAGGACAGCTGTGACACAGGCAGGACTGATAGCTGTTGTGACTTTTTCTGGCTGTTTGGGCGTGTTCTGGAAGTTTTTCTTCCTGATGTTTTGCCAGTATCTTTAGAGAGCAAGGAACTAGAAGTTCTCTCTGTGCTCTGGCTGTCAGAACTGTCCCCCCTCCCGGGCAAAATATTGCCTGGCCCAGCCCGGCCCAGCCCACCCTGGTCCCTGGCAGACACAGGTTCCCTTCTGGCCCTGCAAGTGGAGGGTTCCTGAAGCCATCTCTGGAAAACCTGGCCTCTCTCCCCTCTGCAGAACTGTGCCTGGAGCTGCCGACCCCATCGGGCCAAGCCAGAGGGCCTACGGACACAGCCATCCAGGTGAGGTTATCCGGAAGTTGAGTCATGGCAACTGGACTTCTTTTCTTGTTAGGTCAAAACAATTTGCTCTCTATGGAAGTATCTTCTTCAGTCTGAGGAAGGTAGGTGGGAGGTTTCCAATTTGTCCCCCACCTTGGTTTATTGGTGTAGCGGGTGGGGTGGGGTTGGGCAAGGGAGGACTTCTGTCCCCCAGGGGCAGCATCAGGGGCTCCTGCCCAGGAGCCATAGGAAGGGCGACCCACCAGGGCTGGCGTGGAGGGCTCCTGGGCTGCTGCTGCAGCAGAGGCGCCTTTCCCCCTACTCCTTCCTTGGGGGGGGGCACCGAAAGCCCTAGCTACTCCTCTGCTCCGGTTCCTTCCACTGGACCCTGGTGGGAGTGGAACCTTAGGCAGAGGATGGCCAGGGCTGGGTGAGAGCCCATCCCTGCTGCCCCTCCCAGCAGCCGTTTAAGCAGGGGTGCCTAGCAGTGAGCGTCCTTCCTGGTGGAGGGGTGAAGCGGCCCTGGTTCTTCTGGGGGCGCCTGGATTCCTCACCCGCCCGACATCCGGGCCTTTCTTCGCCGACGACGCCGCCAAGGGGCCTTTTGGCAACAGCCCTACTTGCCGGCTTCGCTTTGCCGCTTTGCGCCGGGACAATAGATCCATTGTGGGCCGCGGCTCCAAGCAGCCCCGATTTCCCGAGCGCCGGCGCGGCCGCGATAGCATCGCCGCATCATAAGTTATAACACGAGCAGCCGCGCCGGCTCATTCTTCGCTTATTGGCTTTCTTCTGTTTATCTGTAAATAATTGGCGGGACACAAAAGGCTTTTAGGGCCGCAGAAGAGTTAGTAACTGAATTGCCACCTTATCTGCCTGGAGGAGGCAGAGGGGAGCGAGGAGGAGATATTTACTGCCGGGGATATTTGTCATCAGCAAATTAGAGCCGCCTCTAATCCAAGTCTCAGGGGGGCGGGGGGGGGAGCGTGCCAAGGCGGCGGCGGCGGCGGCGCGTGTGTGGAGCGGATGGAGCACGTCCCCGCTGCTGGGGCCCCGGCAATCTCAGCCAGGCTGCCGAGGAAGGACCCTCTGCGTGGCGCCCAGGCCAGCGGCGGAGATCTTGGGGTGGGGGGGTGGGGGTGGGGGGCGTGTTCACGGGCAGCCTGGCCCTCGGTTTCTCCGCAACTGGTTCTCCTCTTGGGAGCTCAGCCAGGGGCCACAGCTGAAGGAAGGCCTGCACGTGGCCCCGAGGGGGAGGCAGCGTCGCCCTTGGGCGGAGGGGGGGGGGCTCTGTCGAACGCAGGCGCCGGGCGTCTTGGCCAGGGAGCGGGGCAGGCAAGGAGACAGGCTGCCGGGCTGTCGGGGTGTGTGTGTGTATCGGGGTCTGTTGCTCCTTTTTTCCCCTTTGAAAATAAAAGGAGGTGGTCTACTCTTACACACACACACACACACACACACACACACACACACACACACACACACACACACACACACACACACACACACACACACACCCCTCTCAGCCATTTTTAAAAGGTGGTGCCCCTCCTTACATTTTTATCAGCGGCTTCCCCGCCCATCTCAGCAGCCACGCCTGCCAGGGGACCCTGCAGTGCTCCAGCCCCACAGCTGTTCTGGGCACGCAGGCACAGCCGGCTCCTGCCAGGGGCCAGGCACCCCGAATCCCCTCCTTCAAGCAAGGGTCCCTGGGCCGGAGCACCGCGACAGAGAGGGGCCTTTTGCGGGCAGAGGCACGTGGCGCTTCCCTCGGTGGAAGTGAAGCCGCTTCAGGGCCTCTGCGTGGGGCAGGGGGGGGGGAGCAGGGGGCAGCAAGACTCGAAGGGCCCCGAGCCAGACTCCCCGGGCTCCGTCCGCCTTCTTCCGCCCGGCCCGCCGATCTGCTTTGCTGTGGATGGACGCTGGAGGGCGCCCTTGCGCAAGGGAGGAGACGCTCCGCCGGGCTCTGCTGTCGTTGCAACCTCTGGACAGAGACGCCCCCGTCTTAAGAAACCTCCCCCCCCCCGTTCAGGAAGGGCTGCAGCTGCGGGGGAGGGTCGAGGATGGCCTGCCCCTTTGAGTTGGGGAGCAGTAAGTCAAGCAGTCCCTCCTTGCCCGAACCCCAACGTCTTCTCCCCTGGTCTTTTCCAGCCCCACCCACCTGGCCGGCCCTCTTCAGCCCCCCGCCCCGCCCCGCCCGCTTCTTCGCCCTCTGTGCAGGAGCTACATTAAAAGCCCATCTTTTCCAATTCCAGAAGTAATTTCCCAGGTGGGACACTATCAAATGCTTTGCTGACATCGGAACGGACGAGATCCCTTGACCAGGAAGATGTGTTCCATCACAGCTAGAAGGCATCTCCCCCAAAACACACTCACAACACACACACACACACACACACACACACACACACACACACACACACACACACACACACACAGGAGCCGTAGCCAGGCAAACATCCCCAACCCTGTGCCTTGAATTGTTCTTTTTTTGCCCCGTATTTTCCCCGCGATCGTATTTACTGTAAATGACAAATTAGAAACGCTGCCCCTGCCTTGGATGTTTCGCCAGGAGGCGGCACAGGAGAGCCGACAAGGGGAGGGTGGGTGGGCGGGCGAGTGGCCGAAAACAGTCCTGCAGACCAGCGGTAAAGGGGGGCTTTCCAGAGATTCACAAGCCCCTGTGATTGGCTTCGGACCCAGAAGCCAGTCCTGAGCAGGTGTGCTTAAGGGTGCCACCTCCACTGGCATGAATCTCTAGCAGGAGGGCCACAAGAGGCAGAGAATATTCTGGTCATGCCAGCCCCTGCCCCACCCCACCCCAAGGCACACGTGCCTCCCATCTTCTCAGGCAGCCTTCATCCACAGAATGGGACTCCCCCCCCCAAGCCTGCTCCTCTTTGGAGCTTTTCCAACCAGACAGATTTTGCCTGTGATTTTCTCCCCCCCCCCATCCCTGGTGAGCTCCCCACTTTTTCCTCTTGCTCTGATTAAGTTGGCGCTTTATCCGGTTATGCCTGCAATCTCTTCTGCAAGTGCAGAATGCAGCTAATCTGGGCGCCTTGTAGATTTAAAAGCAATTTCATTTCTGTCCTGCATTGGAGTTCAGAAGGGCCTCCGTCTAAATCTGCAGTTGCACAGGGCAACTTCCCCGCCTTGCTCTGCCTGCCTCCGTGAATGAATAAATCCTGCTGCTGATGAGCCACTTCTACGGAGTCCCATCTGTTCTTCCTCTCTCTAAGCAAAGGGAGCCAGTTGTAGGGTTTAGGCCAGAAGAGCCGGCCCTTCCCCGGCCAGAAGCCCTTTCTTACTTGTCCCACCACCCACTGATGAGCCACTGTAAGGTAACTGGATGGTGTAGTCCGGTCCCACCTGTCTGGCCCCCATTGGGGGGGGGTCAAGGATGTTGAGAGGAGCCTCGAGGCACTGGGATGCCCGGGAGGCCCTGGTTCAGGACCCCATGTGCCAGGCCCTGCCTCATTCCGGGGGGGGGGGGTGCTGGCACGCAAGTCCTGAACTCGGCATTGCTGTGCCCCATCGGAAAAGGGCACTTTCACCTCTACTGCACCATATGGCAAGAGGTCTGTTTGTACGCATACGTGCAGAGGCAGGGGGGGCGGGTGTTTCCAGGGGCACAGTTTGCTCTGTGTGGGTCTTCGCTGGCTTCATGAATATGCTCTCCTCTTTTCTCCCCCCAGAATCATCCCCCCCCCGGAAGTCCGGCAAGAGCCCCATGGCCCAGCCAGGCCAGCCCGCCCGCCCTCCCCCCCCACTGCCCCTTCCTCATAGGCAGGGCTGCTCTGACAACAGGGTGGCTGGAACGGCTGCCGTGGGCTCAGAGAAACCCCTTTCAAGCACAGTCTTCCCAAGGCCCCTCCAGGGTGGTGGTGGTGGCGGTGGTGATGCCAACAGGGATGGGCAGGTGGGCGTGCTAGAGCCTCACTGTGTGCGAGTGTGGGGTGAACACGGGCTGGCAGGAAGGATGGGGGTGGCTGGCTCAGGCCCCTTGCCAGCCAGATTTGGAGGAGGCAGGGGGCAAGGGAACCCAGCCCCTTCTCACACGACCCCTCCCCGCCCAGCTGCCTTCATGGGGGACAAAGAGTCATGGAGCTGGAAAGCTGGGAGGGGGCCCAAGCAGTACCTGCTCCAACCCTAGGAAGGAGGAAAGGACTCCCTCACAGGTGGCCCCCCAACCCCCCAAAGGAAACCCTTCAAGGAAGGACAGTCCCCCCACCACCCGCATCCTCTGAGGGAGGCCCTTCCTCCACCCCAGGGCAGCTCTCCTGGTCAGGAAAGTCTTTGTAAAGTTTAGGCAAGAAATCTCCTTCCCTGTAAATTAATCCCACTAATTTCAAGCCCTGCCCCCTGGAGCTGCAGGGGAGGAGCCTGCCCCATTTTCCATGGGATGGACCTTCAAAGAGTGGGAGAGGTCTGTGAGGACCCTAAGCACAGCCCACTCCCTCTGCCTCTCCTTCTCACGGGGCTTGGGCTCCAAACCCTTCTTCACCCTCTTCTCGGTCACCCTCCTCCAGACACGGCCCTGCTTCTGGAGAGCCTTCTCAGGCGGTGGTGCTCAGAACCGGACCCAGGAGGCCAGCAAAGGCCGGGCCAAAGCAGAGCCAACCAATCAGCACCACCACGTCTCTGGGTCTGGACTCGGGGCTTCTGCTGGGGCAGCCGAGTGTGCCGTCACCTTCTTCCGCCTGGAGTTGTGTCACATTGTGGGCTCGTGCCTAGCTGGGGATTTACCAAGACCTCTAGATCGTTTCCACAGGTCCTGCTGCCAAGCCTGCTGTCCTGTTTTTACTTTAATGCAGATCTCCCCCGCCCCCCGGCCACTTCCGCCCGCCCCACTCTGCTAGACACTACTTTGGTTTGGGCCTATTTCTCCCATTCTTTTAGGTCATCCTGAATCCCAGCTTGGTCTTGTGGCAAAGGAGTCATCACCACCCCAGTCATGTATTAGGACCCCTGAATCTTTCCTCCACATGCAGGGGGTGGGGCCTCTTCTAGCCATGAATACCAAACCTGGGTGACCTGCAACCAGGGCTTGGGGGGAGGGGCATGACGTCATACCAATTGTCATTATTGGCTCATTGCTGCTGGTTTTGGTGCATCCCCCCTCTGATCGTCCAGAGCCAGAGCCGGGCCAAGTGCCATGCAGCCCCCTCCCCACACTCCCCCTGTGCCTCCAATATGTGCACATGTAAGGGCTGTGCGTGCCCACATGCGTTTTCTTTCCCCCGGGGGGGGGCAGTGTCATCACTTCCACCCCCTGAGCCTTGTCTGTGTTGGCATCTGGCAGCAGGGCCATGGGTGAAGCTACCAGCCCCCCCCCAACCCCATGTGGCTTAGGCATATGCCTCCCCTCAGCTCCTTGGCCACCTGAGTGCCAGCATGAATGGCGTGCACTCCACACAGGGCAGGACTGACCCCTCCTGCCCAGTCCTGATCTTGCCAAGATGGGGATGTTCTTTTCGACCTACAGGGGGTTGGCACCGCAGCCTCCCAGCCATGAGCTCTCCAGCTCTTGATTGACGGCTGGGCTTTTCATTGCGCCATCAACTGCTCTGAAGAAATGCACTGCTCGGTGCCCCAGGTGAAGCGGTGGAAGTCCACAGACTCTGGCGCTCAGCCAAACGTGCCAGACCTCAGGGTTCCCACCTTGGCACAGCATGTGACACAAGAGCAGGGCCTCTGCTCTGCAAGGCCTCCCTGGGACCAAGAGGCAACTCACTCTGCTGGGATGCGGGAGGGGGGGACGAGAGAGCAGCTCAGTGCCCTCCGGGTGGGCTGGGCACACGCTCCTGGCTGCTGGAGTCCCTGAGGGCCCCTGGCAGACCCTGACAGATTCACCCCTGCTGACCCATGCACTGTGCTGTGGGGGTGGGGGTGGGGTGGGTGGGTAGCAATAGAGGCGGGGCATCCCTTGCCTGCAAACCCCCCCCCCAGGCTGTCCTGTTCCAGGAGCTGCTGGAGATTTGAACCCAGGTGGTGTGGTGGGAAGCACAGAGAGGACTCTGAAACAAATGGGGTGCCCTCTCCTGCTCTTCCCGGCCATGATCTCAGATGCCCAGAATCCCTCCGCCTCCCCCCCTTCTGGGGAGCATGTGCAGCAATTCACGCCCCTTCTCCCACTCCGGACCCCTGCCCTGCCCCTTTTCATCACTTTGTTGAATAAATCATTCCCCGCTTTCAGCCCTGCATATTCCCTGCCAGCAGGACCCGTGGGTTCAGGTGCCCTGTGCCGATGGGGGTGAAAGCCTGGAGCAGCCGTTAGTGGTTCTGCCAGGTCTATCAACCTGTGGGGAGGGGGATCCTAGAGGCAGAGGGTGGTGGTGGTGCTACCTCATGGCAGTGAACCAGGCTAGGAAGCAAAGGGGACCTTGTCCCTTTACCACCAATCATCTGGAGGGGAGGCAAGGACAGTGGAGTGGCCAGGGAGGTGGACATCTTTCTCTGAGCAGAGTTCAGGGTACAGAGGGCTACAAAGTGTCTCCAATTTCTCTCCCCCCCCCAGCATTCCTTTAAGGCACTCAACACCCCCTCCTCCTCTTCCCTTTATGCAGGCCTGTGGATGAGGATAGACCGGCCTGCCTCGGGAGAGTGCCAAAGAGGCCTCGCCCCCCCACCCGCCTTGTGGTCTTCTTCTCTGCACCACAGATGTGGGAAGGAGCGGGGGGGGGAGGGGTCTGGAGGGAGCCCCACAGGCTGGGCAGCAAACGGGGGCGTTTGTGGGGCTGCCTTTGTCAGAAGGCCCCAGACAGAGCCAGCTGGCTTTGAAGCTTACCCTTTTTGAGCGGGAAGGAGTGTCCCGCCTCAGGCAGCTCAATGCCTTGGGCGGATCCCTTTGTACCTGGCTAAGAGAAGGCAGAAGTCGGAGCACCAGCCTCCGGGAGCCAAAGCGGCGCCTACTGACCTTCCGTTCCCCCCCCCGCCCCCTTTCGCAGCTCCCAGGTTCAGATGCGGGCCCTGTTTTGGTCCCCGGTCCTCTCCAGATCTAAAGGCAGAATCCCGGTCCCTTGGCGGCTCCCTCTCACTTTCCCCATGTGTGTGTGTGTGTGTCTGAGTGCGTGTGTGTGCGCGCCATGCGTGTGTGGTGCTTTGGAGGGTGATCCGCCCGCTGCGCCCCCCGAACTGCGGTCAATCCCGGGGAGGGGGCGGGATGCAGAGTCTTTAGAAGAGCGACTTGAGCCCCTCCACCTCTGGCGCTGAGAATGACCGCCTCTCTGAAGTGCGGGGAGCAGCGGGGAGCAGCGGGGGGGGGGGGCGGGGAGGAGTTGTCATGCCGGAAAGCCTCCCAACCGAGCAGGTGTGTTGCGGGATGAAGGCGGCCAAGGGCTGGCCTTGCCCTGCCGGCCTCGCTCCCTCCCCCGCAGGTGGTTCAAAGCTGCAGAGGAACTGGGGGGGCAAAAGGCTCGCCATTTCACCCGGGAGGAGAAGGGGGGGGCTCTCCAGGGTGAAGTGAGGGGCAGCCACACCCAGTCCTGGCTGCGCGGCACACCTGGGCCAAGAGAAACAAAAAAGGCGCGTCAATTCCGGCTCTCCCCGAAATCGAGCCGGAGGGACAGAGACGGGGGGGGGGGAGAGAAAGGGGGCGCTGGCTGGCTTGTTGACGGCTGGCCGGGAAGGCTCTCTGGGGCTGGCACCGAGAAGGCCGCCCCTCTCCTTGCCTTTTGCTGCGCCGTCGGAGCTCAGCCCGTCCTCCCTTCCCCGGCGACCCCTCTCCAAAACCGGTAGGGATAAGTGGCAGCTCGTCGCGGGCCTTCGCTCCGCCGAGAGAGCAGCGGGCTTGCATCCCGGTAATCCCGCCCGTATTCGCTCCCCCTCAGCCTGGCCCTGGCCTGTGCGTGTGCTGGGAAGGGTGGTGTCCCGCCCCCCCCGTCTCTCCTGGGATCCCTCGGCGTTGAAACGGGCTGCCAGCCAGGTGACCTCCCCGTGCGGCCCGCCTCCCAATGCGTTTGGCCGGGCGCGGCGGCTCCCCCTTGGCTGCTTCTCTGGGGTGCCTACACCTGTCGGGCCCGGCCGGCAAGCCCCGCGCTGGGTGGTTGGGGGGAAGGGCCCGGCCGGAACCCTGCTGCCCTTCTGGCCTGACCCTTCGCTGGGCACACCCCTTGCCCTCGAGCCTGTCCCGGACGGCGACCTCCGGGCAGCCCGGCGCTGCGTCTCTTCTCCGCCCGGTTCCGCTGCTGCAGGAAGCAAGAGGCGGCTGCTGGTCGCCCCCCCCGCGGGGCTGCCCCTCCCGCCCGGGAACCTCTCGGAACGCCCCGCTGCCCTTGGCCTGTGTGCCCGCGGACCCACGCGGCTGCCATCCGGTCAGTAAATCCTTTGGGGGGGGGAACTGAGCTGAAGCGACGGGTGTGCGCAATGCCCTCACGGTGGGGCGGCGGCCGAGGATACCCTTGCGCGCCTGACTCAGCGGCGCCTCTGAAAACGGAGGTCATCGCGGCCCCCAGCCGGAGCCGACCCTGCAGGTGGGCAGCGGCTCGGCCTGCACGTGTGGAAGCCTGGTGGGGGGGGAAGCCCCGGGGGAAGGAGGGACCAAGAATCCCGGGGGCGGCGGGCGCCTGGGAAGAGAAGGCTTTGCCCACCCTCCATGCCACCCCCTGCTTTGCCATGGAGACCCTCCCCAGCCTCCACCCCAGGAAACTGTACCAGGCAGGGCGGGTGGGGTGGGGGCGTCAATGAAAAACTGGAGAAAGCCGTGACTTCCTTGGCGGCTCTGCTTTCCCTCAAGCCGGGAGAAAGGGATTCCCAAGGCCTCTTCCTCTGAAACTGTTCACCGAGGGATCCGAGGCCCCCTCAGCCCCCCCCCGCGTGCCCCATAGCCTACAGAGGAAGTGCAGCCACGGGGGCGCAGGGACGGCGAGGCTGCCGCCGGTCCTCCAGGAAAAGCCGCCGGGAGGCCTCCTCCCAACACCGGCCTGCCCACCGGCCGGCCGGCCCTTCCCTGCGGGAGCTGAGGCGGAAGGCTGAGCGGGGCCGGCCCAGCACCGAGCTTCCTCGGGGCTGATGGATGGCCTGGGCAGGTGCAGAAGGGCCCGGACGGAACAGGGGGGAGGAGGAGGAGGAGGAGGAGGCGGAGGCGGCGGGCGAGCAGGAGAGCTCGGGCAGCAACGCTCCCCGCCAGCGCCGGGTTGCTCGCGGCCCCTTCCTCTGCCGCCGCCGCCGCCGCCGCCGCCGGGCGGGCGGGCGGGCGGGGAGATTTACGGCCCTTCTCTCCGGGTTTAAAGACTCTCGTCCAGAATTGCGCTGCTGCTGCTGCTTTGGCGGCGGCGGCGAACTTCACGGAGAACAAGGCGCAGAGAGATAGAGGAAATTTATGACGCCAGCGCTGAATCCCCAGTCCCATCGCGGGCCAATCCGTCTTCTTGGCGCTGAGGATGGAATTAAATTATTGTAAAATAAATCTGTAAAAATGATGGAAAGAGTGTCGGGCGGCACTGGGGGGATGGGGGGGGGCGGCTGCAGCTGACAGATGGACTCGCAGCCTCATCAAGCTCCAGGGCCCGGGTGGCATGGGAGCCCCCGCGTGTGTCCCCTCCAGCTACTCTGTGTGTGTGTGTGTGTGTGTGTGTGTGTGTGTGTGTGTGTGTGTGTGTGTGTGTGTGTGTGTGTGTGTAGGAGCAGCTCAGAATTAAAGGGAGGACGACCCTGCCCCCAGAGAAGCCCTTGGGATGGAGAACACAGGGGCGGGGGAGGACATCAATAGGAGTCAGTCCTGGACGATGCGCAGGCGTGGCGAGGGCGATCAAAACTCCAGTCACGGAGAGAAATGGCCTTCAGCCGTGTTCCCACCCCCACCCCCAGCTCCCCCCCAGCAAGCAGCCATATTCCCTTCCTGCCCCCCCCCAAGCAGGGCTGTTTTCTTGCCAGGACTTTCCTTAGGGATACATCAAGCAGGAGGAAGAGCTTAGTGGGAGGGGGGGAGCCTCCCCCTCCCAATTCCACCCCAGCAAAATGCTCAGGACGCTGGGATCATGGCTGATGGGAGGGGGTGGTCAAGCCGGTGATTGGGCTGGAACGAGCAATGCTGCTCCCCCTCCCCCTCCTCCCAATATAGGTTGCTCTGGAATCCCCCCCCCCCAAGTTGCAAGGGCCCCTGGAAAGAAAAGAGGGGGGAGATGCCCTCTGGGTGCCCTTGGCATAACTTTGCATCCTTTAAGTTTTCAGTCACCGTCAGAGCGCCAGCCCTACCTCAAGGTGGTCCTGTGTGTCTAGGAGGGGGATGGGATGGGGGTGGGGGTGGGCTGAGTATGGCTCTCAGCACCAAAGGGCTCCAGAGGCCAAGGAGGAGCAGCCATGGGGTGGAATGGAGGGAGGTGGGCGCTGGAGAGCCTTGGCCAGAACTGCTGAAAAGAATCCCTTGCCTGCCCCCCCCCCCCACCGCCACTCTTGCCTGCCCCCCCCAACCCGCCCTGCCACCTTGGCTGGGAGCCTGCTCAGGCCATGGGCTGGCACCGTGCCAGCCGCGGGGGAGCTGCCCAGCCCCTCCCTCTGCAGTTAGGCCCAGAGGGCCATCGATCCAGGCTGTTAAGCTGATGATTGCTAGGCTGGCCCTGCTAAGTGCTGCTCTTGCTGCTCCTGCCTGGGTGAGATCCTGTCAATGGAGATGCTAATCCTGGCTGGAGAGGCCCTGAGGGAGAAGAAGGGAGGGCTGGCTCTGGGGGGGGGTTCCCTCCAGAGAAGCAGCCTGCCCCCACCCAGAGCCCCCCCACCCCATGACCCAAGTTAGCAGGCAGGCAGGCAGAGGCTGGAGGCTACTTCTGAGAAGTGGCTGTAGGATGGGGGGGGGAGGAGTTTCCCATTTCCCCAAGAGAGGGGTTTCCACCTTCCACTAGCCCCAAACCCGGGGATCCCTGTTCCTTCTTCCATGCTGCAGTGCAAGGACACTCTGTCCTGCTCATTCTCTCCTCCTTCCCCCCCCACCCCAGAAGGCCCACACACCCCTGTGGTGGTCACCTGACCTTCTATTCAGAAAGCCATTAAGAAAGGATTGTTTTTCTTTCTGTCAAACCAGGAAAAGATTCCTTTGCCATTCAACAGTTAATCGCCCTCCCATCAATGATGCCTTCAGAGCATAGCTGCTCCCCAGCCGCCCCACCCCCCACCCCCAGGAGAAGGAAAGACAAAACCAGCAGACCAGGGAGGTAAGTTGTGGGCCCAGCCCCAGGTGTGGTTCCCCATTCCTCCCCTCCCCTCTCCCAAGGCTAACCAGCAGGAAAGCAATGACATTGGAGGTCAAGGCCCAGGCAGGACTGGGTGGGGGGTGGGGCTGGGAGTTGATGAGCAGGCAACCCCCCCCTCCCAGGCTTTCACCTCTAGCCTCCCTCCCTCCCTTGCAGCAGCCTCCCTGGTCCCCCTCCTCCTCCCCCCCCCCACGGTATCCTCACAATTGCCCCATCAGGGAGGCCAGTCTGCCCAGAGAGTTTCCTGGTTCCGTGAGGCATCTGGCCAGGTCTCCCCAAGGCCTGGCCTTCCACCAGGATCATAGGATATCCTGCCGTTCCCCCAGAGGCGGGTCCCTAAGGGGCCCCTGGGCCTCTGGCTTGGCAGGTGGGCTAAAAATCAGGCATGGCAGGAGTCAGGTGCAGTGGTGAGTCCCAGTTGTTGCCAGGTAAGAGCTTAGCCCCCTCCAGGGTGCAGGGTGGCCCAGGGGAGGGAAGAGAGGGAGAGGTTGCTTGACTCAGCACTCCTGGGGCATGCCTGCCAAGGCCCAGCAGCTGGCTGAGCACAGCTGAGGTTGGCAGCGGATGGCGTGGGTGGAGGGGGGGGGAGAGAACAAGGCCCAGTCGTGCCTGGGCAGCAGGAGAGGGAGCCTCTCTCTTCTCCTGGGTGGGCTCCAAGCTGCCCGAGGCTGAGAAGAAGCCAAGGTGGCTGCTGTGGCCCAGCACGCCTCTCCTTTGCCAAGCGGCTGGCACCAGAAATAGCTGGCATCAGGGAAACCCCTCCCCCTCCCCACCGCCGAGAGCAGAGGGAGGGCACCCTTCCCAACAGGCAGCACCATACCTGTGGAATTCCCCCAACCCCACTCACTCTACTCATGGCTCCCAAAGAGGAACTCAAAAAGCAATAAAATAAAATGAGCAAAACGAGCTGCTTATATCCCACCCCGTGGTGCTTAAAGCTCTCTCTGGGTGGTCTGCAATTCATTTTTGCAGGCTACACATTGCACCTCTGCCACAGACACACACACCCCACCAGCAAGCAGAGTACTCAGATTACTATTGTCCTCCAGAGGAGGAAGGCCTGAGTGAACCTTCAGCCAGCTAGCTGAGCCCATTGGGATTGAATTTAGGTCACCATCAGAATCTTCACTGCAGGGCTGCAGTTTAACCCCTGTGCCACAGCAGGGCTCCTTCACTCAGTGCTCTTGGGGCATCCCTGGAAAAACCCAGCAGGTCCCTGAGCATAGCCATGGTTGACAACTGCTAGCTGATGCCACGAGCCACGGAAGCGGGGGGGGGCTGCCAGCCAGCTGGCCAGCCTGCGAAGTGTCAGTCGTGCCCATGTCTGTGAACGTGATTGACCCTGCATCCACATGTCCACAGATCCCTCTGCTCATGGTCAGGAGCTGGGACTTGATGACAGTCTCAACCACAATGCCAGCTTGCAGCAGAAAGTTGACAACAAGGAATGCAAACCTCTGTCTGAAGTCATGGCATTGCCCTGAGACCTCTTGGGCACAAGACCCTGTGGCCCTCCTCAGTGGGTCTCCCTCTGAGGTTCTGCCAGCAGGAAGCCATGCCATGAGCAGAGCAGATGTCCTCAGCAGGAAGGGGCCTGCTCAGAAGGAGAAAGCCGAGGAGCCAGCTGGGCTGGGTCTGGAGGAAGGTAGGTGGCTGGGTGTGCACGTGCGTGGTGGGCTTGGAGGCCAAGCCCCGTGAGGAACAGCTGAGGGAGCAGGCCCTGCTTAGTGGGGGGGCAGGCAGAGGAGGGTGGTCACTCATCCACCATTTGAAGGGACGTCTCCTGTAGCTCCAGAGGGCAGGAGGACCTGAAATGATGGGCTTAAATTACAGGCAAGGAGATTCATGCCTCAGCCTGACAGCGAGAGGGCTTTTAACAGATGAGCTGGATCTTCCTTCCGTGGAGATTCTTGAGCAGAGCTTGGGGGTGGGGGGGGGCAGCTCCTGTCCATGAGGATGTAGGAGGGGCTTTCCTTCTTTGCCAGAGGGAGGGGGGCTTGTAGTGCATGGCCGTTGGGGTGCCTTTCTGCCCCAACCTTCCATGAAGGCCCTCCACCCCATCCACTGGCAGCCGGCTGGCTTCCTTCCTTCCTTCCTTCCTTCCTTCCTTCCTTCCTTCCTTCCTTCCTTCCTTCCTTCCTTCCTTCCTTCCTTCCTTCCTTCCTTCCTTCCTTCCTTCCTTCCTTCCTTCCTTCCTGTGGTTTTTGATGTCCGGGAGGCGTGCTTTCATTCCCATTTTACAGAGAGAAAACTTAGGCTAAAAGAGAGTGACTCATCCACATCCTTCCATGGAACTTGGTCCTTCCGTCACTCTGATCCAGCCTCAGCAGGATGATGCCAACTCCCGCAGTCTCCAGGAAGACTTTGGACCAAGATCTCCTTCCCAGTTCCAGGCTGAGACTCAGCAGAGGGGCCTCCCCACAGCCACTGGGGGTCAGAGGCGGCCTCCCCTTGGCAAGACGCCCCACCTGCCCAGAGCGGCGCCGGGGGGGTCCCTACCCACTGGCCAGCCTGCCTCCTCTCCTTCTGCCTTCCTGGCGGCCTTGGCCTCCTGCTCCCTCTGCAGAGCCCCTCTGCTCTTGCTCCTCCGCCAGTCAATTCCAGGATGGAGGCAGTGGTGGGGCAGGGAGACCCCCCCAGCTTGTCATTGCCGAGCTAGGTTCCTGGGGGTCCTCAGGGCACCGCTGCCTGCATGCAGAAAGAGGGGGCCTCAGACAAGCATGAAATCGTGTCTCCCAGTAATCGATTGGGCGACGGCGGGGGGAACACACCACGTGCCAGCTGGCAGTGGGTATTTTTAAACCAGACTGGGGCGTTGGGAACCTTCCACTTTTGTTCTGAAAAATAGGAAGTTTCAGGGTTTTATTTGTGCTCAGTGAAGTGGAAACCCTGCCGCCGCCGCCGCTGCTGCTGCTGCTGCTGCTGCCTTCTTTCTCCCTCCCTGGAAGGACCATAAAAGGAGCAACCTGGGAGGGAGGGAGAGAGAGAGAGAGAGAGAGAGAGAGATTCTGAAAGAGCCAAGTTAACCCTTATTGGTGGTGGTGGTGGTGGGGGGCGGTGGCGCAGCACCTGGTGTGGCTCAGCAGTGCACCCCTTCCTAGAGAGCTGGGCTGGGTGTTGCAGGAGAACTCCAGGGTGTGGGGAGAACCTGGGGAAGAGGGAGGTCCAGGCCCCAGAACTCTGGCCTCCTCAGCACGTCCTCGTTGCGCTGTGCCCTGATCTTAATCTGTCTGCTACCACTGCCCAGCCATGGACCCTCTCTGGACTCACAAAGCTAGCTCTCTCTCTCTCTCTCTATCTCTCTCTCTCTCTCTCTCTGTGTGTGTGTGTGTGTGTGTGTGTAGGGTGAGGGGGGAAGCGGCATCCTTAACCAAACCCTTTCAGAAAGACCCAGTGTGTGGAAGTGGCTCTCCTAACTTTCTCTGAACACCAGGGACATATCAGAGGTCTCCTCCAAAGACCCAGGGGCCCTCCGGGGCCCTCTTCCTTGGGTATGCAGGCGGGGGTGGCAGGGAGGAGGGGAGAGGGAGAGGTTCGGAAGTCCAGGTTTTAGGACTAATTGATAAATTGAGGATTAACAAGTCACCGGGCCCAGATGGCATCCACCCAAGGGTTATTAGGGAACTGAGAAATGAAATTGCAGATCTCTTAACGGTTATATGCAACTTGTCTCTTAAAACGGCCACAGTGCCGGAGGACTGGAGGATAGCAGATGTCACACCAATTTTTAAAAAAGGAAGGAGGGGGACCCAGGAAACTACAGGCAGTTAGCCTTACATCTGTCCCAGGGAAGATGGTGGAAGGCCTCATCCAAGAGAAAATCTTAAAACACATAAAAGAACAAACCTTGCTGAGAGAAAATCAGCATGGCTTCTGTAAGGGTAAATCTTGTCTTACAAACCTTTTAGAATTTTTTGAAAAGGTCAACAGGCACGTGGATTGATTTGGGTGAACCGGTGGATATAGTCTATCTGGATTTTCAAAAGGCTTTTGACACAGTCCCTCACCAAAGGCTGCTGAGAAAATTGCATAGTCAGGGAATAAGAGGGCAGGTCCTCTTATGGATTGAGAACTGGTTGAGATCCCGGAAACAAAGAGTAGGTGTCAATGGGAAATTTTCACAATGGAGAGAAGTGAAAAGCGGTGTGCCCCAGGGCTCTGTCCTGGGACCAGTGCTTTTCAATCTGTTCATAAATGACCTGGAGACAGGGATAAGCAGTGAGGTGGACAAGTTTGCGGATGACACAAAACTTTTCCGTGTGGTAAAAACCAGAGAAGATTGTGAAGAGCTCCAGAAGGATCTCTCCAAACTGGGGGAGTGGGCTGAGAAATGGCAAATGCGTTTTAATGTAACCAAATGTAAAGTAATGCATATTGGGGCAAAAAATCCAAACTTCATCTATCAACTCATGGGCTCTGAGTTATCCGTGACGGATCAGGAAAGAGATCTTGGTGTGTTGGTGGACAGCACCACGAAGGTGTCTCCCCAATGTGTGGCAGCAGTGAAGAAGGCCAATTCCATGCTAGGGATAAGGGGATTGAAAATAAAACAGCCAACATTATAATGCCGTTATACAAAACAATAGTAAGGCCCCACCTGGAGTATTGTGTACAATTCTGGTCACCGCATCTCAAGAAAGACATAGTGGAACTGGAAAAGGTGCAGAAGAGAGCGACTAAAATGATTACTGGGCTGGGGCACCTCCCTTATGAGGAAAGGCTAAAACAATTGGGCCTCTTCAGTCTAGAAAAAAGGCGCTTGAGGGGGGATATGATTGAGACATACAAAATAATGCAGGGTATGAGTAAAGTGGATAGAGGGAAGCTCTTCTCCCTCTCTCAAAATACCAGAAGTAGGGGACATACACTCAAACTGAGTGCTGGGAGAGCAAGAACTGACAAAATAAAATATTTTTTTCACCCAGTGCGTTGTAAGTCTATGGAACTCCCTGCCACAGGATGTGGTGATGGCATCTGGCCTGGATGCCTTCAAAAGGGGATTGGACAGATTCCTAGAGGAAAAGTCCATCACGGGTTACAAACCATGATGGAGATGTGTAATCTCTAGGCTTTAAACCAGGGTACTTCAAGGGCCAGATGCAGGGGAGTGGTATCAGGAGACAGAGATCTAGTCTCATGCGCTCCCAAACACATCTGGTGGGGCCACTGTGAGATACAGGAAGATGGACTAGATGGGCCTTTGGCCTGATCCAGCATGGCTCTTCTTATGTTCTTATGACTCCAGGGGAGTGTCATGGGACCATGGCAGCACTCTGGGGCAGGAGGTGGCAGGGAAAGCCAAAAGGCCTAGGCCAAAGGGGCCCAAGCCAGAATCTGCTCTGGATGGCAGGGGCCACCCCCAGCTGCCTGCCTCTGTCCCTTGCTGGGGCAGCAGGGCCTTACATGCTCTCCAGGCAGCTTGGCTCCAGCAAGTGCAGGGGGCCGTTTTTGGGGCATGGGGCTGGGGGGTGGGGGCTCAGTTCAGCCAACCAAAGGAAGGGCCACCAGTGGGTGTTTTGGGGAGACTTCCCTGGGGCACCCTCTGTTGCTGCCAAGGGGAGGGGGAGGGCAAAGGAGCTTCCTGGCTCCTCCTGCTGCAAGCGGGACCTCCCAGAGGAAGCTTTTCCCACAGCAGGTAGTGGCTGCTGAACTGGCCTTCAAGGGCAGGAGGGACCCCCCCATGCAACCCCCAACTCAACCGCCTAGTGCCACCCGAGGACAAGGCAGGTGAAAAGACTCCCTGGGGTTGCTTCCTTGTGGCTGGGAGGGACCATTGGGCCCCCTGATCTGTGGGCTAGTGCTGCTCTGGAAGAAGGGAAGCCGCCTTCCGAGAATCCTGCCCCACACCCCCTGCTCCCTGTCTTCATTAGAGGGCCTGGGCCCAGCAGCACCTGGGGCCCCTCCTGCCTGCCTGCCTGCCTAAAACATCTGGATCCATGCCCAGGAGCAGAGACATGCCACGTGGGAGCCACCACTCCTGCAGCACAGCTGGGCACCCACACCACCTGATGGCCTCCCTCCATTGCCACTGTCCACCTCTTGGTGCCACAGAGAGGAGAGGAAGAAGATGCTCCAGCACCCCTGAAGGGGGGGGCAGGGAGCCACGGAGGAGGTGAAGTGGCTGCCTCACCCTGGCATCGGGGAGGCTCACTTGCCCGCCCGCCCGCCCGCCCGCCCGCCTGCCTGCTGCGGGAAGTGCCGAGTGCTGAAGAGGAGACAAAGGGGCAATCAGCAGTGAGTGGCACGGAGCTGGGTGTGAAGAGGCCATGATTGAGGAAGAGGCAGGCCTCCTTGAGGGGGCCTTGTAGCTTCATTAAGCAGCAGGAGGAGCAGGTGAGGAGGGGAAGGCAGGTAAGCCAGGAATGCAGGCAGCGGGGGGCGGGCGGTGAGAGCAAAGATCCTTCTGCCCGAGGCGCCGGAAAGACTGGCTGGCTGGCTGGCACTTAGGGGCCCACCCGGCCAGGGAGGCTGCCTGGCCCCTGGAGGGAAAGAGAAGCCCTGCTCCCCTGCAAGAGGACGTGGCTAGTCTGGGCGCCTTCCCTCCTGCCTCCTCCTGGGTCTGGGTTCAGATGAGCTCAGCCAGCGAAACACCACATCATCCCACCCCCACCCCCTGCCAGCTGGCTCACATCAGGACGGCCACGGGTGGGCCTTTCCCATGCCAGGTGATCCAACTCAGCTGCTAGCCAGGACTGTGTGCATGTCCAGAACCCCTCCCCCTCCCCCACCTGATTCCCCAGAGCCACTGTGCAGCCTTAGCCAGCCCTGTCGTGGCGGCTTCAGGCCCTCAGCCGTGGCCTCCAAGCAGCTGGGGGTGGGGTGGGGGTCTGTGCTAGGAGCCCCAGGACTGCTGCGGAAGGGGTGCCAGCCTTGGTGGCGGGGTGTGACTGGTGGCAGGTTCCTCCAGAGGCAAGCCACGTGGTCAGAGGCAGATGGATGGCCCAACCCATGTGGGGGGGACTGACAACCACCTGCTTGGGGGGGCAGTTGACATCCTGCCCAATTTCTCTCTCCACCCTTCACTCAAAAGGCAACCCATTCCAAGGGATGGCATTGGTTAATTAAACGGCCTTTTGATTCGATAGACAAATATTTCCCCATCAGGACTGACCCCAGCCGCCCTTCTTTGTCTCGGCAAACTGAGCATTCAGCAGCTAGTGCCACAATTGTGCTGGCTCCGGTGCTTTCCTGCTCCTCTGTAACCCTTCTTCCCCCGTGAGCCTCCCTCGGGCTGGAGGGGAGGCGAGGCTGCGGCAGGCAGGGGCGGCTGGAGCCTCTGCCGGCTGCCGAGGCCCAAAGGTGGCAGCTCTTGTGCCAAGTCAGCGCTTGCTCCCCAGGCAAACAGCAAAAGGGTGCCCTCATTAGCTCCTCTCTGGATGGATGTCTCCCCCCACCCCCCCCCCACTGGGCCCACACCTTCCTCTTCTCGATTCTGGAGCAGGGAAGCAAGATGCTGGAGCAATGGCACAGGAAGGAAGGAGGGAGGGATTCTGAGGAACAGGTGACGTCCAGGGCATCCATCGCATGGGAGCTCCAGCAGCTGGGTCTTAGTTCCGCTCAGGCCCCACTGGCTGTCCCGTGGGAGGGGAAGGGAGGCTGGCCAGGGACGGGGACCCAGTGAGGCAGGAATGGAAGGTGACCAGCACCATGATGGCCTGCAAGGAAATGGGCAGATCCTACGCAGGGTGTGCTCACACCACTGCTTCGGCAGGCAAGGCAGGCAGGCAGGCAGGCAGGCAGGGAGTAGCCCCTGGCCTGGACAGCAATGGACAGGCTAGGAATCACCTCAGGTCCCTTTCCCAATCCTGGCTCACTGGGTGCAAAGGCCATTCTTGGAAGCAGTTGGTGAGCCAGCCAATCTTGTGCTCCTGTGCTTCTCCGGCTACCGGTGGGGGCCTCCCCGGAGGGTCCTTTGTCACTCATGGAAGTAAGATAGGAAGGGAAGGGGAGATGAAGTAAAAACAGCCCTCACCTACAAAAATCTGGTGTGATATTAAGGATCGAGCCCAGCCCTGTCCCCAGGTGTTCCTTTCTCGTGTCCCCCCACACGCCACTGAGGCTAGGCCAGGGCTGCTCTGCCACCTCAGCTTCAGAGCCAGGGAGGGGGACACATTGACCAACTGTGCATCTCACCTGGGGAGTAGGGTGGGGAGAAGACAGATTAGTTTGTGGTTAATAATAACTGTGCCTCTTCAGGTCAGTCTTGACTTTGGGCGACTCTTTCCAGGGGTTTCTAGCTATTCAGAAATGGTTCGCCCTTCCTTCCCTCCTCCTGGGGTGGCCCTGGGACCACCGCCCTGCTTGCCCGAGGCCACCCAGGCTGCCTTTCCTCCTGCGAGGTGCTGTGGGGAGCAGAACGCCTGACTGTTGGCCCTCCAACCCACTGAGCTACTCAACCAAGTCATTTGGAACAGATTTGGCAGAAGACACACTGTGTTTATGGTTTTCACCCCATTTTTTACAATCGATTCCAAAGCCGGTTGTGTTCCAGAAGCAAGCCAATATTTGCCAACAGGGCCCAGGGCAATGCCACGGGAACAACACAGACGGCAGAGGCATCGCCACCACAGACAGTGGCCGGCAGTAGGTGGGCCTTCAATTTGGAGGGGGGGCATGTTTTCTCTTCCCCAGAGAGGATGGAGGCAAGTGAGGGGAGGAGAGTGGAAGGAGCAAGAAGCCTGAAGAAGCAGGCTGGATGTTTGTGAAAGCTCCTTGCCTTAGATGAAATCTGCCCATGCTCAAAGTGTCCCAGGGAGCTTCAGACTCTGTGTTAGTTGAGTAGATTAACCCAGCAGGTCAGAGCAGGGTTGCGGCTGGGAGAGAACACACGCACACACACACACTCTCTCTCTCTCTCATTCCCAGATGCCCCCAGCAAGCCTCCTGTGACCTTTTTCCTAGGGAGAAGGTGGCATCCCAGGAATGTGGGGTGAACACAGAGGTATTGCTCACACATCATTTTGCACATCAAATGCAGGAACAAGGCAGCCTTACAATGCCAAGGAAGCAGCAGGAGGAACCCAGAGACCTTTGGAAGCCAACTGAGGCCTCCCCTGGTCCCCTGGCTAGCTTGGATTTCTGTCCAGCCCAAAGCGGGAGGGGGGTGGGGTTGGTGGCAAAGGCCAAACCCTGGGAAAGGGTCCGTTCACAGAGATTCCTGTTCTTGGCACAGACACATTGAAGCCCCAGCTTGGGGGGGGGGTGTCACACAGGAGGCCCTCAGGGGGGGGTTCAATGCCCAACCTGGGCTCTGCCCCATTTCAGAAAATCCTGCTGTCCCCAAAGGCCTGTGGTGGTCGGGGAAGTAGCACTTGGCACCCTCGGTGGGCGGGCGGTGGAGGTGTGAATGCTGCTGCTGCTGCTGCTGCTGCTGCTGCTGGGTTCTCAGGCATGTCCTGCCGACAGAGCTGATTGTCAATGGTAATGTGTTAAGAAACTGATGGATGATTCTGAATGAGTGTTCAGTTTAAATTACCCCTTGTGTTGGGCTCCGATTCATGGCTAATTCATTAGATGCAATCCCTGCACAAAAATAAATAAATAAATAAAGACGCTGTTGAAGAGGGTGTTTTGCAAGGAGCTTCCCTCCTCCTCAAGCCCCAGCTCAAGGGGGGCGGGGGGCAGCTCTCCCCTCCCCCCTGAGACTCCTCACCCAGCAAGGACTGAATAGCCTCTGCTGATTCATATCAGAGGTAGGGGGTCCCGGTTGTGGGTAGGGTGACGATCAGGGCTTTTCAGCAATGGGGGGCTTTGATTAGTTATATCTCCTCCTCTCCACTTTTCCTCCAGTGAGGACAAGACCCTCTTCCTGGCTCCATTCCTGGTCCTCAAAGCAGCAGCACCCCCCCCCACACACACACACACTGCTAAGTAGGAGAGGCTGAGAGGGACTTCTCTAGTTAGTCGCCCCACACCCAGTGAGTGTTGCTCCCACTGATCTGTGGGTTTCAGCTCCCAGGCTGTGTGGCAGGTCTTAGGAGCCATCCTGGGCCAGATGGGACCTTCAGGGTGCCTCGAAAAGGTGACCTGCAAAGATGATGGAAGAGAAGGCCCCGGAGAGGAGGGGGCCACCACTCCCATCACACCAAAACCAGCTTTCAAACCTGGCTGCGGACATGAGCTTCTTAGGCAGGGCTGGAAAGGAACTGGGGTCGGGTGGGGGCTGGAAAGAAGGCAGAGGTGGGAAGACCTGACAAGGGCAGAGATGGGGAAAGAGGAAGGCAAGTCTTTATTTTCTCTTCAGAAGCACAAAAAAAAACCCCAATCATGTTTTAAAATTGGATCAAATGTTTAAGAGATTCAAAATAATTCATTTTTGGAACCATGGGCTGTGACTTCCTTGTTTAAAAAGTGGGAAAATGTGTGATACCTCTGGTTCCACATGCAGGACACCCTCGAGAGTTCAACTAAGCCTTTCCCTCTTCCTCTCTCTCTCTCTCTCTCTCTTTCTCTCTCTGTGTGTGTGTGTGTGTGTGTGTGTGTGTGTTGGGGGGGCAGAGGGGGCAAGCTCAGCTCTTGTGGGAGAGGAGTGCTCACACATGCCCTTTTCTGCTGTTTTTCTGGAAGTGAGCAATTCCCATGCCTGCTTGACCCCTGTGCCAGATGATGAAGAGCAGATTCCAGTTGACCTGACATCAGGCTGGGTGAAATGCTGCTTAATCAAAATTCCACCAGGTTAGGGATGCTGGAATTTCATTAGGGCTGGCCTGCCCTCCTGGCCTAACTGGGTGGCTGCCTCTCTGGGTTGGAGGAGGCTTAGAGCTGGCATCACTCAGGTCCTCTCTTACACTCTACTGTTCCAGACCCACCTTTAGGGGTTTATGGCCTTGGGTCTCAAAAGTCAATGGTCTGTTCTGCTTGTGGATTGCTTCAGGGGATGGGAGGGGGTGGGGCAGGTTGTTCCAACAGTGGAAGGGTTTTGGACCTTGTCCTAAAGCACTCCTGCTGGCGGATCTTGAGTTAGGAGGCCACTATGATTGTTTCCTTTAAGGTTGGTGGCTTCTCAGGGTCCTTCCAAATTGTCCAAAATGTAGAGACAGTTGATGGTTAGTAACAATAAAGAGCCTTGGGCATTATTCTGCCATTGCTAATCTATGCTTAGTAAGTATTCCTTTCCATTACAGTTAGAATACACTGATTACATAAGAAGAGCCATTATGCTGGATCAGGCCAAAGGCCCATCTAGTCCAACTTCCTGGATCTCACAGTGGCCCCACCAAATGCCTCTGTGAGTGCACAAGGCATCTTTGGTGTCAGTTCTGGAAGGAGTTGTAAATCTTCATAAAATTGGTCAATCTCAGAGTCTTCAGCACCGGTAGTTGGTGCATAAACTTGGATTACTGTGATGTTGAAAGGACTGCCTTGGAATCGTACCGAAATCATTCTATCATTTTTAGGTTGTATCCCAGCACTGCTTTTCCCACTCTTTTGTTGACTATGAGGGCAACTCCATTTCTTCTATGGCATTCTTGCCCACAGTAGTACATGTGTTAGTCATCTGAACTGAATTCACCCATTCCTGTCCATTTAAGTTCACTGATGCCCAAGATGTCAATGTTTATTCTTTCCATCTCACGTTTGACCACATCCAGCTTGCCCTGGTTCATAGATCTCACATTCCAGGTTCCTATGCAGCATATTTCTTTGCAGCATTGGACTTTCCTTTCTCTTCCAGGCACGTCTGCAGCTGAGCGTTCTTTCAGCTTTGGCCCAGCCACTTCATTAGCTCTGGAGTTACTTGTCCTTGTCCTCCGCTCTTCTTCAGTAGCATGTTGGATGCCTTCCAACCTGAGGGGCTCATCTTCCAGCGTCACATTCTGGGCAGGGGCCTGGGCACGGAGAGAGCGGCCCTGAACGTCGTTTCCAGACGGGCAGGCTGTATCCCAGTAAGTAAGCGATCCTCACAAGCACTGGGAGAAAGGGGTCCTTCGGGAAACCCGCTCCTCCCCGCCGGCCTCCACCCCCACTTGTCCGGGGTGGGGTTTGTGCCGTGCCTCCCTCTCCTTCTGAAGGGCGTCGCCAGAGCCCTGAACCACATGCGTGCGGCGGCAGGGCGGGGGCCGCCAGGAGGTCGTCGGAATGCCTGGGGTTGGGTGCAAAGGCATAAGGCACAGCCCAGCATCCCTCCCGGAGGGGGTCGGTGTCCCTGCAGGTAGCCCCCGCCCCCGCTGCGCAAAAGGGCCTGCTTTGGAGATCACCTGCCGCCCAACAACATCCCATAGACCCCTCTCCCCACTTTTGAGGCCTTCTGCCAAAGGGACCCCATTTCCGGCCGCCGTGCTTCCCTGTTTTCTTTCCCGCCCCATTGTTGTTTTTTCTTCCCACTTTTTACAGAGGTACCTATTTATCTACTGTACTTGCATTTACATGCTTTCAAACTGCTAGGCTGGCAGGAGCTGGGGGTTAACAGCGGGAGCTCGCTCCACTGCAGGGCACCCGGATTCGAACGGCCCAGCTGCTGACTTTGCAGCCAACAGTTTTCGGAGCCTTAGTCTGCTGAGCCACCACGCCCCTGTAGGCATTGCCACCAGATCGGTGGGTCTCCGAACTTGCCCCTTCCCTCCCCCCGAACCCTCAGGCTTCCCGGTCTACTCCTCCGAGCCCTACAGCCCCGACGGGGTTGGGGGTAGGGGGTGGGTGGCGGAGGTCGGGGCAGCCGGGGGCTTTTGTGCCTTCTATGGGGCGGGTGAAGGGGTGGGAGAGTGGTGGTCTGGAGGGTCAGGGCAGCTTCCCGCCATGCCTGCTAGCGAAGGCTGGGCCAGGCGAGGCCGGTTCTTTCAGGCAGGCAGGCAGGCAGGCAGGCGCCTCCGCCGCCTCCGCCGCCCTGCCAGGTTCTGCCGGCTCCCGGATTTCTATGACAACGGCAGTTCCTGCACGGAGAGAAAACAAAAAGCAGGTGCTGGAAGGCCACCCACCCACGGGGCCCGCCCCCCCTGCCTGCCTGGCACACTCTCAGAGGAAGGGGACAAGGAGGAAGAGGAAGCCGGGGTGGCTGAGCCCTAGGGTGGCACATTTATCCGCTTGTGTCTTCCTTTGCGCACGTGTCTGATGTCTCCCTGGCCCATCTCGTGGCATGCCACCACTCTGGACAGCATGTGTGTGTGTGTGTGTGTGTGTCGTTACAGTCGTGACCGATTCTTCCTGACTCCACGTCCATGGAATTTTCTTGGCAGGAATCCTGGAGTGGTTTGCCAGTTCCTACTCCAGGTGCCTACAGCACCTGGTATTCCCTGGTGGTCTCCCATCCAAGTACTAACCAGGGCCGACCCTGCTTAGCTTCCGAAATCAGGCGAGATCGGATGTGCTTAGGGCATCTAGGCAGCTCCTTGGACAGCATACAGTACCACAAAATGTGCACATAAAAGTAAAAGCAGCAAAGGGAAAGGGAGAAAGCCACCCTGGTTAGCCCACCTGCATCACAAACACAAGAGAGCGACAACAATAAGGCCAAGTTAAGCAAGAAAAAGAATTGCACAATCAAGGAATGAAACAGGGATAAGGTTCCCCACAGCCCGGCTGAAGAGCAAAGCTTTTCTTTGCCTTCTATACCCTGGGGGCTGGGGCTGGGGCTGGGGCTGGGGTGGTGCTCCTGCATCTCCACTGGAAGAGTGGGCTCCATCCTGGAACCGGGGGTGGGGGCACTGAGAAGGCCTGGTGGGTGCTGGCTCTAGGCCTGGCTCAGGTGGGCCACCCATGGCACCAGGGACTGGGAGCTGCCGGAGTGAAAGGCCCTCCTCTGCCCGGTAGCGAGGTCTCCAGCTGCTGGGGGCTTTCCTTGCCAACATCAGCCCCACCCCCCACCCCAGACTTGGCGCAGGCGCATATACTGGCAGCCAGGGGAAAGGAGACAGGACAGACACAGCCCTATTCCGGTCTCCCCAATACAAACCTGGCCGCTGTATTTTGTACCTGCTGCCACTTCCGAAGGGCAGCCACCCCACCCCCACCCCATCCCACCTACTCACAAGCAGAAGGTGCAGAAGGTGCAGAAGAGAGCGACTAAAATGATTACTGGGCTGGGGCACCTCCCTTATGAAGAAAGGCTAAAACAATTGGGCCTCTTTAGTCTGGAAAAAAGGCGCTTGAGGGGGATATGATTGAGACATACAAAATAATGCAGGGTATGAGTAAAGTGGATAGAGGGAAGCTCTTCTCCCTCTCTCAAAATACCAGAACTAGGGGACATACACTCAAATTGAGTGCTGGGAGAGTAAGAACTGACAAAAGAAAATATTTTTTCACCCAGCGCGTTGTAAGTCTATGGAACTCCCTGCCACAGGATGTGGTGATGGCATCTGGCCTGGGTGCCTTCAAAAGGGGATTGGACAGATTCCTAGAGGAAAAGTCGCCCAGAGTTCCCGTTGGGAAGATGGGCGGGATATAAATTCAATAATAAATAAATAAATAAATAAATAAGTCCATCACGGGTTACAAACCATAATGGAGATGTGTAATCTCTAGGCTTTAAACCAGGGTACTTCAAGGGCCAGATGCAGGGGAGTGGTATCAGGAGACAGATATCTAGTCTCATGCGCTCCCAAACGCATCTGGTGGAGCCGCTGTGAGATACAGGAAGCTGGACTAGATGGGCCTTTGGCCTGATCCAGCATGGCTCTTCTTATGTTCTTATGTTCTAAGCACTGCAACAGTCAATCCTGGAGCTTGCCAGCATTTAGACCAGAGTCATTCAGGGATTCTGTAGAGACAGGCGTGATGCATGAAATATGCTGAAGCTGACCTGACCACAGACCTGGCCACGTCTGAAGCTGGATTCTCCCTTGAGAGGGCTGAGTCCAGAAGCACCTAATCCTGGTCGCTTCAAGGGCAGGTGCCACGCCTGGTGGTCCCAGTGGGACTCAGGGAGTGTCAGAGCTGACGGGCCATTGGAACCTAGCCTGAGTCTAACAGAGACCCCCCTCATTCCTCTACTCGCCCTGATAGAGATGATTATTCAATATACTTTATATTTTATAAGCTGTCATTGTAGATAAAATGGCAGTGTTTCTGTCCCTTTATTAATTCACTCTATGTCCTTTGATTCACCTCTCCCCTTCACGAAACTGTTGCACAAAGCACTACACTGTTTCCCCAAAGGCTGTCCTGTGAGATAAACAGGCCATAAAACTACCGGACAACACTTATCTGTGAGAAGGTCTCCAGAACAATGGGGCCCCTGCGCGAGATAAGCAGACATCCACGCATCGATTTATCGATACGGGGCTGTCAAACGCTTTCTGGGAAAGAGCGAAGTCTTCCAGGAACTACATGATAGGGGGCGCTGGAGAACAAGATTAATAGCGTCCGCTGTGTGTTTCCTTCGATAAGTGGGTGTTAACGGGGTGCTAACAATGTGCAAACTACGTATCCTTTGAAGTTTTCTTTGTTCTTTGTGGGCGTTCTACAGCGCCCAGATGTATCCTTGTTTTTTTCCTGATAAAGAAGGGGTGTTGGCGAATGTATCCTATAAAGACTGTAATTCGGCCGGGTGTCATTGCTGCAGCAAAATTAAAGTTTTTCTCCGTTCCTTTGATCCTTGGCGTGTCTTTTCAACCCTCGGCTCGCGTAATAGCGGCAAAGGTAATCCTGGGTGAGGCTTTCATCTGGGGGCTCATCCGGGATTGCCCTCCCTTTTTGGGGCGAGGGGCCAAGCCAAGCGACGCCGAACAGCCAGCGGTGGACGAAGAGCTCCGCTGCACACCTTTCCACTTGAAAAGGGGAATTTTTCATTCAACGTGGTGGCGGAGACGGTTTCGCTCGGGGAGAAAAACTCTGGCCAGACGAACCTCTTGGGAAATTTGGTAAGATATGGGACCGGTCCAGAGGGGGAACAGAAATTGTTTCTAGTTTCGGGGTTGAGCCCCTAGTGTGTTAAAGAGTAACAGAACGACGGTTCTGGGTTTTTGGGGAGGAGAAGGGCAGTGCGTGCTCTAACATCCCATGTGAAATAAGTGAATATTGTTTGGTGTGGGCAGCGGGAAGGAGCTCTCAGCTGTCAAAGTAGACTAGCGGAAAAAAGGTTTTTAATAGGCAGGGGGAACCAGAATAGATTGGGAGGTGGTTTTGAAATGTGGGTGATTTGTGTGGCCACTGACCCAGTGAATGAGTGAGAGTGTGGAAGGCTGGGGTGTAGATGCCCTTTGGCCGAGCAAGTCCGGGTTACGCATTTCCTGTCACAGGCGACTGTCCAGGTCGTAGCCAGAATCGAGTGGTGTGTGTATGAAAATTGTGTGAAGAGTTTAGGAGCGGGTCCAGTGGCTTTGTGTGGGAGAAATATAGGAAAACAGCTTAAATAAAATTATCAAAAATCATGGGGCAGAACTCCAGTAAACCTACAACTCCATTAGAGTGTTTCCTTTTGAACTGGCATGCAGCCATCAAAAACTATGATTTTGGGATCAAGATGAAGAGGGAAAGGATGGAGATTTTATGTCAAATTGAATGGCCCATAATGCAAGTAGATTGGCCAGCTCAAGGGACCTTCAATGAGAGCATCATCAGGCAACTGTGGTTAAAAATTCTTAAGAACTGCCCCGAACACATTCCCTATATTGAGGTTTGGAAAGGAAATGTGAAGAAAAATCCCTCATGGATCCAATTTTGTAGAGAGTTGCCACCACAGGCCAAATTGTTGGCTTTGAAGAAAAAGGAGGCAGCCTTAGAAAGCCGTCCTGAAGATTATGATGTCTTCACCCCACCACCTCCTTATCTTGCGGCCATCCCTCCAGGGAATCCAGCGGTCCTCCCTGCAGTATTACCTCCTCCAGGTCCAGCACCCGCTTCCCCTCCAAAAGATGGTAATCTCCCCACACCAAAAGATCTTTCGCAGCTAGGACCGTCTGGCAAACTTCCAAAAGATGAACAAGAGACAGGGAAAGGGACCCCCAAGAGAGATGAGGAAGAGGAAGAAGAGGAGAGTGAGGAGGAATTCCGTCATAGGATAAAAGGAAATATTGAATGGGGAGAAGCGGACCATCAAAGAGTGGCCGAATTAATTAAGAAATACCGGGAATCAGTGATGGGAGTAAGAAATTTTGCATTAGAAGCGGCAGGAGAGCGAAATTGGGTAAAGAGACAGCGATATCTCTTAAGGGCATACGATGCAGCAAGGAGACATGAGGAATTTCCTGAAAATAAGAGGATTGAGGAACAGGCAAAGGTCATGCCTCTAAGGTGAGTCTACGATCCTTTGCCCCAAAATCAGCAGGGTCCCCGTACATATTCGATGCAACACGTCCCGTTTACCTCAAGTGACATCATAAATTGGAAAAATACACTTCCAAGTTTAGAAGACCCTGATAAAAATTTCGAGACTATGTCTAGTATTTTTAACGTGTACATGCCCACTTTTGAAGATGTGCAGCACCTAGTGAGAGGGTTATTTAATTCAGAGGAAACGCGGAAGATTTTCGAGGAGGCTAGAAAATCTCGTATAGCAGCAGGAGATACCCCTGCCCAAGCAGAAGCAGCTGTCCTGACAACTACGGCACCTGATTGGGACTATAATGCAGATGCAGGACGCACTGCTTTGAGAAATTACCACACAGCAATACTTCAGGGCATTAGGGCAGCTGGCAGGAAGAAAATTAATATGTCAAAGGTAAGTGACGTGGTTCAAAAGCAAGATGAATCTCCAGGGGTTTTTCTGGATAGATTGTATCAGGCATTTAGAAGATACACTCCCATTAACCCTGAGGATCCTGGAATGGAGAATATTGTGAAAACTGTTTTTGTGGCTCAGTCTGCTCCAGATATTCGAAAAAGAATTCAAAAGGAGGCCAATTTTATGGGCCAAACATTGCAGTGGATGCTCCAATTGGCGCAAACAAAATTTAATAATAGGGAAGAAGATCAAAGTTGTCCAAAAAGTAAAGGACAAGCCAAGAAAGTGATGGCTTTAAATCAGGTCCCCGAGCCTCGCAACTTTAGTGCCCCAGGGAACCAGCGAGGGCCACTGTTAAAAAATCAATGTGCACTATGTGGGCAGACTGGGCATTGGCGTAAGGACTGTTTCAGGAACCCCGAAAACCAGAGGCGAGGAGGCTTTAATCAAGGTCCACGCCGTCCCTGGCAGCCACCAGCTTTTGAAAGATATTCAGCGCCAGGTCCCTTTAATTTCCAACAACAGAGGAATCCCCAGGTTAATCAAGGACAAGGCGGTCAGTTTCAGCCTGCGGGTCAAAATCAAGCACAGTCAGCTCAGGCTCAGCAAGTAGCCCAGAGAGGGCAGGGTCCAGCCTGGACCCCACCATACCAGAACATGATGGTTCTGGAAGAAGATATCCCCTATTGAAAAGGACAGGGCTTTTGTTCTCGCAAGCTCTTGGTCAGTGTTCAAACCGGGAACGAATCTGTCAAATTTCTTGTGGATACGGGAGCCAGCCATTCAGTGATTCCTCAGCTTGTCAAGCCTATAGACAAGACTCTTTCAATTAGTGTTCTCATCTCTCACAATTCAGGAGAATAGGAGGAAACAATGTTAGCCTGGTAATTAGTGATACACACCCCTCTGTCCAAGTGTATGGCTTTGGAATTGATGGGCCTGGTAAAGATCCAGTTACCTACTTAACATTTACGTGTACAGAAGTAAGGGATGGAGTGAAGAAAAGCCATTCCTGGTCAGTGGAAACTGCAGTGGAAAAATTAAAGGAGAATCCTTATGAAGTTTCTCAACAGGCCAAAAATTTGTTTTTGGAAATGGCCCAGTCAATAGCCACAGAATTAGGAGTCACAAACTGTTATGTTTGTGGGGGGACAAATTATGGTGAGTACTGGCCTTGGGAAGCAATGGAGATTTCTCCACAATTGTATAATAACATGTCAAAAATTGGCAATGTCACCAAGAGCACTCAGTCTCAGAACATGATATGGACTATCACATCTCATTTAGTGGGTCGGGTCTGCTTTTCCCAAAATGGTTCCATTCCTGTGGGCTACTTAACCTGCATAGGGACCTGGGAAAATGGTACCTGGTCCTCACCATCCCATGCTCCACAACCAGAGAAGTTTAATACCACCTTTCTGTCATATTTATATTCAGCATCTTTGGAGCAGTGGAAGTCCCCTATGAACATGTATTGGGTCTGTGGAAATATGGCTTATGAATATTTGCCTCATTCATGGTCAGGTTCATGTGTGCTGGGATTCATAAAACCATCATTCTTTTTAGTCCCAATACAAACACAGCAATATTTGGCTGCCCCAGTCTATGGTCCTTTAAACAGGAGAAAACGTGATGACAGTCCATTTGCAGGGTTTTCATATAAGAACCCAGAGGAATATGAAGGAGATGTATGGGACTCACAGACAATTGTTTGTGTTTATGGTCCAGCCACTTGGGCTCAAGATGGTTCATGGGGATACAGAACCCCTATTTACATGCTTAATAGAATAATTCGATTGCAAGCGGTTTTGGATTTGGCGGGCCAGCACATCACCACAGCGCTTACTGCTATAGCAGAGGTGACAGATCAATTAAGAACAGCTGTTTATCAAAACAGGCTCGCTCTTGATTACCTTCTGGCTTCTGAGAATGGAGTATGTGGAAAATTTAATTTAACAAACTGCTGTTTGAAAATTGACCCCCGTGGGTAAGGTTGTGACCCAGCTTGCCACGGAAATCAAACAGTTAACTTTCAATCCGACGCAGGAGTGGAAGGGTATGCAGTGGCAGTGGTTAAATGATTTCATGCCACAAACTTGGATGAAAACATTAGCAAGTTTATTGATTGCCCCTTTATGTCTTCTTTTATTTGCCTTGATATGTATTCCTTGTTTGTTGCGATTCGTGCAGTCGACTGTTTCAAAGGTAGTAGAGAAGACAACTTCTCCCAAGTTGATTGCAGTCCTGCAGGATTATGAGGCTCTACAAAGGGACGACTCTGAATGAGTGTCCTAACAGAAGAGGAGGGGTGTTGCAATCCGGATGAAGGTTTAGATGAAGCCTGGCCAGCAGGCGCCACCCAAATGAGAGTCGGGAACGATCGTTGTAGTACAGACTGGGAGAGCTCTGAAGAAGCCAGATGATCTGACTCTCCTCGGCACCAACCAGCGCTTTATTTATTCATTACAGTAGATACATTCCATCACCTACATGAACTCCTACATAACTGTTGCTCTGCGCATGTGTCAGGCTTAAGCTAATCATGTGTGTATACTTGTCAGTCTATGATTGGTCTCATGTTGTATGCTTGCGTGTCGCTGTGTGGAATAATCATCCTCGCGCCTGCGCCATTCTTATCGGTCTGACGATGCATTGTATCTTCAGGTGCAAGCAGGTGGATGCGTGGGTATTAAGGCCAGCATAGTGTATGGTTATATATTAACTAGTTGTAGGCAATTACAGAACATAGCTGCATTTTAAGCAGGTGTAGGCTTTTCTATATTTGTCCTATAATGACAGGCTAGCTAAATATATCTTATCAGGGCCTTTAGAGGCACCCCCACATGTCCCCTTTCTAAATTATTAGATTTGATTTTGATTTGGTTGAGTTAACAGAAGGGAAGACACAAGCAGTAGGTCGATAAACAGCATGAAAATTAGGGTCATTAGGGTGTAGGTCCGGAGAAACTTCATCGGGGTCTGTACTACTAACAGGAAGATATCGTGTTGACACGGAGACCGCAAGGGCGCTGCGGTTTGACTCTACTCTTGACACGCAGGATCTCAATGTGGCAATGAGGGAGGGGATGCATTGAACAAAACAACACAAGCTAACACAAAACAGATCCTATTACCATAAAGGAAGAAATAATCATTTCCCGAAAGGGGATAGCTTCGGGGCTAGTTGTGTTAATTCCCTCAAAAAGGGTAGATTGGTGTATGTTTTGTAGCAGAGCTACTACCAAATCAGGAACACTACGAGGCTTGGGCAAAAATGACATGGAGGCTACTGATATGGGAGGCTCATGGGTGAGAGAAATTTGCTTCCCATGAAATTCAAACATATATTGTGCATGTTTAAGCCATGTGTTAGGCAGTGAAAATTCCTGCATAGTCTCTATTGTGCCTGCATTTGTGATATTATGATCTGCCGATGCTATCATTGTGCCCAAGAAAAAAAGGAGGAAACCCAGCATGCTGAATTTGAATCGTCAGCAGGTGCAGGTTCAGGTGGCGTTGGTGTGTTACGCCAAGGTCTGACACAACGGGTCGAAATCCAACTGCTCTTGAGATCTGAAATGAAACTCAACAAGAGTGTGTGAGGAATCTTTGAGAAAACTCAAATGATTAATAGTAAATAAAACCTTAGAAATAACAACAGGTATATCTGTTGGAGGGAACCCCTTCCCTTCCGTTTGTTTAGCAAGCAGCTGTCAACAAAGTAAGGTACCGTTCAGGTCTGAAGAGCTTCCTGCAACTGAAGGAAAAGAGACATTAGATCTTGTACATCAGGAAACTGAAACAAAAGGCGATACACATACTGTGTATCAACAATGAGATTAAAGGTAGTGTCAGAAAAAATGTTGAAAGGCCAAAATCACTGCAGCAAGTTCCACACGTCAAGCAGAGCATTGGTCGGTCGTAAAAACCGGATGCCAATCCCCATTCTGGTCCTGATACGTGAGAACTCCTTTTGTTTTAGTGCCTTCTGTAAAAATAGTGGGAGCATCTGAAGGAGGGTGAAGACGTCTTGTTAAAACAATAGTCGCCGAAGGAATTGTAGCAAGAAGAGTGAGGCGTGGATCCTTTGGGGGGTTGAAAATGTATTTGCCAGAGAAGCCATCCAATGTCACTTGAAAGTCCAATGAGGTGGCATGTACATGCTCTAGCTGATCCCATGTAAGAGAAGTGTAGAGAGCCTGTGTTGGAAATGATCAGGAGAGTCACAGCGGAAGCATCGAGAGGGGTTTGCCCCTGTTTGAGCCCATGCACCTTTTGGTGGTCCGGCAGAGCTGTGGGAACGGATTACATTAGGCTCTAACTCCGCCGCTGCTGACATCACCTGAAGCTTATGCTCAAGGGTGCCTACGTTTTGACAGATACGAAGCATCTCAGAAAGGGGTGTCATAGCCCTCTTGCAATCTGCATCAGCATTTTCAAAAGCCAATTGCCCTATTACAAGAGAGCGTGCTTCCAGGTTCTTAATTTGCCGTTCAGCTGCAGTAAGAAGACGGCTGACAAAGGTTGCATAATCTTCCTTAGCCCCCTGCCTGATGGCTGAGAATGCTCCATCCTGATCTTGCCGGCTAGGCACCCGAATCAAAGCCTTGAAAGCCAGATTTCCAACTTCTCTTAAAACTGCATCACTCAGGGTCAGCTGTTTGTCAAGGGTCTGATAGTCGCCCGTGCCAGCATACTGCTCTGTAGAGATAGGATCTGGGGGTCTCTCTGCACCTTCAGCAAGGGTAATGAGAGCAGTCGCATGAGCTTGCTTATTTCGAGCGCTCAACTGTGCAGCCAAATCTCGGAAACTCTGAGCCCAAATTTGATAATCCGCTGGAGTAAGCACTGCCTGGCACATCAACCGCCAATCATAAGGGAGTAAACCCGCTTCCACAATAGTATGTAAAAGAGTTCTTGTATAGGGAGCATGCAACCCATTCATCTTTACACTTTCCATTAACTGCTTGACTATTTTCATATCAACTGGCTGATATTTTGGCCGAGCTCCCTCCACACGTAACACAGGAAAAGCCAAAACAGGGTGAGTGACACACAATTCAGGGTTGGAAGCTATTGCTTCTGAAACAGGGGAGCAATATTGGCGTGTTGCACTCTCAACAGAAGCCAAACCCATGAGGGGTGGGTTTGCAACCGCAGAAGCAGCTACTGTGCGGCAAGGGGGTGCTGAGGGTGAATTTTCGGGCACCTCCGCTTCGGGCTCCTCTGCTTTGTTTAAAGGCGGCCCCTTTTCCCGCTCATATGCCGGCGGTGCCGTGGCGGGCAGCGGTGGATAAATCACCGGGACAGGTGGAGGCAAAATTTGTGGCAAGGGGAACTGAGGAGTTTGCTGAGCAAATAAAATATTAGCCGGTGTGAGTCCCGTTAGTGCAGTGCGAACTTTGCACCATGCATACAAAGTAGACAAAGAGACTTTCGAGTGACCTTGAAAGCAAGTCCCAATCTTCACCCAGTCTTGCAAGGAAAATGTGCCTTGTACTGGGACCCAGGGGCAAACGTCGTGAATTGCCAATACCAATTCAGTGACATCATCTTTTGAAATAGAGTGCCCCTCTTTTGTTACCAGTTCATAGAGTTCATCAGCATAGCGCTGCTGAGGTGCCGAAAGCTTAGAGCCCATGGTTAGTTGGTTCAACCGGGCTTAAGGCAAGGGAGAACGCTCACCTGGTGAGGCTGCAGCTAGGGGACCAAATGGTCGGGTGAGGTTCTGAGGTGTTCCACAAGTATCACGTCGGGGTCACCACATGTTGCAATCCGGATGAAGGTTTAGATGAAGCCTGGCCAGCAGGCGCCACCCAAATGAGAGTCGGGAACGATCGTTGTAGTACAGACTGGGAGAGCTCTGAAGAAGCCAGATGATCTGACTCTCCTCGGCACCAACCAGCGCTTTATTTATTCATTACAGTAGATACATTCCATCACCTACATGAACTCCTACATAACTGTTGCTCTGCGCATGTGTCAGGCTTAAGCTAATCATGTGTGTATACTTGTCAGTCTATGATTGGTCTCATGTTGTATGCTTGCGTGTCGCTGTGTGGAATAATCATCCTCGCGCCTGCGCCATTCTTATCGGTCTGACGATGCATTGTATCTTCAGGTGCAAGCAGGTGGATGCGTGGGTATTAAGGCCAGCATAGTGTATGGTTATATATTAACTAGTTGTAGGCAATTACAGAACATAGCTGCATTTTAAGCAGGTGTAGGCTTTTCTATATTTGTCCTATAATGACAGGCTAGCTAAATATATCTTATCAGGGCCTTTAGAGGCACCCCCACAGAGGGGATGATAGGGATTATTATTCAATATACTTTATATTTTATAAGCTGTCACTGTAGATAAAATGGCAGTATTTCTGTTCCTTTATTCACTCTCTCTATGTCCCTTGATTCACCTCTCCCCTTCACAAAACTGTTGCACAAAGCACTACACTGTCACCCCCAAGCCTGTCCTGTGAGATAAACAGGGCAGAAACTAACGGACAAACACTTATCTGTGGGAAGGTCTCCAGGACAATGGGGCCCCTGCGCTAGATAGCCAGACATCCGTGCATCGATACACAGCTGTCAAAGCGCTTTCCGGAAAAAGAGCGAAGCGCTCCGGGAATTGCAATGGCAGGGGGCGCTGAAGAACAAGATTAATCACGTCCGCTGTATGTTTCCCTTGTCAAGTGGGTGATAAGTGGGTGTTAACGGGGTGCTAACAATGTGCAAACTGTGTATCTTTTGAAGTTTCTTTTGTCCTTTGTGGGCGTTCTACTGCGCCCAGATGTATCCTTGTTTTTTTGCTGATAAGAAGGGGTGTTGACGAATGTTTTCCTATAAAGACTGTAAAGGTTTTCTTGCTCTTGGCCCCAGTTTCCCGACGCAAGTCGGCTGGGTGCCATTGCTGCAGCAAATTAAAGTTTTTCTCCGTTCCTTTGATCCTTGGCGTGTCTTTTCAACCCTCGGCTCCCGTAATAGCGGCACAGGTAATCCTGGGTGAGGCTTTCATCACACACACCCCCCACACACATGGACCTCCATCTCTCCCATGGAATGTTCTGGCTAATGTCAGCAGAAGGACCAAGGCATCAGCCAGCACAGGAGGGTGCAGCCCCCTCCCTCCCCTCCCCCCTCGCTGATTCTTTCTTGCAGACACTGTCCTGTGCCATGTTTGGGGCACGTTGAGGCATGTTCTCACACGCAAGTCTGCTGCTGGAGTCCTACAAACACAGAATGAAGCAGCTTCTCCAGGGGAGAATAGGCAAGAGGGAGGGGGCTGAACATGCCCAGGTAGATTTATCCAGCAAAGGGTCTTGGAGCCCTTTGGGGGGGGGGAGTGCAAAACGAGGCTTGCCAGGCAGAGGAAAGAGTGGGCCCCCTCTCCTGGGCAAAGCATCCCCTGTCACCCACACATGTCTCAAATGCTTTCCTTGCAGCTCCTGTGAAAGGGCTGCAGCCTGAAAGACTGGAGAAGTTGCTCTTTGGAAAGGTTTTTCCTAGTGGTGCTGGGAGAGAGATGTGTGTGTGTGTGTGTGTGTGTGTGTGTGTGTGTGTGTGTGTGAGAGAGAGAGAGAGAGAGAGAGAGAGAGAGAGAGAGAGAGCTCTGCCGGCACACACACCCCTCCTATGGCTGCCCAGTTCGAGGCTCCTTTCTCCCCAGAGGTGGAGGGGCACGGGCACCAGGGCAGCTGCACCTGTTGAGGTGGCACCATGGCTTGATTCTTCCCTTTTTCCTGTGGTTTCCAAAAAGACAGAAAGAAATAAAAGCTGCTTTCATTTCATCGACCAGTTTCCCCACACACACACACACACAAAGTGGGCAAGCAAGCAAAGCAACAGAAGGCTATCATAGAAGCATCCCGGGGGCGGGCGGGGGGGGGGTCCCTTGGAAGGAAGGAAACCTCTCCCTCTCTCCACACAAACACCCCCATCTCTCTCATGCGTGGGATTCTGGGTGGAGGACAGAATGCCCTGGTCTCTCACTCTATCAACAAGATTGAACTGGAAGGACCCCTCACCCCCTCACACACACACCCAGCCTGACTGTGAGCTCAGGGGCTGCCAGGAGGAGAAGTATGTATGCGTGTGTGGGGGGCTTTTCTCTGAAGGACTGGCTGGCTTCCTTGACTTATTCCACAGCCCTTGTCCTTGCTGGGAGCCTGATGCCTTTCCCTCTCCCTCTTCTGAACATGCAAAGGTCAGAACAGCCCCGGAGCTGGCCCTGCATGAAGCCTCCTCCTTCTCCTCCTCCCCCCCTGCTTTTCCCAGAGTGGCCGGCCAACTGCCGCTGGGAGGCCTGGTGGCCAGAGCAGAGATGGACAGGGCCGCTGGGCGCTCCTGGTCATGCGCTCCACCGCCACAGAGAGAGGCAGCAACCCCCCACCCCCGCCTCAGAGACTGGAGGATTGCCACGCTGAGACCAAGGCTGACCCTTGTTCATGTGCAGGGTCTCCTTTGGCATTTCAGTGCCCTAGTTCCAAGAGATCCTTTTGCTCTGAAGAAACCATTTTGAGTCAAAAACCCCTCGGTCATTCTCCAACAGAGCTGCCCACCTCACCGCTAGCCATTGCCTCCCATCCTTCCTGAGAGGGCCTGGAGGCACCTTGACAGGGTGGGGGCTGCTCTGGCTGCCTTCTCTCCCACCCCCCACCCCACCCCCGCAGTTTACTTGGGCCTCCTCAAGGAGCCAGGCAGCTTGCAGGGCTCCTGGGTCCTCCTGACTGCCATTGGTTGTCTTCCCAGCAGGAAAGGGTGTGCGTTCCTCTTGGCCAGCTGTATATGGGGTGCCCACACACCGCCCCCCCCTCCCCAACAGGCCTGGGTCTTGCAGGCCCATGACCTAAATCTGGGTCAGGAGCCCTGCCAAGAATCGCAGCTCTGGCAGGGAGAGAAGCCCCGCTGGCTGAAGGCCTCTCTGCAGTTCCCTGACAAATCCCGGACCCACGGCAAGAGCACTGCTTTCTCAGCCTCCCTTGTCTGTCTTCAGGGCACCCCTCCCTGGCAGGCACCGGCGCAGGGAGCCCTCCATGCCCCCTTGGCTACAGAACCCTGCTGGGATTAGCCAAACTCACCAGGAGGAGGAGGAGGAGGGAGGAGGGAAAGAGCTCAGTGCGCATCAGAGGAAGAGGTGGGAGACCCAGAATCTCCTAATACTGGGGAACCAAGCCATGTGGGGAGGGCGGGGGGGGAGTCTCACTCCTTCCTTCCTCTCTGGGAACCTGGTCTCCTCCTCCTCCTCCTCCTCCTCCTCCTCCTCCTCCTCCCGTGGTCAGAAAGCCCCCCCTTCTTCTCAGCTCTACTTCCTTCCTCTTTGAGGCTGGGTGCTTCAGAACCCCTGAGGTGGTGGTGGTGGTGGTGGTGGGGTTATTCCCCCCTTCCTCCCTCCCCCTGCCCTCCCCCTCCCTTTCTCCCCCCCCACCCCCAGGCTGAAAAAGATCCATCAGGAACCTTCCACTCCAGAGGGATATATATTATCTAAATTTGATAAGACAACTTAATTTCTCTCCGTGTCTGTTACTGGCGATAAAACCAGGAGACTTTTATGACCCGGAGTCCTCCGCAAGATTGTCAGGAACTTATTATACAAGGTATAACTGGATTTCTCTCCGCAGATGGCTTGCAGCCATGAGCTGTAACGCAGTTCTGCAGCACATTGGGTGGAATAAATGCAAAGCACTTGTTACCGCGACTCAGATAAGAGGGAAGCGAACACGGCTCTTGCAGGCTAATTCTGAGTCAGATCTGCTTTCCCTGGCTGTGAAGGGCGACAGAAAGAAAGTGCTAGGCCTTCCCACAGAAGCTGACGACGGGGGTGGGGGTGGAGGAGGGCGGGGGGGCTGCTACTCAGGTGCCAGCTCGGAACCCTCCCTCCACTGGTGCCCAAGGGGGAACACACACACACACACACACACACACACACACACACACACACACACACACTTGGCCTGCTGGAGGGGTTCGGTTGGGATCCTGAGGAGGCTTGCCACCTGAGCCTGGGCAGGGCGTTCGCCAAGCGGAAGGACCACATGAAGGGTGTGTGGGTGTGGAGGAGGGCTGGCAGAGGAGCCCCGAGGCCAGATGGTCAAGCAGGAAAGAGCCCCCCACCTCCTGGATTGACTCCGCTGGGATTCCAGGCTCGGGACTTCCAAGCAATGCCGTCCAGAGAGAGATTTTTTTTTTTGGGGGGGGGGAGGAAGAGGTTCCCACTAGCACAGCTGCCCATCTCACCACTTGGCTCCACATCATGGCACCCACTCTGAGGTACCTAGAAGGGGTAAGTTGCCCTGGCAGTGATGGCTATGTGTCTGTCCCCCCCCCCCATTTGAGAAAAGGCAGCTTCCTCTGTGCATGAATGGGGCACCTTCTGACCTTCTGCAGGCCTAGTTAACCCCCCTCCACCCTCCCCAGTCCAAGCCACAGGCTGCGTGGGAGGGCTTCCCAGCTGCCCCCGCTTGCCCAGGTGGGCCTCCTGAGGCCCTGGGCTGCTCTTCTAGGGAGATCCTCACGCCCCACCTGGAAGGGGCCAGACCTGGCCTCAAAACTGATGGCAGAAACACTTCCCCTTCTCACTGTCTGTTCCGGAGCTGAGCCTCGTGCCTGCCAAGGCTTCTCTTTAGCCCCCCTGCCCCCCTTTGCAGGACTCAGAACTGCTGGGAGGAAAGTATGTGCCCAGGTGTGTGGGAGGGGGGAACACTGAACCCCCTGCTTGGGGGGAAGCACAGGTCAGCGTGCGGCTTTCCTCTGGGTGCCGGAGGGGATTAAGGAGTGCAGTGTGTTTTGCTGGCTTGGTTTCAGACCACCTTAGAGTTGAATGTCCTCTTGAGACCCTTCATAAGAAAAACAAGGCAGCAATAAGCACTGCTGCAAATGGAAGCCAGCAGCAGAAAAAGCAGCTGATGCAAACCTCCTAAAATAAATGGCCACTCTTCCCTCTGAGCCATCCCTGCTTCTGTGAAATGCACCACGCAAGGCCAGCTGGTAGAAAACATGTTTTTCTGACAGCCTGCAGGGAAGGGTCCCCACGGCTTCCATTCAAAGCACTGGCCAGAGAGAGGGGCCCCTGGGGATGATGAGGTCCTTCCTTTGCACACCTGCACACACACAACCTCCTTGCTCTCAGAAGGGCTTGCCTTTGGGCTCTTAAAGATCAGCCGGCTTGGTCTGAATGGAAGCAGGGCTTGAGATCCTGTGGCCCAAACACACACACACACACACACACACACACACAGAGAGAGAGAGAGAGAGAGAGAGAGAGCATTTATACTGGCTTAAAAACAGCCCTTTGAGTTGTGTTTTGGAGCACCCTGGCAGCACCCCTGGCATAATTAAGGCAACACAGGAACCAACAGCAGCACATCCGCATCTTTAGAAGCAGCCTGTGATGGAAGGATTCACATCAGCCTTGTGTTTCTGGGCAGAAATTTATTTTATGTATATTTATTTAAAATGTGCTTACCCTACCTTTCTCCTTTTACAAGGGTTACTTCACGAACCGCTCGCTTCGCGGCAAGCCCTCATTTCTGTGCGAATCGATCATTTCAGTCCGCACGCTCCTTCTTTTTGGCTGCGATGCCACCCCGACCACGCCCCCTTTACCGTGCTCCAAGCGGGGTGAGTGGTTCCCCTGCCAGCGGCCAGGAATCTTTTTGCTTCGCATCTCGCTTCGCTCCCAACGTCACGTGTGGACTTGTGTGTATGTTTTTTTTTAATAGTTACTTTTGCGCCGAAATATCGATGCATCGATATTTCGGTTAATTGATGCATCGATACGCCGAGTTAATATTTTTTAAAAAATAAAAGGAGGGTGGAACCGGACGTTGCAAAGCAGTTTTCTAATGCGAAGGGAGCACGTGAGGTAGTAATCGATTCGGTCCTAGAAATGCTCCGCGTGAGTACTGAGAAACAGGGGTGGGATCGAAGGGAGAGCACGTGACCGCCACCGAATTCAAAGCGAAGGCAATGCCGCTGCGAAGCAATGCACTTCGTGAAGTAACGGCCAAGGACACAAGGTGACTTATATTAGCAAAAGACCATATAAAAGCTAACAACAGTGAGTATACAAATGCTAACAAGGATCAAATCAATACCATTCCAAAAATGCTGAACCTGATGGCATCACTGGACGGGTGTTGAGGGACTGTGCAGACCAGCTGGAGGGGGGTCTTCACTAAGATCTTTAACCAGTCTACTATTCCACCCTCCCTGAAGTCCTGGACTATTGTCCCTCTGCCCAAAAACACCACAATCAGCAGCCTTAACGGCTACAGACCAGTTTAACTCACTCCAATCATTCTGAAGTGTTTTAAGAAGCTGGTACGTAGTCACATCATCTCCTGTCTTCCATCAACGTTTGGCAGCTACCAGTTTGCATACAGGGCAAAGAGATCATAAGAACATAGGAAGAGCCATGCTGGATCAGGCCAAAGGCCCATCTAGTCCAGCTTCCTGTATCTTACAGTGGCCCCACCAGATGCATATGGGAGCGCACGAGACTAAGTATCTGTCTCCTGATACCACTCCCCTGCATCTGGCCCTTGAAGTACCCTGGTTTTTTAAAACTGGAGATGACACATCTCCATCATGGTTTGTAACCTGTGATGGACTTTTCCTCCAGGAATCTGTCCAATTCCCTTTTGAAGGCACCCAGGCCAGATGCCATCACCACATCCTGTGGCAGGGAGTTCCACAGACTAACAACACGCTGGGTGAAAAAATATTTTCTTTTGTCTGTTCTTACTCTCCCAGCCGTCAATTTGAGTAGATGTCCCCTAGCTCTGGTATTTAGTGAGAGGGAGAAGAGCTTCCCTCTATCCACTTTACTCATGCCCTGCATTATTTTGTACATCTCAATCATATCCCCTCCCCCTCAGGCACCTTTTTTCCAGACTAAAGAGCCCCAAATGTTTTAGCCTTTCCTTCTAAGGGAGGTGCCCCAGCCCAGTAATCATTTTAGTCGCTCTCTTTTGCACCTTTTCCAGTTCCACTATGTCTTTCTTGAGATGCGGTGACCAGAATACTGGCATTATAATGTTGGCTGTTTTATTTTAAATTCCCCTTTTTGATAATCCCTAGCATGGAATTGGCCTTCTTCACCAAAGAGGATGCCTTCACTACCACTCTCCATATTGCTCTGTCCCATCTGGAGCAGCCAGGGAGCTATGTGAGGCTGCTGTTTGTGGATTTCAGCTCTGTTTTTAATAGTATCCTCTCCCACAGACTGATATCCAAACTAGAGGTGCTTGGACTTTCTAATTCCATTTGCCTCTGGGTCGTTGATTTTCTGTCAGACTGCTCTCAGAGGGTTAGAGGAGGGTCCCACATGTCCACAGCCCTTAGTCTCAACACCAGCTCCCCAACGTTGTGTGTTGAGCCCCCTGCTCTACACCCTCTATATGTATGACTGCACCTCTACCCACCCCAGCAACAAAATCATCACGTTTGCTGATGACACCACTGTGGTGGGGCTCATTTCCAGAGAGGATGAGTCTGCCTATGGGATGAGGTGGAGCGGCTCTGTGCCTGGTGTGGAAACAATAATCTGGTCCTTAACACCACCAAGACCAAGGAACTGGTGGTGGATTACAGGGGGGAAATGTGGACATTCAGCCCCTGTATATTGGTGGGGACTATGTGGAGAGGGTGGCTGAATTCAAGTTCCTGGGTGTTACCATCGAGCAAGGCCTGACCTGGAGCGCTAACACCACTTCTCTGGTGAAGAAGGCCCAGCAGAGGATATACTTCCTCAGACTTTTAAAGAAAAACAATCTGAGCAAGAGAGACTGCTGGTGTCCTTCTACTGATGCTCCCTTGAGAGCATTTTTACATACTGTGTCTATGCTTGGCTCTCCGGCTGCACAGTCACAGAGAAGAAAGTGCTCCAGAGGGTCATCACCACAGCCCAGAAGATCATCGGTCACCCTCTCCCAGCCCCGGAAGAGCTATACGGTTCCCGTTGCCTTAAAAAGGCAAATAACATCTTACGGGATTCATCTCCTCCTGGACATAGCCTGTTTGTACTGCTGCCTTCAGGCAAGAGGTACAGAGTAACAAAAGCAAGAACAAACAGATTCGAAAACAGTTTCTATCCAGGAGCCATAACCATCTTAAATGCTGTGACCAAACAGTGTGACCTCGGGGAGTTGTGATGGTTGTGATGGATGTGTATGAGTGCTTTTAATTCTCTTTACCTTTTAAATGTTTTTTTAATGGCACCAGGGATAGTATTCAATTTTGTTGTACTATGTACAATGGCAATAAAGTATCTATCTATCTATGTATTTATATAAACAACATCAAAACACACTCTAGGCATTAAAGTACAACAGTTTATTTAAAAACCACCACTCAGGCAGGCAGGCACTGTCTGAGAAATGAAATTGCGGATCTCTCAACGGTAATGAGCAACTTGTCTCTTAAAACGGCCACAGTGCCATAGGGCTGGAGGATAGTGGATGTCACACCAATTTTTAAAACAGGAAGGAGGGCCCCCCGGGAAACTACAGGCTGGTTAGCCTTATGTCTGTCCCAGGGAAGATAGTGGAAAGCCTCATCCAAGAGAAAATCTTAAAACACATAGAAGAACAAACCTTGCTGAGGGAAAATCAGCATGGCTTCTGTAAAGGTAAGTCTTGCCTGACAAATCTTTTAGAACAAATCTTTTAGAATTTTGTGGTGGAGTCAGACCCACTATCAATCTCCATTCTGCTGGGTTTTACCCCTTCTTTGACATAGATGGCCACTCCCCCTCCAACCCGCCCCTCTCTATCCCACCTGTAGAGTTTATAGCCTGGGATTGCTGTACCCCACTGGTTCTCCGCATTCCACCAGGCTTCTGTTATGGCTACAGTTTCATTTTCACTTACATATGTTGTTTTATTTGACTGCAAACTGCCCAGTGTAGTCCATCTGCCCTAATAGGGTTGTATACAAATTTAATAAATGAATTATAAATAAAAGCAGCACTTGGAAATTTGTCCAGAAGGGGATCCAGGGGAGCTGGTCTAAGGGGGAGGTAATGTAACCAGCCCCGATAAGCAATGTGGCTGCTGTGTTCTGGACATAATGAGACTCCCAAATGCTTTCCAAAGGCAGCTCCAAGTGCCACAGTAATCCAGCTGGGATGCATGGGAGGCCTGTGTCACCACCGTGGCCAGATCAGACCTCTCCAGCAACTGCACTACTGTTGCCCTGAGTGTTGTTTTTGTTGGCAGCAGTGGTGGGGGTGGGGCTGGGCAAGAGGGGGAGAAGAAGGCAGCCCCTCCTCTCCCCCTACTTTTGTCTGGTACTCTCCTCGGACCCTGGCTCAGGGAGGAGGGGGCGGAGAAAGAGAAGGCAGGCGGCCCACCCTTCGCCGCCGCCGCCGCTGCCCGGGTGTCTCCGGGCGCCTGTCGCCAGCCGGCACCCTCATTTATCTCCATTTGCGCCTCCCGCCCGCAGGGCCCTCGTTTGCTGCCAGGGCCGTGGAGGGGAAAGGTTTATCTCTCCGGGCCGCTCCCGGGATCGGAAAGCCATCTCCGGGAAAGGCTCGTCGTGACAGCCGATTAGCGCCAGCCGTTCGCGGCCGGGCTGGCAATTCCTTCAGGGGCGCCGGGAGGCTTCGGAGAGGCGCGGGCTCTGCCCTGGAAGCGCCCGAGGCGGGCGAGGCGGATGCCCTTAAGAAAGCGGCCTCACCAGCTGTCTTCCAGCCCCCCCCAGCCCAGTCCCCCCCCCGCAAGACGCTGGGGTGCCAAAGCTCCAGGCCTTTCCAATTGGCGCGCGCGGGCCTCACCCGGGACAATCGCCGAGGGCCAAACTGGGAGGCCGCGGCTGCGACTCGAGGCGAATGCCTCCCCCCCCCCCCGCCAAGATCCTGGCCGTCCCTGCGGTCTTCCAGACCTCAGCCAAGCCTTATAGGGTCCTGCGATCGAACCGGGTGCTTGCGCGGGCGTGGAAGGGGCGCAGGTCTGACCCTAACCCTAAAAACTAGTCCCGCAGAAAGGAAGAAGACACGCGTGGGCGCCCCACGCCCCCCCCCCACCCCCGGGAGCAGCACCAGGCCGGGGCGGCGGGTTCCAAGTGCCCGCAGCGGTTTTGCTCGAAATGCCAAAGCAAACCGGATTCAGAAGTAAGTTTCTTATCGGGTGTCAGGGAGGAAATTATGAGCGCCTGGTTGTCCAAGGTTAAAAAGCGAGGGTTCGCGCTGGGGAGAGGCACCAGATAAGATGAAATGTTTTCTATTCAAATGAATGGGCTCCTCTCTGCTCTGTAATAAACGATCAGTGTCAATATGACGAATTAATCCTGCATCGAGAACCACTTAGCGCGCAGGCGGGGGTGGGGGCACCTTTCGGCTGCTGGGAGAGAGGTGGGGGCGGGGCCCGGGCCCGTGGGGCGGGGAAGGAATCACCCGGCAGAACCCCACTCTGGCCGGGGGGGGGGCAGGAGCGGGGTAGGTCCGGGCTTCCCTCCCATCGGTTGCGCCCGCGCCCCCCGCCGCGCTCAGGGCCAGAGGGGAACCGGTTTCGCGGCCTCGGAGCCCCTTTTCCTTCCAGGATCTGGGCCCTGCCGGCACACAACGCACACACCCTGCCCCCCGGGAAGCCCCCCGCTGAATCCCCCCGCCGCCGCCTTGGTGGCAGGCCTTCCTAGGGGCTCGCGCCCAGGTGGCCTTCCTGGGGGTGGTGGTGGGGGGCTGGCTGCCCTCCTCCTCCTTCCGCGGCCCTCTTGTCCTGCAGGGAGGGGGAGCTCCTGGCAGCCCCTCCTGGTGCCCCCCCCAGCCAAGGCATGGGCGGGACATTTCCAGCTGGTGGCTGCTGGCCCTCTGCCTGGTTCCTTGCAGAATCTGTCTCCCTTCAGAAGGCGCCCATCCCTTCTCCCTCTGGAACCTCCCTCCTGGCCCCACGGAGGCTCTAGCAGGCCCTAATGGCAAGCCAGAGGGAGAAGCCCTGCAGGAGAGAGAGGCGGCCACATATCTGCCCCTCCCTTCCGTTAACAACCACAGGCGGCCAAGTCCCTTCAGACTCTCCAGGGTTTAGTGAGGTGTGGATAAAAGGATAGGTTTGTGGCTCTGGGTTCAAATCCTGACTCAGCCATGGAAACTCACTGGAGATGCAGAGCTGGCAAAACCCACTCCTTCAGTCTCTCAGGATACATAAAGCCCCTGCCTGCTGGATACCATGCAAGTGGACTCCTCTTCGTGGCAACCCTTTCCAAAGTTTCCTAGGTACGAAGTGTGCTCCACATGTTCCTTCTTCCATGGGTGCCCTGGGACCATCGTGCATCCTGTCCGAGGATACCCAGGCTGGCTTTTTCTCCCAACACAACAGGGGACTCCTCAAGCCCCCAGCCCCGCCCAGATGCTCAGACTCACGGATCTATCCAGCCAGCTCCACTCACATGCCAAACCTTCTATGTTTCGTCCTTTCCTCCACCTCCCCCCCCGCCTTTGACTCTTTTTCCTGGCTCTGCAGATGGCAGGGGCCCCAGAGTGGGTGAAGGAGGCCATGTTCTTATGTTCTTATGTTCTTATGAGTGACAGATTCAGACCCTGGAGTCCTGGTTTGAAATCCCCACGCAGCCACGGGAGCTCAATGGAGGAATGGAGCTGGTAAGAATACCCCCCTTCAACATCTCACCTTGTTAGGGTCGGTCTAAGTCAGTTCTGACTTGAGGCCACAAAATAAACTCACTAGAAGGAGGCAGAGGTGAGGGAGGCCATGCCATCAGTGGTGTAGTCCCTCCCGCCCGTCCCTTCTAGAGAGTGGCCTGTTTGGCTGGAGTCCAACTGGCCCAGAGGAGGGTGGTCAGTGGGACAGGGTCACATAAAGAAGCTGAAGAAGCAGGGAGGAAACAGGTGGGGGTGGGGGTGGGGGTGGAGGAGAGACTGGGTTTGACCCCCTTCCCAGTATGGTAGCTGTGAGAGCAACACACACACACACACACACACACACACACACACACACACACACACACACACACACACACACACACACACACACACACACACACAGAGAGAGAGAGAGAGAGAGTTGCTCTGTGGCTGGGTGACCCACGTGGCTCTCAAGACACAGAACCCTTGGAAAGAGACAGTGATAAATGGGCTTCCCTCCCAAAGTGTCAGGAGCGAATGGGGGGGGAGGGAGGGAGGGAGGGAGAGGAGGGAGGGGAGTGGGCAGCAGAGGCTCCTGCCTTTCAGGGATGCTGAAGGTCAAGCACAGCTACCTCAGGGGAGAGCTACAGGAAGTGGGGGGGGGAGAACACCCTCCCACACTCAAGGAACATAAGTCCATCAGGGAAGGGTGGAAAGTGCAGAGCAATGGGAAATGAGCGGTGGGGGTGGGGGGTGGGGAGTGGGACCGATGGGCCATAAGGGCTGAGCATCTAGGACAGGGTGGGGAGCCCTGTGGCCATCTAGACCTGCCTGCATCTCCCCTCAGCTCAGCCAGTGCAGGTGGTGGCTAAGGGGGATGAGGGGAGCCCCATGCCAGGACAGGGCAGGGCAGTTCTGGGGACCTACTGTCCCCCCCCATCCTATTAACTCCTTTGCCAAGGGCTGTTTCTCCTTCTTCCCCAGAATCCAGCCATCTTCTGCACCTCAGGCCAGTTTCTCAGCTGCCAGCTCTGAGTTTGCTAATTTGCTCCGCAGCCTTCTGGAGTGCAACACCTCCTCACCAAGCCCTGGGGTTGGACGGCTCCCCAAGGGCTCTCCGGGGAGGGCGATCGTGGTAGAACAGGCAGCTGGCCCAACACTGCTGCTGATGTGGCTGCTTGGGGGGGGGAAGGTGGAGGAATCCCCGAGGGGAGGAAGAGCCTGGAGACAGAAGGGAGGGAGCCTCAAGCTACCATGCCCACTCAAGGGGGAGGAGGGCCAAAGGCCAGCCTCCTGCAGGGAGGAAGCCAGGGGCTCCAGCCTGGCACCACGTGGCCCCCGGTGCCCCCCCCGGAGGAACCTGGAAGGTGCTCCCCATGCTGTGACTGCAACCCTTCACGGGTGTGTGTGTGTGCCTTAGTGGACACGCTGGGACATGGTGCTCGCACACCCTGCTCAGTTGACCCCTGCCACCCAGGGTGCAGCTCTCCAGCGGTGGCTGAATCTAGCAGAGGCAGGTGCAGCAAACGGGGATCCTCCACAAAAGGGGGGGGGAGCAGGAGTGTGACGGGTGTCCCTGGGACGTGACAGGGTGAAACCCTTGAGCAAGACTCTGCATTCTTGCCACATGGACCACAGGCGGCACCAGCTGCAGCTGAATTCAAAAGGGAATTCGGAGAGGGGCGTGGCTGCCCCCTCCCCTCCCCTCCCCCTCAGCCCAGCTGAGCAATGCAAGAGTGAACTGCAAAGGTAGTGGCGGGGAGGGGAGACCGCTGGCTAAATCCTGCTGCAGTCACCATCTTGAAAGAAGCATCCAGCTGGTGAAAGCCACGCAGATAAATCACTGGAGAATTGGGGAGGGGGGAGAATGAAAAATTACATTTATTTGTTATAAACTGATTATTTTTCTGTTTGGCTGAGGCTGCCTGGTGCAGCTGACACCCGGAATTGTGATTTATATTCATGGTTGGCCGTTTATAAGGAAGAGCTAGCGCTCCCCTCCCCCCCCACTGCTCCTCTCAAGGCCTTCCTGGGTCCCAAGGGTTTCTGATGCTCCTCACCCAGCCCACTGAGAAGGGGGATCCCCGCATGCCCCCCCCTTGCCGTTCGTGTCCTTGGGCAGCCCTGGCATTTTGGGGGCCTGGAGGGATTCCCCTTCTCCCATCGGAGGTGGGCATCGAGGTCTCTCTGCCTCCCTCTTGGCCCACGCAGTCCTCCCCTGGTCCTGGGGCCCTTGGCATCCTGCACCCAGGAGGGCCTCTCCTTCCCAGCCCTGCTTGGCTGCCAGCCACTCCGGGCCCTGCTGGCCTGGCAGCCCCGGCCTTGCCCCACCTGCCCTTACTCCTGGGCTCTTCCCTCTTCGGCTCCCTATATAGGCTCATTAGTACCAATGGCAGACTACAGATGTGGGGTGCTATATATATATAAACTCAAGTAATGGAGTTTATGGCTGAGTAACCAGGCTCGTGGGAATGTTTAACCACAGGTAATTAAAACAATGGAACAAGAGTAAGCTTCTTTCTTAATTAATGTTTATTGAAATAAAATCAGTCCAGAATGAGGTAGTGCCATACAGAGCAGTAGCCCTTGGGTGGCTGGACCGGCCAGAGAAGGGTTGGGGGGGGTCAGCCTGGAGTGATCTGACCCTTCCACCCAAGTCCCTGCTACCCTGGAGGTGCCACGCGTGGGTCAGGAGGAGCCCTTCCATTGGACAGGATCCTGTCCCACCTCTGAGCGGGCACCCTTGGTGTGGGCTGCAGAGCCCAAACCTTCACCCGGTTGGAGGGCAGGGCGATGAGGAGGAAGACAGAGGAGGAAGACGGGGACCTCTTCCTAGGGCCTCGGGAAGGGCCAACGCTCTCATGCAGGCCAGCCCTGAGCATTGGGCAACGGTCTCAAACTACAGGAAAAGAGATTCCCTTTGAACATTAGGAAGAACGTCATGACAGAGCTGTTCAGCAGTAGAAGATGTTGCCATAACGGAGGGTGACAGAGTCTCCTTCTTTGAAGCTTTGTAAGCAGAGGCTGGATGGCCATCTGTCAGAAATACCGTGATGGGGGTTCCTGCATGGCAGGGGGGTTGGACTGGAGGGCCCTTGAGGTCTCTTCCAACTCTAGGATTCTGTGATTCTAAGGGCTACATAAATCCTCTGGGGTGGGGGTGGGGTGGGATGGGTGGTGGCTGCTAGAGAACCCCTTGGTTGAGCCAAGTACGGACACAGCAAAGCCCACTTTGCCTATATCTCTTCTGTGGGGCCACCAAGGGCCCAAAAGATGAGCTTGGAGTAAGAAGGGCCCCTAAAATGTATTCAGAAAACACGTGCCCATTCGAAAGAGGACAGGCGCAGACTGCCCTCCTTCACAAATTCCCCTCCCCCATAACAAGTGGGGCGCCAAGAGGGGGCGTATCCTGTGGCGTTTTCTAACAACCCGAGGGGCATGACTGCTGCACCAGGGGGTTGCTTCAGGAGGAGAGTGGATCCCTCAGGCGTGGTTCCCAGGAGCAAAAGGCTGCCAGTGGCCACCGAAGCACGGAGGGCCGGCCACCTGTGGCCATTTAGGAAAGAAGCTGAGGAGGGCGCTGGCTGGGAGAGACCAAAAAGCCAGATCCAGGACCGGAGCCCAAGGAGCGGGGGTGGGGTGGGGAGAGGACCCACAGAGACAGCCGTGTGGTTTGTCAGCAGCACCCATTTAGGGTCTTGGCCAATTTCCATTCCATGATGCAGGGAGCAAAACCCCAGAACAACCAACCACATGCCGAGTGTGGCTGCCAGAGGGTCATGGGGATGGGAGACAACTCTTCTCCCCTCCTGCTCCCTGGGGGGCGGGGGGAGGGGGCAGAGGGCTGAGCAGGCCACAAGAAGGGAAGAGGAGCAAGAGAAGAGGTCCCAACCCTCCCAAGGTCAGGCCAGAAGCACCCCCAAGAGTCCAGAACATCTGGATGGCTACTAGTTCACTTCAAGGCTCTGCTCTCCATCTCTGCTCTCCTCTGGGGGTGGGGTGGGGGGAGGCGTTGAGCTTGACGCCCAGAAGGCTGGTTCTGAAAGAAGGATGGAGAGGATGGCCCCGGAGCTGAAGGGTTAATTGCCCCCCCCCGCGCCTCAAGCCCTCCGTGCCCAGAAAGGGACCGAAACAGGCTCTGGGCTGCAGCGGATTGAAGCAAGGGAAGAAGGGCCATGCATCCGTTTTTCGAAGGGGAATTGCTAATATAATCCTCAAAGGATTTTTCCCTTTTGACTTAGGGAAAAATCTAATATCTTCATTTCCATACCTTTTTAAAGCTAATTTGTGGAAAATTAAAATGGTGAGGCCCACAAAGGCTGCATTTTAATTGAATCTTGTATCTGCGCTGTGGCGAAGAGTCTCTCTTGGCTTCCTTGATTAGCTTCTTCCATTAAATCATTTTTGCATCGTTTAGCTGTGATACCATCCTTCGGCAGGGTCTGGGGTTTGGGGATCTGGGGAGGGGGAGGTGCTTCTCCTCTCTGCCCACCAGGCGAGGCCTTTCCAAGTGGCGCTTCATGTTCTGGAGGGAGGGAAGGAAGGAAGGAAGGTGGTGGTGGGGGGGGAATGAAGGAGCTGATTTTGGATGGGAGGGGCTGAGGAAGGGAGGGAGGGAGGAGGGGAGCTCCTTCATTGGCAGGCAATTCTGAGAAGGTCCCAGCCAAAACATTTAATGTTTAAGACCACTGGCCATGCCTGATAGATATAAAACCTCTGATCTGGGCATCCCATTGGCTCCTGTGGATTTGGCCACCCATTGATTTGGATTAGGGCCTTTTCACACGACCCCTGAGATCCGCTGGTCCCTTAAATTCGGACCAGAGATCTTGGGGGTTCGTTTCTGTTCCTGCGTCCCCACCCCTCAGCACTTCCTGCTCCTGTTGGCGTGAGGGGGAGGGAGGGAAAAAAAGGACAAAAGAAGCCTTTACTAACCTGCCGGTGCCAAGTTGCCACGAGTCCCGTTACTTCCTGGTTCCTTCTCAAGGGGCTCTTAAAGGGGCGGGAGGCAAAAAAACAACAGACAAGCGAGGAGAGCCCAGCACTCTTATCCGCATCAAAAAAATTTCACCTCCAGAGAGCAGGTACATGAAAAATGCGCTGGGTCACGCTAAAATGGGCGGGGTCTCACTTAATTGTCTGCAAACTCCGGAGCTGGTGGAGAAACATTTCTAAGCTCCGGAGCTGGGAGCCATTTGCATCGCAGCTTAGGGGTCGTGTATAAAAGCCCTTAGTTTAGTGGGTGTGCCCAGTGTTACTGGAGACCAATCCTTGCTTTCCGTTTCAGGGGTGTTTTCTCTTGCTAAGAAAGGCCTCCTCCTCCTCCTCCTCCTCCAGATTTTTGGCAGTGCATGTCCTTTCAGGACTGCTACCCCAGCCTTTCCCCTCCTTAGCAGCTAGTTCTCAGTTTATCTCCCCAGCCACCCAGCCACCCACTTTCTTGTGAGTGGTTCCAGATCCAGGGAGGAAAGAGAGTCGAGCTGTGAGCCACAGACCTTGGGTGGATGTTGCTGCTGTCATTACTGGCTTTCAAGTCACCTCCTGATTCATTGCAATGCTACAGATGCAGGGTCTCCAAAATGCCCCGTACTCAGCATCCCTGCTCAGAGGTTGTACTTTCATGCTTGTGGCTTCCTCTGAGGCAATGTTGGTGAAACTATGGCACGGGTGCCAAAGGTGGCATTTGGAGCCTTTCCTTTGGGCATCTGACATGCCCCTTCACAGCTGCCTGTATTCAGGTTAAATTGTTGTATTGGCACTTTGCAATAAAAAGTGGGTTTTTAGAATTGCTGTTTGGCCACTCGGTCTCTAAAAGGTTCTCCCTCATTGCTCCAAGGAGTCTGTCCCTCTCATATTCTCAAAGGCACGGATTCCGCATTTTGCCTCCTGAGAGTTCAGGCTTGCTTTGCTCCTTTGGGATGTGTGTGTGGACGAGTCCTCTGCTAATCCAGAGCAGCCCCCACCACCACCACCACCTGGTTCAGGGCTCGAGACGGGAGGGGGGTGCCCTATCCCTTTAGGGTTTGTGGTTGCTTTAGGGCATTGGCTCTAGGGAAGCTCCCGCCTGGCATCTCCAAATGCCGCCCTTTGGGCCAGCTCTTTCCAGCCTCCCATTCAGAGTTCAGGCATTCCTGTGGCACAGAGGAGAGTCTCCGTGCGTGACACCCACATGTGTCAAAGAGCTGGGCCAGATTCTGCGCCACTGCCATCCCATGGGCAACAGTGGGGGCCCTGAACACCATGGTGAAATGGAAACAGTGGGGTCAGAGTGAGGGCCATGCCAGACACTGTGCTAGCTTCTTCCGTCAGCCAAAGTCTGGGGCCGTTCCGGCTGGTCCCTGGCTGCTGCAAAGGCTCCCTTCTCCTTCATCCCCCTGGAACCCCTCCTGGGCCAGGAGCCCTGCCTCCGAAGAAGGCCAAGCGACACGGGGACACGCTGGCAGGTGCAGGCTCTCCATTCAGGCCCCTCCCAGCAGCCAGGCCTGTCGGGACAGGTCCCAAGAGGGACCTCAGAGCATAACACTCAAAACAAAGGGAGGCAGTGGCAAAATCGAGCCAAGCCAGCCCACAGCTGGAGCGCCTTGCGTCCTGGGAAGCACCGACCTGTTTTCAGCCACAGAAATAAAAAAGCCCGGGTAGAGGAAAAGTGCTCAAGGGCTGGCCAGGCTGGCCAGAGGGACAGCACCCTTTTAGGCCTCCGATGAAAAGAGAGAAAAGATCACACGCAGTTGGCCAGAGGCAGAGGTGGCATGTCTGTGTGCCTGGGCATGACCTCTGCCCCTTCGCTTGAAGGGTTCGGGTTCGAAACCCGCTGCTCCTCTGCTTCTGATGCAGCTTCAGAATGACAGCCCGGCTCCTTGCCTGCCTGCCGCTACGAAGGCAGGCGTCCCTGGCGGGCAAAATTCACCCTGCCAAGGGCTTGCCGCCAGAGATTAACCTCCTGGCGGCAACCCCCACCTTGCTGTGGAGGGGGTGGTGGCACTTTTGGTACTTGCCTCAAAGAAGTGGGGCTTATCCCTGAAAGCTCACGTCTTGCTTCTGTCTTTCATTTTCCATCAGTGGCCTATAGAGGTGTTGCCCCTTGCCTCTTCCTGCATTTGTATTTTCTAATGGCCAGACAGATTCCCCCTTTGGTTTCAGTGGAACAGCTCTTGCTGTTTGTTCTGCCTCCCCTGGCCTCTGCCCTGTGGCTGCCCTCCCCCACACACACACACCAAAGCCCCTGCCCAGAAAGCCCAAGCCCAAGTTGGGGGAGCCTTGACCAGCATGGCCTGTGGGGAGCAGCAGCTGGGTGTACAAATATGGCCCTGTAAGGCCACAGTAACCTCCACCCCCCACACACACACCCACACACCCACACCCACAAGATTAAAGCCGATTTATCTTAAAGTCCTTTTCACCCCATTAGATTGCTCAGGATTAACCTTGATCTGAGTAATAGATGCTCTAAAAGGAAGTCTTGCTCAGGGGAATTTCAGCCATATGTTCCTGGAAGGCAACTGGAGAGAGATAAATTCTTGGAGAAAGTTAGAGGGGGAGGGCAGGGCCGGGCCCCCTCCCCCTGCCCTAGTCTTGGCTGCTGGTGAGCTCTGGGCCAGGGAATGGGCAACAAGGCCCGGGCAGTCTCAGGGCTTTTTAAGGGGAGGTTTTGTCCTGGCCCATTTCCAATACCTCCCCCCACACACACACATACCCCCTCTGGCTTCAAGGGAGATTTGCCCACTGGAAAGGGGGAGGGGGGAAACGACTCTCCCCACCCAGATCCCAGTGCTAATTGCCCGAGCTGTTGTGGGACTGGGGAGCTGACCCTCCTCTCCCTGGGAGCCCAGCAGAGGCCCCGCAAGGCAGTCTTGCGTCCGTCCGTCCGTCCGTCAGTCCATCCATCAGCCAGTCTGTGTCTGGAAGCAATTCCACCGTGTCCTTAATGGTAGGCACAAAGTTCCTGCTCCAAAGGGTGCTTTGATGGACCACTAAAAAGTTACAAATAAGGTGAACTTTTTCAATTCTTCCGAACCCTTTGTGAGGTGACGATGGTGTTGACAAAGAAGGCTTAGCCAAGGAGCCCAGAAGATGGGCTGGAGATGATGGTCAGGAAGCCAGGATGGAGCATTAGAGGTGGCCTTAGGGGGGTTCCTGCCAAGGGACTCAGCCCAATGCCCCCCCACCTCCATGAAACCAAAGTGCCAAGTGGGATGCAGAGCCCCAAATAGCTGTGGAATGGGCAGGACATCGCCAGGAGCAACTGAGGCGCTGGCAGCCGCCTTACAGCCACCCAGACGGGACCCATGTGCGCACACAAGCTCTCCACCGCCTGCAGTGATCCTGATGGCACCGGAGCCTTCCAGGAATGAAACTTATTAGCTCTCCACCGGGCAGATCTGCTTTGGTTCAGATCCCTCCCTTGAGCTGCAGAGATGGGGCTCAGTTGGTGGCCTCAGAGGCCACTCTGTGACTGCTTGACAGCAGGGCTTTGTGGGGGGACAGGGGGCAGTGACCCTAACCCTAATAACCCGTCCCATCTGGCCTCTGGAAAGGTGGGGGAGGCCTCTCGGGGCATCTTGCAAGAGGCGTCGTCTTGGAGGGCAACTCGGCTGGGCTTGGGAGCTGAAATTGACCCGGCAGAGGCGGCGGCTTCTTCCCAGTGGTTGATTCCTCTTTTCTGAGATAAGGTGCTTGCACGGTGTTTGTGTCAGAAATGGGTGACTCAACTCCAGCCGTATCTTCACAAAGTGGATTATCTGGACACATTTCAGTCCAGGCTCAAGGCTGTCCGTGGCTGCTTTACAGCCTTATTTAGTCACCCTTATGGATAACCTCTCCCAGGAGGAACCTCTCTCTCTCTCTCTCTCTCTCTCTCTCTCCCTCTCTCCCCCACCCACCCCCAGTACACTGCACCTGCATGTGTACAATACAGAGGGTGAAGATTCTGGGTTTAGAGTAGCCACACACACAAACACACACACAGCCCCCTCTGCCCCCACCCCCCGGATTGGTGCCTCCATGGGTCAGCACTCCTGCCTTTGGGACCAGTTCCAGAAAGTGGCCTGGGGGTGGAGGAGGGCTCCCTGGCATCCATCACACAGGGTGGGTGGGGGTCAGGTTCTGCCTTTCCCCATCCACAGGCCGCTGCTTGTGCAGATCCCTGTTGTGCTCTGCCCTTGAAGAACCCCCCACACACACACACACACCAAAGTGCACCAAAGGCAGCTGCTGAATGCTGCCTGGTGCTCCAGCTGCGATGGGAGGGCACTGGTGCCCACAGAACCTTGCAAGTGCCTGCTAGTCTCAGCACCCCCTCCTCAGGGTGCCACAGTGCTTGGCTCTAAGCCGTGACCAGATAGGGGCCTGCTCTGGATTAGCAGAGGACTCGTCCACACACGCATCCCAAATGACCCTGGCATTGGGCACCCTCGCTTCCTGATGCCTGCCACCCTTCCCAGCATTTCCACAGAATCTGGTCTTCTCGTGAGGTGCCCAAAGCTATTTATTTATTTGATTTTTTAAATGTTGTGCACCAAATGATTCTTCCCCCTCCCTCCCCCCGTCAGCTTTCTTCTCCGTGTTCCCCAGGGGTACATCCTGATGCATGGTGACCTTTTCTAATTCCTTCCATGCTGCCCTTCTGAGACCCAGTCCTCTTCTGATTTCTTGGCTCCAGCCTTCAGTTGGGCTGATGACGATATATAAAATCTCTTAACTCTTCCAATATAGGACCTTAAGATCTTGTCAGGAGGCCTCGTTGAAGGTGAGGGGGGTGGCATATCGAACTTTGGAATGCCCTCCCAACACAGGTCCCCCTGGTGCCAAGACTTTTGGCTTTTCGGTGCCAGGTCAAGACCTTCCTGTTCAGCCAGCATTTTAGTTAGATAGTGTTTTTAGCTGGACTCATGAGTAGCAGGATTTTATTATTTGTATTGTATATTGATTGTTTTAATTTTTTATGTTTTTAATGATTGTGTTGTTTTATAGTTTTAATATACTGTTGTATGCTGCCCAGAGACCACTTGGTAGGGAGGGCAGCTATTTTTTTTTGCAAATAAAATAAATAAATAAATAAATAAATAAATTTCTTCTCTGTGAATACTAAAATCTTGCAGTTCTTCTGTACTCATGATTTTTGTCTTCTTAACTTCTTAACTGCAGTCCTGCTTTGGAACTTTGTTTCTTCACTTTCCCTAAAGGTGAAGCACCTTGTGGTGCAGTGGTTAAACTGCAGGACTGCAGTTCACACTCTGCTCTTGACCTGGCTTGAATCCTAGGCAGCCAGCTGGAGGTTCACTCAGTCTTCCATCCTTCCAGGATCAGTCAATTGAGTACCCACATACCCAACTACTCACGAGGGGCAGGGGCAGGGGCGGGAGCAAGGGGGCCCAATGTGTAGCCTTCACACTTAAATGGTACATCACCTGGAGGTCTCTAAGCACTCTGGGGTCGTAAATAACCAGCACATTTTGCTTTTGTGTTCCTTTTAAAAAAATTCGTGTCAGGCCTCAGCTGGTTCCTGCCAGTGAGATCTGTACTGGGTGATCTCTAGGCTCAGATGTCTCTTGTAAGTGCTTCGATCTTTTAGACTAGATCTCTTGCTTTCCCCCCATTTCCTCTTTTCCATTGCACCAGTTGCTGCAGTAGATTCCCTTTGACCTGAGGTGACGGACACTGAACAGCTGCATTCAGGGTCCTGACCCTCTTTCTCTCACCATTTTAATTTTAATTCTCACCTCTCCTTTACTGTTTAAGAGCTTGCTCTGTCATCTGCCTAATTTCCCCACCCCCATCGCTTTTTTGCTACAGGAATTGTCTTTCTGCATTCTTCCTGGATAATATTTTTGAATGCAAACCCTGAATGCAGCTGTTCAGCTGGTTCACAGGCAGTAATTTTAGTAATGTAAATCCCTCTCTTTTGTGGATTTACTGACTTATAGCAACCCTATAAACGTGTTTTCAAGGTAATGAAATGCGGAAGGAGGGGGGAGTCCCCCACCAACCCTCCCTCCCGACGGCCACCTCAGGAGCTTCTACCACTGAGCCTGGATTCATTTCAAGCCAGCCTGAGTCCATCACTCTATCCACTACATGGCATGGCAACACACTAGGCACTGATGTAGACAACAGTACCTGTGTGTGTGTGAAGCCTCGTGGCACGGTGTTATACTGCGGTACTGCAAATCTTGGCTCACGACCCGAGTTCAGTCCCAGCGGGCTCAGGAGGGGGCTCAAGGCTGACTCAGCCTTCCATCCGGCCAAGGTGGGCACGCTGAGAAGGCCGGTGGCTGGGCCAGCGGGGCTTCCAGGAGGCAGATCTGCAGCAGCCCGCTTCGCAACAGGCAGAGCGCGCGCTCTGTGTGTGTGTGTGTGTGTCTCTCTCTCTCTCTTCTGTGGGTGTGCGCGCGCGCGTGCCCTGTACATGCACTGGCTGGCTTGCCTTTACGTTGTCAATTGGGGGAATCAATCAGGGAGGAAACAGAGGAGAAATTGTTTGGAAATATATATTTCCTTGAGCATCAGAGCCGGCAGGTCAGAAGGACGGACGGGAGGGAGGGACCAGCTCAGCTCAGTCGGAGCGCCTCCTGCGCCTCTTTTAAGCGCCGGGACGAGCCCAGCCGCGCAGGACTCCGCTTCGCGGGCAGCTGGGCAGTCTTTCCTCCCCCCGCCCCGGTCCCCGCGCCCGTCCCCCGCTGGAGCCGCCGGGAGGCAAGCAGGACGCGGGGGCCTTGAATGCATAATAGATCGATCTTTTCTGAAAGGGCACCTGTACGGAAATGTTTCCATTACAAGCAGGCAAACAAGCAGGAGAGCAACAACAAAAGCGCCGCGTATTTCCCTCTTCCTGCCTGAGTGTTTATGGAAAGCTACGTGCGAAGCAACCCCTGCACAGCGAGGAGGGAACCGGGGAAAACAGCACGTGGAGCCCCGCCACCAGCCCCGCTCGGCCATCTTAGCGGCGCCGAGTTCGGCCAGGAAAGGACCTGCCTGACTGCCCGCTCTGCCCGCTGGCCCCGATTCAGTAAGAACATAAGAACAAGAACCTGAGAACCTAAGGAGAGCCATTATGCTGGATCAGGCCAAAGGCCCATCTAGTCCAGCTTCCTTTATCTCACAGTGGCCCGATGCCTCTGGGAGTGCAGGAGACTAGATCTCTGTCTCCTGATGCCACTCCCCTGCATCTGGCCCTTGAAGGACCCTGGTTTTAAGCCTGGAGATGACACACTTCTCCATCATGGTTTGTCACCTGGGATGGACTTTTCCTCCACAACACCCAAAGCTCTCCCTCTATCAGACAGCTGATATTAGATGGAAAGGATTTGTTTGCCATGCTCTCCTGCCTCCGGAGCTTCCCAAAAATTTCTCTGGACAGCTGCACACGCAGCCATGCGAAGGGGTGCTTTTAGCAAGGACCATTCTGAAAGGGTTTCTTAAGAACATAAGCAGAGCCAGGCTGGATCAGACCAAGGGCCCATCTAATCCAGTTACATGTATCTCACAGTGGCCCCACCAGATGTGCCTGGGAGCACAGGAGACTAGATATCTGTCTCCTGATCCCACTCCCCTGCATCTGGCCCTTGAAGTACCCCGGTTTTAAGCCTGGAGATGACACATCTCCATCGTGGCTTGTCACCTGGGATGGACTTTTCCTCCAGGAATCTGTCCAATCCCCTTTTGAAGGCATCCAGGCCAGATGCCATCACCACATCCTGTGGCAGGGAGTTCCACAAGCTAAGAGTCCTCCCTAAGGACTGTTGTGCAGGCCCTCGTGATATCGAGGATTGATTACTGTAATGCACTCTATGTGGGGTTGCCTTTGCCCCTTGCCCGGAGGCTGCAACGGGTCCAGAATGCAGCGGCCAGACTGGTGGTGGGTGCTCGTCGCTATGAGCACATCACCCCAGTGCTGGCTCTCCTGCATTGGCTGCCCGTGGCCCTCCGGATAAGGTTCAAGGTCTTGGTTTTGGTTTTCAAAACCCTCCATGGCTTGGGCCTTGAATACCTGTCGGAGGGTATCTCCCAGAGGTCAGCTGAGGCCAGACCCACTCAGATGTCGCAGGCGCTCTCACTGCGGGTGCCCACTCCTAGGGAGGCGTGGAGGTCGGCCACCCGCAACTGCGCCTTCTCTGTTGTGGGCCCCTCCCTTTGGAACCATCTTCCTAGTGAGCTGTGCCTTGCATGGTCCCTGCCCGCCTTCCAAAAGGCATTGAAAACCTTGCTATTCAGGGAGGCATATGGTGACCTACCCTAACCTCCCCCCCCCTTTTTTTTGATTGCTTGCTGGCTGCTGCTGTTATCCGCTTAATGCCCATTGTTCCATCCTGACCTATTGTTTTTATCTAGTGTTTTTATCTGCTTTTATTATGTACACCGCCCAGAGTTCCATATTGGAAATGGGGCGGTATAGAAATGAGACAAATAATTAATAAATAAATAAATAAATAAATAAATAAATAAATAAATAAATAAATGAATAAATGAATAAATGAATAAATGAATAAATAAATAACAACCTGCTGGGTAAAAAAAAATTCTTTTGTCTGTTCTCACTCTCTCAGCCCTCAGTTTGAGTGGATGTCCCCTAGTTCTGCTATTTTGTGAGAGGGAAAAGAGCTTCCCTCCATCCACTTTACTCATGCCCTGCATAATTTTGTATGTTTCAATCATATCCCCCCTCAGGTGCCTTTTTTCCAGACTAAAGAGCCCCAAATATTTTAGCCTTTCCTCATAAAGGGAGGTGCCCCAGCCCAGGGATCATTTGAGTCGCTCTCCTTTGCACCTTTTCCCCAGTTCCACTATAGTTCCACATTGTGGAAAAGTTCCACATACGGGTGCCTGCCTACTCCAGGGCAGGCCTTGTTCTTGTCCAAGTTTTAGGAGGGGACAGTGGATTTCATAGTCCTGGCAGAGAGGAATAGCTGTTAACTCCTTTAATTACATGGGGGGGAAGTTAGTACGTTTTGAGGTACGTACTCAATAAGGATCAACAAGTCCCCAGTCAAAACATGCTCAGACAACCCAGCATCACAACAACTTAAGCCATTGCTCAGACACTTCTGGCCGTTCTCCAAGAGGGAGCTGTGGGTCCACTGGCCAAGGGGAGGAGGGGGCTCACCCCAGCTGCACCCAGCCCATGAGTTAACCCTGTGCACCTCCTTCCCCCTCAGGGGACGGTGCCCGGCCGGCCTGGTGGCTTGCTAGGCCAACGCTAGACGGTCTTGACACAGACTGAGAGGGCAAGTCTCTTGCTGGCCCAGAAGGGCAACGTTAGGACTATCTGTGTCCGCATTCACATTCAAAGTTATGGCTACAGGCGTTGTGTTCTTAGTGTGACCCTTGAACTGCCTGAGTTTGGAGTATATGGATAAATAGAAAGGAAGGCTCCAAACTTACTTTAGCTCCAGCCAAGCTCTAGCTGGGGCCCAGCCGGGCAGGGCTTGATCAAGCTCCCAAGCACAGGCCATGGGAGACAGGTGTGGGATGTGGGAACTGGTGGCTGGAGAATGACTGAAAGGCAGGATTCTGGCCTATCCTACTGGGGGCCAGCAGGCTCTTTAAACCATCCAATGGCCAGCCTCAGGGATATCCTGGGGGTTTATATAAACAGGCCCTTGGGCCATTTGAGCAGTTGTTTTTTTATCCCTATGCAACCTGTGCTTGTGTCATGGAATAAAGAGTTGAATTTTCACTTTGGGTGTTGTCTGGTTTCATCAGACCTGCTATATAACAACAGGGGAATTGCACAGCTTTTAACTTTGGCAACGGAGAAACTGTCCAAGAGTTTGTTTTACTTGATTCAGTCATCAACCCAAGTGGGCCGCTGTCGGATTTTGAGCCCGAAGAAGAATGTGGAGAAGACGGGTTGGGCAGCAATGAAGGAGTTGGAGAAGATGGCCAAGTGTCATCAGGGTGTGTCCCTGGGGGCCAGGGCCAAGGCCACCCACACCCGGCTATTCCCGATCTTCACAGATGGGTGTCGGAGCTGGACAGTTGAGAAAGCTGGCAGGGAAATTGTTTATTCATTTCTAATGTGATGTCAGAGGAGAGCTTTCTGCCAGAAAGACCAACAGGTGGGTCCTAGATCAAATCAAGCCTGAGCTATCCCTGAAGGTCTAAATGTTGGATCGGAGGCTGTCCTCCTTTGGGCACCTCATGAGAAAGCAAGATTTGCTGGGCAAGAGAATGACTGTTGGGAAAGGTGGAAGGGCAACAGCAGGAAAAGAGGAAGGCCACCAAACACGAGGAGGCTTCCTAGAGGAGGCTTCCGTTCGCTCGCAAGAGCTGAGCAGGACATGCCGGAGATAAACGTTCATTCATGATCTCAGAGGCCGCCTGTCTCCCAGAAGACAAGAGCCATGGCATTGGAAGGGGCCTCTCAGACCACAGCCCCCCCGCCCACTCTGCGCAAGGCAGGGGTCCACACCTCGAAGCAGGTCTCTTGCAGGTGGTCGTCCAGTTCTCTCTCTCTCTCTCTCTCTCTCTCTCTCTCTTCTCCCTCTTTAAACTATATTTTATTCATCTTCTATGGGGAAAAATATGTATGTGATATTTGTTACACATCGTGTTACATGAGTTTCCGTCATTATTATGTTACGACCAGCTTACTCTTATTCTTTGTTTCTTTTTTCTAGCCATTGATAAAACAGATTCCATACTTGGCAATATCGCGAGTCCTCTTTTTCCTTGATTCTTGTTATTGTCATGTCAGTTGTCCAGTTTTCTTTCGAAGGCCTCCAGTGCTGGAGCACTCCCAACCACCACCACCACCTCCGGAGGAAGTCCTGGCTCCATCCTCCCCTTCTCCTGCTTCCTTCAATGTTTCCCAGCGGGATGGTCACTTGAGCAGGTCCCGTATTCTCACAATGTGCTCCATGTACAAAGGCCTCGATTCAGTCAATTTTGCTTCCAGGGAGAGTTCAGGCTTGATTTGATCTCGTGTGCCCTCATGTGCCTTTCACGGTATTTGTAAAGCTCTCTCCTCCAGCATCGCATGAGTCACTTTCCCCCTCCTTGCCTGCCTCTTCATTGTCCAGCTTGCACCCTCTTCCTTACCTAGGAATTGGGCGATCAGGAGGCGCAAACTGGATGGCTCCCTTAACCCTTTTCCTCCCAGCTGCTGGAGCCTCCTGCAGACAAGGATGGCTGAACACTGCCTCCGCTTCCCTTAACAGCTTGCTGTTTTCTCCTGGCAGCCACTGAGCCTGTCTCCCCCTTGGCCACTGGGCTGCAGAGGTGCTTTGAAAGCTACATGCTAAGTGGCACAAAAGCCTTCCCTGAACAGGCTGGCCTGTTATCACTTTGATCAGACTGAGGCATAGAATGGTGCAGCTTGAAGAAACCACAAGGTCAACAAAACTGACCCCATGCAGAAGCAGGAAATCCACCCAAAGTAACATAAGAACATAAGAACAGCCTTGCTGGAACAGGCCATCACAGCCCATCCAGTCCAACGTTGTCTCACACTGCGGCTCACCATTTGCTTAAGGGTATTCCCAAGAAGATATCTTCGGCTGCTTACGATTTCCTGCAAATGGCATTGAGAGATATCCTGCCTATCTCTCCAACCTGGAGGTTGTCCTTAAGCAGGCATGTCCAAAGTCTGGCCCTCCAGATGTTTTTGGACCACAACTCCCACAGTCCTTTCCCATTGGAAATACAGGCTTGGAATTCTTGGAGTTGTGGTCCAAAACATCAGGAGGGCCAAAGTTTGGACATGCCTGGTCCTTAGGCATCCATAATGATATCCATCCAACCTCCAGTTTTAAAACTGCCAGTAAAACGGAATCTGGCCCCTCCCCAGGCAGTCTGCTGCTCTTCTGTCAAACTGATCCTGCGGTTGGGAGGTTCTGAGTAATGTTTAGGCAAAACCTCCTTTCTCACAATTTGAACCCATTCCTTGGAGTCCTGCCTTCAGTCACCTCTCAGATAAGCTGCTCTTAGGATAGGAGGCTTGTGTACATGGTTTCTTTGCCTGCTCATGGCTCCTGCTGAGTTGGGGACATGACATTTTTGAAAGTTCAGTCCATGGCAGCCCATCATGGTGACTCTGTGTGCTGTTCTCTAATCACCCTTTGGAAAACACCTCCTGACATGGGACCTGACCTGACTTGGAGACACCTGTACAGCTGCCTTCAGAAGATATGCAGTGCTTCTAGCGATGCCAGGAGAAGGGGACCTGTGGTCGGTGGGGGCCAGGGCCCCCACTCAAGGGCAGAGGACTCACGTCCCATGCAGAAGATCTCAGGAGCATGGAATCCTGGAGCTGTGGAGTTGGAAGGGACTGCAAGGGTCATCTAGTCCTACCCCCTGCCACACCTACAAGCATCCCTGGCAGGTGGCTTTCCATCCTCTGCTTAAAAGCCTCCAGGGAAAGAGTGCCTGCCCACCACTCCCAGGAAGCCCTTTCTTCTGCCCAATAACTTCTCTTATGGTCAAGAAGCTCTTCACAATCCTGTATTTGCTTGGAATTCTGCTTCTTATTTGAACCCGTGGCTTAGATCCTAACGGATGGAGCAGCAGAAGACCCCTGGCTCCATTTTCATGTGACAGGCCTTCAGATGTTTGCCAGTAGAGCTGTCCATTACACCACCACCACCCCATCTTCTCTTCTCCAGATGGAAGGTACCCCCTTGCCCCTGTTCCTCATTGCTCCCCTGGGAGAGCCATGTGCCTGGGGGTGCCCTGGGGCCAGCCTCTGGAAAGAGACAGGAGGAAGGTGGCCCTGGGAGCTCCCCAGGGAGCTGCTGCTGCTGCTGCTGCTGCTGCTGCTGCTGCTGCTGCTGCTGCTGCCTGATCATGGGGGTGGCCCCTCCGGGGCCAAAAGCAGCTGGCATGAAAACAGTGGACTCAGCAGCCAACCTCCTGTTGGGGCACTTCTGTTGCATACACAGGCTTGTTGTGCCCTCGGCTAGCCTTTGGTGCCACTTGCGCAGGAGAGCACAATTCCTGGGCACAGACACACAGACACCAAATCCTGACAAGGCAACTGCCACCTTGGCTCCCTGGAGGCTAGGGAATTACTGGAGGAAAGGCAGACCAGTTGCACTGGGGGTGGTGGGGGTGGTGGAGAATTGCTCACAGGATTCCAGCCAGGCTAAGACCGCTTCTGCTCTCCCTTGCTAGGCAGAAAATGAAGCCCCCCACACACACACCAACCCTTGCAATGCCTCCCATTGTTGTCCCCTTCTTCCCCCGTGGGTCAGACTGAGGCCTCCTGAGGGTAAATGTGCCTGGCCCTGAAAAGATGCAAACAGGATGAGTTGTGGGAGGGAGGGAAGACAAGGAGCAGGAGGGTCCTGCTGGTGGGCAGGAGATAGAAACCCACCCACCCCTGCACACACCCCACACAATTCCTGATAAAACCTAGGTGGGTGATATTTCCACCCCACTCCCACCCCATCCCCCACAAATGCCAGCTTCAGAGGGGAGGTTTTCGTCAGGATGGCAGAGGGGGGGAGGTCTGCTTTCCCCCTGCATTTGCCACTCTTCCACTGATTATCAGCCCCCTTCCAGCAAATGCTGTTTGCTTTTTTCATTCCACTGGAAAAAAATGCTTATTAAATGTTTCAGTGGTTGAGAATCATGTGTGGTTTGGCCCAGAGCTGCAGGGCAGACTGGTAGGTAAATGTTTGGCTTTCTGTTAAGCCTTGAATACTGACTGTTATCAAAGCCTTGGAGGACTCTTGCAGTCCTGAGATAAAAGGACAGGACCTGGGGAATTTGTGGGTGAGTGAAATCCAGGAACCAACACAATTGGCAGGAAGAAAGAGGGTGTGGGGATCCCTGGGAAGAGTCACACCAATGCAGGCCATATTAAAGTGGGGAGGGGGGCTTGGGGGGCTTGGGGGGGAAAGGGGAGGGAACAAGGACAAAGCATTGTGGAACTCCAATGGCCTTCTCCCAAACGGGAAAGGTTTCTGGGATGTTACAGAAGAAGGCCACAGTTAGCAAAAACATTTTCATCCTTCAAGCCTGCCTTAAAAGACATTTTGTTGCTAAACAAGGAAAAAGAAGCAGTTCCTTCCTTCCTTCCTTCCTTCCTTCCTTCCTTCCTTCCTTCCTTCCTTCCTTCCTTCCTTCCTTCCTTCCTTCCTTCCTTCCTTCCTTCCTTTCCTGTGTGAGCCAGAGAAAGATCTTGGGTGACGCTGGGCTCCTGGGCAGGGAGCCTTTCGTAGGACGGGTGAGGTGGGAGCGGGGGTGGGATGGGGAGGTAGGGGGAGAAAGAAATGAAGACAGGTGGCAAGGATGCTTTCCAGCCCTTGACAGCTCCTGGGAACTCCCCAGAGGCTCTGAGGCCGTTTGGCGCTGGCTTGGTTCCCGCCAGCCCACTTCTGCTGGTGCCTCGTGTTCTGGCATCCTCCCCTCCTCTGTCTCCAGGGCTCCGTGTGGATTACAGCCCCGGTGACATTGAAGGGTTATTATTATTGTGATGGACCTCTGCTTCCAAAGGGCCTCTGAGCAGGACTGGGGGAAGGCAGAGAAGGCAGAGGAGACAGGTGTCTGTTCACAACTGACCCCCAGTCTCCATGGGGATGCCAGCCCAGGGCATTAGCTGGAGGAAGAGGCATCGAAGGAGAGCAGGCACCAGCCAGGTTTTGGGGGTGGGGGTGGGGCCGTGTCTGTGCAAGCCATCCTTAAGACAGGGGGGGGAACTGTTTAAAGGGGGGAGAGGGAAAAGCCCTCGGTCCCCCACCCCCATGGCTCTGTCAAGGGCAAATGCAAGGGCAGTGAAACAAGCAGGGCAGGGGTTGCATGGTACCCCATGGGGCGAGGGGGGCAGAAGGGCAGTGCAGACGGTGGCCCCAGGAGGCAGAGGCCGCGGCCCCTGCAGCGGGCTGGCGGGCGGGAGGGGCGAGGCCCGCCCGTGGTCCAGGAGGAGCGGGGCCCGGGCACACCGCTACCGGGGCCCCGAGGAGAGGAAGGCTTCCGGCGGGCCCTGCAGCCTCCCCCCCCCCGTGCCCCTGGGCTGCCCGCGCCGTCCCAAGCCGGGGAGGGGGGGAGGCGGAAGGGGAGGCGGCGGAGGCCGGGGCTTCGCTCGGCGGCCACAAGCTGTCGCCTCCTCTTTCGCCTCCTCTTTAAAAAGGCTGCCGATCCGAAGTGACACCTCCATCACGCACCATCTGCCACTCCGCGCGGGCAGCCCGCGGCGGCGGCTGACATTTCCCGCTCGGCTTTCCACGAGCCCCCGACTCGGACGAGATGAAAAGAATCCGCTCCGGCAGCCGCAGCCACCCTCGCCCGCCCGCCCGCCCGCCCGACGGCCTCGCGGCCAAGCAGGAGCGGGGGCGAGGCGGGTTGCGGGGCCCGAGCCCTGCTCGACGGGAGGACCCGGCCCGGCCTGGGCGGGAGGGGAGGGGGGGTGCCCAGGCCAAAGGGCCGGGCTGGGCGGGGAAGTGGAGAAACCTCGGGAGAAACGCCGGCCTGGGCTCCCAGCAGGGCCCCGGTGGCCCCCGCCCGCCTCCCGCCCGCCCCCTCCCCCTCCCTCGCCTTCCACGCTGGGAAGCTGCGCGTCCCGAGGGGGGCCGGGGGGGGGACACCGCGGCTGTCACTCTGATTCCGTCTCCTCTGGAGCAGCGGCGGCGGCGGCGGCGGCGGGGGGTGATGCGCTCATCAGTCCCCCAGAAAGGCCGCCTCCGCCGCCCTCCCGCTCCACAGCCGCAGGGACTCCCTGGCCCCGGTGGGAGGGCGGCAGGCGCCCGGGACCCTTCGCCTCCTCGCCTCGCCCTTCTCCGCGCCCAGGGCCCGCGGCAGCCAAAAGACCAGTGGCCTGGCCACAATCCTAGGGGACACCAGGCCGTGGAAGGGAAGGGAAGGGAAGGGAAGGAGCGCGGCGGCCTGTGTGTGTGTGTGTGTGTGTGTGTGTGTGTGTGTGTGTGTGTGTGTGTGTGTGTGTGTGTGTGATGGAGGCACCGCGGCCCCCGGCGAGTCCAGCCTCGGGGGCTTCCCGTCTGGGGACTGAGGCTGAGGGTGGGAGCAGAAGCCCACGTCCGGGGGGGGAGGGTCATTCCCGGAGGGGCTGCTGGGGGGGGGGAGGCGCAGCCTTTCTGACCTGTGGGGCTCAGGGCGGGTCCCATGCAGGCACCTCCGCGGTGGGGGCCTCCCCTGGCCTCCGGGAGGGGGGCTACCTGAGAGAGGGAGAAGGGGGGGACCATGGTTGCTAGGCAACGGCAACTGGGCTTCTTCCTCTCCTTCCAGATTCTGCGAGCTTAGGCGGCCCCCTCCCTGAGCAGGGGCAGGAGGAGACCTTCCTGCTGTTGTCAGGTCTCCTTCATGAGCCCCCCCCCCGCTGACCATTCCCCAAATGCCCCAGGCTCCGTGTGCACGTTATGGAATTCGCTTATATACTAACCATGTAGTTGTCTGCGGGTTCCAGGTGAGGAAGCAGCTCTAATATATGACAGATTTTTAATTCAAGTGTCCTGTTGCTGCTAGGCAATGCCTGTGGGCCTCTCCCTGATGAGGAGGAAGGAGGCACCCACCGGCTCCCCCCCCCCGGTAAGGATGGGGGGGGTAGAGGGAGGTGACTGGAGGCAGGGAACAAGGTGGACGGGGCAGCAGTGGAGGAAACGGGCAGAAGGCCCTCACGGGGCATCTGTCTGCCCTCAGCATTCAGAGGTGGCATGGCACAAAGCCACAGTCTCGGGGCCCAGGTCATCAGGGGTCACCACCATTTTGGGTCCCAAACCCCTCCACACATCAGACGGAGGATGGACCCAGACCTAAGCTCACCTTCCTCTCACTTTGAGCAGCAGCCCGGTGAAGATGGCCACCACGTAGATCCAAAACCTTGTGATGTGCTGATGTGCCAGTGAAGACCAGAGTCCCCTGGGCAGCAATACTTGCTTTAAGAGGACAACAAAGCACAGTGTCTGGGGCAGGAAATGGCCCCGATGGGTAGAAACCTGAGTCAGGCAGACCTTTAGCAACAGGGCCATGTGTCACTCCCAGGGAAGGTTGGTGCATGCACATGTAAGACCCCCACCCCCACCATGATGCCTTCTGCTGTGACTCCTCAGCCTCCTTGCAACCCTTGAGGACCCCAGACCCAAACGCTGTTCAGTGTTGGCCGGAACGAGCCACGCAGCGCCGCTGGGAGGGGTGGAGAGGGAGGCCTGGGCCCCTGCCTGCCTTCCAGGGGTTTAGGGACCAGGCAGCAGCTGAAGCTCACGGGGATGCAGGTTGTGCAGTGGGGGAAGGGTGCAAGGGGGATTTGCAGCACCCAAACAGACGAATGGAGCAAAGGTGCCAACTGCAGGCAGAGCTGGGACATGTCATATTGTCCCAGAGACAGAAGTCACCCAAACCTTCTCCATGCCATTCTTTATGGGGTGGAAGGTGCAAAGACACTGAGCCATGCCCACCCACCCCCACCCCCACCCCCACCCCCACCCCTTGCTGGCAGGAGGGAGTGGTGGGAGTCCTGGGCCCCTTTCTCAACCAAAGGGAAAGCTCAGTAGCCCCTCACCAGCCCCAACCCCCAGCTGCCATGGAAGGATTTTCAGGGAGAAATTGAAACCTTGCCCAAATGACGTGTATCTTTGGCCTTGGGTCAGCACGTCAGCAGGAGAGCTGCTCAGGCCCTGCTTGGGCTGGTCTCGTGGCTCCTCTCTGGCTGCACAAAGGAAGTGAGAGGACAATTATCAGTTTTAATTAAAGACAGAACGTTAGTGAGAAGGAGGAGTGGGTTGGCTCCTGGACAGTTCCCTGTCATTTCAGGCTGCTGACACTGCGAAAATCCTCCTGGACTCATCTCTATTAAGAACGGCCTGTACACACTTCTCTTTCCTGGGGTGCAGACGACCGACCGGCGGCACCAGGAGCCAGGAGGGCTGGCCCCTGGTGTGTGTGTGTGTGTGTGTGTGTGTGTGTGTGTGTGTGTGTGTGTGTGTGTGTGTGTGTGTGTGTGTGTGTGTGTGTGTGTGTGTGTGTGTGTGTGTGTGAGAGAGAGAGAGAGAGAGAGAGAGAGAGAGAGAGAGAGAGAGCAGGGGCCCTTAGCACTGGCAGTAGCTATGAAGAGGGGCCCCGTGGGGTTCAAAAGGATATTGACCTTTTGGATGAGCCATCAGAGCAAGAGAGAAGCAAGGAACAGGGGTGCAAGGAACAGGGGTGGGGGTGGGGGTGGAGGACCCAGTGGCAGCTCTCAGGAGAGAAGGAATAAGAAGCCAAATGAGGCACAGGCCCGGCCATTGTCCCCCCCACCAACCTTTTATTTCCAATATTCATACTCGGCTTTTCCGGCAGGTACTGTACGTCTAGGCACTCGTGATGAAAGTCATTCAAGGAGAACAGCCTGAATGCACAGGTAAAAGCGGTCGGCCAAGCAGCCACAGAACCCAGAACCAGCTCAGCAAAGTCCGAAGATCAAGCGAACGTCAAACAGATCAAAGCAAACAGGGCTAGCAATGAGACCCAGAGCAATCTCACATGGGAGCTGGTGGTCCTTCAGGTAGCTGGCTCCGGAGACATGTAGTCACAGTGCCGGGGGACTGGAGGATAGCAGATGTCACACCAATTTTTAAAAAAG